>CM053568.1:16813634-17107534 GCA_028646485.1 Cryptoprocta ferox | reverse complement strand
AGGTCTAACAGGAGAAACTTAAAAGAGGACCATGGGGAGGGGAAATGGGGAAAATGAGTTAGGGAGAGGGAGGGAGGCAAATCATGAGAGACTCTTGAATACTGAAAACTGAGGGCTGAAGGGGGAGGGGGAAAAGGGGAAGGGCGGGATGGACATGGAGGAGGGCACTTGTGGGGAAGAGCACTGGGTGTTATATGGAAACCAATTGACAATAAACTATAAAAAAAAGTTGAAAGGAAGTAGCTAATAGATAATATAGCAAAGTGAGAAAAAGCTCAGGGGCTCATGTCAAACCATGGTTCCTCTACCCGTTCCTATTTCTAGGGACTGGGGACAAGTGGTCTAACTTCTTCATGCCTCAGTTTTCACAATGGAGAAAAAAAAGATAATAATAATACCTACCATGTGGGCTTGATGAAAGGGCTCAGTGAGCTAAGTACATAAAGAGCTTGAGCTGAGCTCCTGGCACAATTGAAGTGCTCAGGAAATGGTTGTTATTAAAAGTACAAGGGAAAGACATTATGCTATTCTTTTTTTTTTTAATCACATTTGCTAACTGAATTCAATGTTCCATGGGGCAAGGGTAGGGGGAGGACGCCCTATGCTATGACATGCAAGAATGTTTGCATTTGCTAAGTCTGTATGTCTTGTAGATCTTACTGAAGCTGGTCGTCTTCTGGTCCCATGAAATAGCTACGTTTTCCAGTTTTGCAAGTAGGCAAGCCAAGCATTAAGTTCCTTTTTTCTAATTGACCATGAGCGTGTTGAGTAATATGTGGATTATTTCTCCCTCTTTTCTTTGATCTTCCCTCTTGCCAAGGATTGCCTGACAGTCTGGTTCCTGGCCAAGGCACCTCCTCAGAATGCAGGAATGGAGAGGAAGTGGCCCACAATAGCAGAGATTTACGCCAGATTATAAGTACTTGACTTTCTTAATCCCTAAACAAGGAATTCCCTGAAGGAACTTCATAATAAAAGAGACCTATGAAACCTGGTTTTGGATAGTGGTTCTTAAGTTCAGTGTGCATCAGAAGAATCACTTAGGAAGTTTGCAAAATGAAGATTCCCAGCCTCACCCCACCTGACAAAATATAATCAGTAGGAGGAAGCCAGGAACCTGCATTTTTAACAAATCCTTCCTCTATCGCCATCCCAACAGATTCTGAGTGAGACCCTCAGAAATCTGGGTCTCCATATTCCACCAGCTACTCCTGACTTCGCTTTACTGCTTTATTTTTTTCTCTTCACTTTCTAATATACAATATCATTTACTATTATAATTGTTCACTTTTTGTCTCCCGCACATGCTCCAGTGGAAATTAAGTCTCCAGATGGTCGAAATATATGCCTGTTTTTCTCTCTAATGTATCTCAAATGCCCAGCATCACGCCTGACCCATGGGAGATCTTCAGTAAATACTTGCTAAAATTATCTGAATGGAGTCCCCACACTCCCAGCCACCTCATATAGGAACTTCTGCAGTGGAAACCTTGACTAGCTGGACATCTTATTTAAGTCGTCTACAACATTTGGGTCTAGAACATTTAGAAAATAGGCTGATACCATGTATTTTTTTCCCAGGAAAAATAATTTGACAATGTATAATTTGGTATAAATTTTTGGAGGATGGAGATCCAAAGACACTTTGAAATCAGAGATCTGCAGACCCCAAATTAATAACCCTTGGTTATTATATAAACCTGGTCCCTGAAATTCATCCTTCAACTATTGCTGTAGTTATTCACCTAAAAGCCACATTTACTTTTATTTTTTTAAGATCTTAATATTTTTTAATGTTTATTTTATTTTTTGAGAGAGAGAGAGAGAGAATGAAAGCAGAGATGGGGCAGAGAGAGAAAGAGACAGAGAATCCCAAGCTGGCTCCATGGTGTCAGTACAGAGCCCAACACGGGGCTCGAATCTGTGAACTATGAGATGACCTGAGCCGAAATCAAGAGTTGTATGCTTAACCAACTGAGCACGCAGGCACCCCTAAGATTTTATTTTTAAGTAATCTCTACACTCAACGTGGGACTTGAACCTACAATCCTAAAATCAAGAGTCACATGGTCCATCAAGGGAGCTAGCCAGGTGCCCCTAAAAGTCACATTTAATCATGTCTTTCCCTTGACTGAAATCTTGAAGGAGGATTCCCCATAGTTTACATGGTTTCCAACTCCCTCAATTGCAGAATTCAAAGCTGCCCACAGTTCAGCCTTGAGCACATCACTTTTCCAGTTTGATCTCTTCCAAATCTCTCACACCTGTCACCGAGTGACTGATGAAACACATAAGCTTTAGACACAGACATCCCAGGCTTGCATTCTGACCCTACAAGTCCCTAGCTATGTGATCTTCGATGAGTTATTTACTTCTGTAAAGCCTCAGGTTTTGCTTTTTAATTTGTGAAATGGACATAACAATGTATACTCCAATGTGTTGGGGGGTAGAGTGAGAGAACATATATTAATACACACAAAACACTTAAAAATGCCAGGCATGGAGTTGGCACTCAATCATTGTTGAGCTTTATTCTTCTAGTCTATATGTTTGGCTCATAGTATTTGAAATAACTTTTTTTCCCCCTTCCTTTCCAATATCCCTTAGCCTAGACCAAAGTTTGTCAAACTTTTTTTGTAAAGAACTAGAAATGAATGTTTTTGGCTTTTCGTGCCATCCTGTATTCTGTGGTCACTACTAAGCCATAGATGATAGGTAAACAAATGTGTGGCCATGTTTCATACATGTTATTTATAAAAACAGGTGGCATGCTGGATTGCACCCATGGGTCACAATTTTCCAACCCTGACCTGAACTAGCTTTGGAACTTTACAGCACTGGCTTCAAGCTTCTTTGAGCCTCTGGGTCCTCCTCTATTAAATAGGGATAATAATAGTACTTCTCTCATGAATTGTGGGATGATTAAATGAGATAAAAGCAGGCAAAGCCCTCAGCACAGTTTTTGGTATTTGCTATGCATCTTATAGATAGGATTATCTTCATCATCCAACATACTTGCCTCAAGCTCTTCTATGATCTGCCCATATCCACCTTGCACAAGAATGTTTCCAGACTCTCTCTGAGTTTCCTTCTCCCACTTTTCTAACACTGTTGGAATGTCAATTGTATTATTTGAAAATAAGCCATGCATGAATGTAACATATGCAAGTAATTATAGCTACTTATGTGACTCTCCTGCTTCATTCACTAGACTGTGAGCTCCTTGAAGGCACAATCTGTATCTTACTCCCCTGTTCCTTCACACAGGCTCTGGTATACACTAAGCACCCAAGGAAGGGAAGAAGAGGGTGGCAATGGTGTTATGGTGATAGCGATGGTAGTTATGATAATAGTGGTGGTGGTGATGGTGGTGGTGGTGGTAATAATGGTGTGTGTGTGTGTGTGTGTGTGTGTGTGTGTGTAGGGGGTGATCTTGGCTGTTAATTTCTTTTCAAAGAACAGTCATTTGGAATTCTCTTCTCAGTGAGAGCCAAGAAGTGTAAATAGAGCAAACAAGTCTTTCTGGCAGAGAGAAGATCTGCTAGAAGGTCAGACAACCACAACAAGACCAAAATTATATGTAGCTCTTCCTAGAGCAGCATGAAAAGAAAAAGAAAAAACAAAACAAAACAAAACTCACATGATTAGAAGTCAGGAGATCCAAGCGCTAGGAAAGAATCATCCATCTATAGTGTATTTCACAGTCTTCAAATTGCTAGCAGAGGGTGTCTTCATTTTTCTACATGAGAGCCATCTGGTAAAAGTTACCACTATCCATTTTACAGATGAGGAAACTGAGTCTCAGAGAGATGAAAGGCATCACTAAGGCCAGAAGCCACACCTAACTCCTTTGAATTCAAAACTGGTGTGTGATTAGAGCAAGCCACTCCTCATCTCTAGGTCTTACTTTTACTATTTGTAAAATAAAAGAGTTGATCTGTAAAATGAACAGGATATGGTTTTAACATCCCTCTCTACTCATAAATGCTGTGTCACTGCAATAAAGTGCAAGGTATGTACACCTTTCTCTTCCCAATATTAATTTAAGGAGTAGAACTGTTAATATCTCTGGATGGGAAATAAATTGCAGGTCACAGGATGACTCTTCTAACCTCAAAATATTTCCCTTATTTTCAGGGTAAAAGGTATATCTGACCCTATCACAGCACTGGGAAGTGGGGGACGAGGTGGGATGATGAAGTTAGCTCAGAATTCTCATGGTACAGATAAAGAAACAAAGACCAAAACAGTAGAAGCATTCATGTCCAATGCCATATAAGAATCAAGGGCAGAGCCTAGTTCAGATTCCAGATGTCCCAATTCTCTAGTTGTCCCAAGGAGAACTCCCAACCCCACCATGGATAGAGAGAGATTCAATGCCTAATTTACAAATGCGTAAAAGTAAGGTCACCCAGTAGTCAGTGGCAGAGATGGGTTTCGAATCTAGCTCTGTCTGGCTCTGCACCTCAACACTATTCTGTCTCCCACACTTGGAACCTCTTCTTCCTCACCCAAAGGCTAAATTAGCAGCCACACAAAGTCTTATACATTAAACATTAGCTGTGCTGTGGTTTTGGGCTGTGTGGGGTCATTTAACAGGTGGAGGGAGGAGATTTATGTATTAATCAAACTGTCCATCATAAAGAATTTTTTCCTGCTTTCTTTGTTCTAAATCACAGCGTGACATGTAATGAAGGGCTCCTTTTCAACTGAGGTACAAGGTGCCATCCTTTCCTAATGTATTTACAGAGATGGACACAAGGAGATCCCAGCCCCCAAAAGGAGCTAGTGTCCAGGGGTCCCCAGGGCTATTCAGAGCACATCCTAACCCTGGTCCAGAATGAGAGGCCAGGGCTGCTTCACAGACCTCAGGCAAGCCACACCCCTTCTCTCACACTTCTTACTGTGCCATACAGTGGGATTCAGAAGTTGACTGAGCACCCCCAATAACTCAAGGAGTCAGGGGTTCTTACATAGAAGACTGGTTCCATTCCCCATCAGGACGTCTGTAGGAGAAGGAAATCCTTTTACTCTTTGTGAAACTCCACCTATGATATCCCTTACCAATGGAATATGAACTCCAGCAATGTTTATAAAGCGAGAAAATGTTCCTATATTCCCTCCACTCATGATCTGCCCTTCTGGGATAACCAGTGACATCTCCCATGCAAAATAGAGATCTTCCTCTAAAATGTCATGTCTGTAGCACTTAGGGCATCTGCAAAGTTATAGAGTACTACTTAGAAGAGGAAATGCCAAAGGAAACTTGAAAAAAGGAAGGGTCAAGTTTAGATGAACATCACTTTTATCATTATCATAAAGAGAATGCCTGTCCATTATGTGCTATGTGCCAGGCACTATGCATTCATTATCTCATTTGATCCCCATAAAGACCACATTTTACAGATGTGGAAACTGAGGTTTGGAGAAGTTATTTGGCAACATACAGTGAATGGGAGACTGAGGCAGAATTCCAACCCAGCCCGAGCACAGCACAGAGCCTGCACTACCTGATTCCACTCAGAAAAGTTTCTTGCAGGAAACTCAGAAAGAAACTCACTTGGCCTCTCTGTCTTCAGGTAGGGAAAGAAAAACCCAGAAAGGGGGAAAAAAAAAAAAAGGATTTGCCCCAGCCTTGCTGTGCCTCAGTGTCAGAGCCCAGGCCAAGGTTCCTTTGTGTTTTATGCATTTATCCTCCATCTCCAGCTGCAGAGAAAAGCAAAGAGATGGAGAAGCCAGGGGAGAAGGAGCGATGGGTTCTGGGGAGGTAGAAAAACAGATGACAGACACAGGGAGAGTGGCTGCCTTCTCATCACAGCAGCCTCATTCAGTGGCCATATTCCCCTCCCCCAGATCATTTCCAGACCTACAGTCAGCCTTTCCCACCCACTGCTTCCTTAGCTTGGCTCTCCTGGAAAAGCCTAACGCACCACAGCCCCTAGACTGTTATGCAACTTTAAAAAGGCCTGCCATTGGGATTTGGGGAGAAGAAGCTTGGAGACTTGAGGAAGCCAGCTTGTCAACCAGCTCTGACATTTCTTAGCAGGGAGGTGAGAGAGTGTGCAGGTGAGAACATGACACCCCTGCCCGTCCGCCTGCCCAAACTCTTCCCAGGCTCCCCATTATTGGGGGCCAGACTCCTCCCCACCACAGCCTCCCCAGGCCTGCCTGGTCCAGGCCTGCCACTTTCTCCTTGGTGCTGTCCAGCAGCCCTCACTCTCAGCCCCTGCCACATGGGTTCTCTTTCAGTTCCCCACGGACATGGACCACATCTGTTCATTCTTCAGGCCTTTGCAGGAGCTGGGTCTTCAATGTTGCATGTGCTCAGGCTCCTCACCTTCACCCAAACCCAGTCCTCCACATTCACTTTATGCATCCAAGCCCATTTCAATGTCACTTCCTCAGAGAAGCCTTCCCTAACTCCACAAGACCTCCTGCCACATTGGCCTGGACTTCTTTTGGTACTTTGCAGTCTGTCTTTACTTGGGTGATTGTTTCATTAATACCTGTCTCATCTGTGAGGATAAAGACCAAGTCTACACATTATACTCTTCACTTCTCAGGGCATGACACAGTACTTGGCATATAGTAAGTACTCAAAAATAGTGAATGAATGAATGAATGAATGACTAGTGCTTCAAGAGTCCCAGATCTCCTATAAGGAGAACAGTGACATCTAGTGACTGCTTTCACACTCTTGGGCTTCTCTGATCACACCCCACCAACTGGCCTCGAAAATATCTCTCTGGATTTCCGAAGAATTGAATTATTTCGCCGATGCCAAGGGAAACTGGCATAGAATCCAGACATGGGGGAATCTGACTCCTAAGCAAGGAGGAAAGGAGCCACCAAGCCTCTTGCTACCACATGTGCCAAGAACACATCCCAAAAGTCCTGTGACTTCGCTAAGATGGTGCTACATTGCAGATGAGGAGAGTCTGGCCCAGAAAGGGAGTCACTGGGCCAAGTTTACAGAGCAATAAATGGGGATTTTCACAGCCTCACCCACCAAGTCCTGGAGAGCAGCTAACCACGAGGCTTCACTCATCCATACTGACACAACACTGGTCGGACCATCTTTGGTATTCAGTGGACGCTTCTGCAGCCTCCTGAGAGGTCTCCCTCTTTGCCTCCTTGAGTTTTCACACTCATCTCTCACCCTGAAGCCGGAAGGCTGGCAATATATACATATTTGGCTTTTTTGTTATAGTTAGTGTGGGGACATTTCATGCACAGAATTAGATTATTCACATTGCTTAGTTCATGATTCAAGCTCATTACTGCACCATGCATGGTTAGGCTTTATGTATCCATCCAGTTAGTGTTCATTAATTAGCTAGTTTTAATACTTTAATAAATGCCCACAAATCCACCACCCAAAATGCCATCTAGGAACTTGGTATCTCCATGTAATGAAGGCTCCCTCATTGCCCCGCCTCCCTGACTCAAGACTACCATCATCCTGAGTCCTATGTTCAGCATTTCCTTGACTCCCTTTTAAAATAGTTTAGAGCACCTGTATTCATTCCAAAAATATAGTGTCTTTGGCATGTGTGTATCTGTTTTAACTCAAAACAGGGGAAGAGTGCCTGGGTGGCTCAGTCAGTTGAGCATCCAAGTTCAGCTCAGGTCATGATCTCATAGTTCGTGGGTTTGAGGCCCGCATCGGGCTCTGTGCTGACAGCTAGCTCAGAGCCTGGAGCCTGCTTTGGATTCTGTGTCTCCCCTCTTTCTCTGCCCTTCACTCTCTCTCTCTCTCTCTCTCTCAAAAACAAATAAACATTAACATTTTTTAAAAAAAAAACAGGGGAAAGGGTATCATGCTATATAAAATATACCTTTGGGACTTCTATTCTTCATTGAATATTATGTTCATTCATCTCATATCAAGTATCACTATAGTCCATTTGTTTTGTCTGCTGTAGAGCATTCCACTATATGCACATTCCATTACAAACTTATTTAACTGCTCTCTCACTGAGGGGTCTTCTGGGTCATTTCCAGAGGGCCCCTTCTGCTGCACAAATCTAACCTATCAAATCCTTCCTGCATATCCTAAGCATCTCACTGCACTCCAGACAGGTCCAAATTCCATGAGCTAGTTTGCTATAACCTATATGATCAGGCTACTTCTGACCTCTCTGGCCTCATCTCTGCTTTCCTCCTATCTTTTGATCTTAGTCATGGGGGATGTCTTCCACTCTTTGTACGGATCATGTTCTTTTCTGCTTCTGGTCATCTACCAGACACTCTCCCCACCTGCTTACTCTCATTCCCTCTCTGTCTTCTATGAAGCCCTACTTGACCACTTACCATGCCCTAGCACTTAGTCCAGTAGAATGCTACGGTGGGAGTGCATTAATCCATAGCATCCTATTGGTGCTGGGCAGGGGCCAACCAGAGTATCTTCTCTGGAGGCGAAGGGCTATCTATCTGGGAGTTTCTGCAGAGGGAAACATGGGCACCAACTAGAGATGCTTTAACCACTTTCCTCTTCCTAAGTGAAGGACTGGCATCGCTATTCTTGGCTTTTATGAATTGGGGT
Source organism: Cryptoprocta ferox (assembly GCA_028646485.1). NCBI lineage: Eukaryota > Metazoa > Chordata > Mammalia > Carnivora > Eupleridae > Cryptoprocta > Cryptoprocta ferox. The sequence continues at coordinate 17,098,989 of CM053568.1, read as the reverse complement.
TCCTGAAAGACTGCATTTAGAGAAAATGTTCATGAATACAATTTTGCAAACCAGTGAACTGAATAATTTCTATGGCTCTTCAAGCCCAGGTATGATGTAACGGAAAATGAGAGATGCAGAAAGAGGAAAAAGAGGAGATGGAACTTCGCAATTAGGTACAAAGGCTCTGAAGCAGACCAACTTTGAGCAAATCACTAAACATCTTCGAGGTTCCCTTATTTGTAACGTGGTCATGACATTAGGATGAACCATATGGAATTACCATTTTTATACATTAAAAAGTGATCCACTGTTGGCAATTTCATATGAATCACACCAATATTTATATGTATTTCATAGATCTGGAGGGAAGAGTAAATGAGATAATCCAAGCATAGTACTGAGGCAGAGACTGTTAGGTTTTCAACAAACCCATGTATCTTCTTCTCCCAGGCCAACAGATAGAATATATTTTCCAGTTTTTGTTTGCAGACAGGTGTGTCCAATGGCTGAGTTCTAGCCAATAGAATGGAACTGAAATGGTATTTGCTACTTTCAGGCTTGGCCCATTTAAATTTCTCACGTTTGGTCCACCGTGTTCTTTCTTCTTCCACAGCGACTGTGGAAGCATCAGGTTATTGGAGCACAAGATAGAACAAGGTGGGTCTCTGAACCATTTCTCAGAGTAAAGCCGCTCATCATCAGAAACATTTATCTGGAACTCTGCACAAACAAGAGGTAACTTCTATTGTCTTAGGCCATTGAGATTTGAGGATTTGTTGGTAATAGCAGCTATATATGTACTTAAGACATGGTAGGTAATCAATAAATGCTAGTCATCAGCATGGTGATGATAACAAGACAATCCCAAGTGGACAAAGGGCCTACAAAGGCAGGAGGCGGGAAGATTGGTACTTAAATGTGACGCAGTGGCTGTGTCAGGGGAACTCACCTCCTTGGTGCCATTGTCTTGGATGAGGGTGTACAGTGGTACCACACGGTTGATTTCCAGCAGCACTGGTGTGGGGCTCAGCTGCTCCTTGCCCGGCCGGCGGCAAAGGTGACAGGTAGAGGGACAGCGGCCTTTTTCCTCACAGCGGATCTCCACACCCGAGATGAGCTGGTCATCCGACAGCATTTGCGCTGTCAGCAGACCTGAGAGGTAGGTGATGAAGGGCATGGACTTGAGTTCCTTCTTGCTGCCCAGCTCTGTGGTCTCTGGAGAGGGAAGAGAAATTCAATATTATTTGAAAGGTCAGACTCTTGAACCCATAGAGTCCAATGTGCTAAGGAGACGGTATCCACTGGAAAGGAAAAAAAGATGGTAGAGTGGTTTGCTCATGATGCCTTGGAAAGCACACTGGCTTGAGGACTTAAGGTGTCAGAATGCTATCTTGTTTTACAATTCATATTAAATATCTCCTTACTTTCTCTGAGCATCTCTTTCTCCGTATTTAAAGTTGGTTGGTTAGATAAGAGGATTCTCTAAGGGCCCTGTAAGATGTAAATATCCAAAGATATTTTTACCAACAGGAAATTCCTGTCTACTGTCAATTTACATAAATTCTACATTTCTTTTGAGAACTGCTCCAGTCCTATATTTTCCATGAAGTTTCATGTAATGGGGGAAACATAAACTAGAGTCAAATAAATTTCCATTTAAATCCCAATTCTGCTTGAAAATAACAAGGTGTCTTGGGAAGGCCTCTTAATATCCAAGAGCCTTTGGAGATTAATTCTATAAAATGGGGTTTTAATGTTAACTGAAACAGTGATGAGTGGTAAATGAGACAGAAGGAGGTGGACCTGTCTGGAAAAGAAATGATTTCCTCTTTCTGTGCTCATCTGTTCCCTTGTTCAAATTTCTTTTCCTATCTTCTTCACGTGTACGCTGAGATCTAATTGTGTATGCTCCATTCTGTGCTGTCTCTGTTGATCTGTACAGTTAGCATTTCCCACCTCTGTGCCTTTGCTCACCTTACTTGCTGCCTCTCCAAATGTTTACCACCCATCAATGCTCCATTCCAATATCACCCTCTTCAGGAAATCTTTTCTCCTTGCTCTTCTCCGAGCAAGCATTTCTGTTGATAAGCCCTTTTCTTGTTAAGCTCATTTTCTCATCTCATTTTCTGCTGACCTTGCCAATCATGTTATCAGGTCTTGGAGACCACATCTCCCACTCTTGCCTCCCACACCTTGTCTGCTTCAGTGTCCAGCATGGTACTAGGGATGTATTTGAGACTTCATCAAAGAGGAAAGTTAGAGAATTCTGAATGGCTAGAATGACATTCATGATCTAGTTAGGAGGCTCCAAAATCCTTCTGAGGAATTCTATGGATCCCAAGAAGCATCTCAACAGATGCTTGCAAATGACAAGAAGGAAACTGGGCAGGTGGAACTCTAAACCCACCTTTCGGCTTCCATAGAGCCATGCCACTTATGTCTCTTCTATAGACTGGCCTTCTACATAAGACTTCATATGAAGAGAGTGGTCTACAGCTATGTCAAAAAGCTTGAAAAATTGAAGTAATTTGTACAACCCAGGGAGTTCCATTTACATCACAGACTGTGTGAGTGGTGTTCTCAAACTTGTGCCATGCATAATCTGAGTGGCAAAACAGGGTGGCCCTATAATAAGGGGCAGGGCGTGGTCCAGACAGCAGCTTCTTCTAAGCCTGGTAAAGTGAAGGCATGTTCCTACTTTGGTGGAAACAGGGGCCCTGGGCACCAAGGCCTGAGAGGAAAAAGTAGGGTTGTCTCCTACTCTTGCTCTTGGCTTGCAGTGACTTGCAGCGGTGATCTGGAAATGGGCTTGTGAACGAGAAATACAAATAAATGCAGCCTTCATTCATTACCCTCTGGGCCCTCGGGCCTGGGATCTGGGCTCCACCTTTTCTGTCTGGCTGTCAGCAAATGCTTATGAGCATCAGATCAAAGGCTCTGAGGGAGGAAGACAAGGCAAATTCCAGCTAACCAATCCTTCAGAGGGATTAAAGAAGGGTAGTTACTAAGATAAACAAAACAAAGCTGTGAAGAAGGCATCTCAGCAGCTGGGCAGACAGAGACAGTCTTACATACAGACAAGTCGAAAGAAGATGATGATGATGACTTCTGGAAGTGTGGGCCAGAAGGAATAGTTTTGGAGAAAGGTGACTTTAAACTTGGGAGAGAATAACCATTGAGGGGAGAAGGTTGGAGGGCTGTCAGAGCTGTGAGGACACTAGAGGGACAGTTATCCCACACTCTCTGATCCAGAGGTCAGTAAACTATAGTCCATGGGTCAAATCCAGCCCTCTGCCTTTATTTATTTATTTATCTATCTATTTATTTATTTATTTTTGTAAATAAAGTTTTATTGGAACACAGGCACCCCCATTCATTTATATATTGTGTATGGCTACCATGGTACAATTGAGTAGTTGCAACCAGGACACTATGGCCCACAAATCCTGAAATAGTTACTATCTGATCCTTTACAGAATAAGTTTGGGAACCTCTGCTCCAGTCCTAGGTTACAGCTAGGGAAACTGAGTCTCAGAAAGGGAATCTACTTTTGGTCACACAAGAATGTGACCGTATAATGGTAACATTGGAATCAATTAGGCCATCAACACTTAAATTGTGAATCTCCCATGAGAAAAAAAATAGTGAGGCACCTTTTCTCCATAAAACATCTTTCAAAAACTATTGAAAAAACATACATTTGAAATGGTAATCTGGTACAACCCTCCCATTTTAAACAAGGGGAAACTGTGTCCCAAAGGAAGACTTTCCAAGGTCATACTCTGAGTTAGTGTTCCTTTTGGCACATGATTCCAGTCTCTTCTGTTAACCAATTCATCACTTAAACTACTACTTTTATCTTGCATTTTAAACTATAGATGGCCTACCCCCTCATAGCACCTTGCCATATGCATCTAATTTAACTGGGAAGGAAATATGGTGTTGGAAGTAAAAATTCCCATGATCAAACATTCATAGCCACTGGGTTACAGATATAACTATCCATTTAACAACAAAACAAGCTATTGATCTTTTCCAATAAATCTCTCCCATCTTCTTCTTTTTTTTTTTTTTTTCAATCTATCAATCCTACAGGTGGGGTTAAAACCTCATGGTCTAGACTAACAGCTGCCTGCAGTGGCAATATAGGATTCAAAGTTGAACTTAGAAGCTGGTTTTGCAAAAGGAGGGCCCTTGATATCACCTGGTCCAAACCCATTGCTTAACAAATGAAGAACTTGAGACCTAAAGAGATAAAGAGATTTACCTCTATATTCCATGCACATTTATTAAAAATGATCCTTTTTGTAAAGATTGTATCATGCCTAAGTTTTGATCTGGATGAAAGTTACAGCAGGGAAGACCATTAACCATTCCATTAATCATTCCTCTGTAGACATGACAATTAATGAAATCTAATTATTTCTGATCCAACCTCACTCTGTGGCTAAAGTCATCTTCTGTTCCAATGCTAGTTCTTCAGAAAGACCTTCCCTGAACTCCATCCCCATGCCACCTGTCTATATAGGGTTTCCTATTACAGATTCTTGCAGTATCCTGTTCTATCCATCACTTCTTAAAGCATCCAGACTATAAACTCCATGAGGACTAAGACTGGATTAGTTTTGCTGATTCCCATATCCACATTTCAAAGAACATGGAACGCTTTAGGCTTTCAGTAAAATTTTCAATAAACATTTGTTGAATATGCATTTATAGACCCCGATCGCCGTGCTATCTAATCAAAGCATCAATAAGTTGAAGAACCAAGATTTGTGCCTTTCACAACCGACAGTTAATAGATGGCTTGTAATCAAGTGACGACCTCTTCCCATAGCAAAATTAGCTTTCTCAGTTGGAAGGTTTACAGATGAATAGCTGATCAATTTGCCAGTTGCTCTGACCTCCTCTGGGTTTTCACATAGACCCTTGCCATTGAGGGGATGGGAGAGTGCAGTTAAAACAGCCTGTCTCTAACAGACAAGGATCAAGAGCATTTTTGAAGAGACTTATCCTCTGTTCACATTTCCCATCCCTCTGAACAATGCTTCCAAAATAGGATCATGTCTGGTTTCAAGCCCAATTCAGTTCCAATGACACTACAACCCATTCATTTGAGAACCTGCCAACTGAACTCTCTTTTTTCTCCTCCCAAATTCCTGCTGGGTAGGATTTTGTTGCCACCAAAAAAAAAAAAAAAAAAAAAAAAAAAAAGCAGCAGCCTCAGTTGAAGTGACAAGTCCTTGTTGGGAGGGCAGCCAGGGCTTTTCGGCAGGAGGCGATGGCACTGCTTGCCCTCATCCAGAAAACAAAACAAAGGCAGCAGACGAAGGGCTCCTTGGAGAGCCAAAGCCGTGCGAATGTTTGTTCAATATTCGGCCACAGCGCAGGGCGCTGCCTCCCAAGTCAGACAGGCTTGCTTTGGCAATAGGCTTGCACTTGAAGCATTTAAAGGCTCCACAGGGACCAGAGGGGCTCAAATTAGAAACGTTAAGGGTGGGGGAAAGAGGGTGAGACTTTTATATCATAAAGAATGGCCTTTATTACAGCGATGGCCTCCCAGGAATTGCTGAAATGGGATCATTTCTTAGGCAGAGTTACTGTCTCCTGTTGGAGGAAAGCAATTGCTCTGAGGCCTGACTCAGGGACCCACACAAATATCCTTAACAAAGGGAAAGGAGCCAGCTAAAAGGCCATCGGCAAGGCCTGCGCTGGTGCGTTGTGCAATCCAAACTCCCCAGGCGGAACAGTCAAAGTCACGCATCGTCAGTGTGCCCTTCGTAAGTCACGGCACCGACCTGACTGAATGAGTTCTTGGGAGGATCAAATATGGTGCCTGGCAGAGGATAAGCACTCTGTCCAAATTAGTCGTCGTTGTTGCTGCTGCTGTAGTTGTTTTAATTCTTACTGCTGCTGTTGTTCACAGGATGTTACAACTGCAATTTCTATTGAGGCACCAAGATAGAATAGAAATGAAATCCCAAAGCCAAGCCCCGATATGCAGAATTTACAAAGTAGATGGATCCTAGTTTCCTGCTCCAGAAACCTCCGCCAGAACAAGGAAGTAAAACAAGGTCAGAGAGTAGACAGGAAGGATTTAGGAGAGATTTGTTTTAGAGAGGCTATTACCTAATGTTTAGAGTTTCCAGCACCCCAAGTGAGAGATATGTAGAGCGTGCTACCTTCTAATCCCATTTTGTAAGAAGGAGCCTCGAGAGTGCTTCTTGGAGAACTTGGGTATGTGTTCCCTACAACTGGGAAGATAGTGGACTAGGGTCTTCTTCCACCTGCAAAAACTCTAGTGGCCTGTGGCAGCAGAACAGGCGGGGGGCTACCTGGGGATGAGACCCAAATCCCAGAGGCTGCCACTGTGAAAAATGCTTGAGTCTTTCCCCTGTACCAGGTGTGAGTCACATACGAGAAAGAGAGACCTAGAATGGTTCATTCTAAGTCCCACCCAAGAGGAATTCTAACAGAAATTGAGGGGTTCACCCCAGTGAGAATCCCTATGAGGTAGGCCACTAGAGAAACACAGGTGGAGGGGGTCAGTAGCAGCCAGCCTAAGAGAAAATGCATCATCCCAGTTCTTCGGGAAAGCCCCCAGAAAAAGCCCCTGATAGAAAGGGCTAGCTTTAAAAACTGTCAAGAGAACACAGAGCCAGATACAAGGGTACCAGGGCAAGGATGACCTTCCTAATCCTTACCACTTCTTCCTCTCTCTGCTTGGATCATGCAGGGAGAGGAAAAAGAAATGTGAGTTTGAAAAAAACGAATAAAGGCCAATCTTGCCCCACCTCTTAATGCCCCCACCACTGGGGAGGGCGAGACGACTTGATCGCTCAGATATAGAGATCTGATTAAAATTCTTGGACTGGACATTCTAATTCCTGACTGGAAACTGTGTTAGCAACTCAAAATGTCTATATGAGTGTCCAGGCCATAAAAGTGAAAAGAGATTATATGTGCCCTGCTAAAATCTTCATCCAGGAGCAGAGGACGATTGATTATCCCACTGAATACATTAAAAGGACTGAGAGAACCAAGTCACATGTATATTTCTGAACATATATATATGTGTATATATATATATATTCATAAACTGTATTGTGAATATTCTCAATTTGTATTAACTGAACTATGTATATCATCCTCATTATGATGTTTATCACATTTTTAGTTTTAGTTAATATGCTAGTTCAATTAATTACTGTCTCCCCAATTAAACATGCATTCCAGCACAGAGTTCCACTGTCTGATGTAGTGTAGATGGTTTGCAGGCAAGTATCTGAATAAATGAAGGTGATCTGACCTTCTTCCCCTTTAATCCTTTCCATCCCTAAAACACTTGTGAGACTTTAAGCTCACTATCTCAATTTACCACCATAGCTCCAAAGGCAGATGGTCTTAACTTTACTTTATAGAGGTACAAATAACAGCTCAGAGAGATAAAGTAATTTGCTCAAGGCCAATTAAAGCTAGTAACTAGCCTAGCTTTTTTTCTTTAAAAAATTTTTTTTAAAGCAGGGGCACCTGGATGGCTCAATTAGTTAAGCATCTGACTTCGGCTCAGGTCATGATCTCATGGTTTGAGGATTTGAGACCCGCTCTGTGCTGACAGCTCAGAACCTAGAGCCTGCTTCAGATTCTGTGTCTCCCTCTCTCTCTGCCCCTCCCCGACTCATGCGCTCTCTCTTTCTCTCTCTCAAAAATAAAAATTAAAAAATAAATAAAGTTTATTCATTTATCTCAACAGAGAGAGGAGGGGGAGGGTGGGCAGAGAAAGAGAGAATCCCAAGCAGGCTCCTCACTGTCAGTGCAGAGCCCAACGTGGGGCTCGAACCCACAAACGGTGAGATCATGACCTGAGCCAAAATCAAGATCTGAGCCACTTAACCAATTGAGCCACCCGGCACTCTGAGCCTAGCTTTTTTACTGGTTCTCCTACTCCTCCCATTGTCTATGTTTCCTCTCACCAAATCTTGTAGCACTAACTCTCATTCTTGCACAATGAATCTCTGTTGCAAACACTTGGGCCTTCTCTGTTGTTGTCACTCCCAGACAACACCTCCAGACTTCCCCACCCTTTTCCATGAGCTAAAGCATCTCATGGGTAAAAGGTATTTTAAAGGTCCCCTGGTCAGAAATCCCATCTAATATTCCATTCACCACCAAATCATCCTCTTCTTTTTGGAAACTTTTAATGATACAAAGTTCATTATCTTTTTAGGCTTCCAGTTCCATTGTGGGACAGCTTCGTTAAATCTAGATGGCTTCCCACCCAGGAATGGCATTTCTCATCCTAAGCATCAGACCCAGACCCAGAGTTTTGCATTTTATGTAATTTGGACACCCTATCTGAGGTACTCAAGCCTGTCCCCTATTGGGGCTCATGCTAGGATTAACCAACTAACTAGGTGGATGAACTTCCAATCCCAGGAACTGTGGGGCATTCCTGAGTGGCTTCTGATAAAGTGTATGTGTCTCAGTGAGTGTATGTGTATGTGTGCATGTGCACATGTGTGCGTATTTAAGGAATGGAAAGGAAGGCAGGTCTACAAACTGACAAATCCTAGGAAAACTGATCTCCTGACCTAACCTAATTCACAGCTTCTTCCCAAAATATACAGACAATAAAGCCCATTTGCAGAGGGGCAGCTATAACACAGTGACTTGCTAGGGTTTAAATTCTACCTCTTCCATTACCTGGTGGGTGACCCTGAACAAGTCACTTAACCTCTTCGAGGCTCCATTTTCTCGTCTATAAAATGTGTAAAATGTTGATAATGTTAGTACCAAAATCTTGGAATATTTGTAGGATCAATGAGAAACAGAGCCCAATGAGGAATTTACAAATTCTAGGGTGTCCAGAGCATTGTCAGAGTTATTTGTTCTAGCCCTTGGCCTTCACTTCAGCATTATTCAGTTCTTGTGCAAGTCTGGATCTGTAAATCTTCCCTTGTAATCTGCAGTGCTTTAACCACACTGTCAGGAATTTCTCCTTAAACCACCCACTTCCTACCTACAGTAGACTACAGTAGACAAACGTAGAATTGAACCCTGAAGTCCAAAGCTACTGAGTTAGATTCCCTGATTTAGGATCCTTCTGGGCAAGTCACTACCTCTCCAACCGTGGTTTTCCTCATTTGTAAAATGGGAACACTAATTCCTCATTGAATTGCTCTAAGTGTCAAGTAAGAGATGCAGCCCCAGCTGATTTACACGTATGATCTCATATGGCCCTTGCTATCATACTACGGATTAGGAATCGTTGCCCCCTTTTACAGATAAGGAGACTGAGGCTCAGAGTGGCGTAGTATAACCTTACAAGAAGATACCTGTTTCAAGTGAAAGCAGTAACATCTCTGAGGTAGCGGTTAAATCCGAGGAAAGTCCTACTCTCTGCATGGCAAGGAATGCCAGCCCTGGACACCACCCAGTACCCCATATCCCAGTAGTGGCTAATGTCGTCTGTTTGCAAATTAGAATTCTTTCAATGGAGGGTTTTTTTTTTTTTAAAGTACTAAAATTCCTGTGTGGCTCTGCTGTGTTATTTGTCCTAAAGAAATTAATGGGTAGAGTGAAGAATCCCAGTACAGCTCAGTGGACCCAAAAGTGGGTCTTTCCACGTCCAAGGTGTACTCGGGCTCCCTCTACCCCTCCTGGAAGGAAACAGTCAACATTGAAGCTTACCATTTACTTCCTCCTGCAGTGGGACGAGATGGACCCTGGCCAGAAAAGGGAGGCTGGAAAAAAAAGGTCATCTGTGATCTCCTGCTGCCCTCTAGTGCCTGCGTAAGACGACTGCTCTCGGGAAAAATTTGTTCTTCCACGCCAAAGAACGATTACTGTGTGCAAAGCAACTTGCTAGGAGCTGAGGACAGCAGGTAAGACAGTAAAGGGCTTGGCTAAAATACAACGAAGCCTAGTGTAATGACCGTAAGCGTTATAAACAAGCATTTGCTTAGAAGGCCTATTCAGCGCCAGGTTTGCAGTACGGCAATGGGGGACAGGGAGCAGAGGGGTGAAATTGTGAGCAATGATTTGTTTCCATCTCAGCGGTACCCAAGTATAGAAGTTTTACTGAGTGTATCCACTAAGGAGAAAAAGCCAGATGAGAAGGAGAGAAGAAAGAGAGAAAAGATAATCAATGGAGCAGAATCCTATAGGAACCAGGGAGAGATGAACTCCCAGGGAGCACAGGAAAGGATGCGGTCTGAATGTAAGATAAATCTAGTTGGACTTTTATCATGAGGCCAGGGCCTCTTGGGTCAGCTATGCAAGTTGTGTATGTGCATGACAACTAACAAGGCCAGGGTCAGCCCCACTAGCCAAGCCTGTGCCCACCGGATCGAATCCAAGTGGAAGAGCACTCTTTCCTGGTTTATACAAAAGCTGTCAGAGCCTCTGCTCTATTATGTTTATTTTTTTAATTTGAATTTTTTTTGCTCTATTATGTTTAAGTAAAGCTAGTCTCACCGACAGTACAAAGTTGTTAGAATCTGAGATAATGTATGTTCATGCCACCCAAGAAATTTCAGTTCTTACTTTACTACTATTATTACAACATCCTAATTTTATTCTTAAGATATGGTGAGATAAGTCCTTGAAAAAAAAGGGAAAGGGTAGAAAGGAAATTCACATTTCCTGAGTTTCCATTCTTTTTTGCCAAGCACAAGACCTTATGAATCTCCCTGGCTCCTCATTAACACTGCTTTTGGACTAGGGAGTATTACAATTGTTATAACCATATTTTAGAAGTGAGAAAACAGGGTTCTAAGAGGTGACAGAACACAGTCAAAGGGTATTAGGTATTCAGGGCAACTCCAAAGCAGATTTTCTGTCCAATGGAGCACATAAGCATCATTAAGAGGAGGCCTGTCTTCTCCTACCTGAGATCCCATTCTCCCTCTTTCTTAATAACTCTGCTCAAAACTTACCCCCTCAAGGAAGCATTCCAAGATTAGTTCATCCCCAATTCTATTCTCCTCCCAGTAGCTTCTTAGGCCAGGGGTCAAGGATGAAATGCTCAGAAGGAATCATTCCTGGATAAGGCTTAGGGAATGGAGGTCTCTGAAATGCTAGTAACCTGCTTCAGACAGAGAGACTCCCAGATCATGCTGCTTGGAAATGACCTTGAAGCAGTAGAGCAGGCCAACAAGACTTACCAGGTCACCTTGCGGCCAGCGGGAGGTTACCAGATTTGAACATCAAGGAGGGTGTGACCCTGAAGTGGGGTCAGTTGGACACTCTGGTGTGAAGGGCTATCAGAAAACAAACTTCTACTCTCTGGCCACTCTCCTAGGAGGTTACAGGCTTGCGATCACACTTCTAACTCTTTCCGCTGAAATCTTAATACTCAGGTTAAAAGATCATCTTTAAACATGCTGACCAGCAATACTTTTGAACTACAGATTCAAGATGAGTTACTTCTCCCATTAGCATCCCTCTTCCCTGTAGCTGTGCTGCTAGGGATAGAGAGAGAGACTAATGAGCTCGCCCATCAAAAAATAAAATAAGAATAAAGGGCTAAGATCATTAAAGACTCCTTGTCATATTGCCGAGGAAAGCAGTAAAATTAATATTAATAATAGCTATGGGGCTCCTGGGTGGCTCAGTCTGTTGAGTGTCTGATTCTTGATTTCAGCTCAGGTCATGATCCCAGGGTTGTGGGATCAAGCCCCACGTTGGGCTCCACGCTGAGCATGGAGCCTGCTTAAGATTCTCTCTGTCTCTGTCTCTGTCTCTGTCTCTGTCTCCTTCTGCCCTTCTCCTCTGCTCATGCTCTCTCTTCTCTCTCTCAAATTAAGAAAGATTAAATAATAGCTATGATTTTACAGGGACATATCACAGCTCAGATGTTCTGTTATTTGCTATGTGTATATTGTCTCCTGTGATCTGTACAAATCCTAACAACAGTGAGAAGTAGGTTTTGTTATCGCTTTTTAAAAGATGAAGCAATGGAAGGTCACAGAGATGAAATCAATGGTTGGAGTGAGCTGGGCTTCCAGCCACTTTGACTCATTTTACTTGTTCTAAGCAGTCTTTCACTATCGTAAGCTGTTTCTAATCTGCTAGACCGCTGGAGATTCAGGGCTAGGCAGTTACAACTTCTGAAAATTGAATGTGTAATTTCTGTTACTTCTGCCTGTTACATCATAGTGATTAACAATAAAAACCTTAACATAAGACTCCATGGACAATCAATAGGTAATTGGTTGAAAAATTATGGTATATCCACACAGTGGAGTCTATTTACTAAAAAGAGAATTAGGACAATCTTTATATGTGATATGGAGTACTCCCAAATATATTTTATTAAATGGAAAAAGCAAAGTGCAGAACAGTGTTTATAATGTTTTCTTTTGGGCAAGAAAGAAACATAAATATATATTATATAAAAATGCAATCTATATAATATATATATGATCTATATACAGATTAGATAGATTAAATTTTCAATAAGTAACACTGACACAATTAAATCAAACTAAAAAAAAATAGTAAACCAAGAGTGAGCAAGGAAATAGGGCCAAGGGGAAAAAGATAGAAGGCAAAGTTTTTTGATAATACCTTTTCTGACAAGTTTTAGCTTTGGAATCACATAAAATTATTATATAATTTTTTAAGTCAAAAAAGATAAAAAACAATCTCTGCAAATTATATGCAAACTGAAGAAAAACCTAGCCCCACACACACACACACACACTCACACATATCTCAATGTGTTGGCATAACCACACAGAGAAAATAATTATTTTAAGTGGCCTTAAAATGCAGCAATTTTGATTTTGTTTAATGAGAAATATTCCAAAAGGGAAAAAAAGATCTGCAAATGAAGCGTAAACTAAGCTATATTGCTAGCTATAATATTGGTATTGTTATTTTGAAACTATTATGGATATAATGTGGGCTATGGCAAATAAATAAGCCATTACCTTACCATCATTAGGAACTAATAGTATAAGCAGAAGAGGCAACCACTTCAGGTACAGAGTCAAAGAAGTGGAGAAAAATTCTGTACACTGAAATTTCCACTGGAAATCATGCAAACTTATGATTCATTTTTATCTTTTAAAAAATAAGCATTTTATAGTTGTCTCCACTGAAAAGACCCAGAAATGATGACAAGCTAATAGCAATGAATATCCCTACTGCCTAGACTCTTGTTTTGAAATACCATTGCCCACTAAAAGAAACAAAAGAATCTTGGAAAAATTCCTTATTCCAACTCTGGAAGAGGTATGATACAGGCTGTGCCTGGGACATCTTAATGCGCCAAAAAGCAGCATCTGCCAAAGACTGATGTGGTCATTTCAAAAGGACATAGAAACCCATCTAGAGGGGCTCACACTGGCCTAACATTGAATAAACTGAACATCAAAGAGAGTAATGACTGCAAGTGATTGAAATGGATCAAATAAATAAGTTTCCTGTAATTCACAGTGTACTTCAAACCAAAACCAAAGCCAAAGCCAAAACCAAAAAGCAAACAAAGCCTATTGATCGCCATTGGGGATGGCTAGGACACTAGGTCATTATCTGAAAATTGATAAAGGAATCCAGTATTAATCAAGCTTTTTATCAGGGTAAGCTCCCTTTGTCTTTATGGTAATACTGCCAGGAATAAAAGGCTGGAAGAAGGACAGACTTACAAAATTGCCATTTTGCAAGCTCTAATAACACAAGAGATCTAGACAGCTCTCATCAATGAATCCTAAAATCATTAGGAGAAAGGCTGATGGGAAAATGTCTAATCAGTGGATCAGACTTATACCGCCTAAACTGCTGATCAATCTTAATATCGCTAAAAGTAGTAAACCAGACAATTAAGAACCTTTGCTATGATGCCAGAGGAAGCACCCAGCATGGCCTGTATGCTGGCGTTCCTTGGGCCCATGCATAAAATTCAAGAGTCTGTGAACTTCTTTAGGGGAAAAAAAAATACATCTTTATTTTAAGTATCCTGTAAATGCAATTTAGCATTTTCTTAAATTATAAATGAAGACAACAAACTACAGTAGTGTACCACTTCCTATGACTTTGACAATCAAATTCACATATATTTCCATCATATTACAGTTTTTACAAATACCGGCATTTCCAAATGCTTACATTCAGTACTACTTAGAAATTATAAGTTATTAGACTCTCCACTACATCTTGTAATAAAGAAGCACATATGATATTATACTACTGATTTGGTCTTTTTTAAATATTTTGATAACTATACCTGATATAGTTCTTTCTTATATAGTTTCTATGAATTTAATTTTATGAATTTAAAAACATGATTCTGATATAAGTGGGTCTGCAGTCTTCATTCAGTCTACACAATGGGTCCATGGGACCAAAAAAAAAAAAGTGATGAATCTCAAGGAGAAAAGAATAAATTAACACAAAGACGGAGCCATCGGCTAAATCCACAAAGTAGACAATTCTAAAGAACATATGAGTCAATGTCTTCAACAGACAATGGACTTGGGCAAAATTTTAGCTGGGACTGTTAGACTAAAGGAGACTGAGTACAACATGTAGACATTTTGATCCTTATTTAAACATACTCATAAAAAATAAAACTTATAACTTATAAAAATTTTTGAAGCATTTAAAGAATTTTGAATATGAACTGCTAGATGTGATAATGATGCTGAAAGATTATGTTAAAAAATAATGATCTGTTAGAGATACATACTGAGATATTTAAAGGAGGAATGATAAGATATCTGGGCTTTGCTTTAAAAGACTCTAGCAACACAAACCAAATTGGGAGTGAGGGATAGCTGAAGCAAAACCGGCAAATTATTGACAACTATAATTGCAGGGTGATGGGCACATAGGGATCCACAATACCATTTTCCTTCCTTGTGTGTGTGTACTTTTCTTCATAAAACACAGAGAAAAGAGGGCTGCCAGAGGATTACACAAAATCAGTAAAAGCAATTATTGCTGGGGAGTAAAATGAGGAGGCATTTTTTGCATCTACAGGATGTACCAATTTGATGCTTTCTTCTGAATGCATTTTGATTTGTATTATGCTTAAAATTGAAATAAAAAGCAACCAAATATTCCTACTTTTGTAAAACTATATTACAATAATGGTTAGCAATGACACGATAATATATAAGGTAGAGGTGAGCAGGAGTTGGGGAAAGGACATTGTCTCTGCTGCCAGCCAGTCTCACAGATTACCAATTGGCGGTGTGGGTGATGGAAGCCACCATAAAGAGAAAGGTGGCTGAAATCCTGGAGTTAAGATAACAGGAAATATGGAATGAGGTTAAGATGTGGGATTCCACAGGAATACAGTCCATGGGAAATTTTTCAGCAGCCCTCAACTTAGCACTGAGCTGAGTTGAGGTTGATGACACCACACAGAGAATGTTCTCTGAGCAAGCCTCCAAATGCTACTAACATTTATCAAGTACCTACTCAGTCAGTGATTACGGCTGACTTTCGACTATAGGCACCAGTTCGAAGTATTAGAAAATGGGTCTGCCCAAGGCACATAAATGTGTATGATATTAAAATAAAGCTTCAAAATTCTGAACCGTTTTCATATCTGTTCAAAGAAATTAAAAAAAGAAATCCTCCCTGCACAAGGACATTTATGCAGTCTTATTTGTGATGGTTAAATGTTCAGCGACGGGCCTCTCAACTTGACAAAGCCTTACCTGGCCAGTTTGACTATATATATGTAATATATATATAATATATATATTTATATTTATTATTTATATTTATTTGGCCTTCATAGTTGTCAAACTGGCAACTATTTATATTTATATAAATATAAATATATATATATACTTCAAACATTTTCCCATTTTAAGTAAATATGCAAACTTACATTTATTAGAAACACACTTGGTGGATACCCAACAAGGTCATAAGTATACAGGAGCGGATTAAAGGAGAACCTTGTAAATGTTTACATTTATATGAATAAAACTAATATAATGGTTGTATTAAGGTGATGAATAAAGTCGACTCTTTTTATATGCTCTTTTATGCTGTAAACTTAAACTGAATTCAAACATCTATTGAGCACTTACCACATACTGGGTGAAGGCCAAACTGAGAAATACACAGGTATTGAACATGGCATATGTAGATGAGAGTCAGAGTTTCAGCAGAAAGTAGACTAATGACAGGCAGACAGACAGATGGTAGATAGAGATACGTAAATAGAATAAGAGATTGAGGGAAGGAGGAAAGGATGGAGCCTCTAAAATGGCCTGCAATGATCTCATCTCCTTGATACGCACTGCCTATTACGATCTCTTCCACTTGAGTAACTTGCTTTGAGCCAACAGAATATGGCAATAGGGGATGTCACTTCTGTGATTAGGTTACAAAAGACTGCGACTTTTGTCTTGCTCAGACCCTCTCTTCCTTTGATGAAACAGGCTCTCATGGAGTGGTTCATATGTCAAGAACTATTGGAAATCTCCAGCCAAAAGGCAGCAAAGAATGGAGGCCCTCAGTCCAACAACCTTCAAGAATTGAATCCTGCCATCATCTACATAAATGATCTTGGAAATGATCCTTTCCCAGTAAAACCCCAGCCCTGGCTGATAAGTGGACTGTAGTCTTATGGGAAACTATGAAGCAGAGAATCTAGGTAAGCTATGCTCAGATTCCTGACTCACAAAGACTGTAGAATAAGAAATGTGTTGTTTTAAACCACAACACTTTGGGGTAATTTATTATTCAGTGATACATAAGTGATAGAGATAGACAGATACCACTTTATTATATCATTTCATGGAAATTCTAGCAATGTTAAACCTTTAGAATAAAAAAAAATTTCATTAGGAGAGTAAGAGTTTTAACTCCTTCCATTTTTCTCCTTTATATTCTATAAACACAAACTCCTCCTCCTCCTCAGAATTCATTGGTAATAAGGGAAGAAGGGGGAAATATTTTATCAAGAATAAATAATCACAGTAATAAAATAATGGCAATAGTAGCAAACATTCACAGAGCACTTACTCTTCACCAGGCTGTGCTCTAAAATCTTAAGCTCTATTAAGTCATCCAACACTCACGACATCCCTCTAGGTCCATAGCTGTTACTCCCATTTTGCAGAGGTAGAAAGCAAAGTACAGAGGGGCTAACGACCTTTTCTTTGTTTTTATTTGAGTGTGACAATGAACCAGATTATTTTTTTCATACAGTAATTTTTATTTATTTATATCCATGCCTACTTCCAAAAATTTTTTATTTTTATTTTTTCATCGTGATAAATGTACTCTTAAATCCCCATCGCCTATTTCACCCGATCCCCCACCCACCTCCCCTCTGGTAACCATCAGTTTGTTCTCTGTAGTTAAGAGTCTGTTTCTTGGTTTGTCGCTCTGTCTCTCTGTCTCTCTTTTCTTCTTTGTGTCATTTGTTTTGTTTGAAGTAAATTCTCCAAGGTTCCACAGCTTGTCAATTGGAGCAAGTTACCAAGCTTCACTTCACATCATCTTTTCCTCGAAATAACTTTCCAGGTATGGGGGACTGGGATTCTAAATGGGTCTGACTCCAAAGCCCCTTTCTCTTTCTACTACGCAATGGTGGACTTAAGAAGAAAACTTGTTTATAAAAAGTACAGAAAATTAAGCATTACTACAAGTCAGGGAACATTTGAATATGTAAATGCTTAACACCTAATATTTCTCATTTTGCCCCCCAAAATCCTATGAGTTAGCTATTGCTATTCTCATCTTTAGGAAAATAAAAAAGACGTTAAACTAGAAATCTTGGCAAATGGAGAAAATAGTGCTCATTTCATAGGGTGATGCTATCGGTTGAATTGTGTCTCCCAGGAAGATAGATTGATAGCCTATAATCAGAATGAGACTGTATTTGGAGAGAAGATCATTGCAGATGTAATTAGTTAAGATAAGATCATATTGGAGTTTTAATTAGGTAAGATGGTAATCACACTTAATCTGACTGCTGTCCTTAAAAGAAGACACAGACACACCCAATGAGATGAGAATGGCAGGTGAAGATGGAGACACACAGAGAGAAAATGACCACAAGAAGATGGAAGCAGGTA
Source organism: Cryptoprocta ferox (assembly GCA_028646485.1). Classification (NCBI taxonomy): domain Eukaryota; kingdom Metazoa; phylum Chordata; class Mammalia; order Carnivora; family Eupleridae; genus Cryptoprocta; species Cryptoprocta ferox. The sequence goes on along the minus strand of CM053568.1, from coordinate 17,080,957 downwards.
TTGGAGTTACACTGCCACAAGCCAAGGGCTGCCTGTGGCCACCAGAAGCTGGAAGGGGAAAGGAAGGATCCTCCGTTGGAGACTTCAGAGGAAGCATGGTCCCACTACCACCTTCATCTCAGATTTCCAGCTTCCAGAACTGTGACAGAATAAAATTATCTTGCTTTAAGCCACCCAGTTTGTGATACTTTGTTATGACAGCCCCAGGAAACTGATACAGGTAGTTTAAAAGTTAAATGAAAAAAAAAGATTATGTAAAATGCTGAATAGAGTAGTTAAAGTACTCCACAAAGAGTATTTTAGAAATGTCTCCGTGTATGAGGAATGCTAATATTGTGCCAGAGTATGCAAAGCCACAGTATGAAAATGAGTGCCTTTTCCCAGGGTATTTATTTTACTCTGAGATTTTTGTGGGAAGTGTGGTAATTAATATAACTGGTAAGTAATTTAAACATTAAAAAAAAGGAAAAGGACAGCCAAACATTTTTTTAAGAGGAGAGAAAGGGTTTTTCATTATTGTTGTTGTTGTTGTTTAAAGGCATGCTTGGATGATATCCCCAGACTGTCAGAGGAGTGCCACCAGCTTCTCTCTCTGATGGGGGAAACATCAGTATAAAAATATGATGAGTCCAGGGGCGCCTGGGTGGCTCAGTTGGTTAAGTGTCCGACTAAGGCTCAGGTCATGATCTCGCGGTTTGTGGGTTTGAGCCCCGAGTTGGGCTCTGTGCTGACAGCTCAGAGCCTGGAGCCTGCTTGGGATTCTGTGTCTCCCTCTCTCTCTGACCCTCCCCCACTCTGTTTCTCTCTGTCTCAATAATAAGTAAACATAAAAAAATTTTAAAAAATATGATGAATCTTGAATTGAGACTTTGGGGTGGAAACTGTGGTTTTCAGCGAGCAGAGTGATAACTCCCCATCTGGTCTGAGAAGAGGGTCTCAATGAGGTCTTAAGTTTGGGAAGAAACTATTGGACAGCAGCTCTCTCTCTCCCTGGTAGACTTACCCGCCCCCAGCCCCTATCCAGAAAGGTTTCTTGCCATTCTGGTGAAACAGGCCACTCAGACTCTCCAACATGGCAGAACTCAGGACAAAGGGCAATTCCTGCTATTCCCTGGCATTGCTGCCCAGGAGAGGTCATATGAAGGTCTTGGCCTTGACAGGATCAGGCTCCATGGTCAGAAATAATAGCCATCATTTGCCCCATATTCCTTGAATTCCTAAGCATTGTCATCTCTCCTTCTCCTTTGATTCTTACAAACAATCCTCAATAAAATAGAAAGATAGCTCCTGTCATAAACTGTGAGTAGTCTTTGGATGGTGGTTCAGAGCATGTCCATGGGCCTAACTGGCCTCGGTTTCTGCCTCAGTCCTGTCACCTCCCAGGAGGCTAAGGTAGGCAAGCTATTTAGTCTTGCTGAGGCTCAGATGCCTCTTTGTAAGACGGAGCTACTGATCTCTACTCGAATCATTGCTGAGGGGACTGTGATATGCAGCAGTATCTACCAAGGGTCTGGTATATTGCTGGTGTTCAAAAACTGGTCCCCCCTTACTCAACAGACCCTCCCTGAGTCATCCTGCAGCTAGAGTTAAGTGTAGGTCAGACAGGAAATGCAATTTGCTTAAAATCACATCTCTGAGTCTGACTCACTTACTCAGCAACTCTTAGGTGCTGGGCACTGTGCTAACAGATGCAAGCATTCCTTCTCCCTTGGCCCTGAAGTGTTCTGTTTGCATCTGCTGTCAGGCTGCCAGTTTTGAGCACAATCTGCCCCCGGGCCCTTCAGCCCCCAGCTGGGCTCCCTTTTTAGCCCATTCCTATTCAACTTATTCCTGGTAGGTCTGGTCAAAACCCTGGGTGGCTATGGACTGCAAATATATCCTTGAGGTCTAAATAGCCCCTGAGCTCTATGCCAACCCAGGGGTCCAGAGCGCCCAGGCCTGTTCAAAGTATGCCATGAGTATGCCAACCCAGCCTCCCTTTGCCCTCTGGGGACTGGGGCTTCTTCTGGAATCTGCAGTCTAAAGAGTGTAAGACTCTTAATTATAATTTTAAAAAATTACTGTTAATTAAGTACAAATGACTACGTATTCATAATCTTGGTTAATCCTCATAGCAAAACGTATCTCCACTTAGAAATAAACAAATGGGCCAAGAGGATAAACAAGATCTTTAGGGTGGGTTCTCATCGGGTCTTGGGTCCCAATCTCTGCCTTATCTTGTGAACACGTGGCTTGCTGTTTAACGCTCTGGGCATCAGTTGCTTATCTAACAGGGTGGTTATGAGAATTAAGGGACAATGCATGGGAAGTTCTTAGCTGCAACCAGACACGCAAGGGCTCAAAGGTGGTAGTTTCGTTCTTGTTTCCGTTGTGTTATCATTATGCAGGGTCACACACGTACGTGGGATTTCCAGTTCAGGCCCATGCAACCTCACCCCCTCTCCCTGCGCCTACGCTGTACCACGTGGCCTGCTGTGCCAGCAGGTACTGGACCTGGAACCGCCTAAGGGGCCACAGGTGCTCAGCAGCCCTAGGCCCGACTGGCTGGGCTGTGGGCATCCTGGAGGGCGCATTGCTCTGCAGGGGCAGCAGGTGCAGAGCGCGGTCCCCTATTTACCTCTGCCACGGCCTCCCCACCTAGCAAGGTAAAGACTCCTCTCCCAGGAGCACTGGGTCCATCGCAGGAACTCGAGCCCGGGCAGCCGCGCGTCCCAGGGAGAAACACGGAGCCCCAGAAACTAGCTCTGTAGGAGAGTCCAGGCTCTGCGCCCGCCCCCGGGGGATGCTGTACTCATCCCCCGGCTCCTCCTCACATGCACTGGCTGCACTTCCGAGTGCCAGGAGCCCAGGCTCTGCCGAGGCCGTCTCCTGGACGTCACGGGTCAGCGAAGCGGGTAACACTCACTATGGAGTCAGACCCGAGTTCTGGTTTAGCTGCGGACTCGCTGAGGGAACCTGGGCGGGCCGCTTTCGCCTCAGTTTCCCTGTCCGCACAAAGGGGACACAAAACACACGCCCGCGTTCCTAAGGTCCCACGTTCCCAGTTGGGAGCTAGTCTCTACTCGGCCGTTGGGCCGCGAACGCTCGGCTCCGGGTGACTACAAGCCCCAGCGTGCCCCGGGGGCGGGGCGCGGTGACGGACAGACGGCTGGGCGAATTAGCGCCCGCCAAGGGGCGCGAGGCGGCGCGTGCGCAGAGGGCGGCGGGCGGGTGGGCTGGCAGCGGTGGACGCGTCGGAGCCGCGGGCGGTCAGGTAAGGGGCGGGAAGGAGGGTCCGGGACTAGGGCCGCGGCCGGAGTCGCTGGCCGTGGCTTAGCGGCGGGGCGGGGAGGCCGCGCTGGCGCGCAGCGGCCGGCCCACGCCCGACTGGCAGGGGCTGGGGACCGGATCTGGGGGGCAGGACCGGGGTGGGGGTGGGGCTGCGAGGGACAGGCTCGGGAGGGATTCCAAGGGGCAGAGGAGCTCAGAGGAGATGCAGCTCCGCTGGGAGGGGAGCGAGCGAGGGCCTCTCCCAGAATACCCGGTGCAGCATCTCGGGAGGCCTGAGGTAATGTGGGGGCGCCGAGGAAAGAGGGGTGCAGCATCTGGGAGATGGGAGGGCATCTGAAGGCCCTGGAGGCATGGGGGTGCAGAATTTCGGAAATAAAAAGGAATTGGGGGGCTCTGATGAGATTTGGGGTACCGCATCTCAGTAGGTATGAGGCAATCTGGGGTTACTAGGCATTTGAGGGGCCAAAACCTGAGATCAGAGAGAGTAGGGCCTTGGGAGGAAGCGTTTTCCAGATGGGATCTGGGGAAAATTGAGGGCGTGAGTTCTTGGGGGAATCAGTGGGAGGCAGTGTCTTGTTACCAAGAAGGGCCCAGGCTAAGGTTTGAAGGCAGCACATAACATGGGGTGGATAAGAGAAGAAGGAACCAGGCTTGAGGCCGGCAGACTGCCTGATGGAATGCAGGAGCTGGGGGCTCAGATTGAGGGGGGAGGGCAGAAGTCTCAGGTGTGCACTTGGGGTGTTATGCTGGGATGCAGGGCTGAAGGCTGCAGAGATTTGGAAACAGATGAAAGGATCTATGTCAGAGGGATTTGGGGCACATGAGTGAAGAATTGGTAAGGGCTGCAATATAGATCCCCAGAAGCTGAAATGTGTACTGCAAGATGGTTGGGAGCCGGATTTAGGGAGGGTTGAAGGACAGGATGGAGACCTACTAACTGGGTTATAGAATGAAAGGGCTCTAAGGACCCTGAGTAGGTTTTATGGATGGGCATCTTGGGCTGCTAAAGGAATTTTCCTGAACTCTGCATGGGAGACAATGGGAGTACTATGCCACAGTCCCAAGGACTTGGGGGTAATGTACAAGACCGGATTTGAGTGTGTGAAGTTCAGCAGGGTTCAGGGGTTCAGCAGATGAGTCAGAAGTCTTCAGAGATCAGGACTCCTGAAGGAGCCTGAGAACCTCCCTCCCTCGCTCACCAAAGACCGCTGATCACTGGGCACCTAGGGTGCTGCCACCAACTCTGACCCCAACCCAGGGCCCCGGAAGTGGTAGGATACGGTGCTTCAAGGAGGCAAGAAGCGGGAAACTGTTGAAGGTCATCTGCCCAAGTGTTCTTTCCCCTGTCCCTCCAAGCTGTGACAGCAGATAGTATGGGGGACTTCCAGGGGGTGAGCAGAACAAGATCTCAGGCCTTACGGTCCTTACCGGTTACATGAGTGGATTGAGTTAATCCCGTATAAGGTCCACTGCAGCTGCAAGAGGCAGTGTGGCTCTGTGAGTGAGGCGTTTGGCCTGGAAGAATGACAGGGAAAGGGGGGACACTGAGCATTTAGTCCTGTGCTGGGTTCTAAAGAGATGGCTCCTGAAGAGACATGTGCAGTATTGGCCGTCATGGTTGGGGATGGGGGCTACTGGCCTCTTGTAGGTAGACACCAAGGGCACCCTTAAAGATCCTACAGTGCACCGGACAGCCCCCAGAACAAAGAATTATCTGGCCCCAAAGCTGGGGAACTCCACTCAGGATGTTCTGGATTCAAATCCTGGCTCTCTCTCTCTCTCTCTTCCTTCGTCATCTTGAATGAACTGCTTAACCTCCGTGCACTTGGCTCTTCCTCTGTAACATGGAATTAATCACAGGACGACATCACAGCTGTCTGTGAAGATTCAGTGGAGGTAAATCAGAGTGTGCCGTGTCCGGGGCACAGCAAGCACGCAAAATTTAGTAATTTGTAATTTTTGCATGTACTTTCTCACTCGGTTTTCCTCTCCGCGTTACTAAGCAGGTCCTACCATATCCAGTTTTACACACGAGGAAACAACGGCTTGGGAGGTGACTTGTTTAAGGTTCCTTAACTAGGGATGGCAGAGCTAGGCTCATAAGTCAGGTCTCTGTAGCCCGTAACCCTGTATATTCCCTCTTCCCTTGCTGGGGTCTGCTAAGTCTCCCTGTCTCAGCCCGTTCCCCTCGAATGAAAGAATTGCCCAGTGAGTATCGCTGAGTATCCAGTTGAACTCTAAAGGGGACGGAACTATCTCAGTTAGGTAGGGAGTAGCCCTGGACTTTGTTCCTGATTTGCTCTTAGACCAGGACCAATGGGCAGATAAGGGGAGGAGCCTGAAGTTAGACAGGATGAGGTGCTAGAGACTAAAGGGTGAGGTGTACAGGCCATCGGCTTGGAAAACAACAACACTTCATAGCAGGGACTGAAGCTGAAGGCACTCCCACTCTGGAAAGTAACTCCTGGTTCTAAATGAGCTCTTGGGTTTCCCTCCCCTGGGACGGCGTCGCGACATTCGCTGTGTCAGCTCCAGGACAAGCTAGGGCATTGCTGAAGCCAGTTCAGAAACATAGTAGGACTGCATCAGAGGGCAAGAGATTTAGCTGGAATACTCCTACACACCGCTATGGAAAATACGTGATGGGAATTGAACCAGCCTGGGAGCCCGAGGCGTCAAGTCCAAAATCCCTCCTCTGCTGCTAATTTAGTAGGTGACCTTGGACAGACACTTCTTAGCAGCCTCAATCTATTAAAAATAAGAATAGCAACCATTTATTGTTTACTATATGCATCAACTCTGTTAATTCTGCCAGTGATCCTGCCAACAAATGTAGATGTTATTCCACATTTTGCAGAAGAGAAAACTAGGTTCAGTGCTTTACCTAAGGCTTCGTAGCACAGCGGGATGTGAGCCCCTTTCTGTCTGACTTCTAAGTCATATTATACTAGTTTTATTTGAATGGCTTCTCCAACACTTCGAGCCTGTACACCTGTGTCCGGAGAGTTTGGTGGTCAGGTTTACAAAGCCCTTTAGGCAGATCACTGTCCCTGCACACTGGTGTGCTGCCTCTGTGACAGTCCCTCCGTTTTGTCCTTTTGGTATAGCAGTTTGATTTGAAAACCATTCCTAGGTGCCTTTACCAACCTCTTAGCCAAACTGCCTAGAGCGAGCAGCCGCCTCATCAGCTAGGGAACTGTAACGATCTTCTGAGCTGATGTGGTTTTATGACTGGGAGTTGACACACCTGGATTTGAATCTCAGTTCTACTACCTGCCAGCTCTGAGACCCTGTCGCTTTTCTCTGAACCTTGGTTTCCTTATTTATAGAGAGGAATAACAAACACATATTTCACAGTGATTATGAGAATAGGAGATCATGTATTAAAGATGCCTGACATTCAATACATGGTAGGTAGTTTTACAAGAGGAAGGCATTGCTAGAAAGGAACTGAGGGTTGCTTTGCCAAATTTCAGTGACCCTAAGCAGCCCCTGGCCAGTCTTCCCCAAATTCCCATCCCCTCCTCTGCCTTTCCCAGGATTTGCTTCCTGAACCTTCCATCAAAAGCTCATGGTTAACTGAACATGTGTTCTAGGTAGATAAAGGAAGTGGAAGGGGGTGGGTGAGTCGAGAGGAGCCAGAGGTCCTCTGAGAAAGGACTGTTGGTTTTTCCCATATTCGAGATTCTTTGTCACATTGGCAGCATTGGTATTAAATCCAAATGTTTGTGAAGATGCAAGGGAATCTTTCCCGCGCCCGCAGTTTTAGAAGAAGAGGACAAGTGTCTTTCCAGCAAACTCTATTATTGATTTAACCTATTCTTGACATACTTTAGCTGAGGTTTCCTTTTCTACAAACATTTTCTTCTGAGTTGTTTTGTATGTCTCAAACTGGTACAGCTTTGGCGGGGTCATGCTTGCGTTTCCCTGTCAGCTCCTACTTGTTGAGTACCTGCAAACCTTAAGTGTCCTGAGTAAATAAACTTCAGACCCTCTTCCACACACAAGACTAGGTGAGTGTCACGTGAGGACCTGGCTGACTTCGTTACAATCACTCCTGCTAGCACCTCCCAGAGAGGGACCTTGGGGGCATGGGAGATGGTCGTGCACCTGATTGGCATTCCATTCAAATGCAAGAGGAATAAATACAGTGTAGAAAGGAAATGTGGTAAGCCTTGCAAAACCACCACTGCCAAAGCAGAGCAGAGTGCCAGTGGTAGATGAACCTTTCTGTCCAATGAAAGGCAATGTAGTACCATTTTACGTGTTTTCTGGTTTTTAGGTAAGGAGCTCTACTCACGTTTGTTTGGGTTTGTTCAAAATTATATCCCTCATGTTTTTATGGGGCTAGACTCAGTACGTGCTCAAGAAAAGACAGGTTTCATTAATTGCCTAAAGTTCTTCAGTTCTGCTGATGGCCTAAGCCCCCAGGAGCTGACACATGTATGCCCTTTGGTCATCTCTAATCTTCTGAGTCAGAGCTCAGGTAAAACTCTTTAGTGAAGGCTCAGAATTTTTACTTTTGAAATTTACGTATCTGATATCTTCCATACATATGCCTGTTGAAAAGTGCGTATTCATTTCTCATTGGCTGGGCAGTGGCTGCCGCTACACTATTATAAATACTGCACAGTTAACTGTGTGCTTCCCTTGGTGCGATACGAAGTGTGTTATTCACATAATCCCATTTAATCTTTACAGTAACCTTGTGAATCGTAAAGTTTTGTTAGATAGACTAAGAACTAGAGAGGTTACTTAACTTGTCCAAGTCTCCACAGTAAGCAGTAGGGCCAGGATTGAAATCCAGAAAGCCTGATTCCTTAGCCCCACTTTCTTAGTCTGTATAATACTGGTCACCTCCAGTTTCTGTCTTTTGGTCCTAGTTCTGCCATATGATTAACAAGTTCTTGATTTCTCTCTCCTGACCTCCATTTACTCATCTATTTTACTCTTTGAGATCACTACTAATTCTAGCATTCCATATTTAGTCCCTATTAGAAGGAGGGACTAAATATGGAATTTATTTAGTTGTGAATTCATGTCCCTATCAGTTTCTAGCATGAATACCTAGTGTCCTCAGTCAAAATCTTTCAAAGCTGGCCAGTCCTTTTATTAAACTTTACGTGCTTTTATATGCCATGAAAAGAAAGATGCGCCATCATTTGAAAATGTCGTTTATAAAGGGAGTGCTTGGTTTATACTAGTACTAGTTGTTGTTACTGTTAATACCATTGCTAATTATTACTAAAACTATGATAAATAGCAATTTTTCATTTCACACCTGCCAGTTTCCAGACTAGGCACTTTGTATGCATTATCCTTAATTTCTCACTTTTTGTAAAGTAGGAAAACAAATTTAGTGAGGTTAAATAACTTGCCTATTGTCCCACACCTTGAAAATGACCGTGCTCATTTGATCCCAGTTCTGACTTCGGGGTTCATGGGTTTCTGTTTGCTTTTTTTTTTTTTTTTTTTTCCCTGCTAACCTGGTTGTTTAAATCATGGACTGGGGAAAGCCTAGTGGTGCCAGAGTGGCTGGATTAGGCTAGGGTAGGACTATAGAATTCTGAGTCTTAGGACACGTGGAGCAAACACAGCTTAAGGGCTAGATTCTCACCTGAAGAGCTGGCCTGGTATCGGTAGGCATTGTACAGTATTAATGACGAGATCAGAACAGTGATGGGAGAGTGCATCAAGGTGCATTAAGGTGAAGGGTCAAGAGTCGACAGTAGATCTAAAGACACAACAGGAAATATGTTCAAGGTATCAACAAGGCAGACAAGATTATTGTAAAGAACGTGTTGGGGGTTCCTTCTGATTGGTTTTAGATGTTATAGCTGGCAGAAAAGGGGCAGCTAACTTAGAGACTTGGGATGGTTAGACCGTTCCTGTCACCCATGTAGCCCTTGCAGGGAAACTGAGTTTGAATGGACTTTCCATCTGGATCACTGTCAGGGCTAACAGTATTGGTTAGATGTACGCTTCTGAAGGACAGGGAATGCATCTGCTTGTGACACAGAGCTGTGTCAGGCTAGGATCCCACGGAAGGCGTGTTCCCAGCTCACAGAGATGGGAGACATCGTTTCGGCTTTTTCCAAGTCTGAGGTGTATACCTGATGCTTTTGTGATGGCAACCCCTGCTTTCCTGGCAAAGCATGCCGGCCAGCATTAGAGTAGGAATCCTTGACATGCTCTCCTGCCTCAGAGAGCCTAGTGAAGCTGCAGACAGCTGAGATATTTTGGGATATGGATGTGGGCATAGTAAATTCATTTTTTAAACTGGATGGCTTAGACAGGGAAGTAAGAAGCTTTTTAATTGAAGGAGGTGATACAATATTCCAGAAAGCTGGGGAAAGAATTTGCTAGTATTTTTACAAGTTGGCAGACTTGTTTAATTAGCTGATCTGCAGTGCCAGCTTTGGGAAGAACAGATGTCCCTTGCATTGCAAGGTGACATGCTCTTGATCTAAACACCAAATGTTGCCCTCAGTCTGTTGTCCCAGATGATGGAAGAAGGGGCTGAAGCTGTTGGTTTAGAACTAAGGTTTGCATGGATTCTGAGTTGAGGTTTCTATCAGTCCTTCCATACTACTGTGCCCAGACCTGTGGCATTTCAGAATTCAGTATTAAGTTTCAGATCTTCACTTGAGACCTTCTAGGTTCATGACATGTGATAATGTGTCATTTTGTTGAGACATGGGTTTGAATCATAATTGGTTGCAAGGCTCGTGTGTGAGAATGGGTCACCCAGCTAATAAATCAGTATGGCCCATTCTATAGAAGCCAAAAATCATAATGCTAGTATTGTTCTTTCTTATTTGTAGGGAAAATTGTATGCTATAAGGCAGCATTTTCCAAAGTATGGTCTGGAGAACACTTGTTAAGTGTTATATGCCAGTGGGGGGGGGGGGGAGAAAAAAAGCTTGAAGTAATTCCGGGTTAAACAAAGTTAAAGGTTATCTGTACTGCAGGGTTTCACCATGTGTGAGCTTTGTGACCCTGAGCCAGTTTCTCTGAGCCTTACTTTTCTTATGGTAAAATGAGATAATAAAAATAGCACCTACTTTCTAGGGGCATGAGGAGGAGTGAATGAGATTAAGTACATGAAGCATAGAGTGTGGTATCTAGCACATAGAAGGTACAAGAAAGATGTATACAGTTTCCCTTCCAGTAGAAGGGAAGTGGGGTTTCAGAGAGGTTGGATTGCCTTTGGATACTGTGTGTGTCTGCTATTGAGTATTCGTCAGATCGCGATGCAAAGCTAAATACGGGGCAGTTCTGTAATACATTGCAGAGACGCCCTTTCTTCTGTCTGCATGGAGAAAGTTGATGACTTTTGCAGAGTCTTGTTGGCTTGCTGCATTGTCCTTAAAGCCCAGCTAACTTGCGCTCCTCTTCTCCTTGATGGCTGACAGTCTGCAGATCAGGAGAATACAGATGCAGCGTGGAATTTGCATTGAAGAAGGGCTGCAGTTTATCCACGTGCCTCACCTTGCTAGATCTATCTATTCTAATTTGGGGTATAAATTTGACAATGACGGAAGTCTGCAGAGCACTGAGATCTCTGTTCTATTTCACGAGCATATGTGGATCGAGGTGGGTGGGAGTATTTATGGCATGTACTTAGAGAAGCAGGGGGTGTTCCGGGCCAAAAATAAACGGTCTTGATAAGGCACTACTGGTTTTTAGATCACTGGGCTTGAGTCTTTGGCTACTTAGCTCCACCACTTTCCTACTTTAATCTGCTCGTCTTAGTGATTGTACTTCTGGAATATTGCTCCAGTGCATCTTCTTTCCTTTTCCACTGCTTGCTCTCTAGTTCCGGCTCCCCATTACCTCCCCCAGCCAGTTTTGCAGCAGCTTCCAAACTAGTTTCTCTGCCTTTTCACCTACTCCAGTATCAGTAGTTTTGAATCAGTTCCCTGCTTCAAAACATGCATTGCTTCACCATGCCTGTCAAAATGAGATCTAAAGGTCTCGTTTTGGCTTTGAAGACTTCTTAGAATCATTCTCAGAATCACACCAGGTACTTTAATTTACCTATATTCTCCCACAATTTTAACCTTAAGGATGAGAGAAAAGAACTAAAGTTTAAGACTTTTTTGGTGCTAAGCCAAAACTTAGCATTTCATACACTGCCTATGTTATCTCATGTAATCCTCACACTGACCTTGTGGAGGTGGTATTATTTCATTGTACAAATGAGGAAACAAATGTATAGAGGCCACAGGTTCTCTTTCTAATACCCTGAAGTTCTTGCTCTTCCCCTTGCTTTCTACCTTTGTCAAGACTGCCCTTTGTCTGGTACTCCCTTTCTCCCATCTCTACATATCTGTGCACCCTTCCAGAGCCCTATCCAATGCCATCCCCCACCCCCACAGAAAATTCTGTTTCCCTTCAAATTAGAAGCCTAGGCTCCATCGAACTGAGTTTATGTCTTATTTAGGATACTGCTTTCTGCCTTGGCTATTATTTGCCTACATGTCTTGTCTCCTTTCCTAAAGTTTGAGATCCGAAGGGCAGGATTTGTATCCTGAAAACCTACTATAGTACAGCACCTGACTAGGTACCTAGTCTTAGTTTGGTGGATTGGTGAGCAGATAGGAGAATAGATGCATGAAAAATACATGTATTTCCTGACCTAATGTTTTACGGATCACCTCAGTTTTCTGTTTCCCTGTGTGCTTCCTAGGCCCCGAACGTGACATGGTAAACTCGATGTAACATAATAAAAAAGGCTCCATGCTTTTGTTCACATCGTTTTTCTTTGCTTAAAATGCCTTTATCCCTCAAGGCCTTGTTTCTTTCCAGACCACTCACAGAAGTGTCACTGCCTCTGCGAAGCCCTTCCCAGTTCCTCTGGGAACTGTTTGTTACTCCATCCACTGTGCACCCACAGAACTTTGTGTGTAGTCCTTTCCTGTAAGTAATTTTCTGATGCTTTTCCCTTAATACAAATGGAGTTGTAGACTTCACTAATCACTAACATTAATCCAGCATGATGCTTGTTCCCATGGGCTGTACTAAGTGCCTCATATTCATCATGCTGCTTAACCCTTCCAATCCATATAAAGTAGATGCCATTGTTACTTCAATTTTATAGACGGGTGATGGGGAAACTGAGCTTTGGGACGTTTAGGCTACCTCCTTAAGGTCATACAGCTAAGTATCAGAGACTCCAGAACCTGAATTCTTACCTACTGTGCAATGCTTCGTCTGTTTTGTTTCCCTGCGTATCCCCATCACCCAACTGAACAGACCTCAATAAAGTGTTTGTTAAATAAGTCCGTGGCTGGATGAGTGATGGGAGCTGTTTCTTTAAATGTTTCTGGAGTGAATTAGCTCATACAGGCTGTGGAGTAATGGCTTCTTACTCTCGTTAGCAGGCTTTGACCCCCGGAGCATGAACACCAGGCTGTTCGGTGCTGGGCTGTGTTAGCAGCCCCCTCAAAGGAAGTGCGATGGCGGTGGCGGCAGCGGCGGCGGCGGCGTCTCACCTGAACCTAGATGCCCTCCGGGAAGTGCTGGAATGCCCCATCTGTATGGAGTCCTTCACTGAGGAGCAGCTGCGGCCAAAGCTCCTGCACTGTGGCCACACCATCTGCCGCCAGTGCCTGGAGAAGCTCCTGGCCAGCAGCATCAATGGCGTGCGCTGTCCCTTTTGCAGCAAGATCACCCGCATAACCAGCCTCACCCAGCTGACGGACAACCTGACCGTGCTGAAGATCATCGACACGGCGGGGCTCAGTGAGGCCGTGGGGCTGCTCATGTGCCGGTCCTGTGGGCGGCGGCTGCCCCGGCAGTTCTGCCGGAGCTGCGGCGTGGTGTTGTGTGAGCCCTGCCGGGAGGCCGACCACCAGCCTCCTGGCCACTGTACGCTGCCCGTCAAGGAGGCGGCCGAGGAGCGGCGCCACGACTTTGGAGAGAAGCTGGCCCGTCTGCGGGAGCTCATGGGGGAGCTGCAGCGGCGGAAGGTGGCCTTGGAAGGGGTCTCCAAGGACCTGCAGGCGAGGTATAAAGCCGTCCTCCAGGAGTACGGGCATGAGGAGCGCCGGGTCCAGGAAGAGCTGGCCCGCTCTCGGAAGTTCTTCACAGGCTCCCTGGCAGAGGTAGAGAAGTCCAATAGTCAGGTGGTAGAGGAGCAGAGCTACCTGCTTAACATCGCCGAGGTGCAGGCTGTGTCGCGCTGCGACTACTTCCTGGCCAAGATCAAGCAGGCCGATGTTGCCCTCCTGGAGGAGACTGCTGACGAGGAGGAGCCCGAGCTCACGGCCAGCCTGCCCCGGGAGCTCACCCTGCAGGATGTGGAGCTGCTCAAGGTCGGCCACGTCGGCCCCCTCCAAATCGGGCAGGCTGTTAAAAAGCCCCGGACAGTCAACATGGAGGACTCCTGGGCCATGGAGGCCGCAGCCTCTGCGGCCTCCACCTCTGTTACTTTTAGAGAGATGGACATGAGTCCCGAGGAAGTGGTCGCCAGCCCTAGGGCCTCGCCCGCGAAGCAGCGGGGTGCCGAGACAGCCGCCAACATCCAGCAGTGCCTCTTTCTCAAGAAGATGGGGGCCAAAGGCAGCACGCCAGGCATGTTCAACCTCCCGGTGAGCCTCTATGTGACCGGCCAAGGCGAGGTGCTGGTTGCTGACCGAGGCAACTACCGTATACAAGTCTTTACCCGCAAGGGCTTTTTGAAGGAGATCCGCCGCAGCCCTAGTGGCATCGACAGCTTTGTGCTGAGCTTCCTTGGGGCTGATCTGCCCAACCTCACTCCTCTCTCAGTGGCCATGAACTGCCATGGGCTGATTGGTGTGACTGACAGCTATGACAACTCCCTCAAGGTCTACACGTTGGATGGCCACTGCGTGGCCTGTCACAGGAGCCAGCTGAGCAAACCCTGGGGCATAACTGCCCTTCCGTCTGGCCAGTTCGTGGTGACGGATGTGGAAGGCGGCAAGCTCTGGTGCTTCACCGTTGACCGAGGGGCAGGGGTGGTCAAATACAGCTGCCTCTGTAGTGCCGTGCGGCCCAAGTTCGTCACCTGCGACGCCGAGGGCACCGTCTACTTCACGCAGGGCTTGGGCCTCAATCTGGAGAACCGGCAGAACGAGCACCACCTGGAGGGCGGCTTCTCCATCGGCTCTGTGGGCCCCGACGGGCAGCTGGGTCGCCAGATTAGCCACTTTTTCTCAGAGAATGAGGATTTCCGCTGCATTGCTGGCATGTGTGTGGATGCTCGTGGTGATCTCATTGTGGCCGACAGCAGTCGAAAGGAAATTCTCCACTTCCCTAAGGGCGGGGGCTACAGTGTCCTTATTCGAGAGGGGCTCACGTGTCCAGTGGGCATCGCCCTCACTCCTAAAGGGCAGCTGCTGGTCTTGGACTGTTGGGATCACTGCATCAAGATTTATAGCTACCATCTGAGAAGATACTCCACCCCTTAGGGGAAAAGAGAGAACAGTTTCTTCTCACCAGCCAGCTCCCTACCCACCCACCCCCACCCCGACCCCCACCCTTATTCCTCGGTTATTGGTGGTATTGTAGAGTGCACTTGGCCTATGTCTTCATTCCCGCTGGCTAGTCTTAGAATTTTAGAAGCTCTGTCTTTTAGTAGTTTTTTGTTTTTGTTGTCTGTTTCTGCATTATTTTCTTCCTAAACTTAGAGCTTTAACAGATGCATTGCCCCAAATAAGACATATGATACGGGGTTAGCTGAAGTTTGATTAGAATTTAGGTACATCTGAGGCTTCAGTAGAGAGCTTCTTGCCCCTGTATTTGAAATTTGCCCTTAATACCCAAATCCTTGTTGATTTCCCTCTTTTGGCTTTGTTAACCCTGGTCCCATATTTCCCTCCTATTATAATGTGCTTCATCTGTGATACTTTCTCTTCAACTCTGCCGCATTTAGTGTGCATGCTCTCGTGAGGTCTGCCCCACCTTTCATTTCAGACATCACAGCCCTGTGGCATGATGTCTCAGGTCTCTTCACCTTTGCCAGAGCAGAAAGCTCATTCATCTCAAGGGAGATACACAGTCTCTCTGGGAGGCAGTACCTCTTGGCTCTGGGGGTTTGGGGCCATCTTGGATCGGTCTCTAATTGCAGATGTGACAGAGAATGGATTGACCCTAGTTGGTTGGTATTGAAGACTTCAGCCTGGAAACTGCTTCCCTTTAAAGAAGCATATAGACTGGAATTATTTCAAAGCACAGAAAGATGGGAATAAACAAACACAAATGCTAATATGGTCAGTAAACACTCTTGGAGAGTCTCCAGAGCTCATCATTTTTCACATTACCTCTCTCCACTGACCTGTGCTGAGAGTTGTCTGCAGAATTGTATGACACAGGCCAGGGCCAGCAGAGTAGGGAGGTGGGCACATCGCATTTTCATTACTAAGACAAAACTGTCGGGTCTTTATTCTGTATTTTCCTCAAGTGACTGCACAATACTTGGTTTTGAGATTTATTTCCATTCCTCTATCAAGAATTAAATAATTGACAACTCTTTCTTCATCACTGGTGTTCGTGTCTTTTAATTAACTATGGGATTTGGGAGACGGAGAGAGATAATTTGTGCCATGCTGTTTTGCTTCCATATCTGACACTGCATTCTTTGAGAGCATTAGGATCCACCCCAGTCCAAATTCATCCTAAGGCACCAATATGGAAAGATAATCCAGATCTTTTTCTCACCCACAGGTATGCAGAATCAGCCCCCAAGGTCGACAGAGTCACCAGCACTCTGTTAGGAATTGAGCCTCTACTATATGCTTTTATCCTTACAATTACAGTTCAGAAATGGAAGAAGTCTTGTCTTTTAAAAGACCAAAAGTGGACAAGGGAAACTGTGACAAGGTTTCTCAGGCTTTGTCTTTGTTAAGCAACATATTTTCCTCTTTAGATGCAGGACTGATGGCAAGACAAAGAACTATCACCCTGCTTTTTAAAGAAACGAAATTTGCCTACCTGGGCTACTCAAAATTGTTTTTTGTTGGTTTTGTTTTTGTTTTTGTTTTTGTTTGGTGGTAGCATTGTTTTTTTTGCCTTTGTTTTAATAGCTCTCAAAGAATAGGAAAGGAAATAATTGGTGTGATGTGGAACTGGTTCATCTTGTGCTTTTCACCTGGAGAAAGCCCCATGTTCTTATTATGAATCGCATCCAATTTCCAAAGATCGTATAATTGAGAAGAAATCGATCCAATTAAAAGTGCTTCACAAATAGCTGCTTGAATAATTAGCACCACTTTATCTGTGACAGCACCTTACAGAAGGAGATCTGTCTTTGCTGCCAGTGGGGGGCTCTCGCTGAGGCAGTAACAGTGGTCCAGGCCTCTGGCCCAGGGTCTGCAGCACAGAAATGTATGTCGTGGGCTGGCTTCATGTAAACGGGCCAGAAGCCCTGTAGCCGCCGATGCTTTTGAAAAGAAGTGCCATCGCTAGTGGTGTTCAGCATCTCAGGCTTCCCGTTGCTGAACTACACTTGCACCGTGGTCCTCGAGTACAGCAGGCATCTGCTGGCTCAGAATGGACAGAAGTGTCGTCTGAATATTTTTTGTTTCTTTGATGTAAATATTTGAGGCTGTGCTTAGTACAATTTTCAATCATCTACCATGTTGACTAAATTACATACATAGCACGGTCCCAGGACACTGTTTTCCTCAATTACAGCCATTTTTGTGTGTGGTTTGTTGTTTGTTTTGAAGCACTAGTGCCCTTATTTAAATAAAGTCTCACATGCAAGTCTACTGTGTAAAGTAGCGCAGAGCGCAGCTGCTCTGGGTGAAGCAGGTCTGTGGGCCTGGAGAACAGGCTTTATTTATCCCCTCATCCAACCTCCTGTTTATTCTTACAAAACTCCTGCGAATCTACAGGACACGCTCTGAAAACCATTGCTGATCTTCCATGTGGCCATGGGCGAGTCATTTCACCTTTCCCCTTCTCGAAAATGATGGAAATGATTTTTCACAGGAAGGGTGTAAAGTAGGAGACAACGGATGTGAAACTGCTTGGATGTAGTGCTCGGTGTACTCAGCAGGTAATTGCTATTAGTGTCTTCACTGAGTTGTTCAAAAGAGCGGCGTGAGGCGGTCCAAGCACTCCAAACTTTACTTTTCCTCTTTCCTATTTTACAGGTTCCTAATTGCCAACCACAACTTTTCTCAGACATTTCCTCTCCTCGTCACCTGTTCCTTTCTATTATCACTCTCCGTTTCACGTTTCTATTATTGTATAAATTGCTGTGAGCACATAGCATGGTGCCTAACACGGAATATATCCTCAGTTATTTAATTGGATATTGTTTACTTACTAATGGTGATAGGTCTCCAGTAACCTTAGTCTTCTTAATGTAGCCCCCTTAACATTGGACAAAACAGCATTCTTAGGCAAGCCCGTTTATAAGGTACATGAAAGACTAAAGGCCAATAAATTACTTACAGGTTGGTTAAGTCCCTGGCTCCCTTTATCATTATGAGTAATTAACATAGAATTTAAGGTTTTAGAGCAATGATTCATTCAGTTATTGGTTGAGTACCTACTGTGGGCCAGGCACTATGGGAAGTGTTCAGAAAAGAAAAAGATTAATAAATGATGCAAATATGCCTACTCTTTCAGAAATTATTTCAGTCTTTCCTAAGACATTTGGAATCTAATGTTACGTTGCCCTGGACTTCCTGAAAGGCCAGGGATAGGCACTACCTGAATGACTGTAAGGGTCAATCCCAATGTGCGTACACTCCAGCCTGAGACAGTCCGCAGAGGGACACTCCATTATTCCAGTCAGTAAGATAAACTTGGCTGGAGTCCTACAGTGTTCCTGTGGGTAAGGCAAGTAATGCTTAAGTAGTTGTACTTTTAATCTAGTACTAATTAATGGCCTCTTAAAAGTGAAGTGTTACCCAGCTCTGTAGCAGGGAAGTGGAAGGCAGAGCCTAGGATGAAACTCGGGGCTCTGTCTTGCACCTGACTAGGCTGCTGATTTGTACTCCGGACGTACAGCCCCTCGAGGGATCTCAAAACAAATTACAGATATGAAATAGCAGATGCCTGGATGAATTTTACAAGCAGGGCAGTAGTGAGGTAGAAAGCTAATGCTTAGCAAAATACACACTTACACTCCAGACCTATGGCTTTATCTTGTCAATATCATTAATATTCATGCTATCCTGGCCAAGTCTGGCGTTAGTGAGGTAGCTCTGGGACGGGCGATGTATTCTAGTGGGAAAGTCACTGGACTCAGTCTAGGTCTGAATCACAGCTCTGTCCCTGACCTACCTAGGTGGCCTCAGGTGATCAACACTACGTCTGCAACAGTTTCCCAGTCTGTAAAGAGGTTAGACTAGATCATTGGTAAAATCCCTTTTAGCTCTACAATTTTAATTAATTTTTAACCAACTAGAATTGTTGAGTTTTGCCTCACTGTTTTTGCCTAATTCTTGCTATAACTGTGTTTAAATTAGAGTGGTAGAAAGAATTTCCACTTTTGTAATCATCAGCTCCACTGCGGCCCAAGTACTTAACTCTGCCCCCAACTACTATACCTGGGGGTCACTTACTAGCTGTTGTCACTCTTCTGAACTGTTGTTTCCTCATCTGGTGGCAGGCAAAGACAGTTTATGTTTTACAGTGCTTCTGTGAGAATTAGAAGATATAAATGGGATAGCATATGTAAAAGTACCTAATTCAGAAAGTGGGAGGTGCTCAGAAAACATGACTTCCTGTCATGCTGCACTGATGTGAAATTTTCAAGTTAATTCCAGGGGAGACTGCAGACCTGTGTTGGTGACGTGGTGGCAAAAGCCTATTGGGGGGAGAGAGGGATTGCCAGAGAGGCAGAGGCAAAAAACTCACAGTATTGTATCCCCCCCAGGAAAGCTGCACATAAAGCTTAAAGGCTAATTATTTGATGAAAGTAGTCAAGATGTCATCTTGACTGTTTTGGGGAGGTTAAATGGAGTCAAGATTTTATAAATAAATAGACATATATATGTATGTATTGTATGCATGTATGTGTATTTCACAACAGAAATATGCCTGTTTAGCTATTCCTATAGATGGCTAGCATAAAAGGATTTTTCCTCCAGGTCATTATTCATGAACTCAGATAATTACAAAAATTAACATAAGCCATTAGAGTGCAATTGCTGGCTGCATACTGGGCTCTCCTGGAAACAAAGGTTGGTTGTCACAGATACTGAACCTATGACCTTCCATCCCTTGCTGCCCATTATGTCTTGGGTCGTGGAAGCAGCACCCTGAAAGTTCAGCACAGCCATGAGGCCCCCTTGCCATTGCATAGAGCCAAACCTAGGTCCTCGGCATACCTCATCTGTAGAATAGGGTGCCCCTTCCATCCTTGGTCCTTTGCCAGGTACCATGGTGCTGGAGAAGGTCACCCCCTTTCCCAGACCACTTGGCTATCTGAGGAGTCCCCTGGGATCAACTGAGTGAATACCAAGCAGTTTATATACTTTATAGATGGCATCACCAACCATCTTATATGATGGAGTTTGCTGGAAAGCTGCTGCTTTTCAGTCTTTTCCTGGGGTGTTCCTGATAATGGGACAGCACCCAAGAGTCAGCACAACTGGCCAAATTTCATGCAGTCCTCTTTGTGGTAGGCGCCCTGGCCAACAGTTAGCCCCATCTCCACATTTCTATACACTCTTGGGCCATTGCCAACGATGCGGTCTTCTGGTCCAGTCAGTGAGATCAACAGTCCTCTATCTAAGATCTCTGCGAATCTCTTGTGTCACAGAGACCCAAAGCATAAATCAAGATCACACATGTCTCTACGTAAACTAAATCAATTAACAAAAGGCCTCACTAAGACACTCTTTCTCGCCTTCAGAGTTTCAGACATTATTGACGGTGACCAAAGCACTCATTTCACTTCTCAAAATATACAACAATGGGCTCTTACATAAGGCATCTAGTAGAATCTTCATTTCCCTTACCACCCTCACACTGCAGCCCTCAGAGTGCCATAATGGCTTACTTACACAAGTTCAAGTTCAGTTAATTGAATCCTAGCACATTTCAGTAACCAAACATCCAGAGTGAATTGTAAAGATTCTGACTCCATATTTGATGCTTGAATTCTGACAGCATCCAAGCCCACTACTCCCCCCTTCCCCATCAGCCCCTCATTTGGCAAACCTAGGTGCTCCCACCCTTGATGCCAGAGGGAATTTCAAACAGTGGTGACACACCCCAACTCACCTCCACCCCCCTGCCCATTATCTATACAAGCCAAGCCAGTCTCTCCTTGTTTTCTCAAGCCACTTCAGACCTACTTGAGAGCAGAAAGCCTCATTATGTGAATGATAAGCCCTTTTATATCTTGATGTGTGGGTGGTAGCATCAGTTGCATGTCCGAACCACACACCGGGTGGGAGTCCGTCCCACTACTTCTGAGTGAAGACACAGTTTAGAGTCCGATAAATTAAGTTTTACGAATGTAATTTATGAGCAACCACATGAATAAGACTGTGTTTTTGTGAAATGACACTTAATATCTAAGCTTAAGAATAAAAACCCTATACTCCTGAAATCATTGTTGCACTATATGCTAACTAACTTGGATGTAAATTTAAAAAAATTTTTTAAATTAAAAAAAAAAAAGAATAAAAACCCTAACTCTCTCTCAGGCCCAACGACCTGAAACTTGTTTGCAAACCTAATCATTCTAGAGCAGTGTTAGAAATAAATTGTAAATATCATGGCGCAAAGGGTGGAAGGGAGTAGGCATGCTTCTAATGTCCCGTGATCCTGGCTCAGGGGCTGGAGGAAGGAGAAGGAACCTTGTGCTGATGGGTGTGGTGGAAGAAATGTGTGATGCACACACAAATGGGCAATCCACCCTGCACCTTCCATAAATGCTACTTAATTCTTAACTAAATGAAAGGTACAAATGCTGAATCCGAAGCCCTAAAAGTATGTATTCTTCCCCCCTGCTCTGGCGACCACAGCTGCATAGACCCGTCTCCCTCCTCCCCGAAATGGGAGATGTTAACTCCAGCCCACCTAATGCATACGAGGACTGTCCTTCACTGTCCCACAGCATTTTACGTAAAGAAAAGCTGGCCAGAAGCGAGAAGCATGCACAGCCCCTCTGAATGAGATAAAGCCGCTCTAAAGAAAACGTCAAAAACAATACTGGGCCCGGCAGGGGCGGGGAAAGGTCCTCCCTGAGGAGACAAGTTGCAAAAGGGGAACTGTATCTTTATACTGGGAGCTCTGTCCTCTCTCATGACAATTACCAATTGGGTCCCAAACCTGCATTTTCAGGTCTTAATTATTATTTTTTTTTTTTCTGATCACCAGTCTGGTGCACGTCCAGCTGCCCACCTCGTACTGCCAATCGGTATGTGAACTGTGGGCTGTTGGGCTTCTCCCTGAGAAGCTTCACATTCAACGTCTTCAAATCTGAGCCCAGCTCTCCAACACCGGCGGAACTTCCTTTGTTCTACTTTAAGAAACTCTTCAGCGCCCCCATTTCTCACCCATTTATTTCTATTTTCTCCAGCTTCATGACTACGAAATGTTAAGCTGCTATTATTTTTCTTCTGAAACACGGCTACAACTTCCTAACTGATCTTGCTGACTCTCATCTAGCATCCCACACACGCGTCCTTCGATCCCAAGTCCAGCCCCACCCTGCACCAGCCAGAATCAGTCATTTTTTAAAACGCAAATTAATATTACACAAAATCTTTAAATGACCTTAAATTGCTCCTGGTAAAGGACGCATTTCTTAACAGGGTCCACACATCCAGTGGGATTTGGCTGCCGCCCGTCTATCATCCTATGTGTATCTCAGCATGTCCCTAGCAATCTGTTCCATACGCTTTTTTTTTTCCTCGTGTCTCACGGTCTTTTCTATACATGTTTGTCTTGCTACCTGAAACCTCCCCTCTCCCTACCCACCTGTATCACCTAAGCCTTGCCTCCTGCAGGTTTCCTGGGATGCCCTTCCTGACCACCACACGGTTTGAGTCGAGTGTCCAAACCATGCTTTGTGTTTCCTCCTCCTAGCGTTTACACACTGCACTGTGATTTCCTCATTCCCTGTCTCTCTCCAAGTCTAGACTGAGCTCTGTGAAGACAGAGCCGCATTTAATTTAGTGCCACACTGGCACAGAGTAGACACTAAAACTGTTGCTGGACAAAACCAGGGCAGAGGGTCAGCTTAGCTCATAGGTTAATATAAACGAACACTTTGTATCCCACTTAGCATCTTCTGGCTGTGCCCCCTTGTCCCCCTCCCACCAGCTGCATCCCTGAATCACTGACAGTAGGTGCAACAGAAAATGGGACGTAGTTGAAAGGGGGAGGCGTGGTGACCTCAGATTTCATTTTCCTTGAAGAAGCTTCTCAACGATACAATAATGAAAAGCTGTGTTTCCCTCTGGAAACTTAACCCAAACTTTGTGCAAAATCACCACTGGAAAGAGAAGGCTCAAAAAGATACCTTCGGCGTGTGGTATGTACACTATATATCTCAATAAAGCTGTTACAAACAAAAAGGAGATACTTTTGGAAACAGGGTCTCTTGAATCGCCCCTTAACACACCTTCTTGGAAGGAGAAGGAAGAAAGAAAAGGGAGCTGGTTTGAGTCCTAACCCTGTCCCTAATTTATAGTTTCCTTTAAACACGTTTTTCATTACCCATTTCACCATCTATAGTTAATAGATTTATTGAATTAAGGATCTTTCCACTATGTGAATTTCAGTGATTCTGGTGCCTCAGACCTCAGGGACTTCTTGGACCAAGATCTGTAAAAGGAGCCTTCCATTTCCTTGGGCACCCATGAAATGTGAGGAAACAGAAGGGCAGACCCAAAGAATCCTAAAGAGGAACACTTGGGGTCTAGAGCTTGTGTGTCAGATGAAGACAACCAAGACCAGCTCCAACCCAATGGATCGATGGTCAAGTCCGTCTCTAAGGCCTGGCTCGAAGCCTGCGCCCCGACCCAGAGCCGAGGTGTTGCTAGAAAACAAGACTCTGGAGCCAGCTGACTGACATCATGCAGGCTAGAATCATGCTGGTCTGTCTGTCTCTATCTTTTCACTCTTCCTGATCAAGTATGTCTACCTGTTTCAGGAAGAAGAGAAATGCCTCTCAGAGGACACTTTTTGGAGTGCCCAACGTGGTTAAGTAATAGCAAAATGCAAACGGTGAGACGCCCAGAACAAGAAAAGAAAGAAAGGCAAGAGCAAGTATTTCAGCCAACTGTATGTCTCTGGATTATATACACCCCCCTCCCACCCTAGCACCCTCCGAGTCTCAGTTTCCTAGGCAGAAAGACACCAGCTTCAGAGGGTTTCTCATTAGGATTAACTGAGATCCTGTATGTGAGGTGCCCGGCGTGCCTGCTGGCATATAGTGGCTCTCAGCACCTGGCACCTGTTCTTACAGGGATGAAGGAGGGCATGCGGGCTCCGGAGCCACACAGTCCTGGGGTAGACTCCTGCCTCTGCCTATTACCAGCCATGTGCCCCTAAGCAAATGAGTTTTCTCATTTGGAAGATGGACATAAAACTCTGGACCTCGCCGGGTTCTCATGAAGACAATGCAAGATCACGTAACTAGCTGGTAGGCACTCCATACAACTCAGTCATCCCCTTCCCCAACCACACATTCTTCTTATGCATTATAAGCTCAGTGCCCAGCTGTGCACACTCCCCTGTGCCCCACTGCTGGGTTCCAGGCTGTGCTTTCTGATAATTCTGCTCTGCCCGCCCCCCCCCCCCCGCCAGGTTCAGGCAGGACTCAAATTCAAGTCAGCAGACCATCCGGTGAGAAACAGCCGTGACTTCAGGACTGGAAAGAGCTGTCCAATTTTGCTTTTTGTTTTGGGAAACTGATGGTAATAATAATCACCCCTGACTCAACTGTGTCTCACCATAATAAATGATAACAATAACAGCTCGCATTCCCTGAGTATTTCTTATATGCCAGGTGCAGTGATGATCACTTTACAGTCGTTGTTTCCGCTAATTCTCATAACAGTCCTGTGAAGCAGGCATCACTATGCCCATCTTGAAGATAAACTGAGACTCAGAAAATCAAGATGCTTGGCCCTACATCGCACATCTGGCAAACGGGTCAGAAGACCCACATACATGGGTTATGTATGTTGGTATTTATTGAAAGGTATACGTTCGATAAGGAGTGGGCAACAATGACTGATTTGTGTTGAGTTCCTATGAGCCAACTCATCACATGATCTCGTATCATCTTCATAATAACCTTGATGCTTTTCCAAATTTTCCCCAGGTACCTCTGAAACTGGCCCCATGTGTTAACTTCATTGCAGGCATTTGGAGATTCAGCCTCTCCCCTGCGCGAGAGTACTCAGCTATGGACAGAGGCAATGGCAGTTTAACTACTAGGAAGACTGAGGAACGGAGATACTCAGAGACCTAAAAGAAGCCAGTGGTGTCCCTAAAGAGCACCTGGAGAGATTCATGCACTGTTGCTCCAAACTGGTCTGAGAGGACTCAGCATTCACCAGGCTTGTCCATACCCCAGATTCGCATCTTGTCCCCTGCAAACCCCTTCTCTACCGCCCCCGTTTGGCAAATGCCCACACTCTCCAGGACTCTGCTACAACGTCTCCTCCTCCAGGGAAGTTTCTAGATGCCTTACATGATTAGAGGCCAGTCTCCCAAGCTTGCTTCCTCCACTCGTGACCCTACACACATACACACGCGCGGGCGTGGGCGCGCATAGGCACACACGCGCTTTCCTCTGTTATAGCGTTTATCAAAAGGGTGGTAACTGTCTGTTCACCTGTTAATCTTTCCTATTTGGCTGTGAGCTTCCTGAAAACAGGGAGTGGGGCTCGCCTTGGCAGCCTCAGCACCTGATACAGAGCCTGGCATATAACAGGAGCTGGACACACTAGTGTGGAAAGATGGATGGGTGAGAAGGTATGAAGGAAGAAAGAGAGACAGAGCGGCAGGAAACACACCTTGTGCTGTGGTATCTGTGAATGCGGCTGCTCTCAGGTTGATGGGGTCTACCTGCTGCCGCCGGCCTGCGGAAGGCTAAAGCTTCCCTCTACGCCCCAGTGTTCCCTCCAGACCATTCTGTTCTCACTAAGGCGCTGAAGGCAGAGAGAGCACAAAAGCCCCATATTCATCTCCAGGGAAATGCCACATTCTTAGTGCAGGACTGCTGAGAGAGAAGGGTCCCCCCTGACAGCCCTGCTCCCTCAGTCCCTGTATCACCTTCCTGGGAATAGGACTGTGCCAACGGAACAAATGTGGTCTGGCCCCTGTCCGAATAGAATCAGGGTAACGGGTTTACAGCAGTATCCATCTCTTATCGCTGCCCTAAGTGGAAGGACAACGGGGTGGTCTCTGGTGCTTCAGGGGAGGATGTACTTGTGTGTGCACGTACCCTAACATGAGAAAACGTGCACTGTCAACCAGTAACTCTGCCATCTCTGAGGAGGTGGGGGGCTTTGGCAACCAGGAGTCTTTGAATTTGCTCTGAGTTTTCAGGAGGGTGAAGACCAAAAACAAACCAAAAAAAATGCTGTTAGCTGGTTATTACGTTTCCCCCTTTGCAACTGCAGGTTCTAACAGATTGCATAAGCTGACCTCAATGTTCCCATCTGTAGAATGGGAACAGCCAGCCCAGATGAGACAAGAGAACACCTTACACAAGAGTTGCTGTTTCTTCCTCTCACACCCATGGGAGATGTTGCTAAATGACCACTGCATTCTGCTCACCGAGCCTGGTCCTGACCCGGGATCTCTTTCAGTGAGCATTCCGGGCAGCTACTACCTTTTGATCAAAACCAGCGCATAAGGAGAAGCTCACCCTGGCTAGATGCCTACCAAGGCCTCTTCCAGCTCTGATGTTTTGGGGTTTGGCTTTGCCTCACAGCGCTGTCACCAAGCTAACAGGGAGACACAAGCTACCAGAAGGGTAACGGTGCACAGATTATCTCCTCCTCTGCCCAACCTGAGGGCCTAGACTCTAAGTCTTCCCTCCCTCGTTCTTCCAGCGGTGGATAAGAGAAAAAGAACTGGAGTGCAAACAGTCCCCCTGGGTCTGATGCCAGTCAGCTTCTAGAGAGTTCTCTCAGGCTGCCGTGCTGTATGCATACAGGGTCTTCGTGTTCAAAGCAGCCCGGGTTCAAATCCCTGCTCTGCCACGCTCCCTGGTGTGAACTCCCTCAGGTCATCTTACCCTTCCGAGCCTCAGTTTCCTCAAGCGTGAAATGCAGATAGCAACGCCTCCCTTCCAGGCCTGTTGTGCAAGGAGTAAATTGGATGAAATAATGTGCGTGAGAGTGCTTTGTGAGTTGCTGTGCGCTGAGCACCGCGAAGGATTATTATTCTTGGTACTCACCAATAGGAAAAAGACTAGGGTGTTCCGTTCCAGATGGACTCAATCTAAACCGGGGAACAAATGCTTTTTTTGGTAATTTCATCTGGTGGAAATGGCAGTCTCATGGGCCTATTTGTGTTTAATGAACCACATCCTGTATCGTCTTTTTGCAAGGTTCTGAGGAGAGAGAAGTTGGTTCGCTCCTAGGGCATGCTGCAGACTAAGGAGTGAAGGTCCAGCTCTCACTTCACGTCTTCTGACTGCCCTACCCTCTCCTCTACCTCAGAGCTAGACGCATCCTGCGAATAGCTACATGGAAGCCACGGTGCAAGGGGAAGGGAGAGGGGTGATCAGCCACATCCCACCACCTGGCTGGGACTCTGGCATAGATGGATGTGGACAGGCTCTGGTCCCCGACTCCTGCTGTAGTTAAGGAGTGTGAGGCTGGGTGTGATGGAAGGCAGACAGCCTGGGGCAGATGGGACCAGAAGCAGGAGGAGGAGGAGAAGGAGGAGGAGGAGGAGGAGGCAGAGGTGGCAGCACAGGTTGGGGAAACAGCAGATCCGGGAGGGCCCTGAGGCCATGCAGAAAAATCTGGAAATTAGCCTCAGTGCAAGGACAAAGCACCCAGGAGTTTTCATCCAAGAGGTAGCATGAAAGAATATCTGTTTTAGAAACATCCCATGATAGTTGATTTTATGTGAAATCTCGACTGAGCCATGGGGTGTCCAGATATTTGGTCAAACACTATTCTAGCTGTGTCTGTGAGGGTGTCTTGGATGCGATACCAAGAAGACTAAAGCAGCCTGCCCTCCCTAATGTGGGTTGGCCTCATCTAATCAGCTGAAGGCCCAACTAGAACAAAAAGGCTGACCCTCCTATTAAGTAAGAAGGAATGCCTCCTGCTTGACTGTTTGACCGGGAACATCATTCTCTTCCTGCCCTTGAACATAAACTGAAATATTGGTTCTTCTTGGGTCCCAAGTCCACCAGCTTTGGAATTAGAACTTATAGTACGAGCTTTCCTGAATTTCCAATCTGCTGAACAGATCTTGGATTGAAACTCAGCCTGCGCAATCACATCAGTCACATGAGCCAATTCTTCATAATAAATCTCTCTCTCTCTCCCTCCCTCTGTCTCTCTCTCTCTCTCTCCCGTGTGTGTGTATATCATGTATTTTTTACATGAATAGTACATATAAGAGAGACTTGTATCTATCCATCCATCCATCCATCCATCCATCTATCCAACCACCCATCTTGCTGGTTCCATCTCTCTGGAGTACCCTGACTGGCCCATGTCCTGAGGGCCGCTGTGTGGTTTGGATTGATGGGGGACAAGAGTGGATGCAGGAAGTCCAGGTAGGATGCCAATGTTCGTGTCCAGACAAGCCAAGATGGCAACTTATGACAGAGTGACAGCAATGAGATGGAAAGAAAAGGGTAAGTAAATTCAAACTGGGAATCAAAATGGGTAATACTTGCAAAATGATGGGGGAGAGTTAGAGGGAGATATTAAGGACTCAGCCTTCTGCCTCCGTTCCCAAGATCCAAAAAAGATCATGGCACGTTTCACGAGAACTCTGGAAAAGTACTAGGTTGTCTAGGTTGTGTGGGGAGAGTTTGGGCGGGCAAGGGAGCTGGCACAACAGCAAATATCAGAGGAAAGCTTGGAGGCAGAGGTGTGAAGTGGGAGCCATCAGTTGTAGGGATGGTAACAGAGTCCCCACAGAGGGAAGGACAGTCCAAGAAGTGGGGCCCAGGCCAGAGTCCTGTGCGCTACACCGACTGGTTTGGCAGAGGAGGATGGGGCTACAAAGCAGACAGAGAGGGAGCCGGCAAGAAGGGAGGTGGCCAGCAAGCAAGGTGACATGGAAGCAAACACAGAGAGCGCCTCAAGCAGGAAGTGGTCAACTCTGGCAAATGCCAACACAAGGTCAAGCAAACGGGAACTGAAAACTGCCCTGATGATTAAATCTACAGAGAAGTAAACCAGTACCCAGGCAGGTCTTGGCTCTGAGAACGACTCCTTTCATGTCTGGTTGCTGTCTTTGAAGCAAGCTCCCTCAGGAAACTGAAAACCCAAGAGAGTTCTCCAGCCCGCATCAGCCCCTTGGCCACAACTGTCCTCACAAAAGGAGGTGACATTTGACTATCTTCCCCTTCTCCTCCCCCCCTCCCCTAACCTCACCCCTGGGCTACCTTTCAAACAGCCAAAACTCCTTTAAAGAGGAGTCTAGGAATGCCTCAGCTGACATTCAAAAGTGCATTGTAATTCAAATGGAAATGCAGAAATTCATTCCCTTGGACAGTCTTAGGAAATTATAATAGAGATAAAACATCTTTTTAAAGGTGGCAACAGGCATTTATCTGTGAGGACATCTCTATGCTTTGGACTATCCCAATCTTAACTCAAGAACAGTATAACCTTCACTGGGAAATGTCCTTTCACAGGGTCATAGAGTCTATAAACTTGGAAAAGGCATATTAATTGCATAAATTTTCTCTTCTACACTTTCTTGGTCTCTCCTTTGGGTATCTGTGTGTGTGTGTGTGTGTGTGTGTGTGTGTGTGTGTGTATCTTGGTTTGCCTTAGTCTATCTCTGTTTTTCTTTTTGACCCCTCCTATCTCCCTCAGTTGGTCTCTCTTTCTTTCATACAGGTGCACACACTTGCGTGTGCACACACACACACACACACACACAGGAATGCAGTCACCTGAGCAGACATGGCAACTACGGTGGGGAAGGAATGGGTTGGATCAAGATGCTAATGGTGCCCAGCTCAGCGTCAGATGAGTCCCTTGATCCGCTATGCTCTCGTGGAAGCCTGTATTCTGCATGTGAGGAACCTGATCTAGACAGACCAATTTGCCCAAGATCACACAGCTGGTTAAGAGCTAGAGCCTGGATTTGAACCAGAGTCCATCTGGTTGCAAAACCTCTGCTTTATCTCCAAATGAGGAAGTCTTTATCCAAGGTAGCCAGGGAATGGGTAACTTCATAGAGAGAGTCCTTAATCATGATAAAAGTCTCATGTATCAAGGTCGCAGCTAAGCAGAATATGCAAATATCAAGTCAAAGAGTGAAATGGAGGCCCAACTGGGAGAAAGGTAGCTTTTTAAAATACACATGTATCAAGAACACAGCAGTATATAGTGAAAAGTAAGCTGAGGCAAGAGACTCAAAACTGCATGTGGTGCTTGGGGCACTACCTGGGAGCAGAGGCGAGGGTTAAAGGAAACGGACAGGCTAAGCGGCTTCCACACTTAGCGTGCCTGGCCCTGGAGGGTCCAGCAATGACTTTGGCTACTCTGATTGCCTTCTAAGGTCCAGCTCTTCCCGGCTTCTGACAGGCACCATCTAATTGGCCTGTTCAGTGCTCTGGTCCCCTCCAGACTGGTGAAATCCCGAGCAGACCCATTTGGTGGTAGAAAGCCCCACCTCCCTGCCTACATGTTTCTAGTCCTGCTTGGCATCCCCAGTCCGCCTCTGGAATCAGTGTCACAAGGTGGGTCTGTTATTTTAGCTTTCACTTTGCCCTTCTGCAGGGAAAACTATACCTAGACCACCCCCCTCCCTGCTATCTGCATCACAGCAGACACTGCTCACGGATCATAATGTTCTTGGCCAATGGCTTCAATGACCTCCATACAGTGGTCTAGACAAGCTATTCTCCAACTGGTCAAAATTGGCACATGAAAGGAAAGGTATGGGCCACCACATGATAGTGACTGAGTTCTTTACCGTGTGTCACCCCTCCCTCTTTCCAGCTGTCTACCAGTGGATTAAAAAAAAAGTCTACAACAAAAATAGTGAAATGTTGGAAGTCTAAGACAGACTGGTGATGGACAACATGGGGACAGCGCCCAAATCTTGCCTACTGCAGAACCCCAGCACCTGGCGTGAGGTCTGCCAAGAAGGAGCCTTTGGGTATTAGTGAATTACAGAACTAATGCATGATAAATGTGACCTTTTGTCCCCCCTGTGGAATGCACACTTAGAAGCACTTAGGGAACTCATGAAAATATTTTAACCAGGCACATTCTCCCCAACCCCCGGGGCTTTCCAGTGATTTCCAGGGGCTGCCTTGTGTCCCACCAGGAGCCAGAGCCCCATCATTCATAAACCTGGAAAGGCTGGGACATTTATTTCTAATTTCTGGGGACACCAGATCTAGGGAACGCCGTACTCAGCTTGGAATTCAAACACCATCTCATTCACTAACACACTGTGTGGCCCTGACAAGCCCCTTTTCTTCTCTAAGCTTCACGTTTCCCTTCTTTGAGGTGAGGGGTGAGAGTATCCTTGCCTCCTCTGCCTCAAGGGGTACGTGGGAGAACTAGGGGACGCATACACTGTAAAGTGCTGTGCTAACGTCTGTGCTCGTTATCCCTGCCCTACTGGGTCTCTTTTCCTGAGCTTCTCTTACAGCCTTGGTCTTTCCAGTCAATGACAAGCCATCATGTGGGGTTAATCATAGATTTCAAAGACTCCAGGAGCCTCTCCACCCCTACACTCTCTGGTTTGAAGGATGTTTGCAGGGGACTGTCCTATTCTGGTGACACGGGAGCCTCACAGGGGGAAATAAGGGCGTGAGTTCACACGTGAGCAGTAGCTATGGCCAGGACCAGAAATCCTCAGCTATGCCCACACATTTTGCTTTATTTTAAGCTACAGTTTTTCATGTGCTTACTCTATGCCAGACATTTTACCTGTATTATCTCATTTCATTTTCCCAGAAGCCATGCAAGGGAATGACTTGCCTTCATTTAACACATGGGGACATGGAAACTTAGCAGTTACTTGCCCGAGGTTACCCAGCAGGAGACTTGAGAGCCTGTCTGTCCCACTCCAGCCCTACACTAGCTCTCCTCTTCCCACATCTCTGCCCCCAGAGTGATCAGCTTCCAGACCCAGATCCATCCTGACCTGCTTCCCAGGGAGCCCTTGTTTAGCAGGCGCCCGTGACACAGAGCTGATGGCTGGGGAGACAAGGTCATCCGCTATCTCTGAGCCCAGAGTTCTTTCAATTCTTCAGGGGATGGGGGGGAAATTCCCGGCTTCTCAGCCTCCCACTCGCAAACATCACTCCCACATTTAAAAAATATAACCACTGTGTTTAATGTGCCATCTAGGTCACAGCAGGTGGAGAGAGAGAGAGGAACGCACACGTTAGTGTCAGGTGGCCTCAGGGTATCCCTGTGCTTTTCTTGGGAGCAAGCCTGGATGATAGAGGAAAGAAAAGTGGCTCGGCACAGGCAGCCCAGAGAGAAAAACTACCACACCAAGTGTTCCCAGCAGGTCTGTGGCAAACCCGAAGGCTCTGGAGTCTTAAAGGGGCCCCTAGCTGCTCTTTCAGCCCCCCTTTCTGGCCCCAAACCATCTGACTTGCAACAGAGTCCAACTGTATAAGGCATGGGATTTTCTGGAGTGCAATAGTCCCAGGCCCGGAAGCAGCCGAGGACGGAGATGACGTGACACTGAGCATGAGAGTGGTGTCCCGGGCCCCAGACGCCGGCCGAGGAGAGTTAGTTCAGTGGCCACAGTGAGCGAAGGTTTTTATAAACATAACCTAATTGTATTACTTCAAAGTCCTGAAGCTTATTGCCCTGCTTAATGATGTGTCACGTTATTTATAGGGGAGGACAACGAGACTTCTATTGATTTAATGCACTTCCTTAAAGACCGTCATTGTCACAGCCATAAAACAGAGCTATTCCCAGACAACTCAATTATGTCCCACGCGTCTATAAACCACCCTGTGCCCCACACAGTTGCACACACAGGAGGCAGGGAGAGGTGAGACCATGGTAGGGAGTTCAAGCCCCCGGGACAGAAGGAAAAGTTCTAGAGACGGCAAAGGCAGGTGCAACGGGGCTTCATCCAGTTGGGGGGGAGGAGGGGCGGCATGAAAAACCCTTCATGGGGAGGATGAAGCACCCCACTTTGTCTTGGACCCACACAGTGGGACTCTGTGATGCTCGACTTCCTCCTCCCTCCTGGGCCTTACTTTTCTCAACAGCAAACTTGGGTTGCTAAGCCCAACGAGACTCGTAAGGTCCCTTCTGGCTCCCACGTCCTGTGGGTTTGAGGGTTATGACTGATGTGGGTCTTGAGACAGAGCTGAGCCATGTGATGAAGGTGCAAGCACATTTTTAAGATTGCTCCCCACCCTTTCCGTCTGTCCCGTCCATTGAGAGCTCTTCTTTCTCAATTAACTGATACTAATAGGAACAATGGCAACAGGAAGCCATCCTCGCCCTGCTACTTATTAGTTGTGTATCTCTGGGCACTGGGCTTGGCACGACTGAGACTCATTTTCTCCCCTGTGAAATGGCGATGTGAATACACGGGCCTGTTAACATACATAATTCATGTCTGCAATATGCCCGTCTTTCTCAAAAGGCTGCTCCACAAACTACTTCCCTTTAATGTGGGCGGCAGACAAGAACAGCTACTTAAGTGCCCGTTTCATAGGAAGGGAAAACTGAGGTGGGAAGGGAATGAAGTTCCCAAGGTGGCGTGGCGGAGACTGGTCTCCTGCATCTGATCTGGGGAGTTCCCATTCTGGTAACAGCTGAGGAGTGAAGGGAGATAAGATCTGGTGACCCTCCCTGAGGACAGAAGGCCCTCCATGGCAGAGACTTGAAACCATACCCTCAGACACAAAGTGATGGCTGTCAGAGGAGCCGGGGCTCTCTTCTTGCGCTCTTCCAAGCAGCCTGGAGAGAAGAAGGTGTCGAGGAGACACCACTCCCGTCCCTCCAACTCTTCCCCAGCAGTTGTTTCAAGGGGAGAGAGTTGGGAACAAGGAGCCTGCAATAGAAGACCGGAGTTCTGGAGTACAGACCACCACCACCTTGCAGCCTCAGAAAATGCCTGAACTGGAAGAATCCTGAGATATCATCATATGGCCCCTCACACCGTCCATGGTGCAACTGGAGCCCAGAGAGGGGCAGGGATTGCCTAAGAGCACACAGCTTGTAGGTGGCAGAGCCAGGATTTGGCTCGTAGGAGTCTTACCTCCACACTCCACCTGGCTGCCAACTTCAGCAAGCACCTGCAAGCTTACCTTTCTGATACTGGAGCCACAGCTGCTGCTGCACCTTCTTGCTGGGGAAGTGGATGATGCAGGTGAGCTCGGAGCCATAGAGGGCCTCCGCGATATAGTGGGAGCCATAGTGCTGGATGAAGGACAGCAGCTCCTCCCGACTGCTCTCCCTGGTCAGGATCTTGAGGACGTTGGTGAAGCCTGGACAGAGGAGGAGCAGGGGGAGGTGGTCAGATCTGGGAGGACAGTGGCCGGCAAACTGTAAGCAGATTTGTGGCAGGAGGCTCTTTCCAGCCTAGATTTGGTGCCTTATCCCTCACCACTGTGTCAGCCTGCTGGCTGCACTGGTCCGAACATACACAACAACAACTTCCCCCTCGCTCACACGGCAAAGGTTGCTCTCTCTGGTGAGCACACACCCGAGAGGGAACCAGCAGCCAGAGGAAGGTCAAAAGCCTGGAGACCTAGATCATGGGACCTGAAAGTCATGATCAGGAAATCACAGTTGATGTCTGTGCTGGGCAACTAATGTGCACCAAGCACACTGCTGGCTGTTTCGCCCACTTTGTCCAATTTAGTTGAGGCCCCAACATTGCAACCCCCGCTGTGTACGTGAGCAAGTCAAAGCTCAGTCTATAAATGATTTCCCTGGTCCTCCTCCCACCCTCTCTGCTCTCACTCCAAAGCATACACATTTCCCACTGCACCCAGCCACCCAGGGCTTGAACTCTCCACGGCTGGAGCCCTGGGCCACCCTGGCCTAGGCTCAGCAGATACTCTGTGTGCTAAGATTTGATCCCTGGCTTAGCTTCCTGGAACACTATTTCCTCTTCTGCCTCTGCCCTTGCCTTCCTAAAACAGTGGTATGTTCTCTCTCCTGGCACGGCCAAGGGTTCCTTGCTGCCCTACTGTCCTTAGTCCTGTGCCAAAGAGACCGAAGTCCTCAGTGCCTAGCCTGGGGTCTGCACAGCAATCATTCAGCAACTGCTGTTCCCCGCCTCTCTCCTTCCACCGACAGGCAGGTCACCAAGCTGTTCTTCTAAGAGGCTTCAGACCTGCCTGGGCTCTTTCCTGCTACTAGATGACCAGTCCGGTGACCTTACCTGGTATTCCAGGCCTCCAAGGGCATCTCCCATGAGCCGCCTACATCAGGCTTCACATCCAACCAAATCAGCCTTCTGATTGCTCCTAACTGTGTGACCTGAGATCTCCACCATCCTTTCTTCATGGACATCCTCCCCCACATACATACACACCACCGCTCAGCTGAAAAGGCCTCCCCACTTCTTCCCTCCATCCTACCCATGCAATAAGGCTCTGGAAAGTCACCCCCACCCTCCCAAGAAACTGTCCACACAATCCTGGCCGGCGGCACCTACACTCTGCACCTTCAGCGGGCACCTCCTTGAAAGCAGAAGCTAGTCCATTTGTCTCTGATTCTGTACTTGGTCCTTCCCCACCTCCACCCCACCCTGGTACAGGGCACAGGTCCTGGGACACGGCAGAAACGCCAACCACCGTTCGTGCAAGAGCGACAGATTCTGTGCCACATCGAAGTACAATGGAAGAGAGCAAGCAGGCCCTTCTCCAACGTTAAAAATGCACTGCAGTTTGCCAGCATTTGATTTACAAGGGGGTTCTCAGGAGCATCGTTATTGATTAATTAAGGCTGATACACCTTTGTAGTTCTAACACAAACATCACAGTCTCATTCACAAGTGCGGTGCAAGGATATGGGTGGTAAGGAAAACAGAACCATGCCTCAAAAGAATGGGTGTTTGATTAGGACAACCCCTCTCCATCAATCTGTTAACTCATACAACTGGGTGATTAATGCAGCAGTGTTAATGATGAGATCCTTTCTCTTAAATAATAAATAACAACACCACGGAGATGACCTGTGGCTCTTTATCCAGGTGGACAAAACTGCAATCAAATCCCGGCCCTGCTGCTGTTCGGCCACTTACTAGCTGTGTGACCTTGGGCAAGTTACTTAACCTCTCTGACCCTCGCTTTCCTTATCTAGGAAAAAAAAAATGGGATAAATAATACCTTCCTTGCAAAACTGATAGAAGTCCTAAGATAAAAAACATTAGAAAGTACTTAGCCAACGTCAGCAATAATCACTATTTGGACTTCCCAGACGGGAAAGTCCCCGGACTCCTAGACTAAGAGAGTTCCGTGTGCTCATGAACAAAGTGATATTGAAAGAGAGAAGATAAGAAAAGGTCTAGCAGTAAGTAGGAGACACAGGGACAATCATTCTGTGGCAGTGTTATCAGTAAGAGCCGAGGTAGAAATACCCATCTTTCTAGAGTCTTTTGTTCCTTCTGAATTGCCCAGATCTCCTTTTTTTTTTTTTAATTCCTTTATCAAACAAGAGTGCCAACAATGTGTCGGTTCTCTGTGAGTTACAGAGAATACAATACAGGATACAGGAAAGAACAGCGTTACACCTACCCACAGGTCTTGGGTCAGGGGAGAAGACAGACAAGACTCAGATATGCATCTAGAACTTGCTAGCGCTTTAATACAGGTGGTTGCTCACAGGGAATATCAGGAGTTACTCAGAGGGGACCGGAGAACGCAGGAGGGGTCTCACAGTATGGCACGATGTGTTCCCCGGGCCAGGAGATCCAGCTAGAGGGAACAGCACGTGCAAGGGCACAGAGGCATGAAAGAACATGGCGCATTTTGAGAACTACACAAGTGCCACATCAGCTGAAACACAGGGTTTGTGCAGGCAAAGCATGGGCAGGATATGTGCGCGTGTGTTGGAGGCGCATGTGTCATCGCTGGCTAGGGGGTGGGCAGGAACGGGAATCATCCGGGAGAGACCAGAGGAGCCGGTGCCCCAGAAGAATTTATAACCCACAAGCCTGACATACACAGAACATAAGTGTGACTTCGATGGTCCTTTACCCCCTCTCCTACTCACCCTTCCCCATGCTGCTACGGTACCCCTTCCTCCAGGAAGCCTCTCGGACTCCTCAGAACAGACAGTCCCTCCTCTGGGGCACGGCTGCCCCACTACTGCGTGGAACCAACTGAAACGTAAGGGTCTCACTGTCTGTCCGCTTGTCTGTCCGCCCTCGCTGTGAGCTCCTTCATGGCAGGAGGGTGTGGCCTCACCCCTTCAGCATCCCCTGGCGCCCCCTAGGCCCTTGGGCACACGGGCCGAACTGCACCCAGCCCCCTGGCTGCCCGGCTGGGCTCACCTGCCGAAAGAGTGATGGCACTGAGCTTCACGCGGTACAGGTTGCTTCGGACCCGCCACTGCTGCACCATAGGGTAGCCCATGGCTTCATCATATCTGACGTCTCCTGGGGGACAGAACAAGAAGGTCACGGCAGTCAGCGTTTAGAGAACACTCGCCCAGACCCCCACCCTGCAGCCC
Organism: Cryptoprocta ferox; assembly: GCA_028646485.1. NCBI lineage: Eukaryota > Metazoa > Chordata > Mammalia > Carnivora > Eupleridae > Cryptoprocta > Cryptoprocta ferox. Next base: position 17,043,899 of record CM053568.1, on the reverse strand, counting down.
TGGGCTCCGGGTAAGCGCCGCTGCCAAACAGGCAGACTCTCAGCCTTAACGTGCGGGCTCTCACTGGGACCAGCAGCTTTCTCCGGACCTGCCTCCAGGCCTCCTCCTGGCCTCTGAGCTCAATCCTAATCCTGCCTTTTCTCTGCCCAACAGTTTATAAGCAAGCAAATGCAGATTTATGACTCCGCGTGACCCTGCTGGAGACTTGCCACGGGACACTGGACAGCTCAGTGCCTCAGTTTCCCCACTGCTACTACGGCCATCTGTGCTGACCTTACTGGACAGAGGCCTCGGGAGAGTCTGAGATAACAGAAGTGGAAGTCCTGTGGTGAGCTGGCAATGCCACACGGGCAGGCGCGGGGTCAGCAAACCTCAGCCCGTCCTCTGCACATCGCCGATGGCTGCTTTCACAGGACGGCGGCTGTCCTGACAGGTGCCACAGGGCTGCCTGCAGAGCCCCGCACATTCACCGTCTGGCCCCTTGTGCTGGCTGACCCCTGTTTGGGCCACTGTTTCCTAACACGGCAACATGGGGTGTGCATAAGTATCACATAAGACACACATGCGCATCCATAAAGGCTCACATTTCAAGTAAGACTGAGCTAAACAATGTTAAGCGAGATTTTCAAAAATCTGTATAATTGCTGGGGCACCTGGGTGGCTCAGTTGGTTAAGCCACCAACTTCAGCTCAGGTCATGGTCTCAAGGTTCGTGAGTTCGAGCCCCGGGTCGGGGTCTGGGCTGATAGAACGGAGCCTGGAGCCTGCTTTGGATTCTGTGTCCCCTTCTCTCTTTTTGCCTCTCCCTCCCTCACACTCTTTCTCTCTCTAAAAAACAAATGTTAAAAAATTTCTGAAACCTGTATAATTTCTCGGCACCTTGACTAGATTGACATGCATTCTCCCATCCAAGTACTGACCAGGCCCGACCCTGCTTAGCTTCTGAGATCAGATGAGATCAGGTGCATTCAGGGTGGCATGGCCATAGGCAGGATTGATATGCATTCTAAAGCTCTAGGAAGGTCTTAGCACAGGTGCTATACTACTGAAGGCAGCATTTTGCAAACCCTTTTGACCAAGGAATCCCATTTTCATAGAGGGTTCACTGCAACTCATGTCCCATAGAATGCATTTTGGGAAACACAGGCATCGACAAGGAATAAACAAAGACAAAACCAGCACAAGTGTTAGAAAATGGTCACCTTTGGGTGCTGGGTGTATAAAAGAATTTATATTCATTTGCATTTTCTAAGTTTTCTGCTCTCACCACTGAAAACTCTCTTTTTTTTATCATCAGGAAAAAAATACATGAAAAAGAAATGCTAGTCACATCAGCAGTTAATATTATTGTTGTTATGTATCCTCTGCAAATGCCAGGCACATTTTCTGTCCTTTTCGCTTGTCCCCTGGTGAGGAGGCACTTAAAGAGATATCTGATACCAAGATTAAAATGAGAATCTCATTGGAACAAATGATTTCTTCCTGGACATTACTGCAGTATTAAAGTTGTCCATTACTGTCAACCTTTTTTTTTTTTTCCCTCCTTAGCCTTTTCAGGGATAACATCATTTTTTTCTCCTGAAGCTTTCATTTTAAAGTAAAATATTCATGATCTCCAAATATATGTCTACTGGAGCGGGGTTGTTTTGTTATAAATATGTCCTCTCTGTTTATCTGCTCTGCCTGTCCTGTCCTTCCTCTGGAGAGGCTGGGAAGAGAAGGAGAATGGCTGGGGGAGGAAGGGGAGGCTGTGTTTTGAGTCAGGCAGGAGGAAACAGTCTGCACGGGAAGACTGGACACCTGCAGCCGGCTAGCCTCTGCCCCATCTGTCTGTGCTCGTCCTGATTCAGAACAGGCCTGGAGTGGGGATTGGCGACTGGGGTCCATCCTCAAGACAGGGAGGCAAAGCATTCGAATGCAAGCTGTGGGTGCAGTTTATTCATTGGGTGACATGGCGTCCAAAAGAAAAAAAAAAATGCCACCTCTTTTGATTATCAAGAAACTTATAAAGCCATCATCTTTGCCTCTCCCCCCATTGTTGGACCTCCCCCATAAGTGGTTAGTATCACTCTGCCCTTCACCTCCCTCCATCCCTGCTCCTGCCTGGATCCAGCCTGGAATATAAGCACCTCCTGTGGAATGTTAGCTTCTTGGGGTCAAGGCCATGGGTGTTTATTTATTTTTTTAATGTTTGTTTGTTTATTTGTTTACTTAGAGAGAGCAAGCTGGGGAGGGGCAGAGAGAGAGGGAGACAAAGAATCCCAAGGAGGCTCCGCGCTGTCAGCTCAGAGCCCGATGCAGGGCTCCGACTCACAAACCTGGACATCATGACCTGACCTGAAACAAGAGTCAGATGCTGAACCCACTGAGCCACCCAGGTGCCCCAAGGCCATGGTCTTTATTATCTGCACTCCTGAAAAGCCAAGAACAGAGCCTCGCCCATAACAGGCTCTCAGCAATCATAAGCCTATCCCTAGTCCTTACTCATCCTTGACCTCCATTTTATCCAACTCTATTCTAGATCCCCACCAAGGACTGGGGTTAATGAAAAGATGGGCTTTTTCCTGGCAATTATATTTTTTTTAACTCTAGAAATGTAACAGTTTCCTTATTAGGATGCCTCCAAACATCCTCGTGTCAAAACAAATAATCCTAACAATTTGTACCACTAAAACAGAACCACAATGCACCAAGCATTTTGCACCTACGATCTCCAGTAGTCACCACAGTGCTGAAAACTGTTATACACCATATTTCAGAAGAAGAAACTGAAGCTCATAGAGAGAAAATGCCCAAAGACACACAGACCAATGACAGATCCAGGCCTCTTCTGTTAAAGCACAGTCCCTTCCATGGACCACGGTGATGTCTGCTTTAAGGGGTGGTGATCTCCCTGTGACTGTGGGTATCCAAGAGGGATCATTACTCAGTGGGGATATTACAGACTTCCCTGTCAGCTCTGAAATCCTATGATCTTATTAAAATCTAAAATTAAGGAAGGCACAGCAGTTTTTAGACAGATTTTACAAAGCAGTTTTCTATCTGTGATCCCATTTGATCTACATCTGGGCGCTTTTTGAAGTAGGACAGGTCAGGAAGGTGATGTAGGATAGTGGATATAGCATCAGCTTTGGAGTCAAGACCCGCTGGGCTTAAATCCTGACTTGACTATGGACTAGTCATGTGGCCTTGGACTAGTTAAGTGATCTCTTTCATCAGCTTAAAAAGGGGACAGTGACCCTTGCAGGGCTACACGGATGAAGACATGCACAGTGTACGGCCCCTGGAGACCTTCAGCACACGTGACTGGGGTCCTCTGTCCTGTCTGTGCCATTTTACTGAAAAGGCTCGTGGAGCTTCCCAGGGCTTGCACGTGGCAGAGGGGGCTAGGAGCCTAAGTTGGCCACGTTGCAGGGTCTTCTTTGGGGGACAATTTCCCTCTCAGTGAGACGGTGCAATTGCCGTGAGGATGACCGCTCTCTGTGGGCAGTGGTTGAGATCCCCAACTACTGTATCACAAAAGCAGAACCAGGGCCCTTACATCTTAGGAAAGTCCCTCCAAAAAGGGTAGGAGAGGACCTGGGGGAATATGAGGGGGGAGCAGAAGGGCATCCTGGGTGGGACAGAAGATATAGAGTCCCAGGAGAGCCTGCAGAAGAGGGAGGGGTGAGGAGTGGGGAGCCGCAGAGCCGAGTGAAAAGGACAGAAGACCTAGGGCCATGGCACCTAGTTCTCATCCTGGAAGGCATGCTGTGTGACCTTGGGCTGGTCCCATCACCTCTCTGAGTCTAGATTCTTCATCTATATAATGGGGAAAATAATACCCATCCCATAGCATGGCTCAGCGCCCATATTCAAAATCAAGCTGTGTAACAAATGCTTTCAAGTGAGGGAGGCTCCTGGTAGGGAGGTCCAGTGATTTCACTTTAGAAGGATTTAAAAATAAACCTAGTGAAATAAGCTAGATGCAGAAAGACAAATACTGCATGATCTCACTTTCATGTAGAATCTAAAAAAGCCAAACTCATAAAAGCAGACAGTAGAATGGCTGAGGGTTAGGGGAAAATGGGGAGACGTTGGCCAAAGGGTACAAAGGTTCAGTTATGTGGGATGAATAAATTCTGCGGCTCTAACGCACAGTGCGGTGACTAGAGTTAACACACCTGAAATTGGCAGAGACTAAATCTGGCCCAGCTCAGAGTCTGGAGTCTCAGGGAATCCCCCTAGCTCTGCACACATAGCAGGACCTCCCCCCTACAAATGGCAGGTCCCTTTGGCACTCTGACTCTCCGAAAGGAGGAGGCCCGTCTTGGATGTGCTGAGGAAGGACAGGCACCCAGAGATCAGGTGTGCGATCAGAGCGGCGGGGAGGGGTCCGGTGTGTGCGGCTTACCCGTGAGCAGCTGGAGGTCCGGGAGGGGCTCGGAGAGGACCCCCCGACACTGCTCCTCCACCGGCAGTGGGATCACCAACAGCCCATCGGCCAGCTGAGGGAAGTCCTTGATGAAGTTGTTCTCCCTGTGGACAGGAGCAGAGAGACACCCGGAATGAGAATGGGCAAGCTGCTGGGCACCTTGTCGTCAGAACCAAGAAACTCGTGAGTGGGCAGGTGTCATTGCTGCGGCGCCTCTGTCTCCCTGAGTCCCCGGCTCAGAGCACACGGTGCTCATCACAGGCTCTGGACTCCGGCAGGCTAGGTCTCGAATCCTGGCCTGCCGTCCACTAGACGCGCGGTCTTGAGGAAGCTACTGTTCCACTCGGAACCTCAGTTTCCTTGCTATAAAGTGAGATCTCAGGGTAGTTGTAAACACTTAATGGGATAAAGCTGCCAATTGCTTAAGACATCGTCTGATGCTCTACAAACTGTGTACTTGGCTGCTAAACATCCCCTTGCATAAGCGATGACAGTGGCGAGCCAGAATGTGAGGGAACTGAGAACAGCTTGGAGTGCTTGGAGGAACAGGGGCAGGGTTGAGCTGGAGAAAGGGAGGCTGCAAAGAATGGGTGTGAGTGTGCTAAAGTAGAAGTGGTCCTAAGGCATCTTTTGGATCACATGCCTCCTTTTACGGATGGGGAAACTGAGGCCTAGAGAAGGGGAGCAACCTGCTTCCAGATCCCCCCTCCCTACTCCACTGCCCACTAATTTGCCCAGGCTCATGCTCTTTCTTCTGCCCTGATTACATAATGTGCCCCTATTCCTTCCCTGCAGGGCCAGACCTAGGGGTAGACTTGGGGGACTGAACCCTGAACCCGAAACCCTTTAGGGCAAGTGGGGTACTAACAGCACATCCCACGGGGCAGGCTTCAATCTTTCACACAACAGACCTGCCTAGAACTAGAACAGCCTGCCCAGCCAGGTGGTGAGCTTCCTGTTCCTGAGAGTGTGCAAGCAGGGAATCTGACAGCCACTTGGCATGGATGGTATTAAAATCTGACATTTGAGGTCCCTTCATGTTCAGAAAAGCTCAGAATCTGAGACACTAATCACAATCTGGAGAGGAGGAGGAGGAGGAGGGGGAGGAGGGGGAGGAGGAGAAGAAAGGGAGGAGGATGTTTATCACTTCGCTCTGCCCCCTGGAAAGGACAACTTTGAAATGAAAATCAGGAAAAGGAAAACAAAAATAGGGAATGCCAAAGCAATGCCTTTGTAGCCTGGATCTCTTGGGCAGCTGTACAAACGTAGGGGTGGGGCTGGGCCACTTCCTGTCTCTACCCCATGTCCCCGCTGAGCACCTCACCCTAGCCACCTGTGAAGACCCCCATCGATTCATTCATGTAGTGAACACCTCCCCTGTATCCTGACCCCCGAGAAGTCCAGGGTAAGAGATGTTACCCCCATTGTCAACATCATTGGCATCACCTGTATCTTTGTCATCATCACCTCTTATAATGTTTCCAATCCTTAGAATTTGCTTGAGTCTGGCTAAGTGCTTTACCATACATTTTATCACTTAAACTTCACAGCAACCCCACAAGATAGTTACCATTATATTCTTTTTGCGAGGATAAAAAACATGGTGCAGAGGGTTAAGAGGTGGTGAGTGCCGGGATGTGAACCCAGGGAAGTAGGCAGCGGGGCCTGGGAGGGTCTGCTGAGCATGCGTGTGCATGACAATGAGCTTCTAGGTCCACACGGGGTGCACTGAGGCGTGCTATTTTGTGTGCCTGTGTGGGTGTGCCCCTGTCTTGGGAGCTATACTTGTTTAAGTCTATGCATGTGCCCGTGACCATGGCTTCCGTCTAGGTGTTTGTGGTTGGCGTAGGATCTGGTTGCAAGCCTGGGTTTGTGGAAAAGCAATGTGAATAGAAAACGAGAGACTTATGTTAACACTCGCCAGGGTCTGAGGGCCTACGTTTCCTTCTATCTCCCTTGTGAGGTGGCCTGTGGTGACACAGATCTTCCCACAAAGATACGGCCGGGTGGAGGGTGTCGCATGCCCTGGTCCGCTGAGCTCACGCTCTGGGTGGAGCCCTGAGCTGGGTCTAGGGATTCAGAGAGATTCTCTCCCCTGGTTCTCTCGGTCTTCCCAGCCTAGTGGGGGAGACAACAAATGAGCCATGCGGACCAGTCAGCGGGGCCCAGCGATTAGGAATTCTGAGTGGGCTGGATGCTTCTGGGACTCTTCCCCATGAGATCCAAGCACTTGTTTCAAGTGTAGGTGAGGACACGAGCAAGAAGGTGGTTATTGCTCTGAAAACTGGGCTCCGGTTCTGCCCACACCACACCGTAGCTATTCAAGTTGGAGCAAACCACTCAAACTTCCGATTTCCCATCTGTAAACTGAGGGTCAGAAAAGTTGTTCAGTCTGCCTTAATGAAACAGCAACAATGACAAGAAGAATAAGGTTTTATTGAGCACCTTCCATGCACCAGGCACTATTCTAGTACTATACATTCTCACCCTGTGAAGTAGGTGCCGTTAAGACCCTCACTTTAGAGGTTGAACAGATGAAGCACGACACAGTTGGAGATCTCAGGTGGTCTGGCCCCAAAGCTCCCAGGCCTCACCACTGCTCAGGTGCAGGGCTCTGTCAAAGCCGGAAGAGCAGTAGCGCCCACGGGCACACTGAGCCCAGATAGGCCGCAGCTGAGAGAAAGAGCGTGCTGCTCATCACGACTTGACCACACCAGGTGCTCTGGTCTCCACATGACCTCCCCAATCCTCACTGCATCGCCATGAGCTGGACACTCACTCAGTCAATGGGGAGGTGGAGGCTCCGAGGCGTTCAGTACCTTCTAGGACTTACACAGAGTGCATTTGAGAAGAGGGATCTGGAAAGCAAGCTTATGTTTTTTCACTGTACCTCCAGGGTCTCCTTCTTCTCTGGCATTGCTATTAGAGACAGCGCCACCCTCTTCACCCCACATCCCTCTGCCTTCTGCGTACTGAAAGGCAGGCACAGTGGGCAACCTCAGGATGGCAGGGGGAAGGGAAGGGGGGAGGCTGGCTCATGATGCTCTGTGTTCCTGAAGGAAGCTTTCCTCCGGAAGCTTTGGGAAAGCAGGGAGGATCTTGAGGAAGCACGTGAGGAAGAAGGGGAAGATGCAGGGGTGGGAGGTCGCAGGGCAGTGTGAAGGCTGGGAGGGAGGGAGGGAGGAAGGGGTGAAGCAGGGGATGCTTCACCTTCACCTGCCTTTGCTGCCACCGCCTGGGGATGGCCACAGTCCTGCGTGGCCGTTGCCAGCAGAGGGCGCCCAGGGCCTTCACATCTGATGGGCTCTCTTGGGAGGTTAAAAAAACTCAGATGTGAAGAGCAGGCGCCAGCAAAGTTCCCCTGCCTACCCACCCCCACCCCCCAACCTCAGACGGAACGCAGACAGCAGCTTCAGAATGCACCCACCTGCGAAAGGGACACGAGAGGCCGGTGGGGGTGCTGGTTAAATTCAGTTGGCAGAAAGCGAATTCTGATTCTCAGAGTTTGTGTGTATGTGTGTGTAGAAAAAAAACTACAAGGCAATTGATCTCAATGATAGGAAGACAGGAAGGAGGATGAGTAATATTTATCAATCATATTTGTGGATCAACAGCTATGCCCTAGTGTGTGTACACGTGTGTGTGTGTGTGTGTGTGTGTGTGTGTGTGTGTGATTTTCACCGCATGACATCTCTAGGAAACAACTATTATTCCCATCTTGTAAATAAAGAAATGGACCCTCAGGGAGGTTAAGGAACCTGCCCAACAGGTCCACAGTGAGGAAGCTGGCAGGGGCCAAGACCACTTGTAGCCAATGGGGAGGCTCCCAGCTTAGTGCCTCGCACTCAGTAAACACCTGCCCAATGGATTAATCCAAAGCCCATGCTCTTGATCCCTGGGACAACCTGAGGCCAGTCAGTTCTGCCATTTACCGCCAGAGACGGTGTGCTCTCCTGTCCACAGATGCGTCTGTATGCATGTGTCTGTGTGTGTACGTCAGTGGATGTCCTGTTTCAAACTGTGACAGGGCCACGGTTTCTTTAGACCAACATCTTCCCCAAAATATCCATGAAAAGAGTTCAATTTCAGTTGCTATTATATTAAAATAAGTAATCAACTTTTTTGGGGAGAGAGAAAAAGAGAGTGCTGAAGGGGCAAAGAAAGAGGGAGAGAGAGAATCTCAACGAGGCTCTGCACGGACAGTGCGGGGCTCGAACTCACAAACCATGAGATCATGACCTGGGCAGAAACCAAGAGTTGGTTGCTTAACTGACTAAGCTACCTGAGCACCTCTGAAAATGACAAATCAACTTTAAAAAAATAGCATATCCTGGGCTCTGGGCACTCAAGAGGGCTCTGGGCATACGAGGTCACATTTTTTCCACATTTACTAGGGTCTCTCAGGTTGCAGGGACTGCTCTGCACACGAGGGGCCCACCAGTGGACAGGGAGGTGCCTCCATCCACGAGGACCAGGAGAGAATGCTAGCCATGGAGGAAGGTCTGCAAGGTCTCCGAAATCTAGCCTCTGCCTCCTCCTCCTGCCTCATGTTTTGACCCCTGTCCCCGGTCCACTGTCCTCCAGCCGCACTGACTGCCCTTAAATTCCTCTTATAGGGCATACTCACTTCCTACAAAGGGCCCACTGGGGGTTTGCCTTCTCTCTGGAAGGCTCTGCTCCCTGCCCCATGTACCTGGCCATCGCCCGCTTATCATTCAGACTCCGCGTTACTGCCCAGGACAGTTCTATTATGCTCTCCCATAGTATCTGGCTCTTACCTTCCATGAAGAGCTTCCCAACTCTTACCCGTAGATGTGCTCCCGGGGACCTTACTTGATACCTACCCTGCCCATTAAACTGTGAGTTCCACGGGGGCCAAGACTACACCTCTTTTACTACTGCCTCCCCAGGGCAAAGTGCATACAAGGTGTGTACTTGGTGAACACTGGATCTAAGGGATATTGGGAATCTAAGTCTAAAATTCTAGGCTGTTCCCCCAGAGCTTCAAACCCTACTTTCTTCCTCTTCCTAACTGCACAGGCACCCTGGTTCCCATGGAGCTCAGATAGGAGCCAGGGGCTCTGGCCCCGCTGAGCTGCTGGGGACCGGATGGGCAAAGGTGATCTCTCTGAGAAGGGGTTGGTCAGACCCCGCACTCTGGATGAACACATGTGTACGTGTGTGGAGATGCAGGGGATGGGGTGGGGTGAAGGATGTCAACAGGAGGCAAGAAGCCCTGTTAAAAAACCACCTCCTCTTCCATGCAATCATTCTGATTTTCCCCAAATGGAATAAAACCTTCCTATCCCTTGTCCCTCATGCATCTTGTTCGTGAATAGATCCCAGAAGTGGCCTGGGGGTCTGGTGGTAGAAAAGGCAAGGGCTCAGAAGTCCTGCAGACACGGATCCAAACGCTGGCTATGTGACCTTGGGGAGGTCACTTCCATTTTATGAGAACCTGAGACAGTGCCTGCTCTTAGTAGAAGCCTCGTAAGGCTTCTGTTCAGTTGTGTGCAGAGGTGAGAGGCAGGCCTCTTCCCCCACCATGCCACCTGCACGGGACCTCTAAGTGACTCACAGCTAGAGAGCATTTCCGTGGAGGATGCACCTTGTCTAGCTTCCCTCCCATCAGCCATGCTGACAAGAACAGCAAGCAGGGGAGGCTAGGCTCCTCCGCCACCCCCCCCACCCTACCTGAGGTCTTCCCTCCCTCCTGCCCCAATTTAAGAATATGCGTGAATGTTTGGGACACATTAATACACAGCCACCAGCACGCAAGAGCCGATCACCCCTCAGTTCTGGGGAAATTAGCATTTAAATTGAGGCATTTCAGGGAAGTAAATCATCCCAGAGCCACAGCCAGCACTGTCTGCAGCTCTTAGTGGAGAGAACGCGAGGAGCCGTGGCCTGCAAGCTGTTGAATCTGCAGGGAGGGGTCCACTGTTCCTGGCTCTCCCCAGGCTGCCCAAGGCCTCACGAAAGGGTGGCAGTCAACCCCCAGCACCACTGAGGACATCTCACCTGGTTTAGAGCATGCCGCATCCCTCACCTACAGCTAAACTGAGCCTTTCTGCCAAGAGAGAGTGGTGTCTTTGGCTGAGATGTGCTTTCCTGTGTGATCACTGAGCTGGGACACCTGCTCTCATCATGGCTCTGGCACTGTCTGACTGGGGGGTCTGGGGAAACCACTCCCCACCTCTGGGACAGGGAGGTGTGAGCAGCTGGTAAAAATACTTGGGTTTCTCTGAAGTCTAGACTGAGAGGTGTTGGGCATGATTCTATAGGCATTCTGTAGGTGTTGGAGTCACAGGGACTGGTGTTGTTTAAACTGATGCTGACATCTGTCCATACCCACCCTCAAACCCTGCTTTTCTTGGGGAGCAGGTAGAAACTTTGTTCTGTGACCTACTTCTTAATTATCGGTCTTTGTTTACATTCTCTGCTCAGGTGCTAGACTTAGTCAATCTTAAGTTCAACCTTTCATTCATTCATTCAACCACTCATTCATTCGTTCATTTGAACATTCAGTGAGTTTTCATTGTTACATACCTGGCCTTGGAAATACAATGACAAAATAGACATTCCCTATCCTCAAGCTGCCACTTCCTAGTACGATACGCCTATGTAAAATGCTTCTAGATAATTGTGCAAATGTGTGCAAGGTGAATAATGGTTTTGAAGAGGTTCAAGTGAAGCATTTTTCATTCCCAAAAAATCATATTTGTCCATGGCACCCCGCCCGCTCAATCAAAAGCATTCATCCCTTAGGTAAAAGGGCAGATATCATCTAGAGAAGAAAGGGGGTCATGGCTCAGCTTTGCATCTCAAAGATGACTTTGTAGTGTCTTGAGCTAGATAAGAGTTTTGAAAGCCAGCCTGTGCTAAAAGTGAAGGTCCCCTTATATATCAAAGCCAGGCCTGGACGACTCAGATCATAGTGTCTTATTTTAATGTATAGATGGTGCAGGCTATGACCTCTGGGGAGTTCCCACCAGACAGGAAAAGGAAGGAGAAAATCCTTCTTTCTGCCATCAGTGTTGGGCTGGATTGCTGAGGAGAGAAGCTAGGGAGCCCGGAGCTCAGACCTGAGGGCAGACAACCTCTTTCTGGCCTTCTGGAAGTCAGTCCTGCCTCCCCACCCACCCCAGCCTTTCGGGCAGTGTCTACAAATGTTTAAGATACTAACAAGAGTTTGGGGAGAGTCGCAGGGCAGGTGAGCAGGGACACTGGGGCCTGCTGCTTCAGATCAGGGGTTAGCCTCGGGAACTGGGGAGCCCCTTTATCCAACGAGCCATGGGAGCTCCTGTCAGCAGGAAGCAATAGGTGAGCAAGAGACTGGTAGAAGTCAGCCTCCAGTTCCTGCACCCCCAGGGCATGCATAATAAAGCTGACGAGCTTTCCCTGTTATAACCCCTATGGCATGGAGGCGGGGATGGGGAAGGGGACCTGAGATTAGGACAAGGGGACTTCAGAGCGTGGGGACCTCATGACTTTGGACTCTGGCAGTGTATTCTGACACATATCCTTCCTCAAAAGACTACCCAAAGCCAGCCATATCCTAATGGATGCCAGTCCAAGGGCTCAGAGCCACGCTCAAGTAAGAAATCCACACAGTGACTCCAAGCAAGGATCTAGTTCACCACGTTTATACCAAAGTCCTTCTCCATGGGCACCACCTACATCCTGAGGCCACGTGGAGGTGGGGGAGACTGTTGGTGAAGAAGAGACAGGGTTGGTTGGGGAGAAGTTCAACTTTGAACAGATTAAGTAGTTTCCCTAAAGAGGATGTTCTGTATCCTTAATTGGTAATTTGAAATACTTTTTTTGTGATCAGTGAAATGGAAACTTGAGGAAACGATTATATCAGCTGTAGAAAATTAAGAAGACTACAGTGTTTTGCATAACTGAGTTGTAGTGGGAAAAAAGGTTTGAATCATTTACCGTTAAAAGAGATGGTTATAGGTTAGAGTGATAAAGTTTAAGATTCATAGCGGGGAGGTTCAGAGAACAAGGAAGTACGGAGGAGGGCAAGGTGGGAAGGCTGCCTGGAGGAGGTGAGCCTTAACTGATTGGGAGGGGTCATCCAGGGAAAGAGCAAAGAATGAAAATGGGGTCTGGGCAGAAAGAATAGCACGTGCAGAAGTCCAAAGTGGGGTGTGTATGTGAGTGTGTGTGTACAAGAGGGAGAAGATAAACACTCACATGACACATTCTGACATTCTGGAATTTGAAAGAAGCCAAGATTCAAGATGTAAAAGCATTGAGTAAAACGCAAAGATGGGCTGGGAAGGGGCAGGTAGACAGATCAGCTCTTACAAGTCTTGTGAGTGATGCTAAGAAACTTGGGCTCTATTCTTTTTTAATATTTTTTTTTAGTATTTATTTTTGAGGGGAGGGGGCAGAGAGAGAAGGGGACATAGAATCAGAAGCAGGCTCCAGTTCCCACTCCCTGGGCCGTCAGCACAGAGCCCAATGTGGGGCTCAAACTCCCAAACCGTGAGATCACGACCTGAGCAGAAGTCAGAGGCTTAACCGACTGAGCCCCCCCCAGGCGCCCGAGGACTGTGGGCTTTATTCTGAGGGCAAGACGTCCCACTGTGGGGTTTTCAGCAGGAGAGCAGCACTTTCTGCTTTGGGAAGATAGCCTGGACACAGGCTGGAGGGCGAGCTGACAAAGGAACAAGGCTGGAGGGAGGGAGGCAGTTACGGGGTTTGCAGCACCCCAGACAGGCACAGTGGAGGCGCCCTATGACAGAGCACGGAGAAGATGCGCAGCTTTGAGAGACACGCGACAAGTAGGACCTGCTGTTCCCTGTCACCAGTTGTACGCTGTGGGAGCGGAAGGAGTCATGAGACGCGTCGGCAGTGCTGACTCCGGGCCCACCTCCACTTTCGGCTAAGCACCAGAGCCCCCCGGACACCCCTGTTTTTGTGGTCTGTGGCCGGAGAGCAGACCGGTGTGTCTTGGCCCATCAGGAAGTTCTTGCCTTCTTCCTGCCCCCTCCTGCTGGCAGCACATCTCAGCCCAATGCCACGCGTGAGATTCCCAGGAAGACTGCCAGATCTCAGTAAAACCCCCAGCGTTTCGTGCAAGCCCAGCCACCTCCAGAGGGAAGCTCCTAGAGTCCCAGGAGCCATTTCCTCCTTAGTGGGATGCAGTTCATGACCCCTACCCTCCGGGCCGTGTCACGGGTCACGGGCACAAAGTTGCTTCACAGGCTCTGCAGCGGTCCACGCGTGTGGGGCCGTTCTCAGCTGATGCTCGGCACAATGATGAGACAGGACAATGGCAGGGCAGAGAAGTGGCTCATTTACTGGCTCTTGGGTTGGTGAGACCAGAACAGGCTACCCATCCCTATTTTTGATTTCCAGCCCAGAGCTGCTTCCTCTCACATGCTCTGGAGGGTTCCTAAGAAAGGCCACGCTACCTGCCCAACCCCCTTGGACCCGTGGGCTCCTTGAAAGCAGGGGCTGCATTTGATTCTCCTTTGCAACCTCCTCTGAGCCCACCCGGGAGCCTCCCAGACAGACTTCATGTGTCCTCTTCTCTAGAAGGCATCCCTGAGCCCCAGGGGCATCCTGCTTCCACAGCACTTGACTCTGGCTCTGACCACAGCCTCTGGCGAGTATATGGTTGTTCTCTGCATGCCGGTCTCCCATTCAAGGCTCTCTACTTCTCAGTTGCAGGGATCTGTCTGGGCAATTGCCCTCTGAGCCTTCCTCACCTACTCACCCTGGTTCCAGGGTCTGTAAACACAGCACACGACCGATGTGTGCTTGGGTTCAGGCCACCACCGCCTCTCCCCGGGTCTGCTGCAACAGCCTGCTAACAATGCACTCTGCATTCAGCCTTGTCCCTCCAATTTGCTAACCGTCCTCTGGCCAGAATGATTTTGTAAAATGACAGTTCTAACTCAGAGGTATCATGGGCCCTGCGTATTAGTGTATTAGTGTGCTGTTGCTGCCGTAACCAATTGCCACCAATATAGTGGCTTAAACCAACATACACTTAGTATATTTTTTTGTAGGTCAGATGCCTGACATGGGTTTCTGGGCTTCAGGCAAGGTGTCTGCACGGCTCTATGCTTTCCGGAAGCTCCAAGAAAGAGTAGGAACCACTCCCTTGCCATTCCAGCTCTTTGAGACTGCCCACGTTCCTTGGTCCCGGGCCCCCTTCCACCACCGTCAAAGCTAGCCAAGGCAAGTCAAGTCCTTCTGGGATCACATCCTTCTGGCCTCCTCTGTTACCTCCCACTCCCATTTTAAGGAACCTTGGGATTACATGACACCCACCTGGAAAATCCAGGCAATAATCCCTTTATCTCCAGATCAGCAACTTAATTTTCACCAGCACCCTTAATCACCCTTTGCCATGTAAGGAAATTTATTCACAGCATCCAGGCATTAAAACATGGACATCTGGAGGGCATTATTCTGCTTACTACACTCCCATTTCTGCCACCCCACCCCCCAACCGGGAGAGCTTTGCTGATGCCTCTCCCTTCACTTGGAGGTTTGGTGCCTCTTCTCTGGGTTTCCACAGCACCCATCCTGCCCCTGTCCTAGCATTTTCACACTGGACTGTTGATCTTGGTCACCAACTGTCTCCCTTGCTGGACAAAGGGCACTTTAAGGCAAGGACCATGTCTTTCTTACTCACTGCTGAACATCCAGCCTTGACACAGTGGCTGAAACACATTCCAGGGGCTCAATAAGTGATTATTCAGTGAATGAATGAAAGAAAGAATGAATGCTCCTAGCTGAATGGAAATGTGGGAGAGACCACCCATCCGGCTGTGTTACTCCAATCTCCCCTTACCCTTTCCTCCCTACCTATCTAGTATCGGAATGATGAGCATCATTTTTAAGCTAATATCTATGGATTCCTTGCAATGCGCTAGCAATTATTCTAAGGGATCTGCACACATCTCGTTTCACATAGCAACCCTGGGAAGGAGGCACTCTTATCTATTTGTTTATTTTAAATAAGGAAGAGAAGAATAAAGAGATTGATAAGTGCAAGGAACTAGTAAGCTAGACTTGGAACAATTCAACTCCATGTTCTTAAAAACTCTGCAAAAATAGGCTAGTAATGTTTAATCTTGCCCCAAAAAGAAATGCTGAAACGTGCAAGCTGACTCACTGAAAATACCAGTGTTGGTTGAATGTACCAGATGGATGCCCACACTGGTAACAGTAACTGCTTTTTATTGAATGCATGTCATGTGTTAGGTCCTCAGCAGGATTTGTTTCTAACTTTTTTTTTTTTTTTTTTGCCATAGACTGAATGTTGGTGTCCCACCCCCAAATCCATATGTTGAGGTCTAACCCACAATGTGAAGGTATTAGGAGGTGGGGCCTTTGGGAAGTGATTACTTCATGAGGGTGGGCCCCTCATGAATGGGGTTAGTGCCCTTATTCGACAGACCCCAGAGAACTCCGTGTCCCCTCCACCAAATGAGGAAAGGTACCATGTAAGAACCAGGAAACAAATTCTCAGCAGACACTGAATCTGCCACTGCCTTGATCTTGGACTTCCCAGCCTCCAGAACTTGGAGAAATAAAACATTTTGTTTGTTCCACCACGCAGTCTATGGTATTTTATTAGAGCAGCCCCAACAGACTAAGACACTTCTAACATCTTGCAGAGTCATTATTATTATCTTGATGCTGCAGGAGGAAACTGGGTCTCAGTGAGGTGGAGGTCACTTTCCTAGGCTCACACTCCGCTCCAGCACCTACCTCTCCAACCATGTTCACGCGGTCTTTTTCCTGCCTTGACCTCATGCATACGAAGGCGTGCATGAACACACACACACACACACACACACACACACACACGTGAAGCCTGGCTTGCACACTGCACATGCCTTCCCTCTCTAAATGCAAAACCATTTCTACCAGCGGCACCAAACTCACTTAAGCATTCCAGGCATGGCTGCTTCTAACTCCTGCCCTGGTAATTGCAATCCCTGAAATTGAAAGAAATTGCAGGCTAGAGAAACATTATCTTCTCTTCGGCCCCTTCGCCCTCCGTCTCCGCAGCACTAGGACCCCTCGTGGTGTCCTAACCCTGGGAGCAGGCTGGATTGCTGTCACTGGGGCCTCTGGAGCCCTTTCCAGAACTTCCCTCCTCCATTTCTCAAGGGAAGGAATCAACGACCCTGATACCCTGGCATCCAACTTCAGAGCTGGGGTGGCCCAAGCTCGACATCACTAGGCCCGGTGTCTGCATTTTTTTCTGACCCAACATGGTCGCTATTTCTGCTTTTCAGATGCTATGAGATCTGAAGAGGAGAATTAGCCTTGCTAGATCCTCCAGAGAGAGATGTGGACCTGAGCACAAATCTGCAGGGCCTGGGGGAAGAAGCCCCTGGTCCTAGGTGGTGCCTGAGCCTCTGAGAGAGGGGTACTGCTCAGCCTAGATCCCCATCTGCAAGCACAGCCCAAACTGCACGCTGAGATTTACCCCCTCCACCCTGGAAGGGTCTAGCTGCTTATGTTATCACAGCCAAAGGCAGAGGTCGCTATCCCTGTGCCTTTAAAAACATTTCAATTATAATTAGGATTTCATATTCCAGTGTTCAGGGCATTCTCTGTTCTCAGGACACCGCGACCCCCACACACCTCCACCCATGTCTATCTCAAGAGTCTAGCTTAACAGCAGACACAGAATAGGTAGACTAAAGCACTTACTGAATGAGTCCCTAGTGTTGGGACTACTGACTCTCCCTGAATTCTGATGTGTGCGCTCACCATTCCTCATGCACCCCCAGTGCTGCCCTGGACAGGGGCCCAGTTAATCACTTCCCAGCTCTGGGGTTCTTTTAAGCTCTGGGGTTATATCTTTGACAAATACAGGTGTCCTCAAATGGCTTTGGCACAGAGGGCTAAGAAGTTCCCAAGGGGAGGAGCCCTGGTCCCATGGGCGCTCTGCTCTGTCTTCCTTCTCACCTCGGGAGCACTTTTTGTAGCCAGACACACCTGAATTTACACCATGCTCCCAACCCCATCCCCTGCGTAGCTCTGGTTAGACAGAACATTGAATCTTTCCTGGGCCTCTGTTTGATCATCAGAAAAATGGGAATAATAATCATCTGTAGCCTTCCAGGCTTGTCGTAAAGATTAAAAGAGTCCATAACGTGAACCACTTAGAAGAAGGACTAAAAATACCAGGCTCTCGATAAATGGTAGCTATCGCCACTGTTGGAGCACAGTTTTATTTAACATTCCTGTCTTGATTAGGAATAAGAGAGATGCAAATTTTAGAGCTGGGATGGACCTCAAATTCTTTTCCTCCTTTCCAGGCAGCAGACACAGCTTGTCCAAGTCACATGATAGGACTATAATGAGAACCCAGGACAGGTGGCTACTAATTTGGAGTTCTTTTCTTTCTATCATGGGATTTTTTTTTTTCTTCGGGCTGGTGGATTTGATTTTTCCCTAACCTCATACCCTAATCCCTGATATCTAGGAGAGGTTTTTTTAAATGTTTGTTTATTTTAAGAGAGAGTAAGAGACAGAGTGCAAATGGGGGAGGGGCAGAGAAAGAGAAGGAAACACAGAATCCGAATCAGGCTCCAGGCTCCGAGCTGTCAGCACAGAGCCTGATGCAGGGTCCCAACTCATGAACCGTGAGATCATGACCTGAGCCAAAGTCAGACACTTTTCCAACTGAGCCACCCAGGAGCCCCTCCAGGAGAGTTATTAAAGCTAAAGGCAATATTATCAGCACCATATGTTGAACTCACTGTCACATTACGCACTGGAATTGTTGTGGGTGTGTCTTTCCCCCCACATTGGGAGCAGAGACTGACTGTGTCTTCTTTCTCCTTCTTCAGTTCACAACAAAGTGTTAGGTACATAGAAGATTCTCAAAAATGCTTGTAAAATTGAATCTCCAGTAGGTTGGACACCAAAGTAAATTAAAAAGACATTTCAAAACTCCTATCTTAGGAATGCCTGGGTGGTTCAGTCAGTTAAGCTTCCGACTTCAGTTCAGGTCATGATCTCATGAGTTTGAGCCCTGAGTCTGGCTCTGCACTGACAATGCAAAGCCTGCTTGGGATTTGCTCTCTCCCTCTCTCTGCCCCTCCCCTTCCAAATAAATAAATAAACTTTAAAAAAGAACACTACCTAACTTATAGCAACAAATAGGAAAAGTCAAAGCCACATTTTAACTAACCACACAGCATCAATGTATTTGTAACTTCATTCCTGGTAGTATTTAGAGAGAAAGAGAACCCTTTTCCTTTCTTTTCTTTTTTCTTTTCTTTTCTTTTCTTTTCTTCCCTCCCCTCTCTTCTTCTTTCCTTCCTCCCTCCCTCGCCCTCCCTCCCCCCTTTCTTTCTTTCTTTCTTTCTTTCTTTCTTTCTTTTCCTTCCTTCCTTCCTTCCTTCCTTTTCTTGTTATCATTTAAAACCAAGCCATCAAATGCCCTTTAGAATCAGAACATGTGGTCTAGAAACAGCTGGTTCTGGTGTAAATTTGTGGCAGGGGTCATATCTCTGAAAGTTTCTTCTTCCCTTTTGTCTTTCCCCTTCTCCCTGGGGCACCTTGGAAGTCTTTCCATATAGCCACCTCTAATGAGCTCTGCAAAATGAGAAACCTGCTGCAGTAGAAGAAAATCTAATAACAATTGCTTTCTTGTTTGCTCCCTCTCCTCTTTCTCTCTCTTTTTTTATTAGTCATTAGCAATGGAGAAAGAAAACACCCAAAGGCAGTAGAAAGGCAGCAATATTTGCACGTGCTTTCTGCAACAGTGAGCTAATGAGGAGCCCTGACCATCCCTCATATCCCTTCTTTTTCAATTCCGACAGATCTGACATCAGTTGCAGTCAAATCCAGACCCCAGCTAGTGTGGACATTAGCTTGTTTACATCATAACCACAGTGAAGTGTGGGTACTATTATAGGACAACTGGAAATGGTTTTAAGTGTTCCTTAAAACTAGTGGATGTCAAGACTTAAAAAGGGCCCAGGAAAACCAAAAGATCTAATTAATTAACACAGTTTTGGGTCTTTTCAAGACTTGACACCAACATGTAATTCAATTTAGTTTCCAAGAGCCTAGGTCTAGCTTCTACCCCTGCTAGTTAGTGATTATGCTGTCACATGGCTCAGCCTCGTTTGTCTATGATAGTCCTACCCACACACATTGAGAATGGGTCTTCAACTCCACCTCTTACTGCATGTGTGATCCTGAATAAGTTACTTAATTTCAGGAGCCTCAGTTACCTCATTTGTATAAGGAGGATCAGAATAGTATCTATTTTTATAGACTCAATTATGAGGAGGAAAAAAAAGGGGGGTAAGGGATAAAAACAGCCTGGTATCTATGTAACTGTGTGGCAGTTTCTATTTATTTTCTAGAAAGAAGGAGTAGGTCTAAGTCTTGCCTCTGCCTTTTGGATACACTTGCATCTGTCATTGGATAGACTTCAGTCTATCTGCAAATGAGGGAGCTGAAGTCTATACAAAGACAAAACCAAGTTTATCCAAAAGGCAGAGACAAGACTTAGACCTACTCCTTCTTTCTAGAAAACAAATAGTAATGTTCATTACAGCTATTATTACTATTAATAACAAGAATGTGAAGTGGGTTTTTTTAAAAAAAATAATATATAGTGGAAAAACCCCAAAGAATCAAAAGCAACAGCAAAAAAAGAAAATTCCTGAAACTAGTGAGTGATTATGGCAAAATGACAGGATACAAGGCTAACATATGAAAGCCAAATTCTTTCCTATATGACAGTAATGAACAATTGGAATCTGAAATTAAACATATAATACCACTTACAGTGGCATCAAAAAAAAGAGAAATACTTAGGTATAAATCTAATACATACAAGATCTATAAATGAGGAAAACTTCAAAACTGATGAAAGTAATAGAAATCCAAAGAAATGGAAAGATACTCCACGTTCATTCTCATGTTGTTAAAATGTCAGTTCATGCCAAGGCGATCTATAGATTCAACACAATCCCAATCAAAATCCCAGTAAGTTATTCCATGGAGATCGACAAACTAATTTTAAAGTTTATATGGAAAGGCCTAATACCCAAAACAGCTGACACAAAATGGAAGGAGAAAAAACAAAATCAGATAACTGGCATTATCTAACTTTAGACTTATTATAGAATATAGAACTACAGTAATCAAGGCAGTATGGTATTGGTGAAAAAATAAACAAATAAGTTAGGGACCAGAACAGAGAGCCCAGAAATAGACCCACACAAATCTAGTCAACTAATCTTTGATAAAAGAGCAGAAGCAATTCAATGGAGAAAGGATCATCTTTAAAAAAAAAAATGGTGGTGGAAAAAGAGACATCCACATGCCAGGAAAAAAGAAATCTAGACACTGGTCCTATACCTTTCACAAAAGAATTGACCCCAAGTGAATCATAGACCTAAATGTAAAACAAAAAACTATAAAACTTCTAGAAGACAACATAAGAGAAGATCTTGGTGATCTTGGATTTGTTGACGCATTTTATATACAACGCCAAAAGCACAATCCATTAAAGAAAAAAAAAAAGATATGTTGGGCTTTATTAAAATTAAAAACTTCTGCTCTGTGAAAGACACTGTTAAGAAAATGAGAAGACAAGGCACAGATTGGGAGAAAATATTTGCAAAACACATATCTGATGAAAGACTTGCATCCGAATTATACAGAGAACACTTAAAATTCCACAATAAGAAAACAAACAACCAGATTTAAAAAGGGGCAAAAGAGCTGAGCAGACGTAGCACCAAAGAAGATATACAGATAGCAAAGAAGCATATGAATGCATGCACAACACATGTCTTTCTGTAATTGCAAATTAAACAACAATGAGATACCACCACATATCTATTGGAACGGATAACATCTAAAGCACTGACACCACCAAATGCTGGTGAGGATGTGGACCAGAAGGAGGAGTTCAGTGCAAGTGGGAATGCAAAATGGTACAGCCACTTTAGCAGGTAGTCTGGTAGTTTCCGGCAAAGCTCAACATACCCTTATCACACAATTCAGCGACTGGACTCCTTGATACTTAACCCAAGTGAATGGAAAACATGTCTACGCAAAACCCCGCACATGAATGTTCACAGTGACTTTACTCATGCTTGCCAAAACTTGGAAGCAACCACGGTATCCTTCAGTAAGTGACTGGATAAAGGAATCGTGGTGCGTCCATAACAGTGATAGTTTGTACCAACAACAATGAATGAGCTATCAAGCCACGCAAAGACATAGAAGAACTTTAAATGCATACTGCTCCATGAAAGGAGCGAGTCTCAAAGGGCCACAGACTGAATGATTCCAACTCTATCACATTCTGGAAAAGGTAGAGCTATAAAGGCAGTGAAGAGCTCAGTGACTGCCGGGAGACGGGGGAGAGAAAGGGAGGGATGAGGGGGTGGCACAGGGGTTCTTTAGGACAGTGAAACTGTTATCACCCTGTAATGGTGGATATGTGACATAATGCAAACCCCATAGAATGTACACCACAAAGTATACTATGGACTGTAGTTAATAATATTGTATCACTAGTGGCTCACCAATTGTAACAAATATACCTCACTCATACAAGATGTCAATGACAGGAGGAACTGCATGGTAGGGGGTATTGAGGGTAATGGGAACTCTGTACTTTCTGCTTAAAAGCTTACTTTTTCTGCAAATCTAAAACTGCTCTAAAATATCCTATTAATGGGGTGCCTGGGTGGCTCAGTTGGTTAAGCATCCAATTTCGGCTTAGGTCATGATCTTGTGGTTTGTGGGTTCAAGGCCCTACATCGGGCTCTGTGCTGACAGCTCCGAGCCTGGAGCCTGCTTCAGATTCTGTGTTTCCCTCCCTCTCTCTGCCCCTCCCCAGCTTGCACTCTGTGTCTCTCTCAAAAATAAACAAACATTAAAAAAATTAAAATATCCTATTAATTAAAATAATAATATGCATAGGCAAGATAGGTGTTCCATCAGTCTTTATTGGTATAAAGGCTCCCACTTATTTTTGTAGATAATGTTTAACTGGAAAATAGTCACATCCATTTATCTATATATCGTCCATGGTTGCTTTCTTGTGAGGATGTTGTAGTTCAGCAGCTGTTGGTAGAGTCTTTATGGCTAACAAAGCTGAAATCACTTGCTATCTGGCCCTTTAAAGAAAATTCTGCTGACTCTGTTTCGAGTATAGACTTTTGGGCTGAGAAGTGCATTGAGAAGTTGTTCAGTTCAATTACCTAATAAATTCTGGAAACCTTACTACCATATCATCCCAGGAGGGACAGTTCCCTTGTCTAACCTCTCCAGCTGGTATGAACTTCTGCACATTAATCTTAACATTAGAAACCAGCCTCTTTTCCTCTCTCTGCTGTTCCTCTGATTCACCAAGTGCACTCTTTCTGATCTAGAAATGTGAGGTCAGAGGAGAACCTGGGCATACACACATTGCTCACAGCCTTCTTTACGAACCACACTTTTTGACTCAATCCCATCCTGCTTCTCAACTTCCTGGTTGTTGACCTTTCTGTTTGTACCCATGTCCCCCGACCCTACTTCTGGTTTTTCATTTCAATGCCGGAACAAGGTACCCCAGCGATGGCCCTGGCTCTTTTTAAATTGAAAAGTAAGTTGACCCTTGAACAAGGCAGGGGTTAGAGGTGCCAACCCCCTGTGTAGTTGATAATCTGCGTATAACTTTTGACTCCCCCCAAACTTTACTAATAGCCTAGTGTTGGCCAGAAGGCTTACTGATAACAGTCAATGAATACATATTCTGTATGTTCTCTGTATTATATACTGTATTCTTACAATAGACTAAGCTAGAGAAAAGAAAATGTTATTAAGGAAATCATAAGGGAGAGAAAATACATTTACAGTGCTGTGCTGTATTCACTTGGGAAAAAAGACCATGTAAGTAGACTCATGCTGTTCAAACCCATGTTGTTCAAGGCTCCACTGTAGGCAAAATTATGGACCCCAGAGATATCCAGGTCTTAATTCCTGGACCCTGTGAACATTACCTTATTCCATGGACTGAACTGTGTCTCCCCACAAAATTCATATATTGAATTCTTCACAGTATCTCCCAGTATCTCAGAGTATGTATGTATTTGGGGATAAGATTTGGAAAGAAGTGATTAAGTTAAAATGAGGCCATCAGGGTGAGTCCTAATCCAATCTGCCTGGTGTTCTCATAAGAGGACAATTCTGGACACACGGAGACACCAAGGATGCATGTGGAAGACCATGTGAGGACACGGTGAGAAGACAGCCATTTGCAAGGCAAGGAGAGAGGCCCTAGAAGAAACCAAACCTGCTGATACCTTGGTCTTAGCTTCCAGCCTCCAGAATTGTAAGGAAACAACTATCTACTATTGGAACCACCCGGTCTCCAATATTCTGCAGCCCAAGCAAACAATACACCTTATGTAGCAAAAGGGACTTTTCAGAACAACCGCTCCTAGTCGGACCTGTCCATCCACATTAGGTTAAAGATCCTAAAATGAGATTATCCCAATGACCTCGATGGGCCCTACTATCATCACATATGTCCCTATAAGAAGGAAACAGGGATGTGCCCACAGAAGGGGCAGAAGGTGATTTGAAGATGGGAGGAGAGATTGCAGTGATGTGGCCACAGGCCAAGGAACACCAGCGTATAGAAGAGAAAGCACCAGATTCTCCCCAGAAGCTTCTAGAGGGAACTCCTCCTAACACCTTGATTTTAGCCCCTTAAGACTCACTTTGGACTTCTGGCCTCCAGAAAGGGAAGAGAAGTGTATGCTGTTTTAACCACGAAGCGTGTGGTCATTTCTTACAGCAGTCATAAGAAACGAATACATGTACTTTCTCAGATAAATACCATTTTTGGTTTAGTTGGTCTCCAGACCCTTCTTCTCCATGGCCACTCAGCTCTTAAGCAGGAAGTAGAGGGCCACTCAACCAATTCCCTGTCCAAGTATTTTTTAGGAACTCCAAGGAGCACAGGCTTCAGCATTAGCCAGGATTGCATGTGAATCCCCACTCCAAAGTGTTAGTCTATATCATCTTAGACGTCATACTGAACCATTTAAGCCTCAATTTCAATCAATGAATGGGGATCAAACTATCAACGCTCTAGGGTTGTTGTGAAAACGTTAAATGACGTAGGTAAAATTTTCTGGAATCAGGTACTTTTTAAATGCTCTAAGTAATTATGACAATTGCAATCCTTAATTGTTAGAGTCTCCATGAATTCTACCTGATTTTCTCTTCTCAAAGCTGATGAGGGACTTTGTAAACCATGGTTTGGGGCTCAGCTCTGGTATCAGCTCAATGAGTTTGTACCAACTACTCCCTCTCTCATTCACTGGTATCTCTATCTGTGAGACGCTTAGAATCAGGAAGTATAGTTGTCAATGACTCCAGGTCGGTTATTTGGCACTAAGGGAGGCTGAGTGGCTTTACGTCAGAGACACCAAATGACTTGCCCAAGGTCACACAGTCAAATAAATGACCATCCCGGGATTTAAGTACAGGTTTCCGAAGTGCTATCCACTAGGCCACACTGTGTCTCGCTCGCTAGGCCTGTCTCTCCAAATTCTAAACCTCAAAACGCAGGACTCCCACCTACAGCACCTCCTGAACTGAGGACAGGCGTTTCCTGTTCCTAAGGCCAGACTCCTTCCTTTGGTCTTCTGGGAACTTCCTTCCCCAGGGCAGGTCCTGGTGAGGAGCCAGATGGGAGGGCCCCAGGCAGGTGGTGGGAGGCCCCTGAGTCTCTGTGCCCTTGTGTTGGAGAAGGTGGTGACACACCTAAGCGTCCTCCCTCCTCCCAGGAAACTAGGAAACCAGCACTTACCCAGAGCGCCTTCCCGCTCTGTCAGCAATCCAGACCATATGGTTAATTAGCTAAAATTTGCGACCGCATCTGTGATGCTATTTCTCTTTTTGGCATGTGTGAACTTAATTACTGAAGCCATGGGAAGCTCCTGGCCCACTGGGAGTGTGGTGGGCACGAGGGTCACAGAGAATGCCCATGGCCTAGAGATGGGATGTGTGGGTGGTTGAGGGTCTGAGAAACGGAGAACAGAGAGGGCCATTTGATCAGCTGAGGATGGGGGTTTTCTGTGGTTGCAGTGAGGCTGGGACACAATGTCACAAGGCCCCATCTGTGTATGTTGGCAGCATCCGCAAAAAAAGGCCAACTTCCTTGCGCAGTGGAGTGTACGGTTCCCTCGGTCACCCACCGTTCTTTAGTTCTGTCCTCAGTTATTGCACAGAACACCTGTCTCCCTGGAACATGGGGACGGGGCCTCTAACACAGAAGGTGTCCCATAAAGAAGGCTGATTGGTTTAATAAATGAATGTACCCTTCTTTGCCTTTGTCTCCTCATCTGTAGAATGGGTGCTAAAAGTTAAAGTCAACCATTCTGTTAGGATTAAATGAAATAAAATACACGCAGTAGTTAGCACAATGCCTGACATGATAGATGTTCAGTAATAACTCACTGAATGAATGAATGGATAGCAGAATCAGAGAGCCACCGAATGTCAGTCCTGGGAGAAGCCTGAGAGATCAGAATCTAGTCCGATCCTCCCACTGTGCCTCAGTTGTCTCATCTGTAAAATGGGGACAATACACTCACCTCCCTGATTAGGTTACTTGAGGATTAAAAGAAATAACAATATGCAGACCTTCTAGAAGGGTGCCTGAAATGAGGTAAGCACTCAGTAAACGCTGCTGCTTGGGGTGCGGATGATAGTAGAATGGGGGAAGCTTACTGCGACTGTTTGCCCAGACAACAGCAGCCTGTGGTATATTCTGGACTGTAACTTGGGGCCCCTCCTCTCAGCATGGGTCAGCAAAGTGCTCCCGGGCACACCGTGACCGCTCTCAGGGGTCACTCAGGGGTCAGCGGTATAAGGAGGAAACAGAGCCCCCTCCACCCCTTTGGGGACCACTCAGAATAAGAGGTAAGTCAGAGCCCAGGGATGATCTGACCCATGTCGACAGAAGAGTCTTGCCCTTTGTGGCGACTCCTGGGGCTCCCACGTATGATTTTGCAGATGGTGCCTTCGGTAAGGTGGCACATAGAGAGTAAAATCCAGCCCTGCTCAGCAAGCCACGTGCAATGCCCACGAAGGGTGTGTCTCCCCCAGAAGGCTCTTTTTCTTCCGATTCATACACATGTGTTCCATTGGCAGCTGTGGCCTTGGAGTCCTCTCTGGGGTCAGTGGACAGCCTGGGGGCTGGTGAACTGACAGCCTCAGAATCCGGGGACAGAGGTTCGCAGGAGCAGAGCCAGTGTGTGTCTTACTCATCTCTCTATCTCTGGTGTCTAATACTAGTGGACACTCACGCAAATACCTGTGGAAGAAGTGAACCATTGTATCCTTACGACTAGTCCTAGGTTCCACGGTGTGCTATGAATTCGGCGCATCCTGGATAAACGTATGATGAAGTAGCAGGAGAAGTGTGTACGGGAAAAGCTGTGATTTCCTCAACTTTCAGCACGATACAGTAATAGGAGCTAATTTATTGAGCAGTGACTCCGCCCAGGCATAATATAAAGAGCGATATATGTATTATCTCCTGAAGTCTCACAAAGGCCTTGGAGGAAGGACCTAGGATTGCATGCGACGTACAGAGGAAGGCACGGAGGCTCATCAAGGCTGAGGAGTTAGCCAGTGGTCACATGGCTCCTAAAGGAACAATGTGGACATTGGAAGTCGGGCGCCTGGGTGGCTCATTTGGTTACGCGTCCGACTTCGGCTCAGGTCATGATCTCACAGTCTGTGGGTTCGAGCCCCACCTCAGGCTCTGTGCTGACAGCTCAGAGCCTGGAGCCTTCTTCGGATTCTGTGTCTCCCTCTCTCTCTTCCCCTCCCCTGCTCGTGTTTTTCTCTCTGTCTCTCAAAAATAAACATTAAAAAAAACAGAAGTGTTTCATTGACTCCAGTGGTGTTTCATTGCCTCCATTTTTTGCAGGTTCTGGAACCTTCCTACACTTCCCACTCTTTGTCTGAGGCCTTGGGATCCCGCACTCTGGCCCAGCCCTGACCCAACAGACTGTGGTGCTTGTGTCTGATTGTGCCCCAGCCTCCCCTCCCCGTCTGGGATTGGGGCCTTTCGCAGCATCACTTACGAGCGAATGTTGGATGAAAGAATGGATAAATGAATGAATGAGTGAAAGAATGTGTGACCTCCCTCATCACGGCAGCAAATTCCTGCTCACATCTCTTTAGAAGCCTGGTTGGTACACCCTCTTTGGCCTCTGGGGGGCACCAGGTAAATCTAGTCATTCATTCATTCACTCAATGGCCACCAGCGCCGTTTTTAACCACCATGCTCTTCTCCTAAGTTGATGCGTAAGATATCAGGAGACCTACCACTCCTTCTGTCTACTACACCATTTCCCTACACTCACTCACCCCTTCACTTTATTCAGTTCTGTGCTTTACTGTGTCACCTCCTCTGAGAAGTCTGCCATGACCGCACTGGATAAAGTAAAACTTTCCAATTCTTTACCCTGCTTTATTCTTCTTCATGTTCCCTACTGCCACCAGAAATGCATGTTGATTTTCTCTTGGCTGCCTTCACATCCCCATCCTTTCCCAGAAGGTTAGCTCTCTGAGGGCAAGGACCTTATCTGTCTTGTTAACTGCTATTTTACCAATATTTAGAACAGCACCTGCCATAGCAAAGTGTCTGACACGTATTTATGAAATGACGGGAAGGGTGGTTGGAGAGCATCGGGTCTGTTATTTAAACGTCTGTTTAGCGTCTGACATTCTCTTTCTCATTCTCTGGCACTGGCTTCTTCATCAGTCAGGCAAGATATCGGACGTGACACACCCCCTGAATGTATAGAAAGGGCCATCAGGACAAGAAGACATCAGGTCTGAGCGTTAAGAGCCTAGGTCCCTGCCAAAAGGCTCCCCACCTTGTGAGGGCTGGGACCCACGGCCTAACCTCAAAGCCCCAGGCTTTGCCATGCCCGCGACAAGGGTCTTCACCAAGACAAGTCAGTGCAAGGCAGTGCTGGGACTGGTTTTGAACAGGGAGGCCGGGGACGGCTGCTTTCACAGCACCACACAGTGGTGACAACATCAGGTATGTCATTTTGCTTCCGTTGCCTCTTACCCAAAACCGAAGTAATGCTAACCCCAACCTTCGAGGGCACTTGCTAGGTTGAAATGGAAGCACTCTGTGAAGTGTAAAGCTTCACACAGATGGAGACAGCAAGGCTGGGCAGTTCAGAGTTGACTGACCCCTGGGAGCCATGGGAGGATTCGGAGCAGGGTAGAGACACTACGAAATCATGTTTGGGAAGCGAATGCAGTTGTGTGTACAGACAGCCTGGGCCTCCAGCTTCCTTTTTCCCTTCCAGATTGTGCCTCGGGAAGTGGGGAGGGGAGAAGAGTAGCGTCTGCAGGGTGGGAATCCCCCTTACACAGGAGGGAGTGTGGGTAGCAGGGGAACGGGCCTGGGTGACAGGCACCGCTTGTGCCACCCTGATTAGCTGGGAAAATGCAAATCTGCACTTCCTTCCCCGCCGCAGCTAACAAGATAATGAATATTTTCATCAGCTGCAGAGAATACAAACATCTGTAGGAACACCAAACCTACTCTCAGGGGTGGGGGGGAGGAGAGGAGGACGCGGAGGTGGGGAAACCCAGCTTCTCAGCAGTTTTCGGGAAGAGGAGATGCGTGGAGATGCTGGAGTGGTGGCTGGGAGCTAGGAGCTCTGGCTGGTGCCTCCAGCACACGGCACCGTGGAGGACAGGTGACTACCCACTACAGCCTCCTCCCGCGCCCTTTCAGGGTTGATGCACGGTCCTATGTGGACTTTTCATCCCCACCGATCTATTCACCTGCACTGGTAGCCATTCCCTCTGCCTGCCCACATGTCTACTCAACAAACATTCATGGAATCCTACTGTGTGCCAGGGATGAACTTAGGCATTAGGGGATAGAGGGGAATAAGACATCCCTTGCCCTCAACAAACTCATCCATGCATATATTTACTTCCATTAGTAGATGCATATTCATGAAGCATCCATGGTGTGCCAGCCACTACCAATCTAGTTGGACAGACGGACATATGAACACATCCCCGTATTGAAGGAGGGCTCTGACAGAGCAGACAGCAAAGGAGGATTGCCTACTGGATTCTTCTGGAGGAGTGGTGCTCCAGGAAGACTGTTTGGAGGAGGCGACCGACCTCTGGGGCAGATTGAAAATGAACCGGGAGTATTTTAAGGCAGGTAAAATGGAAGAGCATTCCAGATACAGGGAACAGCATGTGCAGAATCAGGGAAGCAAGAGGAACCCCGGGGAACTCAGTGGACCACAAAAATTTCAGTAGAAATGGATGATACCAAGCAAGGCAAGGGCCAGGAGCGCAGATGCCGGAAGTCTGAGAGGTAAGCTTGAGCCCATTTACGTGGAGCCTTGTCTACCACACCAAGGAGGTGAAGTTAATCCTGGGCATGATGTAATACTGCTGGGTGGAGCCTTGTCTACCACACCAAGGAGGTGAAGTTAATCCTGGGCATGATGTGATACTGCTGGGCAAGTTTTGAGCAGAGGAGTGCCAGGCTAAGATGTCCATTTTAGGAAGATCACTCTGGCTGCAGCATGGAGGACGGATTCAGAAGGAAGAGTGGGGGGTGAGGAAGGGGGTTGATGAGGATTCCGGCTGGAGGCAGCCTGGCCTGTATTCCCAAGGGCTTGTTCTCTAGGGGCTGGAAGATACCTGCAGATGCAGAGAGCTGGCTCTGTGACTTTGCTGAGCGCCACGAGCTACTCATAAGAGCCCCTTCTTGGAGTTTCACTGAAGAACAAATGAGACAATGTGTGTCAAAGTGACCTACAAGGTCTAAAGCACTGTAGAAATATTAGCTATTGGTTATTTAATTAGAGCAGTACTATTGGGTCTGATCATCACTGCCTTCTGTTGTCTTTCATTCCTGTCACTGATAATCTAGAAACAGAAAGTGGTACAAAACTGCAGCCTCTAGGCTCTAGTTTTGCCACTCACTGTGAACTTGGAAAGTCCCCTGAAGCTCTGTGTTTCAGTTTCTGCATCTCTGAAATGAGAATAATACTCCTTCCTTTGCCTAGTCTTTAAGGCTCTCAGGAGGACGAATCAAGATGGCTGACCCTCCAGTCATCCTGCCTCCTAAGGTTGCAACAGTGAGCAATACTCAACTCCGTGTATCTGAATTGGGGGGAGAGAAACATGTACCTTCAGCAACATGAGTAGAAAGTGGGTGTGAACTCAAATCCAGGGAGCACCTACCTGGGCTCCGTATTTCAGATTAGAGGTTTGGTCTGCAGGCCAAATGTAGCCCCCTGACTGTTTTTTGGTATAGGCCGTGGGCTAAGAATGGTTTTTACCTAACAGAGGACCAGGGGGAGGGGAAGGGGGAAACAGAGTTAGGGAGAGGGAGGGAGGCAAATCATGAGAGACCCTTGAATACTGAAAACAAACTGAGGGCTGAAGGGGGAGGGGAAAGGGGAAGGGGAGGTGACAGTCATGGAGGAGGGCACTTGTGGGGAAGAGCATTGGGTGTTATGTGGAAACCAACTTGACAATAAACTATAAATTAAAAACAAAACAAAACAAAACAAACAAGAATGGTTTTTAATTCTTAAGTGGCTGTGGGAAAAATCAAAGAGAGAATAATATTTTGTGTGACATGCCAAAATTCTGTGAAACTCAAAACTTGGTGTCCATAAATAAAGTTTTATGGGAACACACCCACAACATGCCAAGTGGGTGACAGGTGGAGGGCTGCATTCATTTGTATAATGTTTATGGCTTTTTTCCCATGACAGCCTCAGAGATGGTTATCGACACAAAAGAACACAGGGCTATACAGCTCAGTAGATTTACTGTCTGGCCCTTTACCAAACAAGTTTTCTGACCCCCTACTTTAAGGGTTATTGATTTATTTTGAGAGAGAGAGAGCAACAGAGAGCACAGGAGAGAGGATCCCAAGCAGGCTCTGTGCTAACAGTGTGGCGTCCAACATGGGCCTCGAGCTTATGAACCGTGAGATCGTGACCTGAGCCAAAATCGAGAGTCCAATGCTGAATGGACTGAGCCATTCAGGCGCCCCTCTCCCCCCAATTCAGATACACGGAGTTGAGTATTGCTCACTGTTGCAACCTTAGGAGGCAGGAATTTTGTTTCCTTTCCACTTACAGATGAGGAAACTGAGACCCAGAAAAACTGAATCCCTTGTCTAAAGAGACAGAGAATGCTTCAATTCCATGACTACTTTATTTCAAGGCCCATTCTCTTTTCGCCTTTTATCCTGAATCTTCTCTCCTAAGGGAACAGTTACCCTCCTTCTCTCAAGACACCCAGCAGTCATGGGTCTGCCAGATTCCAACCTCACTGAGTGTAAAGACCAAGGCAGCCTGCATCCCACACCATGCAGTGTCCACCGCGGTGCCTGACACCCAGTAGGTGCTTGGTAAATAACATTTACTACTTTGGACACATGTGGCTGGGAGGGAGCCATGCTGTTCCATCACCCCCGCATTCATAGTTACCAGCCATTAATTTATAAGATATACTCCTTTTTTCCTTTCTTAACTGGAAATGAGTGTAAACCTGCCCCCCCCCCCCCAATGCAGACATGTGGAGATGTTTGTGCATACTCTGTTCAGTTTCTCGACAGGAGCCCAGCAGTCGATGCCTGCTGTTTTATTGCAAGCAAGTCCTACGATCAATACCAACCTACCTCTTCCTCTGGCTGCAACGCAGCTCGGGGCCCCTGAAGACCATCTTCCAATAGCCCCAGTTCCTACTTCTCCAGGCAACCCTCATCACTCAGACTTTCTGAAAACAGGCAAGAAAAAATACCCACGGATGGCAGAGCGCTGACAGGGGACACTGCCTGTGTGTGTTTGGGGATGTGGAGTCGATCAGGGGGACCTGGTCTCTCACTGCATCCCAGTACAAGCAACGGTTTGTTGTTCATCCTAGAGCAAGATTCCTCCCCTTTCTGAGATTCAGTTTCCTTATAGATAAGGTGTGGTTGCTAAAGCCAGGCTGTCAAGGTTATAGAGAGGGCTGAACAGGAAATATCAGGTGGAGAAAGTGCCTTGCAGCATCTGGCCCACAGCAGATACTCAGTGAGCTCTACTATACCGCGGTTCCCTTTTCTACAATATGTAAAGCGCCATACCAGGCCCTCGGGAGTGAGGGCGAGGGAGGAAAATAACCAGATTACTACAGCACCAGGCAAGGTAAGAGGGTTGCAGAGAGAGCCCAGAGGAAGAGAAGCAAGAATGT
This sequence comes from Cryptoprocta ferox, assembly GCA_028646485.1. Taxonomy (NCBI): domain Eukaryota; kingdom Metazoa; phylum Chordata; class Mammalia; order Carnivora; family Eupleridae; genus Cryptoprocta; species Cryptoprocta ferox. The sequence goes on along the minus strand of CM053568.1, from coordinate 17,011,196 downwards.
AACTTACTAAGGATCCTGTGTGCCAAATCTGTGCTGGGAACTTCTCTTACACAACCTCTTTTTTCTTTTTTAAATGTCCATTTATTTATTTTGAGGGGACAGGGAGGGACAGAGAGGGAGGGGCAAAGAGAAAATCCCAAGGAGGCTCCGCGCTGACAGCGGAAGTGGGGCTCAATCTCGCGAACCGTTGAGATCACGACCTGCGCTGAAATCAAAAGAATCAGACGCTTAACCGGCTGAGCCACCCAGGTGACCACTTTCCACACGTGTCCACCCAAAGCCACTCCCTGATAAGCATGCTGAACTCAGCTTCTGCTTCCTGAGCAAACCCCACCCTCCAAGAAAGGTAGGAAGTGATGGAGCAAACACCCAGACTGCTTCCGTTCAGTTCTTGGTCGGAACGTCATCCTGTGGCTACCTGCACAGTTGAAGTCATTCATTTGTACACATTTTCAACCGCTCACTGAATGTCCCAAGAACTGTGATCCTTCAAGGAGCTTAAAGTACCATAAACTTATATTTTCTGAACTTAATTGGTTTGGATATATCACTGTCTCCCCACCTCTATGTGAGCTCCGACCTCTACCTTTTTTTAAGTTTTTTTTTTAATGTTTATTTATTTTTGAGAGAGGAAGAGACACAGCGCGAGAAGGGGAACATTAGATTTGGAGACACCAAATCAGAAGCAGGCTCCAGCTCTGAGCTGTCAGCACAGAGCCCGATGCGGAGCTCAGACTCATGAACACTGAAATCATGACCTGAGCCGAAGTCGGATGCTCAACCAACTGAGCCTCCCTGGTGCCCCCCTTTTTAAAATTTTTTTTTAATGTTCGCACTCTGAGTATCTTAACTGCCCTCTGTTATTTCAATTAGAAGCTGACGGGCAGCGTATATTTTAAAAATAATCACAGTCCAATGTACACATTAATCGGATCCTCAGTGCTTCCGAAAGACAGACATCCATGGTACTTCCGTATCTGCATGTGACTGCACACTCTGCCCCACCTCCCTGGCTTTGCCTGCCTTTCCCCCCTCATTTATCTCTGTAACAATCCTCTTTATCTTTGAGAGGCACTGTGTGAAATGCAGATGCCTTTCCAGCAGGCTTGCTGATGACAAATTTGAGGACCAAGACAGCATGGGGCCAAATTACGGTAATTCAGCCCAAGAGGGTTCCTTCTGAGTGGAGGCTGACTTCTACCTGCGAGCAGCGAGCGAGCACCGCCTGATGTGTCAGAGCAGCCTAATGAACCTCTCCTTGCGGAGAAAGCCTGCTTTCCTGGCCCTGCGTCTGTCTTCCAGGAGTCTTGGAGCAGAGCCTCCATCACTCACGGCCCCAGTCCTGGACCAGCCAGTGTCCGGGACATCATGCAAGGTCCCCTCCCCACAATGATGTTTGGAGTTCAATCAGGACCCCAAATAACACCAGCTGTATCCCCTCTGGCTAGCTCACTGCCTTGCTAAACCATTGCATCTGGAACTCCAAGTGTAAAGGCTGGCCCTTTCTTGGCACTATGTGGTATTGGCTATCAACAGTTCAGCATGCAAACCTCTTGCCCAAGAGGTTCTGCTTCCTAGATTTATCCTAAGGAGACAACCAGTCAAACGTGCACAGCTGTATTTACAAAGATGCTCATCACAACATGGTTTATGACAGTGAAAAGCTGGCAAACATCGCAGTGTCTATCAATAAATAAATGAATTATAAGTCCAGGCAATGAAATACCACGCAGGCATTGAAAAACATACAGCTGATCTTTATAAATTAGAGGAGAAAGATCTCTAGGGGATATTTTAAAGTGAAAAAATGACAGGCATATGCTGTGTGGTCCTAGTCACATCAATTTTTTACTATAATATATGTGACTGCAAGCACAGGGGGACATTTGGAATGAGGTTCACTAAAATGTGAAGGAGATCACACACAGATAAGACTTCAGGTGATTTTAAACTTCTTTTCAAAAATATTGCTTGGGTTTTTTTTTACAGAAATATTATATATATATCATATATAGGGAACAAAGACCTGGGTAAAAAATTTTCCCTTTCAATCCCGATTGAAAAGGGATCTAATATTAACTATTAATACTACTACCTATCATTTATTTATTTATATTTTTTTATGTTTATTCACTTTTTGAGAGAGAGAGAGATGGAGCACAAGCTGTGGAAGGGCAGAGAGAGGGAGACAGAATCTGAAGCAGGCTCCAGGCTCTGAGCTGTCAGCACAGAGCCTGACATGAGGCTTGAACCTACGAACTGCGAGATCATGACCTGAACCGAAGTTTGATGCTTAAAGGAATGAGCCACCCAGGTGCCCCAATAATATTACCTATTAATAAATCTATGAAATATTAAGCAGAAACTTATCTAAGTCACTTAAGACAGAGCCTAAGATATGACAAGCTTCAATAAATGGTTAATAGTAATAGTTATTATAAAGAGGCAGGGATAGGGCAGAGATCCTGGACAGATAGCCCAGCAATGACAGAGGACAATGCAATGGACTAGGTTTCATCTCTTCTGCTGTCACGGGACCACACTCTCACACACACACACACACACACACACACACACATATACATTCATCCCCAGTCCCATAAATGCACACACACTTACACACAAATATACACATTCACACACATAAACCACATTAATACACATTCACACTTACACATAAACACATATCAACACATATTCACCCTCATACATGCGTGCGCACACACACACACTCATGCTCATATACACCAAGGCACACAGGGACATACACACATATTTCAGGTACATCTGCATATGCTTAGGGCACACGTAGACATACGCACACCCTGAGATGCACACACACACACACACACAGACACAGGCAGACACACGGTGGTTCGCATCACCAGGCGACGGACAGGACAGAGCCGGCAGAACTGACAGCGGGCACCTGCCTTTCTCCCTGCCCCCTGCCGCGCTCACACCCCTGGGTCCCCTCTGCACAGACTCTGGCTGCTCTGTGCTGGTTCCCAGAGCCTGTCTCCCTGCGAGGAGAGGGAGGGGTGGCTGGGGAGAAGCGAGAGGGTGATTGTTTGGGTTTAATTAAGCATGATGCCCAGAGACGTGTCGCTGAACTCGGAAGCCCCGTTCTCCACGCACGCGCAGGCCTGACAAAACATTTCAAAGCAGAGGACAGCATTAGGAATGGAGGGGCCGACAGCTCCCTAATAGCACAGTAACAAGGAGATACTAATAAAAGAGTGCGTCTGTGAGCTGAGCAGCTCCAGAGACAGAGACTACAAGGCTTTTTCAAAGGCATGTTGGCAATGCAGGGGCCTTTCTTCTGGCGTCTTCTGTGCCCCACGCATCACAGCAGAGGGGCAGAAATGCCTGGTGAGTTGTGCTCAGATTCCCCTCTGTGAGCAGGGGTCCCTGCAGCCAGCACCATCACATATGTCCTTGAGAGCCCTAGAGGTCAAAGCTGTGGGGAGCGCGGCACAATGGAGTCCTGTGGTAAAATAGCTCTGGAAGCAAGGAAAGGAGGGCAGGAGGGAGAGAGGAGGTGAGAAAGAGGGATGCAGGACGAGAAGGAAGAAGATCCTCTATTTCCTGAGTGTAGATCTGTAGTGAAAGAGAGCTCTTTGGCTCCATAAACAACCTGTGCAAATGTCGAGGATTCTAGATCCAAAAGACAAAAATTGCTAAACCCCTACTTTTGTCGGACCTCAGGTATTAAAGATGAAAATCAAAGCAAATTAAACAGAGGCACGGTGACCCCATCTTCAAGCCCTCCCTAGTAGGGGAGTCATGCAGGTAAAGGGGGAACTGTAATATGTGTAAACTTCCCAAATCCCATGTTCTGTCTCCCTTTCCTAGCAAAATCCCTCCTTGAAGAGGAGTTACCACACCCTCCCTCCACTTTCTCCTCTCTCATTCTCACTTAACTCCTTCCAAGCACCTTCCCCCACATTCACGCATGTGCCTCACCCTCCCCGCCATTACTGATTACCTCCAGTTTGCCAAACCCACTGTTCTCCATCTTTATCTTAGGTGACCTCTGAGTGGCAGGTGTCACAGAAGACCAAACTCTTCTCGGGAAGCCTGTTCTGCAGACTCCACGGCATCCCAGTGTCTGGTGGATGTGTCCTCATTCTCCTGCCTCCCTGGCTCCCCTGTCCCTGTCCCCTTGGCTGGTTTCTCCTGTCCTCACCCCTAGACAATGTGTCATGTCTATCCTCACTCTCTGTACTCTCTGGACAATAACCTCCAAAATGATTTTTGAAATTCTCTAGATACTAGTGACTACCAAAAGGGTTAGTTTAGAATCAACTCTGAGGTATGTTTGTGCACTGAGGAGAGTTACAATCAGGCAATTGGATATGCCTGACTCTTGTCCTGAAGAAAGCCCCAGGCTGGGGTCACAGATCTGGAAGAGGGCACACATAGAGAGCTGTAGGGAGAGAAGACACAAGTACTAAGGATCAAGCCCCAAGAAGGCTGGGAAGTGTCTGTGGAGGTGAGGAGGCAACCAGGGGCATTCCATGCACAAAAGTCTGGAAAGACATTTTCAGGAAAGAGTGGACAATGGTGCTAAGTGACAAGAAGCATTGGTGTGAGATAGAGAGAGAAGCATGTAAGGATGTAACCATGAAGGGCGCACTTTTGGCCTTGAGGAAAGCAGTTTCTGTCGGTGATGAGTGCAGACGCCAGGCTGTGGTGGGTGGGGAAGTAAGTGGGAAGTGAGGAAGTAGAGACCATTTGCATAGACTTCTCTTTCTAGAATTCTGGCTGCGAATGGAAGACATACGGTGGTGGCAACTTGAAGTGTGTGGAGGGGATGAGAGGGGAGAAATGAGCACAGTTGGGCTGAGGGGAGAGGATCGGGACAGAGGGAGACATTTAAGAAAAAAGGGAGGAGAGTTCACTGAGGACGTCGGGTTTCTAAATGATTGTAGGGAAGAGATGGATATTGGATGGCAGAAGACCTCTTCCCCTAAGACAAGAATGGCTGTGTATGCAGGTACATGAAAAAGAGGTTTGGAACCTATACTCTTTATTGCATGATGGTCGCATATTTTGTCTTTAAAATAGTAGAGGAGGGGACCCCCTGGGTGGCTCAGTCAGTTAAAAGCATCCAATTCTTGATTTTGGCCCAGGTCATGATCTCGAGGTTCATGAGTTCAAGCTCCATTGACAGCGCAGAGCCTGCTTGGGATTCTTCCCCCCTACCCCTCCCCTGCTCGTTCTCTCTGTCTCTCCAAATAAATAAATAAACTTTAAAAAAAACAGTAGAAGAGAAAGGAAGGTAGTGATGAACTTGTGTTGGAGGCTGAAACAAGGGGGCTCTGAAGGTTTGACGAATCCACCACCACAGGGATGGGGAGAAGGAAGAGAACAGCAAGAGATTGCCTACTGGTTTGAGGACCCAGCTGTTACTGAGACCATTCATGGGTATCAGTGCCAGTCTGCCTTGTGGTGTGGCTTATGCAAACACATGTGGTTGTCCCCAGGTTGGAAAGAGGAGAGCTGATAGGGTGGATACAGGGCCAACGTCCATGCAAGACTGGTCCTCAGCTCACCTGTGTCAGGATAATAATAACAGCAACAATAGCTACCATTTTGTTGAGCGTTGATTACGTGCCTTATATATCTCTAATTCTCAGGATAGTGCACAAAACCACTAAGTATTCCCTCTTTTACCCAAGAGAACTCAGGTCCTAGAGAGGTGATATAATTTTCCCAAAGTTTCAAAGCCTGCCTCTTACTCCAAAGGCTGGCCTCTTTCCCTTATTCTGTATCTTGTCACAATCTGAGACTTGACTTCAACTCTCATTTTCTCCAAGTGTTTGCTTCGATAAGATGAACAACTCCTGGCTTTGAACTCGTCCTTTTAGGACCTCGTTTCCAGTCCCTTTCCTCTCCATGCAGTTTGTTTGTCCCATTCCTGAACATGTGTACATATATGTGCTTTTTTCAAGGTGGTAATGAGTTCCCTATGGGAAAGCCAAGACTCCAGTAAAAAGTTCTTGAAGACTCTGGAGGGTTTCCCCCCCAAGGAAATTTGCATATGCTTCCCTCTAGTTTCCTCTCTAAACCAATCTGCCAACTCAGATGTCCTACCAGGAGCCAGAGATGCAGAGCCCAGCATCCCATGGCCATATCACCTCTCTGCCTCTCCCTCCAAACACCGATACCAATGCTCCAGAAAGACCAAGCCCCTTGAAGTCTTACATGCTTTGTTCTCAAGTTTTGTGCTTCTTCTTCACTTACTGATCTTTCTGCCTGAAATATTCCTTCCTTGGCCATTTCCTAGCAAATGCTCACCCCTCAAGATTCAAATCAGGCATCATTTTTGAGGAACATTCTCAGGTGGTCCACTACCATCAAGTTCCCCCCCCCCCACCACCACGCACCCATCCCCAGTATTCATGCTTCTTCTATCATAATACAGAACAGGCAGAAAACAATGGTTATGTGACTGGGTCAGGGGGTTCATCAGACTAGACAAAGCATGGTTTAAGACACTTACTACTTGTGTCACTTAACCTCTCGATGTCCCCATTTTCTCAGCCATAGGATGGGGATAGTGTAGACCTATCTCATAGGGTTGCTGTGAAAAAGTAAGCTGACAGTACTTAAAGCACTTGGCACAGTACTCAGCATGTAAGAAATGGCAGTTATTCCTGTAACACTTGTCAAACAGTACTATACTGAGTCTATGCTTTTATCTTCCCCACCAGCCCATGACTACTAAGAGGGTAGGGATAGCATCTGATTCATGTTTCCATCTCTAGCACCTTGCTCAGTGTCTAGCATACAATAGAGGCTCATGAATAAATGAACAGAGGACTCTAAGTCGCTTCAGTGTATATTGTCCTTGTAATCACATTATCTGAAATTACCCATTTCATTTCCATATGTTTTGAGAGAAGATAAGGGATAAGATGTATCTTCTTCATTTGAAAGGCAGGAGACCTCCCCAAGGATTGACTTGATGGGGAGATTTATGGGTCAAGTACCAAGCTTCATGCAACATTGTGGGGAGTGGCGGTGGTCATCCTCAACTGGAATTATGACCATTTAGAAGAGGTAAAGACCAATGGTTAGGCACAGCCAACAGTGTAAGCTGGCAAGAAAAGATCTAAGTCACATAGAGAGGTGGGGGCACTGTACCAAGAAATGATATTCTACTGGTACTCATGCATACAACCATTCTTGTTTACAGCTCCATGAGCAATACAGCAGTTCCATTCTGATTATTTGCCATCCATGCTGTTGCATTTACAAAATATATTAAATGTTACCCTTTCCCTGAAACACCGAGATCCTAGGTTCCCAGCAGGGTTGGGGAAAGTGATGAAGAACCCAGGTAAGAGGACTGTGAGCCCAAAAACTAAATTTCAGGTGGCCACAAGCTAAGAGCAAAGAACAGAGTTCAGGTCAGGCGAAGGCCAGCCATCTTGTAGAGTCAATGAATTAGCCACCTGAGCCCTTCATGTAAGCCACCCCCTAGAAGACTCTGCCTTCCCCCTCAACCACCACCGCACCCAGTTCTCTCTCCCTATTCCAGAGCCACATGACTCCAGCCAGCAGCCTCTTCTTCGCTGCAGCCACCAGGACCTGAGTCCAGTCAAAGGAAATTTATGAACCTCTAGGCCAGAACTCAGGGGACTTAGCTTTACATTCGCACTTGGTACTTTTGTCTGTTACACATGCATCTAGTGGTACAGTCATTATTTCCTTACAGATGTGTCTTTCCTACTAGCCTGAGGCTTTTCTAGAAGCAGTAAGATTAAAAAAAAAAAGAAGTAGAAGAAGAAAAGAAAGAAGGGAAGATAAATAAAGAAAAGAACGGAAAAAGAAGAAATTAGGCTGGCTTCTGGTTTTACTCTCATTTCAGGAACCAGTTTTATACAATGGGCCTCCAACCGATTTTCCCAATGCCTATCTGATAACCTGCCCAGTGAGCTATGTTCTTTTGATCCCAGATGCTTTCCCTCTAGGAGACAGAACTCTAGCCCCAGATTTTTGCCCCATATCTTGGGCCTTTAGTCTTTGAAACATACCTAAATTCCACAGCAAAGTTGTGAGCCCTGACTCTGAACCAACATATACTTGCACTACCCAAGGGGGCCCCTGTTGGATTTTCCAACCTGTTACAGTCATGTTTCTTCCCTTCTGAAAGTCTCCTGTGAATGCTTTGTCCTAGAGATGTGTGGATTTGAGGAAGGAAATGAAGTAGGTAGTAAGGATGTCATGTGGAAGAACAGGGGTCACAGAGAAGATATCTAATACTAGGGAAGGTAGGTGGGACCATGTCTCCTTCATTAGGGGGAGTACTTCACTCAGAGATAGGCCTCTGATTCAGAATTCAGAATTCAAGTGGGGAGATGCAGAAGAGAAAACACGTACTGAGTATATACCACAAACCAAGCACTGTGAGATTATGTATTAGCTCACTTAATGTCCCCATTACTCCCTGCAATAGGAGCCTTTGTTTCCAGTTTACAGATGAGAACATTCAGGTTCAGGGAGATTAAGACTCTTCTTGGATAGCAACAAGCAAATTAAGGGTAGAGTTCGGAACTGAATCAGCTCTGTCTGACTGTAAAGTTTGGTTCCTCCAAACCCCTTGCCTACGTAAATAGGATGCCCCCACAATTTTGGAACATGCCTTTCCCCCCAACTAACCCCAAATCCCCAGGACAACTATCTTTTATAATTTAAATGAGCAATCATGGTCACCTCTGCTTGTCTGGCTCCTTCCATGAGGAAATTGTAGAATCAAGGGCCACTGAGGCCATAAGTATATTAGTACCCCACTGAAGCAATGGCTTTCACATTTCTTTTCTTTGTGGAAGAATCTATATTTGGGACTCCCATGCATGAAGCAGATACCAGAGTGTTCTCCAGGCCCCCTCCCCCCAATCTGTCCCCCTCTGGAAGGTACTCCTGTGGCTCTTCTGAAGACCCCATGCCCCTCCAAGAAATGCTATCTGCCTACTTTGGCAGCTCAGTTGTGGATGAGGAGGCTGGGGACTGGGTCATAAAGGGGCTCACCCAAGGTTATCCAATGACCTGGAGGCAGCATCGGTACAAGAATCTACATCCACTGTTGCTAGTATTCTCTTTTCTATATAATGGCCAAGTCCTATCCATCAGTGTGAATGATAAGTTCCTCTGAGTCTATGCAGGCAGACAGCGTAGGAGTGGGTTCTGAAGACAAAAACTTCCTTCTGACAGGGGAAGTAATCATTAGTAATAGTGACCAGCTTAACCGAGCACTTTCTGTGGTGCTAGGTGCAGGGCAGAGAGCTTTGCCTGCAGTATTCCATTTCATCCCCACAACAGATGATGTTCCTGTTATGGAGATGAGGAAGTTGAGTTTTCATCCCTAGGCATTAGGTGACCCAGCCAGTAAAGTGCTGTCAGTAGGATTTGATCCAGAGCCATCTCGCTCCAGAGCCCAGCTCTTAACCAGCCTTCGGTACAGTCACACGCTAGTGAAGGCTAGTCTCGTTGGTATTTACCAACATATCCTTCCCTCCCCTCCTGCCAATCTCCCAGCAAACGCTCTGCACGATCAGACATCTCATTTTCCTCACCGTGACCGCCTATGTGCAAGGTCTTGGGTATAAACGCGCACCTCCTACCCACCCTCTGACAAACGCACACGCACGCGTACACAGGTGCGGGCATGCGCTCATGCATAATGCATGGCACCGCGGTCTCAAAGCGTGCTAAATTGAGATTCAGCCGGCTGTTGGGTCTGGAGGAGACACCTCAGTGCCTGCGTCATTAGCTGAGCTCTGAAAGCCATCATTACTGCAGCCACTGTGGCTGAGTCACTGAGACCGCAGGCAGGTAATAGAATTGCAGGGGCACATAATAAAAGGGAATGGAATGGGACTCGGCCCGGAAAGGAGGACTATCTGTTATCCGTCCTGAAGGGTGATTGTAAACACGAAGCTCCAGGTCCCCGAGATACCGGTTCCGGCAAGTCCCTCAGCAGAGGATAATAAACGGCGCAATTATAACCTCGGCACTCTGAGGTTTCAAAGGAGAGGGAGGAAAAAAAAAATCAATGAAATTAATTTAATGTGGACCCATTCTTTAGGTTTCTTTTGCTACAGCAGTTGTAGGAGGTACCCCTATAGACCTGCTCATCTTTCCTCCACCCACTGTCTTTACCCACAAGAGCAAAGGGGGGAAAAAAAAAGCCAGGACTTCAGGCGTATTTGTCTATGACATCTCATAAAAGGGAAATAGATCAGAGTATATCAGGCTGGAAGAGGCTTTAAAATTGCATCTTTCATGACAAAGAAGAAGACGCAGGGTGGGTACAGACCATTGTGTGGGTTGTGCACTGTATGAGGGTGCGCTGTTGAGGGGCAAATGGAGACTTTGATCTAGCCCATGCCATCCAGATCCTTCCTTGCATGAGGTTGCATGCATCCTCACTATTATTAATAGTGAGAAGCCACAGGTAGATCTAAGGAGTTACACTGAATGAGGACTCAGAAACATGTGTTCTGTGGGGTTCACATTCAATGTGATCATTTGTACATCCCCTTCCTGGATATATTTCCTCTTTGTAAAGGGAGGACATTAGATAAGGTGTAGGAAGAAGGGACTACCATTAAGGCACTGACTTCCCAGCAGGCACAGTACTCAGAGTATAAAGCATCTACCTTATTTAATAGTTTCAGTAATCCCCTGGAGGTTTACTTAGTCCCATTTTGCAGATGGGGAAAAAAAAGTGAAGCTCAGAGAGTTGTGATCACCTTCCCCAGGTCACAAAAACAGCTGAGCAGAGAAGCAAGGTTTGCAATGTGAGTAGGTCTGCGCAGCATGCCTCCTCTTTAAGGCTGTTTCCACCTCTAGTTTTCTGTGATTCTACATGTAAGGTGACCTCGGCTATTGGAGTGCCAGGGGCAGGGGGCAAGGACTGGTCTTGCTATCCCAATCAAACAACAGGGAACATCATCTGCTAGGAGCTGATGGGTCTGCGCCACAGGGGGCCGGAGGTCAGGGTGCAGCAGAAGCAAAACTGACCAAATGCAAAACTGGTCTTCCAAGGAGGTTAATGAGAGGTAATCCTGAAAATCACTGTCCAGTAAGCCTGGTGTCAATATTTAGTAAAATAATTGGACAAATGTGCCCAGAGAAAATCTGCAAGCATTCGGGAGATAATGGAATAGTAAGCGATAAGGAGCACTGGAGGTTCATGTAGAACAAATCATCCTGGACAACTTGATAGCTTTCCCTGACAAAATTACAAAATTAGTGGATGAAGGAGATGTATTAAAGGTTATAGATCTGAGCTCCCGCAAAATATTGAATAGTGTCACATGTGATATTCAACTTGCCAAATTAATTCAAATTGCCTCTGATTTAAGCTGTGTTATGCGGATTAGTGCTATTATTGAATCTGGTTGAAGAACAGAGCCATCAGGTGCTGATACATAGTATTGCTCCAAGGCCCAGGCCCAGAGACCTTCTCACCCCCTTCTGTGGTCTGGAAGGGAGTGCCAGCAGGGTCACTGGGATCCCAGTGAGCAATGCAGGCATCCTTAAAACAATGGAAGGCCCTGGGGCATGAGGAGGGAAAGGCCGTTTGATAGATAATTTGATTATCACAACCTCCCTATGGGACAGCTGTCATTATCATCATCTTTATCATCAATGTCATCATCATAATTGAGCTCATAATGAACTGAGGGGTTGGAGAGGGCGTGACTGACCACACAGATAGGAAGTAGAAGCACCTGTTTCTGATTCTAATGACTGGTGTACTCTCCTCTGTGCCCAAGTGGTTCCCAAACTATGCATATATCAAAATCGCCAGGGGTGCAGGGAGAGTGGGGGAGGGTTGTTAAAGATTGCTGGGCCCACTCCCAGAGTTTCGGACTCTAGGGTCTAGGGTGGGGCCTGAGAATTTGCATTTCCACCAAGTTCCCAGGTGATGCTAATGTTGCTAGTCCAAGGCCTTGGACCCCTGCTCTATTCCAGTACTTCTTGGATATTGCGTATTCACTTGCATATGACTCACCTATTAATCGTGTTAAAATGCAGATTCTGATCAGTAGATCTTCTGAAGAATGAAGGATTCTGTGTTTCTAGTAAACTCCCTGGTGGGGCCCATGCTGCTGGGCACAGCACACCCTGAGCAGCACACACTTATGCCGTGATGTTGGAAAATGATAAATCTAGAAAGCACCGTGACTTAGGAATCTACTCTGGAATTCAAAGCAGAAGAAATAGGTCTCAAGATATACAGAAAGATGATTTGTAGATAAGACCTAATTTGGAAGAGCTCAAATCAAAATGTGGCCTTGCCTTTCTTTTATTCCTTTACTGGCTGGAGGAATTTCTTTAACTTCTTTAGGCATCAGTTTGCTTGTTTTCAGAGTAACACTCATTATTTGTCTTATAAAAATTTTTTTAATGCCAAGACTTTTATTCTATGATCAATTTATTTAAAAAGTCCACAGAGAAAATACTTGTGAACTTGCTGAAACGATTGCTGAAGACACACCCTATGGTATTGCTCAGCATTCTTGTGTGGCCAGCCACCCATGAAACCCTTCTCAGAATGCAGTGATAACTCATCTCTCTCTCCCCTGATGACTGACTCTACGTCCTTCTGCAGGGAAACAGGACCCAGGATACTTGTCATTGCCAAAATGTTCCCCGGACTCATCTACAGTGATTTTATTGGAATTCTAGAATCACTGCATGATAAAATATATCCCTCTGCTTTAAAAAAAAAAAAAAGTTCATTTATTTTGAGAGACAGAGAGAGTGAGCAGGAGCAGGGGTGGGGCAGAGGGGGGAGGGGCAACAATAGGGTAGGGGCAAAGAGAGGAAGAGAAGAGAGCCCGATGACCTGGGACTCAATCTCATGAACCATGAGATGGTGACCTGAGCTGAAATCAACAGTCACTTAATCACTTAACCAATCGAGCCACCCAGGTGCCTCTACCCCTTCTGCTTTAAATACCTCGATATATGTATACAATTTCTTGCCACTTGTCTACAGTCCTTTAGCAGAGCAGAAAGAACTTACGTCTGAACTACTGATTAAATGAATGCAAATGAAAGGAGTGAGGGCTCTTGCTCATCCTTCTCTGGAGGTATTTACTGAGCTCAAAAGAGAGAAATCAAAGAAGGATGGTGTAGACGGTCAGGGACACGTCTGAACTACTGATTAAATGAATGCAAATGAAAGGAGTGAGGGCTCTTGCTCATCCTTCTCTGGAGGTATTTACTGAGCTCAAAAGAGAGAAATCAAAGAAGGATGGTGTAGACGGTCAGGGACAGGAGGAATGAAATGGCTAATTATTGTTGTGATTGTTATTACTACATACTATCAAAACCAGTTATGCTTTAAATTCTATATTTACGAATGTTGTAACATGTTAACAAATAGAACCCCACCCCGCACAGTCTTCCAGCCCCAGTGAATTCCAACCATTCTCTCCACGATCTCTGCATGCCCTCCCCACCTCCTTCTCCTGTTACCTCTCGCATTCCCTGACCAGTGCCTACCACAGCAGCAAATTCTAAATCTTGATGTATTTCTTAATGTTCCTCAAACTCCAAGAAAGAAATCACTAGTTCTGTTCACATCCCAGTCTCTTTTTTTCCACTTTCCCGGAGTAACACAAATTTCTCCCAGAGCCCTATGCCTTTTATGGTTTTCCTTGGCCAACAGCAGGTCTAAGCTATGTGTGGTCAATAATTAGTCATTCATTTACCTTTTCATTAAGTCATTTTTTCATTCCCTCAATAACCATCCTGCCCCCAGCCACTCCTTCATTTATTTCACCATTCACTGAACACATCACCAATCCATTCATGTATTTATTCTCATATATCTTCATCAACATATGAATCATAGGTGAATATACATTACATATATATGCATGCATCCACTGAGCAGTCCGTTCCATTTTTCATTCACATCAGATCTCTACTCATATATTCTTTCATTCACTCATTCATTTACCAAACATCCACAGTGCTCACTGGGTGCCCACTTGGTTGGGATCTGCCTTAGATACTGATTTGTAGAAGATGTGGCCACTACTATCGAGAAATTCACAAACCAATGAAGACAGAGAAGAGGCAAACATAAAACTGCAAATGCTGTGTGGTCAGGGTTGAGCACAGGAGGGCAAGAAGTTGAAAAGAAAAGTAATAATAACTGCATGTCCACTAGGTCCCCAGTACTTCCCATGCCTTTTCTGATTTAAATGCTCCCTTCCTTTTGGGGCACCTGGATGGCTCAGATGGTTAAGTGGCCTAACTCTTCATTTCAGTTCAGGTCATGATCTCACGGTACATAAGCTGAAGCCCTGAATCGGGCTCTACACTGGGCGTGGAACATGTTTGGGATTCTCTCTTTCTCCCTCTGCCCCTCCCCTCCCTCTCTCTCTCTCACTCTAAATAAATAAATAAATAAATAAATAAACAAATAAATAAATAAAATGTTTGAAAAAATGCTCCCTTCCTTTAAATAGACAATAAAACCAAATTTACGTAGTAAATAGACTCAGTTGAGATCTGAGCCCAGGCATTTTCTTCACACTCCCCAAACTCTTAACCACTTTGCTATATTCACTGGTACTATCATTGGCGACCTCACTTTAGACTAGAATTTCTGGGGAGTGATGTGGGAGAAATCCAATTAGAAAGGTGTGAGAAGCATTTGGAAAGTGAAGAAGTGGAAACTATGAGTTTCCATCAAGGAGTTTGTCCTTCAAAGGGCAGAGAGAGAAGGTGGTGCCTGAAGAGGAGGCTAGGAGCAAGTCTCAGCCGGGGCATCAGGAGAATCTCAGGGGTAAAGACCAGCAGGTTTACCACTGTAGGCCCCTTCTCTTCTTGTCAGTTAGTCACTGTCTCCATTCCTGTTGCTCTCGCTATGCCCGTGAGCTGTTTTACTTACTTCTGCAAATGCTAGGACTTAGCGCAGAGGCTACCATTGTGTAGTTGCTAAATTAATGCCTAAAGAGTGAACGTCAACTGCTCTACAATGGATTCATGCATTACCTAGAATCGTACTGTAGAGAAAGAGAGGAGTATGTTGTCTGAGCAGGGCTGCTCATCGGCAAGTGACAAGCGGATCCCACCGGATCCTGGAAGGCTGGTGGTATGGAGGCAGTGGCTGGGATAACTGGAAACATAAAGTCAAAGCTGATAAGAAAACTGTAGATTCAAACACAGAGTAAAACTGACTTCATGACTAAGCAGGGGCCAGCATCAAAGTTGGGGACTCCAACAAGTGTGTAGGATTGTCTTAGAGCAGACAGGAGACTGGCCCATAGAAAACAGACCCAGGAAGCATATGTCACATGCCTATAGCGTTCGGAGGTTTGCACAATTCCCTGGCAATTTACATCGGTTCTGGAGCCCTAGCAGAGAATATAGTCTTAGTGTGGAGAAAATGAAGGTTTCAGCTTCAGTGGGGTGGGTTTTATTACAACTGTTATTAGTCTGTTGTGCAAAAAGCTCATTAGAAACTCACTAGGGCTCTCAAAAGTGCTGCACATTTGTTATAATTACATTTCTTCTGATTCCTCCATGGGTTTCTTGATACTGTCTGAGCATTGGATCTCTTGAAGGTGCATAGGGAGGGACAGCTTCTGGCTCACTTGGCACTTGAGTCCAGGGCCAGATACCTGCAGTTCATGCCCCACACATATTGCTGAAAGGAAGAAAGGGACCTGCCAAGTGGTGAATTGTAGCACGCGCTTTGATGTGTATTATTTTCTATTACGACAACCAGAGGAGCCGGAGGATCAGATACGTCAAGTAGCCTTCCCAAGGTCACACAGCTAGTGGAGAGCAGAACTGGTATTTGTACCTCGGCTGGTCTAACTTGCAAAGCCTATTTCCTTTCCAGGGCCCCATTGCAGCCCCCAACAATGGGATCTCTTTAGTAAGAGAAAGGATTTCTCACTCCGGGTTGGCAACCTTTTTGAGAAAAGGAGGGGCCAGGAGGAGAAAGAATCATTTCATGCCAGTTTCAGTCTCAAAGATCACTCTCCAGCTGTCAGCGGAGCCCACAATCACTGTGGAGTTTTATTAAGGAGCAAGAGTCGTAGAAGAGAGAAGTGACAGATTGAAAATTAACTTGCCAAACTCCCCATCAATATTGTGACAGTCTCCAAGTACCAGTTCAGTGGCCCAGTGCACCAACTTGACAATATTAACATAACTTTGTCGGAACAAAAGCTTTCCCTGTGTCTTTTCAAGAGAAGCTGATTTTGGGGAGACAGACATTCATCTCTCTGCCTTTTTTGTCACCTCTGTGGCAGGTCCCCCTGGGCCAACCCAGGAGTACACGTTTCATAAACTTCCACTCTTCTTCCCTCTCCCTGGGGATTGCCACCAGGGTAAGATGGTAGCCAGTTGGAGAGGTGCTTCTGCTGTTTAGGGTCCTACTGAGTGAATGAAGACCAGGAAAGAGACCCCTACATACTTTCCCCTTTCTGAACGCCAAGTTGGATTCCCCTTAGTCTTTATATTTGGAGAATATACCTTCTGCACCAACTCTTATGAGCTCACCAGTCGGCCCCCTTGTCTCTCTTCACCTAACAAGCTTCTACTCACCCTTCACATCTCAGCTCAGATATTACTTCCTGAGGAATACCTACCTGAACTCCTAAACCCCATGTGCATCCCTGATGTTTGCTCCCAGAACACTGTCGACTTCTACATGTCACACCCCCAGCTCATTTGACTGAATTTCACTTGCATAAGCATCTTTTTTCATGGGATCTAGGAGCTCAGTAAGTGGAGGGACTGTGGAAGTTATCATCTACTCCAGGTGACTTTTATCTGGGATAAATGCTAAACTTAGGACTCTGGGACAAAAGGCTTAAACTAGAACTGTCCCAGTCTACCTGGGACATAGGGTCACCCTACAAATACTAGGCACATACCACAACTCTGTGTGTCCATCACCTTGCACAGTTATTAAGATTCAGTAAGAGCAGGGAATTTGTTCAGTGAGGGAATGGCATGGGTTCTTTTCTTTTAATTAGTCCTAGAGAAGCTCACAGAACCTTGCTGACTTCCTTCTTTGTTCCTTCTATACTTTTGCCCTCCCTTCCTCCATCCCTCCCGGTCCCTTCCTTCCTTTTATTTCTTCCTGCCTTCCCAACTTATAAGTCACCTTCTATTCAGCAAGCCCTGCTTATTTTTTTTTTTTTTTATCACTGGGCATATAAACAGTTTCTGCCTTAAGGGTGAGAAGAGAAAATGAGTAGAATATACTGAGGATCTACCATGGGTCAGCCGATTTAAACACTGGCTTTATTTATTTAGCCACCTGGCCAATGAGGTGGTTAATATGTTCACCTTGTACAAACAAGGACAATTAGCCCAGGTCAGGTGACTTGGCCAAGGTCACACAGCTAATACCAGCAGAGGGTGAATTTAATTCCAGGTCTGCTGGAGTCTCATCCTTAAACTACGCTCCTGCCTCAGCTTTATAGAGGAAAACTGAAATATAAAATAGTGCAGTGTGTAAAGTGCTGTGACAGACAAGAGTTCCCAGTCTATGGATGGGTAATCAAAGCATCTCTGACCCACAACTTTCTATACACTTTATCCATAAGCTTAAAAAAAATCAACTTTGAACTTATAGCTACCATTTGTCATGACCTTAGTTGTGTAGACACTTTGCTAGGTCTTGGGATTTGATAGTGACCAACAGTCAAAAATGTGCCAGGTCTCATTTCAATAGGGAAGGTAGACATTGGGGCGCCTGGGTGGCTCAGTCGGTTAAGCGTCCGACTTCAGCTCAGGTCATGATCTCGCGGTTTGTGGGTTCGAGCCCCGCGTCGGGCTCTGTGCTGACAGCTAGCTCAGAGTCTGGAGCCTGTCTTCAGATTCTGTATCTCCTTCTCTCTCTGACCCTCCCCTGCTTGCGCTATCTCTGTCTCTCAATAAAAAAATAAAAAACATAAAAAGAAGGGAAGGTAGACATTGAATAAAGAATCACACAAATATTAATTTAATTTAGGTCTTTCGAAGTATTTCAGTGGGAAAATAGTATAAAGACAAGATGTGATTTTTTTCATTATTTTCATGGATAAAGAAACAGTCTGCATAAATAATAAAGATCATATTGCAAAGAGCTAGGATTCGAATCCACCAACTACTTGATTGCAAAGCCTGTGGGTGCGCTTCCCTCCCTCCTGAACAATGTGACTGTGAAGGCATCGGTGGAACCCAGCAAATTCCTTGCCACCACTTTCTAAGCTCAGTAACCTGAAAGTCTTTCTCTGTAGAATGGATAGAACGTTGGCTCATCTCCACGAGCTGGTTGTGAGGAGCGAAGAAGATCAGCACCTGAAGCACTGTGCAGTCTCTGACCCATACATATGTGCTCGGTAAATAGCAATTATCATCATCATTAATATTATTAGGCAGCATTGAATTATTGACTAAGGTAATTTGGCGGTCTATCATATACATCATGTCCTGCGTGGTTGGTTAACTTTTAACCTGGGCATATTTTTATAACCCACGTCCACTCCCCAGCTGCCACCACCCTCCAGTCCCTGAGCCTACGGCAGTGATGTGAATGGAGGAGGACATGTGACTGCGTGGTGTTAAGTGGAGGGGAGGGATGGATATTGGAATATGGGTTTGGAGCCGCACTGCTTAGATGTCAATCCTGGGTCCACCATTTATTTCTAAACTGAATGGGAGCCCTGGGCGCTGGGCGCGGGCTCATCTCTTCTCTCTCTACTCCCTGATGAGTCTGTCTCCTCTCATTTCTTTTATATCATTCATATGCTAAATTATCTGAAATTTGTATTTCAAGTCTGGTTTCTCTTTTCTGTTGGTATACCCAACTGGCTTCCTGTCATCTTTATGAGGGAATATATTGGACAAGGCCAAATGATGTTTCCTAAAGCAGGGTGATGACTACCTGGGGTTTATGGTACTGTTGCCTACTTTAATAAATGGCTGGAGTTTTCCACAAACGAGTTCATTTTTTAATATGGCTGAAATTGAATTTCTGTTTCTGCTCCCCTCCCTGATGCCTGCTCTTCCTGTCTCCATCAATGGGACTTCCATCTGTCCAGTGGCTTAGGATAAAAACAGAGAGCCAACCTTCCTCTCCCGCATCTGTAAATTCTGTTGCCCTACCTTGAGAATACACCCAGAATCTGCCCACCCTTTGCCATGTCAACTCAAACAACTATGCTCCATTGTTTTTCACCTGACCCACTGCAGAAGCCTTGGAATGGCTTTCCCTGCTTCCATCCTGGCCACTAAAGTCTATTCTTCACACCCCAGATGGAACGGTCTTTTAAAAATATGAGTGAGATTATAGCCCCCTTCCACTCAAACCATGCACTGGCTTCTTTCTTTTCTCACTCAGGATAAAATCCAAAGTACTGCACTTCCATGACTCATGGGATTCTACACAGATTGCCACACCACTCCACTCGACATCCATTATTTTTTAACTTAGAACATTTTCTCCTACTACTCAGCCCCCCTCTCACTATGTCCCAGCTGCCTGAGCTCCTTTTTGTTCACGGATCATGCCAGGTGTCTGTGAACTTGCTGCCGCCTCTGCCTGAAGGCTCTTCCTTAGGTACCTGCAAAGCTCACTATCTCACCTAAGACCTATCTGTGTACAAGTGTCACCTTATCAAAGAGGTCTTTCCAGTTCAGCCTGTATTAAACAAAATCCCCCGCCTAGCATAGGCTAGCCCTATTATCCTGCTTCCCTCCAACGGTGTGTAAACTTGACATCATCTATATATATTTATTTGTTGGTTGTCTCCCACACTAGAATACAACTCACGAGGGGAAGGATTGCAGGGGCTTTGATCACTGCTACATTCCTGGCTTTCCAAAAACAGTGAGTGATGTATAAACAGGTGCTCAGTAAACGTTTTGGTTAAATAAAGACACGATGGTGCCTGGTGCAAGGAAAGTCCTGTAAGTGTGTCGCTGTTATTCTTGTTACTATCATTACTACTGCCACCACTGTTAATTTTACTAGGACTAAACTCCTTCCATTTATTTACCTTAGTTGACTCACAACAACACAACGAGACGTAAGGACCTTATCGTACAGATGAGGAGACTAGGCTGAGAAAGGAGAAATCACCTGTGGGAGGCACGACAGACCAAGAGGAAGAATTCACAGGCTCCAAAACCCAGATCTCTCCCCTCTCTGGGGTCCCAACTTTTTCCATGATGGCATCATATATCACCGATGGGATCACTGTGTCATTTTTTACATGTTCTCTGTGTCCTTTTTTATTTTTTTTTATTTTTTTCAAGATTTAAATATTTTATTATTCAGAAAATATTGATAAGAAAATGAAAAGACAAGCCACAAACCAGGAGATAATATAAACATGTATCTTATAAAATATTTTTATCTAGAACATATAAAGAGTCCTTAGACCCAACAGTAAAATTTAAAAATTGTCAAAAAATAACAGGTAAAATATTTGAACCAACATTACACTAAAGACAAGTTTTATGACTAGTAAGCACAAAAAGGATGCCCCCACATTATTAGTAACTGGAAGATTAAAATTAAAACTGAAATGAAATACCACCAGACCTTCCCTAGAATAGTTACATTACAAAACTAACAAATATCAAGTTTTGGTGAGGATGAGAAGCAACTGGAACTCTTTTGTCAAGTTGGTTTCCATATAACACCCAGTGCTCATCCCAACAAGTGCTCTCCTCCATGCCCATCACCCCCCTTTCCCCTCTCCCCCCCAATCAGCCCTCAGTTTGTTCTCAGTATTCAAGAGTCTATCATGGTTTGCCTCCCTCCCTCTCCCCAACTATTTTTCCCCTTCCCCTCCCCCATGGTCCTCTGTTAAGTTTCTCCTATTCCACATATGAGTGAAAACATGGTATCTGTCCTTCTCTGCCTGACTTATTTCACTTAGCATAACACCCTCGAGTTCCATCCACATTGCTACAAATGGCCAGATTTCATTCTTTCTCATTGCCATGTAGTATTCCATTGTATAGATAAACCACATCTTCTTGATCTACTCATCAGTTGATGGACATGAAGCCATCTCTTTAAAACACAGTCATCAAGGAAGATAGCAGAGAAATACATCTGTGGATTTGGAATAACTCTATTTGTGGGATGTATTCCATTGGTGATCCTCCCGAGGTCCTCTGGCACCCTTCCACCTGCTTACCCCACCGATAGAAACCCTCTTGCCTTTGTCTGAATGCAACTGACTTCAGACCTCTCTCCCCTGTTGCAACTGTCTTGAATAACATCTTTCTTGCCTATTCGACACAGTCTAGTGAAATTTCTGCTTTGAAAGTCACAGCACTGGATAAGAGCCTGGATCAGAACAAAAGGACATTATGTAAAAATTAAGGTGGTCTGAATAGCTGACTTTATTCAAGGCTATTGCAATAAAAGGGAGGGGTTTGAACTCAATTCCACTGAGATAAAGGGCAGAGGATTTTTGAGGATGGGTGAGAAGGTGGGAAAGTACTGGGGGACTTTGGGGCTACGAAGAGGGGGTTGACTGATGGGTATGTCCTACATTTTGAGTTATTTTGAATTTTCAAGTGCACTTCTCTGTGTCCACGATTATGTTTCAAAAAGAGATGGTCCCAGGTCTTTGAGAAAGAAAAAAAAAAGTTAAACACAAATTTACATAATACCAATAAAAACTATATCCCTTCCCCCTTTACACCAATGTTGGGCTCCTTGAGTCCTGTTCAGCTCATATCTCCAGAACCTGGCAGATGATAAGGACTCAGTGTATATTTATTGGGTAAATCACACAGCTGAAGGAGAATTTAATTGCTATTTAGTTTAATTTCAAGCTAGGTTTCCACCTCCTTTGCAAACACAGCTGCAGGATTTCCTATAGGCTTGTATATTCCCAGTGGCTGGGTCCTCACAAACTCCTTAGAAGGAGACGGGGAATTAATACAAACTTGTCGATGTACTGGTAGTGTTACCACTTTGGTGTAACTTCAGTTCTCTGAACCATGAGTTGGCAAGGAAGACTTATCCCTTTATCCTACGTCTTTCTTCCTACTCTAGAAAGCATCCAAAACAAGCTGAAGCATCTTCAAGGTCACAGGTCACGGCAAGTGCCAGAACCCTCACGGAGAATGGAGAGGTGGCTGGTTGATTCGGGGGTTAAGGTTCTTACAACGTGGTCAGGAATACACTGAATTAACCAAGACTGGGCTACCCAAATGACTGCAGCTTCTGCTCCTGGCTTATGCTAGCTAATTAATTGCCCACTTAATGGGCTCCTCTGAGGATCTTATGAGACATAAAAATAAATGCTCATTTTGGACTCTTAAAAGCCACCTTTGAGGTGTTTCACTAGATTATCATTAATAGAAATTATTCAGTGGTGATGTTACATAAAACCCCAGCCACTGCCCTTGGAGCTTTCTGTATTAATTCACATCCAATAAACTGTGATCCTATCTTTCATTAGAATTGTTACTAAATACATTTCTATTCAGGGCATCTCCCTGAAATGGAAATATTTCCCCAAAAATTAATTTTCCTGATACACATGCGTAGGCTTATTAATGTGAGCTTAGAATAGACTTACTGTTTCATTTCTCTGGAAGGAACACAAAGAAAGTAATGTTGGTGAATTTGCATCTCACATGACCTCAAGTGTGCCAGGATAGGCACTCCGGAACAAAATTTCAGAGTAAGTGGCATCTCAGAGATCCTCAGATTCATGTTAGGAAAATGTCACTAACATTTGCACATGTCTTTATGCTTTACAAAGCATTTTAACCTGACTTCTCTCATCACCTCTCCTTCCCCACCATAATTCTCCCGTGGGGTTGGTATTATGATGTTCCCTGATAAATTTAGTAGTGAGCAAACTGGCCTCAGAAGGTTATATGACCATGCAAAGTTTCAAAGCCAGTAATGGTCTCATTACTGTGGCAGCTTAAATAACCCTTCCTGATTGAATGCCTATCCTCCATCATAGTTTATTTCTACAATCCCATTCCCTCATCCTCTTCAAGATACCCTTGATGTTCACATCTGCAGATGCTCTGTGCTCTTATTTGCCTGGGGCACTCTCCCACCTAGCTAACTCTTAACCATATCTTCCAGATTTCAGCCAGCAGCTCTCAGAAGCCTCCCCTACCTCTGCTCACTGGCCAGTGGTCCATCCACATAAGTGTGGAGACCTGGACTGTCTCCTTCATCTTTTCATTCTCAAAGCTCATACATCATGGACGCTCAAGAAAAACGTGTTGAAAGCAAATGGGAACCAGTGGTAAAGCCAGGACTGGAACCTCTGACCTCAAGTGCAGCCCTCTGGCCATTTCACTCCCTCCGGTAATTAACAAAATGACAAAAACAACAAATGACTTCTGAGGTGTGACTTCTTCAGAGAGTAATATGCCCATATTGCCTTAGCATAATGCAAATATAGTAAAATTTCATCGCTGTGGACTCCATTAATTAAGGATGCATAATGCTTGGCCAGGGGCTGGACTGGCTTGTACCTTTGGAGTGTTTATTTATAAAAGAGATTGCTAAGCACATTAGTACATTAGCAGTGTAAACAAGATCACCAGGGAAATGGCAGAAGATCCTTAAGAGAACAAACTGCCTGGAGTCACTTTGGAAGCACCCATTATGAACAAACAATCACTGTGCTAATTACAATTGCTCTGCTAATTACAATTACTGTGCTAATTACAATCTATCCTTATCTCTTCCATAGGCTCCCCCACGGACTTTTCCTTCTGAGCCCTTAGACCAGCCTGAGTTACTGCCTGCATTTTCGTGGAAGGAAATTGTGCTTCTTTAAAAATCGTCTCTGCTTTGGATGGCTCAACGGTTCCAATAGGCTTCCCCCTCCTAGAAAAAGAACAGAGTCAGGGATTTTGAAGCCAGAAAATTAAAACAAAACCAAAAAATGAGGGAGGAGAAGTGAAATGAACCTGGTTGCTTCTGTTGTTTTAGCACCTTCTGTAGACTATAAGACACAGTTTTAGGTTAGTTGGAGAACATTCAAAATATGCAACGTATAATTTGTTTTCCTCATAAAATGACCATGTTTGGTAGATTTAGAGATGTGAACACGGAGAACAAAATTAAAAAAAAAATTAAAGTGGCTATTTGTCTTTCTTCTCGTACTATAATTAGGGAGAAAGATTAGAGAAGCCTTCTTTAAAAATGGATTGTAATTCCATGCTCCCCGCATGCAAAAAATAAAAAGCATCTTTCACTAGGTCTTAATTTTACTACTTTTTTTTCTGTCCCCAATTATACTAATGAGTGTTGAGGGTATGAGATTTTTGTCTAAGCACTTAAGAATAATAAAGCTTCACTCAGGCCAGGGTCCCCTCCCAAATGGATTTCTCACTACTTTTTCAGGAGTCTGTCTTCCACCTGTGCCCTGAAGCTGACTGCAGCCCAGCTCTCTGCTGCAAAGTCCTCTCTGCTGCATGCAACGATGGCGGACTGACATTGTGGCACACAGGAGGCTCTGATCTGGGCACCCAACCATGGCTTCAGGATACTGAAGGATCCTGACACACAGGATAAGTGTCTCCCCCACTGGGACTGATTTTCAGAGCATCCTATAGCCATCCCTAAGCAGAGAAGATGGATGGATGGATGGATGGATGCAGAAAATAAGTTGTGCTACATTATACACTAAGGGCTTGTTGGATTATGGGGCAAGACTGTAATTGGTCTGTCCTTGGTCACTCTGGAAGGAGACTCCTTTGGGAGTACATGGCCTTCTAAGTGCCATTGGCCTTGGGACTTAGATCCTGCTCTCCAGTAGGAAAATGGAGGAGTGGCAATCCTTCTCCATTCTCAGGCATAACCTGGGCTCACATCTCATGAAAAGTTCAGTTTAATGCCTCGCTATTCAAAGCTGGTCCTCACACCCAGGAGCTCATTTGTAAAGCAGAGTTTCAGGTCTTATCTGCAACACACTGAATCAGAGCCTGTATTTTAGAAGGGTCCCTTGGCGATTTGTATGTATATTAGAGGTTGAGAATCACTAGTAAAGTTCATGTGTACTGTGTTCTGGCTATAGGCAGACATATGGAAAAGTCCTACCTTTAGATAGGGTTTTTGTGTATAATAATGATGATGAGCTATTACTTGCTTTTCTGCTCTTTGAGGACCATATGGTTTGAGCCATATGTGCGTGCATTTGCACACATTATCTGGAGGCCTCAGAACAGAGAGAGGAGCAGGGCATGACTCGCACCTCCATCATCTGCTGTATGACTTTGGACACTATACTTCACTTCTCTGAGCTTTAATTTTCTCATGTAGAAAGTATGGTAGTCAATCTCCTCCACATGTGTCATGGGAGAAATATCTGCCTATGCCCCTCAAAGTCAGGCTTTGAAAGGTAAAGAAAATACAGTTTTACAATACTGATCATCTATAAGGATACTGGGAAATGTACCAGAAGGAAAAGTAGGATCTGAACAAGACTGATGTGTGGAACATTGGACTTACTGGTTAACCCTCATTGTGTTTAGATGGATATCCTTTCCTATAGGTCAGGACCACTTCAAAGCTGGTTACTATATATTTTTAATATTCCCGCAGAAGTGTGGAACACTTCCAGAACTTTTAGGCATAAACCCTGGTCCATTATTAATTCCACACAGCACACATGGGCATCTAAATCCCACATTCCTCATTGTATGTTATTTCCCTGTAAGTCATTCATACAGAAATAAAAAAGCAATCCTATAGGACACAGGTGATACAACACATAAGCCAGATTATATCTTTCCAAAAGAAGGTAACCTTGGGTGGCTGCCTTTTCCACCCACACAATGCTGGCTGAGCTGTCCACCTCCCACAGACCCACAGAGCATGCAGGGCTCTGTTTCTGCCCTACAGTGGGCATTTCAGCAAAGCAACGTATTCACCAAAACATCTTGGGTGGAGGAAGTTGGGAGGATGCTGACAGGTGTTAGAGGATATTTTGAGGTTAAAACCCCACTTTACAGTTGAAGATCTTCAGGTTTATAGAGAGTAAGAGATTTGTCCAAAGCCACACAACTGTGCAATGACAGATGGCCTCATCATTTCTCATGGTGGCATCCTGACACCTTGTGTTGGGTCTGAGCCAGGAAAGGGATCAGCTTCCTGCAGAATCATGCACATGGGGATGGCCTCTTCCCTAAGATTCCTCCCAGTTATTGATTTGGCAGCCCACTATGGTACCTGGTCCTCCCTGTCTGGTGAGAAGAGGGATAGAACAGGTGCCAGTCTCGTTTAATCATTACAACAGGGGTTCCTAGGTGGTTTAGTCAATTAAGAGTCTGGCTTCAGCTCAGGTCATGATTTCATGGTTCATGGGTTCGAGCCCTGTGTTGGGCTCTGTGCTGACAGCTCAGAACCTGAAGCCTGCTTTGGATTCTGTGTCTCCATCTCTCTCTGTCCCTCCCTCGCTCATGTTCTCTCTCTCGAAAATAAATACACAGTCAAAAAATTTTAATCGTCACAACACCATCAAGAAGGGAGTACTGTTATTATTTCCAATTTAGAGATGAAGAACCTGAGGCACAATGAACAAATGTGCCCAAGGTCATACAGTTGACAGGTAGCAAGCTAGGACTCAGACTCTAGAGCCTGACATCTTAGACATGAGGCCAATACATCTCCAACCTGCTGGATAATGTGAGCCACGTGGGGATATGGTGATACTTCACTTTCCCAGGCTCCTTATCTGGGAGGGAAAAAAAACTGGTAGTTCTCGGTGCAGCTCCAGGTGACTCTTTTGATCAGGTGAGTAGGAAAGGCTTTGCTAAGCCTGTGGCCATGGGGGTTGAATAAGAAGAGGCTGTATTCCTCAGTATTCATCTTAGCTCTGCCATAACCTTAATTTACAAAAAAGGCAACTGATCAGGAGAGAATTGAGCAAGGGTGTTCCAACAGGAAGTGACAGAACAGGTATGGAAACTCAGCTTTTTGATTCCAGGGCCTATGGTACATGGGATACATTGGCCTTGACTCCTGCAGATGTCCAGAAACCTTGGGAAAATGGACATACCAAAGAGATTCTTCTGTAGCCAGCCCAAGAGTCAGGGCCCCAGGGAAAATCACCTCTTAACTCCTGTGATCCAGCCTCTAATTTCTGTCCTTAGTTTACTACCAAAATCTCATTAATTGATCCCCCAGAGAAGGGAACATACAGCTGTGTCTCCAGGTGGCAAGTTGAGGATATTCTCAAGAGTTGGTATATGACCTTATAGATAGGCTTTGGAATTGCCTTGAAAATCAGAAGCTAATGCCACTTTTATTTAATAATCTCTCCACCATCAGCCTCCTTTGCTTTCTCTTGTTATAGTAAGACCATGGTGTATCACAAAACACCCAGGCCTGAGAATCCAGAAAAACAGCTTCCAGTCCTGTCTCTACCATTAATTCTTTATATGGATCCTTGACCTTAATGTTACTATCTGTATAGTGTGGAAGTTGGATCTGAAGGTCTTTAAGCCTTCAGAGTAGATACAGTGCAGCCCAACAGATGGGGACTTGGAAGCCTGACTTATTCATTTACTAGTTATATGATTTTAAGTAATTCACTTAAACACTGAGAGACTTAGGAATCTCGTCTATAAAAGGAGGGTCATTGAAACTATTTTTCAAAGTTCAGCCATCTATAAAGTATATGGCTTTTTGGGAGATGAATGCAGGACATGGTCAAGAAAAGAATAGAAGGTCTTATTACAGTTCTCATAGGTGGTGATGTCAAGTGGGAGAATGCTAGAAGCCAGAAAGTGACACTGATGGATGGGCTTTGTTGTTACACTCAAGTTTTATCACGAGATAGTTGTATGACTATTCAGCTACTTAGCTTAACATCTCTATATCTCAGTGTAGTAAGTGGTATCGATGTCCCACCCATGTATTTCTCAGCACCTGAGAGCATTTCATGTCCCTGCTCAACACTTTGAGGGGTACTGTAACCATAGGACTGGATTTGACCAATGGAATATGAGCAGAAAGTCACCTCTGGGAGGAAGTAATGAGAGCAAATCCCCTTCCCATTTCCACAGTGTTCACAGAAGCACATGGAGACGATGCTTCTGTCACTCCAGATTCCCAAATACCAGAATGAATGGCGACCCTGCAGATCTTTGTAGCGCACAAGGTATGAGCTGCATACATACATTCTGTCAAACCACTGAGGTTTTTGTTATCAAGGCATAACCTAATGCATTCCTTTCCTTTAAAAAGATTTTTTTAATGTTTATTAATTTTTGAGAGAGAGAGACAGAGCGTGAGTGAAGAAGGGCAGAGAGAGGGAGACACAGAATCCAAAGCAAGCTCCAGGCTCTGAGCTGTCAGCATAGAGCTCAAAGTGGGGCTGGAATTCATGAACCACAAGATCATGACCTGAGCCAAAGTCAGATGCCCAACTGACTGAGCCATCCAGGTGTCCCTCCTTTCCTTTTTTATTTCATTTTATTTTTATAAAACCAAGTTGTTAAGGGCTATTTTGTGATCGCTATTAGGAAGATTAAATGAGAAAATATATAAATATGTGTACAGGACCTGGCGCATAACAAAAATGCATATGGCTAACTGGAGAAAATGAGAGAAAGGGAGAAGGGAGGGAAGGGAAGGAATCAGAAGCAGCATGTATCATTAAGCATCTCCCAGGAAGGCACCAGAAAAATAGCTTTGGAGGCCACTTAATAAGATCTGACTCAGGACCCTCCACTGGGAAACAAGTGGGTGCCTCTAACAAAAGCCAGCTTTTCTCAAATCCTTAAAGAGAGCCCTTCTGTCTCACCAGGCGTGGGCTGGTGGTGCCTCATCCTGAAATCCCACATCTTACCCAAAACTATCCCCTTATGCTATACAATGTGCACATCAGATAAGCAGACTAGATTGAAAAGCACCTTTCTAGCAAATCTCTCATGAGCTCCTCAAGCTCTCTGTAGGTCATCCTGGAAGACCTGTTAGCAAGCATCTACTGGCAGCAGAACTATCTTATTTTTCGATGAGGCTTTTGCAGAATCTACAACTGTAATTTGCTCAGCCCCCCTTCCCAGGCAACTTCCCTCACCTCAACTCTGAGACTCCAGGCTCAGTAAGAGCTCTTGACTGATTTTTATCTAAATCCGTGCAATCTATAACCAAAGTTGACCTTTCTTTCTTACAGGAATGAGGTAGGATGGATGAGGATGGGGAGGGAGGGAAATACAAACAAAACATCAAATACTACCAACCTCTTATGACTTTATCTCACTCTGACAGCCTCCCAATTCCCTCACTGATGGAGGGCTAAGAGGAGGGAATTCTAATGGCAATTCTGCATGGGTCATTAAGACCCACAATATGCACCAAAAGGGATAAGAACCAGCAAAACTTGACATTGCTTCCAGGGTTCCAGGGGGTAATTCAGAAGTGATATCTTTGACTCTTCATGTTTCTACAGAACCTGACAGTTTCATAAAGTTTTATGTCCATTCATGTCCATCCGATTAGGAAACGGATTCCTATTCCAGAGCTCTCTCCCAGGGCCACCCAGGTTCTTATAACAACCTCTACCCATCCTGGGATAAAATTCTGCTGTAACTTGAGTATGAACTCTATCTTCATCCTCTCTCACTTGAGGTCTGTCCTCCAAACCTTCCATTTCTCACTCCTTCCCACTTCGCCACCTTCTGTCTCTGCTTTGTCTCTCTGACTGCTTCTTCTCTTTGCCACTCTTGCTCTATCTCTAACTTTCTGTGTGGTCTCTTAGCATGCACCACACTTAATCTTCACACACAGTGGGTAACTCCCAGGCTTGTCAGGGTCCTAAGCATCTCCACATGCTCATCTCTCTGAGACAGGCTGTAGCCTACACATGGCAACCTGAGAAGGTGGCCAGGAATGGAATCAAGTTCCTACAGAATCATGTACATGGGGGTGGCTCTTGCCTAAGGTCCCTCCTTCATTAAGAATCTGGCAACCCCTAATGGTGCCTGAGTCCTTCCTCTGTGCTGACCACATGCTATTAAAGGGATATGCATAAGTGACACAAATCCCTTACCACAGAACCAGAAGGCAGAGAACATTGGTTTGAGAGTTATAGACTCTAACCTTGAGTCTGAAAGGGGCCCCAGATCACGGTGAGCACTGGGTAAGTTATATCCTTTGCTGGGTCTCAATTTCTCTACGTGTGCAATAAGAGGTTAGGTCTAATTGTTAAGGTCTTGTGCAGTGTAGAGACTTGGAACGGGAGGTCTTTAGTAGACCAGAAATGCAGGTTGCTTTCCAGAGATTCGACAGAGGAAACGAGAACTCACACCGGCCTTCGGTCAGCAGTTGCTAGGTGTGAGGATCGAGGTAGGGGCAGGGAAGAGAACAAAGCAGAGTGGTGGCTGTCATGCAGGAGACTCTAGCTGGTAGACAGTTTGAAATCCCAGGCCAGGTGGTTGTCAGGAAATGAGGCATATGGCAGGACGGCTGGTGGGGTGCCTGCTGGCTACTCTGGAGGGCTGGACCGAAGATTACTTGGAGGAGGGAGAAAAGGAACAGGGGATGAGGTGAGAAATGACAACTGCCTTTGATACTGAAAAATTTGCAGGCCTTACTTCTGGAACTTGGAGGACAAAGGAGCCACCGCCTCCCCACTGTGTGAGGCTCAGTAAGGGAGACTTGAAAGAGATAAATTTAGACTCATCAGAAGTCACTCGGCTTCCCACTGTGGGAAGCCAACTGCCTTAGCATGTGCCTCCGAGAGGTGACATGGTCTAAGGATGGAAATAATTGTAAAAAAAAAAAAAAAATGTAACTGAAGCCAAGGATAAGAGAGTTTATGTGAAATGGGCTACTCAAATACAATGGTAGTCTGGGGAGTTCCCTCAATCTTGAGGCTGTTGTCAAAAGAAAAAGTGTGGTCTATTCACTACACTCCTTTCAATGAGCAAATCGGGGCAGACATAGACCCTGGCTATTCAGAAACAACCCAAGATTGAAGGGTTGGGAACAATGAGCAGAGTGTTAGAGGCAGACTGAGGATTCCGGATGGGGCTAAAATTCTGTCTGAGCCTGGAGACTCCCAAGCTCAGCCTTTACGGCATCATCCTCTCTCTTAATGATCAGTTTGTTGGTAGTAGAAAGGCCAACATGCTGGGATCTGACCTGAGGTCATGAGCTAGCTTTGCAGTGACTGGTTTTGTGACCTTGGCCAAGTCCCATCTCCATATGTAAATGAGATCTGGGATTCCATGAAGCTCCTTCAGGACCTAGCATCTTATGACCCAATTTGGGTCCTTCTTTTGGACCAAAAGCTAATCTCCACACAAGAGGATGAGAACAGTACATCTGATCACTTAGCACATGACAGCCAGTCTGATAGCCGCTGTGAGAAATCAATCTACATAAAACATGCAATGGGCCCATCACAGTGGCTGGAAAGTGATTAGATGACCATTCTTGTCATGGGTGGGGCCAGGATTTGGAGGCGGGTCTATCTGGAGACCTATTCTGCTGACTCCCCACCCCTGCTTATCTGTGTTTGTCCATCTGCAGACTCCTTCCTCGACTGGAAAATGCCCTTGTGCATTATGCCTTTCAACTATCTTCCAATATCCCCCTTTCTCTCCAAACTGTTCCCATCATCCTGGTTGAAGCCACCAACACTCTTACATGGCTTCCAAAATATATCCCCAATTAAGCCCCCATTCCACCACCCTCCCATGGGTGGCATTCCACCACCCTTTCCCATGCCACCCTCATTGCAACCTACTTCCCATGCAGCCACCATGAGGTTGAACAATGTAATACAGCCACTTTTTTTAACCATTTATGAGTTCTCTCATTTACTATTAGAATAAAGACTTGGCCTGCAAGACCCCCATGATCTGCCACTACATGCTGTTCCGGCTTCACCTCGCATAACCCTTCCTTTACTTACTCAGCCAAAACCACACCGGACTTCTTCGTATCTTAAAGCCAAATGCATTCTTTTCCCTCTGAGAACATCTGTCTCTGCCTGAAATCTTTCCCAAAGCTAACTCCCACTCACATTCCAGGTATTAGTTAAATAACACTTCATCTGAAAAGTAGACTCCAAAGTCTTATTATTGCTTTCTAATCCAATAGATGCACACCCACTACTCTGCTCCAACTAAATTAGAGACCACTGTTAATTGCTATCGTGGAATACTGTATCTTTATTCAATAGTACTTGCCACAAATTAAATAAGTACGTAAGATTACAAACACACATACACACACATGCACAGCCACAAACTACACCTAGGCACCACAGATCTCAGGCCACTTTTATCTTCTTTTTCATTGTATCTCAAGTAACCAGCATGGTACTTGGGACACAGTAGGTGATCACGTGGCTGTGATAACTGCACAGGTGAATGGTTTTAGGGAGTTCACATTTCCATTCTTGTTCAACAAAATGGGAAATGACAAGGTATTTTGGATTAAAAGACAAGAGCAAGGCTTTGGAGTCAGCCACATATACACCTGATTCTTTGCTCTGCCTCTCACTGGGGACCATGGGAGAGTCACTTTACCTCTCCGGTGTTGACTTATCAGCTGCAAAACGGAGGCTATAGTGCCTCCAAGGGTTTTAATAATGAAGCTAAAATGGTATTATCCTGGCTCTCTCACTTTCTAGAATATATATTTGGGAGAGTCACTTAACATTTCCATTTTTCATCTGTATGAAGGGCATGACAATAGCCCTTGCTTCTCAGGGCCATTGTGAGGATCACATAAATTAATAGATGATTAGTAGATGACAAATGCTTAGATGTGTCATCTTAGCATGTGCTGAGTTAATGTCATCTCCACCAACACCATCATCATCATTAGTATTATGATCATTAGTACTAAAAATACTTGGTAAAGAGTTTGGCATGGAGTAATTCTTAATAAATAGTGGTCGTTATTACCACTCCTACTATAACCACTACTATTATTAATTAGATGATGGAATGGGATGATGATGATGATAATGGTGATGTTTCTTCCCAATTCAGACTTCTGTTGACATGACTTCAAATGCTAGGGTGAACCCTGACTTGTGATAATATCCTATTACATTTTCATGCAAAGCTGTCTAAAAGTACTGATTTTTAAAGATAATCATTTCTTACACATAGAACAATGCTTCTCATTCTACCATCTTATGGTTCTTCAGATTGTGAGACATGAATAAATCCAGCTTCTTCAAATCTCTCAGGGAGGCTTTCATAATTAAACTGCATGTCTAATCTTCATATAATTTGGCCAACCCAATCCTCATTCCATTTGCTCTTATATGAGAGTAGTCTTACCTTTTAATTTTGTAGGTACGTTTATATTTATTAACAGAGAAAGAGGTCTTTGACATACTGTTGAGCAAAAAACAGCAATTTCTAAACAGCTTTACTGAGATTTGGTGTGTGTGTGGGTGTGTGTGCACGCGCGTGTGCAGATAGAAGAAGAGGGAGAGAGGAGTTTTAAGAATGTTCAAGAAAATGTTAATTCTGGATATTTCTGGGTGATGGGAATTTTATTTTCTACTTCATTAAATGTCTTTATTTTTTAACTGCCTGAATAGCCTACATAGGATACTTATTTTTTAATAGACTGAAAGATTAATTTAAACATTTTAAAATTCCATTAACTGTACTTACAGGATGATTTAAGACTGAATTAAAAATATGTGGATAGAGTTAGAAAAATGGAAGGGCAGGATAAATAAGGGCTAGGTCAGTGGAAAAGGAACCTCACGGAATGAATTTTGCTAACTTCTAACCCTTCAGTGGATAGGCATCAATAAGCCTAGGGAGATACCAGCCAGTCTAACAGAACTCAATTCCATGGTGCCCATGGCTTCCACCCCCTGCCCAGATTTTGGGTCAGTGATCCAACCAGTGGAGTGCAAGTATCTGCCCATACCTAAAGGTCATCTGGAAGACTTGGCCTTGGTTCACATGCTGGGTCCGGTTGTTGTAACCATGTAGCATCTCTCCAAAGAGGGTGTCGTTGAATTTGGAGTCAGGTTTGAGGCATTTGGGGCCCTCGCAGACATCTGAGAGCATTAGGCAGGATTTTCCATCAGGAGCCAGCTTGTACTCCTCCACACAACTGCATGATAAAACAGAGCCGAGAGTTAGCTCCGCATGCTGAATGCCCCCATTGTGGATGACCTAAAACCAAGGCCTCCTTTGCCTGCAAAACAGGTCAGAGTTTAGGAGTGGAGACAGCTATTCTGGCTGGAATCTATCTAGGGCACAGGTGTCTAGAGAGAAGCACATTAATCCTGCAAATTGGTAAATTCAGGGAAAGTCATTTGTGACATTTTGGAGGAGTCGAGGGGGAAACCACAGTGCACATCTACGCACAGAGCAAATTTAAAAACTGTTTTCCGTGAACACACAAACTTTAAAAAGCATGACAGACCAATTCACAGGGAATTATCAACTAGTTTTCTCAAACCAGAATCTATTCCCAGTGTATCTGTCGACCAAGGTTGAAGACTGTAGCAAAAACAAGGTTGTTATTGCCCTTGTAATTCAGAGGTGATTCTTCCAGGACCACGGACAGCTCACTGCAGCCGGGGCTTCTGCTCAATTAGCAGTGCACCTAGCCTCCGCTGGCCTCTAACTACCCAATCCTAACAGCAGAAGGGCCTTTGACATGCCTTTGAGGCAGGGACCAAACAGGTCCTCCTCTGTGGACTAAATAGGCATCTGAATGGGGTGTGGAAATAATATTTTCAATCTGGTGATGTTTGTAGTGAAAAAGGAATCTCTTAGGCGTGGGGAAGGGGAGAAAACAGAGGTCTCAGCTCCTGAAAAATCAATCCTGAAACGGGAACTCTTTTAGTCTCTACGTGTCCATGGCCTTCGACTATGCACTGGGAATAGGGTGCACGTAATAGATAAGACACACAAGAGAATAGGCTGCTCATTTGAAAAAAAAAAAAAAACTTGTATAAATGTCATCTTTGCTCCTTTGGACCTATGTGAACCCCAGCAAGTCATTTAACTTCTTTGATCTTCAGTTTCCTCATCTGTAGAATGGGATGACACTCCTACCCTATCTTAATTCATTAGGCTGCTATAAGGTCCTATGACACATTGGCTGCAAAAACAGGAATTGCAAAGTACTTCACAAAATAATTACAGTAATGATGGAAATGGTGGTGTTTCTATTTATTGAACATATACATTCCATGGAAATTTCATATATTTTTTAATGTTTGTTTGTTTGTTTTTGAAAGAGAAAGAGAGAACACAAGCAGGAGAGAGTTAGAGAGAGAATCCCAAACAGGCTCCATGCTGAGCCTGCTGTCAATGCAGAGCCCGACGTAGGGCTCTGTCCCACGACGCTGAGATCACGACCGAGCCGAGATCAAGAGTCGGGCACTTAACTGACTGAGCTGCCCAGGCACCTCTTGTATATATATTTACTTTCTAGCACTGAAAATGAGTTAATATTATCATTCCTGCTTTACCAGAATCAAAATGAGGAGGCAAGAAACAAAGCAGGTCACACCGTGAGCAAGAGGCAAAGTGGTATTCAAATTCAGGTCTGCTTAGCAACAAAGGGACCTTTTTCTACTCTTGTCTTCTCCAAATCCAGTTGTTTCTATTTGCATGACATGACCCTGGGTAAGGCTGTGATAGTTAGAGGCAGTAGAAAGCAGGCAGGCTCTTACTTCCCTTTTCTCTATGAGGTAGAGTGAAAATCTATTGAATCGGACTTCAGAGATACTCAGATACTCATACAGAAGAAGGGAGAGGCTCTGAGAGATGGTTGGGAAGAAACTATTCCTAGGTTGAAGGAACTAGTAGCTGATGCTAGGAACATGGAACCCAACTGAAGGAAGAAAGTAAACAGGAAGAGCTGAAACCCTGACCCAAGATCACTCTAGTGAAAAGCCAGGAATATCTCATGCATAAAGCAAGCTCTCACTCTTCCCTTGTTCTCTCATCACCTCCAGTGTGTTGAACAGATGCACCAACTGTCCTTCCTACATGCTCCTGCCCAAGTAGAGCAGAAAGTTCTCGGAAGAAGGCCTATCCTGGTGCCTTTATCAAGTCTATCCCCTCTTCTTTTTGTATTTGTTAAATGTAAGTAACTCTCCCTTGATAAAGGTGGAGTAAACAAGATATGAGTTAGGTGAATGTGCAGAGTATATGGTAAGTTCCTAATAAAGTCAAGTTCCATCCATTTATCCCAGGAGGTTCCCAGCAAATATGAGAAATAGTTTCCTGAAGTAGAGATCTCTCTCTCTCTCTCTCTCTCTACACACACACACACACACCACCTGTGAATAAATATACTCGTTATAAATGATTAAACATTATCAAAGTCTATATAGAGTTCTTCATTTCCACTCCACACATATTCTTACTTTATGTTTCAGTAGTTATCATGTTAATTATTATGTATTCTTCTAGGTTTTTTTAAATGCATTTAGAAATACAATATTATGCATATAATTATATTTTGTATAAAATTTTCATAATAAACTCACAAGTACACCATGCATTGCTATAAGATATGCATTTGTACTTAATACTATTTCTTAGAGATCTTTTAAATCAGTGTTTATATATATCTATCTTTCTGATGATTATTTGGCATTGCAGAGTATAAATGTACCATAATGCTTTTAGCTTATCTTTATTAATGGGCATTTGGTTGTTTATAGCTGTTATTGCAAATGGTGTCATAATGAAGATCTTTGTACATATATCATTCTGTACATGTATGCGTTTCTACTAAAAAAATCTTAGAAGGATTGTTGGGTCAGTGGTTATGAATTTAAAAATTTTGGTAGATCTACTAAATGGCTGTCTGTTGAGGCTCTACCAGTCTACAATCCTATCACTGATGAATGAGAGAGCCCATTTCCCCATAACTTTCATGTTCATTATCACCAATCTGGGATCAGAAAAAAAAAAACCTCATTTTTGGTTTGATTTGAATTTCCCTAATTACTGCAGAAGTTCACCATCTTTTGATGTCATTCATGGTCATGTGTATTTCTCCTTCTATAGATTGTCCATCCACGTGCTTTAACCATTTTTTTCTATTGTGACTCTTGTCTTTTTCCTTATTGGCTTGTGTATGCTTTGCCTATTTTCTGGAGTTCTCCTTTGCCTTTCATACATATTGAAATTTTCTTCCAGTCTGTACTTGTATTTTAACCTTACTTTTGATATCTTATAACCTCTCTATCCTGGTCCTTTATTGCTTCTGAATTTGCTGCAATGTTAGGAAGCGACAGATGATAAAACACATTTGCATATATTATTCCAGTATTTATATACATTTTTAAAAATCTTTGGTTGTTTAATCTGTCTGGATTTAATTTTGTGCATGATGTGAGTGGTTATTTTAACTTATTTTCAAAATGAGTAACCATTACCTGAAGGGTCCATCTGTTCACGAACTAATGTAAAATACTATTTTGTCGTATACTAAATTGCTATGTATACCATGTATATACATGGTTAGAAGTTTTCTTATTTAGTTGTCTGTATATTTATGCAATAATTCTATACTAATTGAGGGGTGCCTGGGTGGCTCAGTCAGTTGAGCATCTGACTTTGGCTCGGATCATGATCTCGTGGTTCATGAGTTCGAGCCCCACATCGGGCTCCCTGTTGTCACGGTAGAGCCCGCTTCGGATCCTTTGTCTCCGCCTCCCCCCCCTTCTCTCTCTCAGAAATAAATAGAAAAAAACATAAAAAATTATATACTATTTGAATTATTGTAGCTTTAAGGCGTGGTCTGGATATAGTCAAGTAAGTCTCCTCCCCATTGTAAAAACTAATTTTCTATCTCAAAACTTCCTCCGTTATTCTTAACTATTTTCCCCTTCAAATGAATTTTGACTTTGACTTGCCAAATTCCATATAAAACCCTAGTAGAATTTTGGGTGGTATCACATTGAATTTGTAGACCAATTTGGGGGGGGGGGTTTAAAAAATTTCTCTTTAAGAAATACATATTGAGACTCAACTGTGGCAGAGACGATGTCTTCTGTTCGCCACACTGGGTCCTCTTCCTGGACATGTACTACAGAATATGCATCCAAGCTTCCCTTGCAGTTGGGGCAGAGGGGCCACGTGACAGGATTCAGAATGATGCAATCTGTGAGGATGTGAGGTCAGTTGCTGTCAGACTCAGCCCTTCAAAACATCCTGATTCTCAAGCCCCCTCTTCTCTTGCTACGGCAAGCTTGGAGAGCACGTGTTCTACATGCATACAGCAGGTTGGAAGAAGTTCGCCTCCATCACAACGGATCTCGCGTGAAAAGTGTATAATAAACTTTTGTGTACAAGTTTCTGGCTGGGGAGGCTTCATTTATTACAGCAACATAGCTGATCTTATCCGGGGATCTTTACAGTTGTGAGTTATCTAATTCAGAAACATAGCTTGCATCTCCATTTATTAAGTGTTGCTTTAAACCCTTCTCTGAAGTTTGAGACTTCTGGTCGTAGAAGTCTTGCAGATATCTTCTCGGGGCTCATTCTTAGGTGTGGATGCAATATGCAATGTTCCATAGGTTACAGACATGCATTTTAAATCCAGATCACCAGCGGCCGAATCCTGATTCCATCTCCTATTGGCTGTGTGGCCTTGGACAAAATGCTTAGCCTCTCTGTTCTTCCCTCTGCTTATCCATAAAGAAGTTCCCACCTCAAAGAGCCACTGTGAGGATTAAATGAGTTATGTCTGGAATTTGGTGTACCCAAACTTACAGTCAGTGATAGCTGCTATTATTACATTCTTTGCATTTCAAGAGTAGGATCAGTTTTTCACTTGTTTTCCTTTATATTTTCTAGTTAGTAATTGTTGATATTGAAAAAAGCTATTACTGATTTCTGTAAGTTGATTTTTCATCCTACCACATAAGGAGCTCATCAGTTCTAATACATCTACCAGATTTTTCTAGATGGATGAGTATATATTTGCCTAGTTTGGGCATTAGAACTATGCTAGGATTTTGGAATAAATTAGAAAACAGCCCTTTTATTTTCTTTCTCTGGTTTAGTTTATATAAGAGGGTGGCTATGCATCCCATAATGATTTGATAGGACCCGTCTATAAAACCCATGAGCTCATGACTTCAATTGTAGATATTTAGCTCTCTGATCATTTTATTTTATGTTATCTGTCTGTTTAGGTTTTCTACACCATCATGACTGAAACTTGGTAATTTATATTTTCCAAGAAAATAATGCATTTTATCAAGACTTGCAAATTTATTGGTATAAAGTTGTACACAGTATTCTCATTAAATTTGTTTTATCTTCTGTGCTTCTATGGTTATGTTCCTAGCTCATTCCTAATGTGCTTGTGTTCTCTCTCCCTCTCTCATCTGAAAAGGCTTTTGCATTTTATTGATGAGGCTCTTTTTTTCTATTTCATTTATTTCAGCTTTTATTTGTATTAATTCCTTCCTGCTGGTTTCTTTGACTTTGTTTTATAATTCTTTTTTCTGGCTTCTTGACTGGAATGCTTATTTGTTTATTTTCGATCTGTCTTGCTTCTCAATAAATGACAAGGAGCTTCTGACTGCTTTGCCCATATTCCACGAATGTGAATATACAGCCTGCTTGCTCCTACTCATTTCTAAAGATGTGGTCATTTAAGTTCGATTTTTTTTTCCTTACTCAAGTGTTACTGAGAAGGTTTACTTGTTTATTTTTTATAATTCTCAAGTAGACAGATTCATCTGCTAACTAGATTGCTGTTAATATGTAATATTATTGCATTCTAGTCTCAGAATATGGCTTGTATAATTTCTGCTTTGGTGAGTTTATTGAGATTTCATGCCCCCTTACTTAAGGGAGACACAGGTGTGGTGCTCAGAGTTTGTATCTAATTAAACCCGGGTTCAAACAGAGGCTATGCCCCTTACCAGCCATATGACCCTGATACAATCTATTAACTTCTGTAGGCCTCAGTGTCACAATCTCCTAAATGGGCATAAAAGATAACCTTATCACAGAGCTTATGTGAGAACAGACATAATTTACCTAAAGGACAAAATAGTATATATCATATAATAGATAATGTGAAACATACAGTGCCATTGCAACAGTACTGATGATAAATTATACATACTTACCTATAGCATTGATGTATTTTAAATATATAAATGTATATATATGTAATTATTACAGTTAAAGTTAAATGTGTACATTTCATACATATGTATGCATGTGTATTTATATACATATATCTATATATACATATATACATATACATACACATACACGCAAAGCTCAGCCCTACAGTCAAGGTTCCAGTCTAGTGGAATATTTTCCTATATTCAAACTGACCTGCTCCTTATTACAACATGAAGTAGGTAGAATAATGGTGCCCCCAAAATGTCTGTGTCCTAATTCTTAGAACCTAGGAATATGTTACCGTACATGGTAAAGGAACTTTGTGAATGTGATTAAGACTTTTAAGGTGGGAAGATTGTTCTAGATTATCTGGGTTGGGCTCAATGTAATCAAAAGGGTCCTTATAAGGGGCGCCTGGGTAGCTCAGTCAGTTAAGCATCCGACTTTGGCTCAGGTCATGATCTCACAGTTCATGGGTTTGAGGCCCGCATCAGGCTCTGTGCTGACAGCTTGGATCCTGGAGCTTGCTTTGGATTCTGTCTGTCTGTCTCTCTCTCTCTCTCTCTCTCTCTCTCTCTCTCTCAAAAATAAATAAACATTAAAAAAATTTTTAAAGGGGTCCTTATAAGAGTATAGTAAGTAGACAAATGTGTCAGTCAGAGAAGGAGATACAGCGTGGAATCAGAGGAGAGACAGAGACAGAAACAGGCTGTTCCACTGGCCTTAGGAGGCTTCCTGATGCCTCAATGTTAGGAATTCTGACCTCCACAGCTGTAAGTAATAAATCTGTGATGTTTGAAGCCATTACGTTTGTAGCAATTCATTGTCAAAGCGTTAGGAAATTAAAGGAAGATCCTAGCTGGGAGGCATTGCTCCATGTACGGTTGAGAAAATTGGTAAGTGACTTGCCCATGGAGATACACCTTGTTGATAGTGGTGCTAGGAAGCAGACCTGGGAGTTCAAATTTCAAAGCATGTGCATGAGCGTGCATGTGCATGCACGCATGTGTGTGTGTGTGTGTGTGTGTGAGATATTTTAGCTGTATTAAAACTGTGGGCTTGTGGTGATATACTTTTTTTTTTTTTTTTTTTTTGGTTTGGGAGTAGGAAAGGATTGTGGCTCAGCAGGAGAGGAAGGAAGGAAGATAAAAGGCTTGGGGTAGGCTTAGTAAGACACTTAGAGATGCAGGCAGGGGGAAAAAAAAGGGACTCATAAAAACATAGGGACTCAGAGGTAAATGATCCTCCGAGTTTTGAAACATGAGAAACTCTCTCCCCCCAAGCCACCTCAGGGCACAAGATGGATGATTTATGCAAAGGTCTGTTTAGTTGTTGGCTGTTTTTTTTTTTTTTTTTTTACCATGCGACATAATTATACAGTTTCTTTAGAACATTCTGTCGTCTGGGAGATTTTCTTACAGAAATTCTAAAGAGTGTAGACTCACAGGAAACCAGCCAAGATCTGCATGGAACTATATTTATACATATGCCAAAATGA
This sequence comes from Cryptoprocta ferox, assembly GCA_028646485.1. Lineage (NCBI taxonomy): Eukaryota > Metazoa > Chordata > Mammalia > Carnivora > Eupleridae > Cryptoprocta > Cryptoprocta ferox. Next base: position 16,969,597 of record CM053568.1, on the reverse strand, counting down.
AAAACATAAAATAAGTACAAAGATACAAACTGGGCATTTTAGCTGAAGGCGATGAATGTGTTACCCTGAACACACCTATCACATTATAGAGAATAGAACTAGATGGGGCTTTAGAGACGACACCATAAAACCTACACGTGTTTAGCCAAGAGCGTGTTTTATTTAATCCTTACAGCAACATCACGAGATGGGGAGTTTCATTCCAGCACAGCCACCAAGGACCTCAAGGCTTTAAAATTCCACAAGCAAGATCACACCAGCCCTTTGGAAAAACCAGTACCTTGACCTGCATCTTCTTACTCCCCATCTAGTACTCATTCCATTTCAGCACAAATGATTATTTCCAAACTGCTTGTCTTTCAAAAGAGGAAACTGGGACCTTAGAGAGGTATGGCATTTACACAGATTCTCAAAGCAGAGTATTTATTTATTCATGTATTTACTTGCTCAGTTATTCATTCATTCCACAATGGTTTGTGGAGCCAATAAAATGATATATGGAAATGCACAGACTAGTGATTTTTTTTCTTTAAACAGGAAAAAGAATCAAATCCTGGGGGGAGGGTGGGGAATGTAAAACCAGAGAAAATGTAAGGTCAGAAGAGCTTAAGGAATGCCATACCACATAGACTTGGACCAGTGTCAGGGTGGAAGCTGAGTACCCTACCACAGTAGCAGGTGCTTTTCCAGCTTTACTGAATCTGACACTATAATGAATCCCACGCTAGCGCTGTCCAGACCACAACTCTCTGTGGCCTAGAAGGTAAGGTTCTGAGCCACAGGAACCCTTCAAACCAGTATTATGCGGGGGGGGGGGGGGCTTTCTCATCGTTAACCAAAATAATGATTAGTACAGTGTTCTCAGCGTGGTCTCCATCTGAAGGTTTCACTCAAGGGAAAAATTTAGTCTCTAGAAAAGCCATTTTGAATGTAAGGTACCCAAGGGTATTCTTTAGAAAAGGAAAGGAAACAGAATTCCATGGGGGGAATTCTGGTTATATTATATAATGATGTATCTACTCTAAGACCCTCAACACTTGTGAGAAACATTAGCATGTCCCTTAATGTTAAGAAAGAAAAACATTTTTTAACCCTTTCAAAGCACTGATAGTAAAATGCATCTAATTTCAGAGGGGTTGAAAAGTGGAAAACGTAGGCACTTTAGGACTAGTGAAATATGATCTAGCGCCACTGCAGGGCTTGTCAGAGCCTTTACTATCTTCATGTGCACCGTGAACCGTAAAGGCAGTTATAGAGTACAGACTTTCCCATCCACATAGGAATGTGACCACTGAGCTACCCTTTTGTCTTTCAGCTGCAAATGGGACTCATGTTTCACAGATCCCACACTGGAAAAACCCTCTCTGAACGAATGGATAAACCCTATGTGCTTCAGTCAACTGTCTGTGAATATGTTTTACACCTGAGCTTCTGCAAAATCTTTCAAGCAGCAGGGAGCATAAGGTTGTAATGTTTGCCAAGAACTTGGCATGTGGATGTTCTGTGTTAACTACGGGAGGTAAAAATCCTGTTCCTTCAATCAGAAGTCACAGTGCTGAGACCGCAGCCCTCGCCTGAAAGTCAGAAACCAAAACAACATAAGTGCCTGGATTGAATGCATCCCACACCTCGCCAACCAGTTACTGAAAGTCAAAATTAAGATCATGATCTCCCTTCTGGAGGTCAGCGTTTTCCGCTACTAGAGAGGATGTAAGCTTTAATGGTGAAAGTAAGTGGCTTCCAGTTCATGATGAATAGTGAACACGTGTGTTTATTTCCTCTCCCTCCTGAAATCAAATAGACATTAAAAAGATAATGCTGGTAAGGACTACTTGAGGCTAGACGTGCTCTTTGAGCCCATATTTTTAACATTTTCATTACATTTTTAACTAAATTATATTTAAATACATTCAAATTTGAAGAGAGAACCTTGGGGTATCTCCTGTCGCAACTTTACCTCCTCCATGGCTGTGAGATCCTTCTGGGCCTCAGTTTCCTCCTCTGAAAGACCTGAGAAATACTTGAAACTTCAAAGTATTAATGACCTTGATCACAATTTCTTATTTCAAAATATAAAGGGAACAAAAATATACATAGAGGGGAACATCTCTCTTAGCAAATTATGTCAGGAAAGGTGTTTACCCCCTGAAACAAACAAAACACAATAAAACAACAAAAAACACAACCTTCCTTTTGTCAAGCCAGGACAACTATATAATCCACCAAATGTTTTTTGGGGGTTTTTTTTGTTTGTTTTGCTTTTTCTGTTTACTTCGGTTGCCAAGAAGCACAGAGCTAAATTCATCTCAAGTTGAGTAATGCCCCCATTTCAGGCTCCTGCAACCATTTCCTCCCTTTCTCTTTCTGTCTTTACACATGGCTCTGGTCAGTCCTAACTTTATATTACCTGTTTTTTTAATAGGTTGGATTTATGTGGCTAATATTAAGCTCTTGTCAAAGAATGCACGAAATACATCAACAAGACACACAAATGATACCAACCTGGTTGCTAGGTAACCAAGAAACCTGCAACTGTTTGGTGTTCCTCCCTCACCTGTAGGATTCCTTCTAATGCTTCAGCTTAGTTTCCGATGACCTTCTCAACCTCTCTCAAATGCACCTGCTTCTCTCTACCCTACTAGTACCTGTTGCTCTATCAACACAATCAAGACCAAGTGAGGCTCAGCCACCTGTCCTCAGTGTCCCCTCTGTCCCAGAGTACAAACTCAATGCCTGTTTGTGTTCTCAGCATCCCACAAAAGACCAGGCACAGAGTAGGTTCAAGAAATTCTAGGTAGATGAATTCCTTAATTCAACAATTACGGTTTTGAAGAAGTTCTTGGGGTAGACAATGGGGATACCCAGGTGACTATGACCTTGTCCTTGATCATAAGGACTTCACAATGTGATGAGGGTCACACAGGAAAGCAGGTAAGTCAAAAGAGCAACGGGGTGATCACAGAGAGAAGCACGGGGTTGCTGTGTGACCCCAGAGAAAGATACTTTACTCAGCTGTGCAGACCAGGGGCTGACAATCAAGCAGCTAGCAGGAGGTCTGGTCTGTAGGGTGTCCAGATTTCACTGGGATAAATTAGAATTCAAAGCTACCAAATAGCCCTTGCAAGAGGGTCTTGTGGGTAGAAATGAAAATACACAAACCAAAATAAAACAAGAAAAAAAAGGTCCTTTCTTTGCATGCCCGAACTCCACTTGACAAATACTTAAGCAGTAGTCACTTGAAAGGGCGAGGTATTCTCATACCCAGCGCCAGAGTAACTATAACTGCACCTCTCACTCCTGCACCCCATGGGGCTCAGAGAAGACCTACCAGAGAAGGTTAGATCCACACTGAGTCTTGATGATGAAACACAGCTGTCTAAGCTAAATGGCCACAGGCAAGGGGCGGGGATTGATGGAACAGGGGAGGAGGAGAAGAGAGGTAGAGGGAACAATATTGTCAAAATTCCAGAAGCGCCAGCCAAGAGGAGGCCTAATTCAGGAAAAGGGACATAACTGGAATTGCAGCTGGAAAGAATGGGCTGGGGACAACTGCTTTAGTCACATTAACTGAAGAACACCGTTTAATAATTATTACTTGAGCACCTACTAAGTGCCAGGCATTGTTCTAGGTGCTGGAGATAGTGTGGTAAATAAGCCCTACCATTCAGTCACTAACTGATTTAATTAGCTGGGTTTACACCTCTTAGACTAGCCACAACTGACATTTACTGGGCACTCACTCATGCTGGCCTCCGTGCATGCATAATTCCATTAGAGCCTCACAATCTCACCTGATTCTACTTAAAAGGAAAGGCTCACAGAAGTTTAGGGACTTGCTTAAGACCACATAGCTAGAAGAGGCCAGAGGCTAGGAATAACAGCAGATCTGTCTTGATGGAGACTAGGGCCACACAGCCTGGGTTGGAGCCCTAATGTCCCCATGTACCAGCTGTGTGACCTTGGGAAAGTCACAGAGCTATTCTGTGCCTGGTTTTCATGATGGTAGCTGGTGATCATAATAGTTACATCCCTTGCAGAGTTGTTAGGAGAACTAAAAATCGGCTCTTGTGATCGAAACACTAACCACAGCCATGGCACAAAGGTGGCACTTCCTAAAAGTTAGCTGCCCAAACTCACCTGGCTGCAGGGGGGTGTATTACACCCGAGCCTGCCCTAGGAACCCAGCAAGGTCACAGAGCTTTGAGCCTCTGGAAGGTCTCCTTGAGCAAAGGCTTGTTTCCCTTGCTTAATTCAATTACCTGCCACTTCTCTCCCAACTTTCTCACAAGTACCTGCTAATGGCTTTCATTGTTTTGTTAACAGTGCTTCTAACAAGTGTGGGTAACTTCTCATTTGCATCCTTAATAGGCAATCTTCAAAACATGTTGACACTGCAGTTGGTTTTAGGAGACCTGGGTTTTATTTTCTTTGTTGTCCTGTTTATCAGCATTTGGATGGGCTTCAACAGCTCCCAGCACACTCCCGCCCATTCATTCTTATTTAAGACTTGAGACCTCTTCTTATAGTTTGGATATTAACCCCTTATTGGATCTATCAACACCAAAAACCCAACAAACAATCCGATTAAAACATGGCCAGAGGATCGGAATAGACATATTCCCTAAGGAGACACACCAATGGCCAACAGACACATGAAGAGCTGTTTCAATATCGAATGTCAGAAAAATGCAGATCAAAATCACAATGAGACAACCCCTCAAATCTGTCATAATGGCTAGTATCAAAAAGACAGGAAATAACAGGTGTTGGCAAGAATGTGGAGAAAAGGGAACCTCAGTGCCTTGTTGGTGGGAATGCAAACTGGTGCAGCCACTATGGGAAACGGTATGGAGTTCCTTAAAAAAATTCAAAACAGAACTACCCTATGATCCAGAACTACCCTACTCCCAGGTTTTTACCTGAAGAAAATGAAAACAATAATTAGAAAAGATATGTGCACCCAAAGTTTACTGCAGCATTATTTACAACACCTTAGATATGGAAGCAGCCCATGTCCATCAATAGATGAATGGAGGGGCACCTGGGTGGCTCAGTCCATTAAGCGTCTGACTGCGGCTCAGGTCATGACCTTGCGGTCCGTGAGTTTGAGCCCCGCATTGGGCTCTGTGCTGATAGCTCAGAGCCTGGAGCCTGCTTCGGATTCTGTGTCTCCCTCTCTCTCTCTCTCTCTGCCCCTTCCCTGCTCACTCTCTCTCTCAATAATAAATAAACATTTTTTAAAAAGTTATAGATAATGGATAAAGATGTGTGTGTACACACACACATATTGGAATATTACTCAGGCATATAAAAAGAATGAAATCTCACCATTTGCGACAACATGGATGGCCCTAGAGGGTATTATGCTCAGGGAAGTAAGTCAGACAGAGAAAGGAAAATACCGTATGATTTTACTTTTCTGTGGAATCTAAAAATCAAAAACAAAGAAACAAACAAAACAGAGTCATAAAAACAGAGAACAAGCTAGTGGTTGCCAGAGGAGAAGGGGGTGAAAGGACAAGGGGGAAACAGGGGAAGGGACTTGAAGAACAAACTCCCAGTTATAAAATAAGTAAGTCATGTGGTTGCAAAGTATGACCTAGAAAAGAGAGTCATTAACAGTGTAATAACTTTCTACGGTGACAGATGCTAAGTACACTTAATGTGGTGAGCATTTCCTAATGTATATAAATGTCAGATGACTATGGCATACATCTGAAACTAATATTCTATCTCAACTCTGCTCCAATAAAAAACAACTTTCAGAGACTTTTCTCGATAGGGAAAGTTAGGTTGTCCTGTCTCACAAACCTAAAAATCAAGAACTTGAGCACCTCGAGTCACTGAGCAAGTGAAGGGCTTTTGTTATTACTAATCATTCACTGTAATTATTTTATTTAACAAATACTTACAGTGCTAACTCTGTGCAGGGCCCTGTTCAGAAGCACTTTACAGATATTCATGTAGACTGTGATGTAATGCATTTTAGTCCTCCTAACAACTCTATAAAGAGATCCTATTATCATCCCTATTTTATAGAAGAGGAAAGGGAAGGCACAGAGATGTTAAGTAACTTGCTCAAGGTCACACAGCAAGGAGGCAGTGAGCCACATTACTAACCATGTGACCTTGGACACATGACTTAACCTTAAGGGAGTAATAAACGGCAAGTAACGGTGCACTCTTCACAGCCATCATTACACTGGGGTAAATATTATTAAAAGTTTAGAAATGAGGAAGCTGAAGATCAGGGGTTCTCGGAGACTTGCCCAGTGTCTAAGAGAGTTATCTCTAGAGCTCAGGTGAGAACCGCAGTCTGTCGATTCCCCTTGAGCTCTGCAGTGTGCTATGATGGAAGGTGGTGACAGTTTCTGTGTCACAACCCATTACTGCTCTACCTGGTGCTGTTCCTGTTGTTATTTGCATCAGAAGGACCACCCCACCACCAAGTACACAGGGAGAAAAATAACGATAAGAACACGGCTGATTCTGTATTCAAGCCTCAGATCTAAGTCCATGCATAATTTACTCAACACTGCCCTGCAGTCACTTAAGCTGAGGGAAGACAGCTATAAATTCAGGTCTGCATACACTAATTTATTTCTTATTTATTTTACTGATACACATCTAGGGCCTCCAGCAAGCTGCTGCAACACCTGCTCAAAGGCACCTGCAGCCCCAAGTATAACTGCGGCAGGAGGGGTGACCCCAAAACAAGTCCCAGAAGGAAAACTAGAACCCTGGAAGAGAACCATGCAGATAAAATTAATTTCCTGTTAAACGGAGTTTAAACTCATACATACTCCCCCACCTTTTTTGCATAATATGTAGGACTAAACAGGCTCTTGCTTAAATGCCTTATTCTGTTTTCCTCTTAGTAAAGCACTGAGCATATTCCGATGACCGACGTTCTTGCATAAACTCTGGATTATTTTTCTGAGTCTCGGAATGTCAAAAGATGAGGAAATTTTTAAACGGGAAGATGTCACCAGAAAGAGACTGAAGAAGAGGTGAGGGGGGAAAGCGGTGCCGTTTTCATGAGCAATAGCTGGGGACCAAGCCCCACCCTGGATGCCGTTCGTGACGGAGGTAATTCCCACTTCAGCCCTCCGAATGGAAAACAAGGTAAACGGGAAGAAATGTTAGGTGTCATGGGCGGAAGATCTCATTTTACGTGTGCTTAGACTGTGGCCCAGAGAGGGAAGGTGACTTGCCCCAGGCCACTCAGCAAGCGGGTCCCAATGTGCTCATTCTTTCAGTCTCAGACACATTTTAAAACTCCACTGAGTTCTTAGCATTTGCCTGCATGGCTTCCTTTCCGCCTCCTCAACGCCTCCTCACCTCCACTCAATTATCCTTACAGATAGGGCGTTAGGGCAGAGAGAGGCCATCCCCGAATTTGCACTGGGAACTTCCTGCAGAAACAGGGATGGCAGTCTGGCCGAAGCCAGACACCTGTTGGTTTCTTAGTGACACTTTCAAGGTGCCTGTCTGCTCTTGTCTCCAAGCTACACTGGCCAGGGCTGTAGGGGAGACACGGAAGGGGCAGGGGGCTTCAGCAGAAAGTAGTCCTGGCCCTAAGACTCAGCCTGAGCACGGGTTCCATTTATTATAAGTATGAATCAATTATTTCTTTTACGTCTTCCTTTTATCTTCCCAATACCCAATAGAAGAAGCCTTTTGCTTCTTGGGCTGAGAAAAACGACACAGAAAGACCATTTCATTGAAGGTCAGGCCCGGGCAGGCCTGACTGCAGTTCCTGACCTTTTTTCCACATCTCCCGCTGCTGTGAAGGGCCTCGGGGACGGAGACTCACCCGCAGAACATGAAGATGGTGCTGGACGTGGCATCATAGGGCAAAGGCAGCGTCTGCTGCAGGCACAGCTGCTCACAGCCACCGTTGAAGCCATCCGAGCAGTCGATGCCTTTGGAGTGGTCATAGCATCCGGAGCCGTCCTTCATGGGCCTCAGCTCCTCGGGGCACTGCACGGGGAGAGAGCGACAGGGCAGTCACAGCCAAGGAGGTGGTGGGTCCCATCGAGCCCTCTCCTTCCACCTTCTGAAAAGGGGCATGCTCCAGGGACCAGAGAGAGAGCTTCAAAATCTTGTTTGGCCAGTTAATAGTTGTATGGTCTCTCTGAACCTCATTGTGCCCACCTGTGAAATGCGATGTTTGTTAGTATCCGCCTGGTTGACGTGTGAGACTAGAAGGAGGTACCGTCAGCAGAGTTCTCAGAACACTGTGGGTCACACGGCAACTGTGCAGTGAGTCTTAGCTGCTATGACTATTGACACTGCTGGAATCATCATTGTTATTGTATTGATTATTACCCAGTAGGGTCTGCCACTGATAAACACAATTCCCCCTGGCAGGCAGCCAGGTATATTTTAAAGAGTTCCTACCGACAAGAGTTTTAAACTCCAGCTCTTCCTCTCCTCGTTCTGTGATCCGGGCAAGTTACTCACCATCTCTGAGCCTCAACCTCCCTATCTGTTAAATGGGCAGAGCACTTGCACTTATGCATTTGTTGAGAGGCTTCAACTGGATCCTGGGGGTGCGCATCTTACTTCGGAATTTGGCACACAATTTGGTACTCATCAAACGTGAGTTCTCTCTCTTCCTGTCTTAAATTTGTCTTTTTCGTCTCCATCCCTGTCTCCAGAGTCCTGAATGGGACCCCTGCATGGCCACAGCAGGAACCTCCAAATTCCAGTCTGGTCTCCTCCACACCATCCTAAGTGGTATTTCTCAATCATCACCCCCCAGCTTAAATAAATAAATGCATTTTCCAGATCAATAACATCTTGAATCCCCCTTAAGCTGATAGGCAACGTCCTCTGCTGATGTTTTAGATCCTGTTCGATCAGGGACACCTGTGTCCAGGTAACCTGTGTCCAGAGGTAGCCCTCTGGTCCCTAAACGTACCCCAGGGACGCCAATCTTGGGTGACCTCAGTCAAACGCTCTTCTCAGCATGCCTGGGATCTGCTAAGTGCTCCGCAAATGGAAGATCCTATACTGTAGTGACAACTGGCTATATAATTTATTTTCCATCATTTGATGAGCGGAGCTAATCTTTTCCAGTCCAGCAGATGGAGAAGCAGTTTCTAACTTCTCTTGCTTTCAGGACTGAAAACGAGGTACTAGGTTTTAATTTCAGTCACCCTGTTGGCATTTCCTGTCCACAAAGATTAACACCCAGAGCTCAGCCCTCCTCATCCATCACTGGACATCACTGATTAAAATGCCCCACTGCACAGCCCGCACCCAGCTCCCTGGTCCCTTCTCCAAGCCGCCATCCTGATCCACGTCAATAACAAACACACACGCACAAATCAATTTACAAAGACCACAATAACAATAACCACAAAAAAAGGTCAGCCCTCCTGGAAATTAAATTTTGCCTAAGAAGAATTCATAATTACCAATGCATGAGAGTTCTTCGAGACATTTGAGACTGGCGCCAGGAAGGATGACGGAGAAAGTAGGTTATAAATGGCCTTTGTCAAGCACCAGAAAGGTTATAAAACTGGCTACATTTTGTGCTTAAAAAGAAAAATCAATTTTCCATGTGAGTGAAGTGCTGTAAATATTAATACAAGCTCAGAGGAAGTCCCTGCTTGTCTCTAAATGTTCAATGTCAGACAGGAGGGCACCTGGACATGGGGTCATTTGGGAGCCATTTACTGGTCCTTGGCGCTGGGTCTGTCTGTCTGCAGAGACTGGGGATGAGCGCTGGAAAGAATGGCTGACCTTCTCACCAGGTGACAGGAGGTGTCTGGGGCACGAATTACAGTTCTTCCCATCCCCTACTGATTCCCTACCACCTTCGTTCTTTAAAAAAGTATGTTCTGGGGGGCACCCGCATGGCTCAGTCGCTTGAGCAACTGACTCGGCTCAGGTCATGATCTCATGGTTCATGGGTTTGAGCCCTGAAACCTGTGAATGTCACCTTCTATGGTCAAATTCCAGCAGATTAAAGTTCCGGCATGCAACTGACTACCTGGATGATGGAGGTAGGTCTAAATGTGGTCATGAATGTCCGCACAAGAGAGAGACACAGAGAGATCACACACACAGATGGAAGGCTGTGTAAAGGCAGAGCTGAGGTTGCAGTGGTGTGGCCACAAGTCAGCAAATGCTGCAACCCCCAGGAGCTGGAAGAAGTAAGGAAGCCCCTTGGAGGGAAAGTGACCCTGAGAGCGCCATGACTTTGCACTTGTGCCCTCTGGAACAGAGAGAGAACGCATTTCTGTCATCTTAAACCACACGGTTGGTGGTGCTTTGGTAAAGCAGTCACAGGAAACCAATGCAGGTTGGTAGCATCATTAGTCCCATTTTACAGGTCAGGAAACTGAGGAGAAGGGGTGGGGCTTTTCAGGCCTTCTGGCTCTGTAGCTCTTACCGATGCCCAGGCACCTCACTGCACGCCCCTGTCGCTTACTGAATGACAGACTTCTCATCTTGGGAAATCGGAGCGAAGATGGATTTAGAGCTGACCTCACTTCCTTACTGTAAAATCGAGGCTTATCGAGCAGGAGGTCATCCATCCCCGCAAACCCCCTGGCACACGAGTAGAGGGCACACAGCCAGTCCCCTAGTCCCAGCCTGGGGTCCTGTCCACCATACTTACTACCCTTTACATGAAAGCATTTTATGTCTGAAGACAAACTTGAGGATGATTTATGGGGAAACTGAGGCTCAGAGAGGTGAAGGTGCTTGAATCACATAACACAGCAAATTAAAGGCAGAGCTAGAATTAAACTTGCATTTGATCTGTGAGTGTGGGAGAGGTGTTCTGAGTACACAAAGTGGGTTTTCCAATCATCCCTTCATCCAGCATGGACTTCATGCCCAGAGTCCTTGCAGGTTGGAGAGGGCAGACTACATCTAGTAATATCATCATTCGAGATTGCTTGCATATTATTTCAATTATTTCACGGTTTATCACCACCTACATGCAACGTTGGTAATATTATGGACCTTCCTGCCTTGTCCTCAGCTACACCGCACACTTAGCATAGTGTCTGGAATGTAGTAGTCACTTGCTTTTTTTTTTTTTAATAAACCATCTGAGTTCCAGACAGGATGTCTAGTATGTCTGTGTGTCCACTTTGGTTTTGAATCCAAACTCTGCTTCTTGTAAGCTGTGTAACCTCTTGCCAGTGACTCCACCTCATCTATCTTTATGTGATTCCTGTAAGGAGTAGACAGAGTGAAATCCAGCATCAAAGATGGCCCCCAATGATTCCTGCTACTGGTATTCACACCCTGGGTAGCCTCCTCCCACACTCTACCAGTGTTGGTCTGCATGACCAATAGCATATGGCGGAACCGATGGCATATCGCTTCCAAGATTCGATGACAAAAGGCGGAAACTTCTCTCTGTCTCCCTCCCTCTCTTTCATAGCACTTGCTGTGGGGAAATCAAGCTGCCATGTTGTGAGCAAGGGACTGAAGCCTCTGGCCAAAAGCCAGCAGGGCTGACCTTCCAACAACACATGAGTAAGCTTGGAAGCAGATTCTCCAGCCCTAGTCAAGCCACTTCAGAGAACTACAGCCCCGGCGGACATCTTGACTATAATCTTATGGGGGCCAGACCCATCCGGCTAAACCACTCTTGAATTTCTAATCCTCGAAGATTACGGGAGATAATACAAGTTTTTAGTCTGCAGCTGCTCAATTTGGGGATAATTTGTTATACAGCAATAGATAACTAATACAGTGAGACAAATGCGTCACATGCTCAACACAACGCGAGCAAGTGGCAGCTGCTGTTGTGGGTAATTTGAAGGAACTTAGAATCTAGTTTGAGAGATAAGGAATATACATATCTGTCAGACAGAGGACTAGTAATAGAACAAACAAAGAAGCACACAGCATAATTTGGGAAAATAAAGCCCCTGCAAGTGTGAGTGTGACGGGGGAATACCGGAGTAGGGAGGCCTTGGTCAGAGAAGCCTTCTTTGTCAGGAGCAGATGTCACTGAGCAGAAGGGACACGTGCCAATACACTAGAAAGAGGAAGATCAGAATTCCTGCCTAGGCACATCTGCTCACTTGCTTTGTGTGTTGGACATGTCCCTGAACCCAGCTGGACCTCAGTTTCCTTTTTGTACATGGGGGAACAGCTCGGAGACAAGAATGTGGGGACCAAAGTCCGGCCTGATCCCATGCAGGTTTGGAGACTCTGAGAATGCCCGGCAAGTGCTTCACCTCAAAGAACGCCTCATGCTCCTCAGGGAGGACCGGTCCTTTACGTGGAGGCATTTCTGGAGAAATGTTTCTCAGTGTTTCTGAGAAAACACAGCTCAAGTGCCTGGCTCAGAACCTAGCACATAATAGGCACTTAATCAATGAAGGACAAATGAACAAATGGTAAATGAATGAACTCAACCCCCCAAAAGAAAACCTAACTAAAACTATTAGCTTCTTTCTTTTTATTTTTTTATTATGTGTATTTATTTTGAGAGAGAGAGAGGATATGCGCAGATGCACATGAGTGGTGGGAGGGGCAGAGAGAGAGGGAGAGAGAGAATCCCAAGCACACTCTGCATTGTCAGCGGAGAGCCCGATGCAGGGCCTGAGCTCATGACTGTGAGATCATGACCTGAGCCGAAGCCAAGAGTCAGGCGCTTAACAGACTGAGCCACCCAGGCGCCCCTAGCTTCATCCTTTCTTATCTATATAAATCTTTCATCGGATCATTCAAAATACACTTACTGCACACCTACTCAGTGCTAACCAAGTGTGCTGGGGGCTGAAAATGTAGCAGTAAACACGAGAGACAGAGCCTTGCTCTCATGAAGTTTAAATCCTAGAGAGGAGACAAATGATTGACAAGTAAACAGAAAATGGTTATTCCACTGAGTAGAAAAGTAAGATGAAGAAAGCGTAAAGTGAATGGGGATGGAGTGAAGGAGGCATACACTCAACATCGAAGCAAAGCCTGAATAATTGGTGGAGTCTCCTGGGTGAATACAAGTGGGAAGATTCTCCAAGGAGGAACAGGAAGTATGAAAGTCCTGAGGGAGGAACAGTGTTGGCCTGTCGGTGGAACAGAGGACGCCATCCAGTCAAAGCTCGGTGAGACAGGGGAAAACAAGGCTAGCACAAGGCAAGGTGTGAGAGGTAGGCAGTGGCCAGATTGTTTAAACCAGTTAGCACACTACAGTTTGCAGGTCAAATTCAGTCTGAACCCGGTTTGTTTGCCTTTTATTTAAAAAAAATATTTAATTTTGAGATAACTGTAGATTCACATGCAGTTGTAGGAAATAATATGATATAGAGAAACCCTGTGTACCTTTTGACCAGTTTCCTCCAATGGAAACGTCTTGGAAAAATATAGAAAAAATATCACCCCAAGGATATTTACATTGCTAGTCAAGATACACAGCATTTCCAGCACTACAAAAATTCTTCCCGTTGCCCTTTACTTCCACACTCACGTCCCACCTGACTCCTCTCCTTAATGCCCAGAAACTACCATGTTCTCCATTCTTTTATATTCTAGAATTCGTTAGAATACATTTATAGAATTTTTGTCACTTCGGGAAGAGAACATAAATATAATCATACAATATGTGACCTTTGGGGACTGGCTTCCTTCCGCCCGCCCTCAACTCAGCATCATTCTCCGATGCATCCAGCTTGCTGATGTATCAATATTTAGCTCCTTTTTTACTGCACAGTAGTATTCCTTGGTATGGACATACCATTGTGTGTTTAACCATTCACCTAACGAAGGACATGTTGGTTGTTAGCTATTATGAACAGCTGCTATAAACATCTGCATACAAGTTTTTGTGTAAACCTAAGTTTTCACTTCTCTGAAAAAAATGCCAAGAAGTGCAATTTCTGAGTCATAGGATAGCTGCATATTTAATTTTTTTTTAGGAAGCTGCCAAACTGTTTTCCAGGGTGTTTGTGCTATTTTAAATCCCCACAGAAGTGTATGAGTGATTCAGTTTGCCACGCCCTCGACAGCATTTGATGTTGTAAATATATTTTATTGTAGCCATCCTGATGGGGGTGTAGTGATACCTCAGTATGCTTTTAAGTTGAATTTCCCAATAGTTACTGATGTTGAGTATCTTTTGTGCTCACCTTCTGTCAGTGAATCTTTTTCAGTGAGGTGTCTCTTGATATCTTTTGCCCATTTTCCGATTGATTTGGGTTTTTTTTAATACTGTTATTTGAGAGTTCTTTATATATTCTAGACATAGACTTTTGTCAGAGATGTGGCTTGCAAATGTATTTTCTCTCCCAGTTTGTAACTTGTCTTCTCATCTTCTTCAAATGAGCTTTCACAGAGCAAATGTTTTCAATTTTGATGAAATCCAAGTTACCATTTTCTCTTTTATGGATCATACTTTTAGAATCTAAAAACATTTTGCCAAGCCCAACTCTCAGAGATTTTTCTCTTCTGTGTGTGTATTTTTCTAGAAGTGTTATGGCTTTATGTTTCACAATTAATTCTGTGATATATTTCAAGTTAATTTTTGCATGAGGTGTGAGACTCACACTGAGGTTTGTTTTCTTGCCTGTCAATGTGCTATTGTGCCCAGCACCCTTTGTTGAAAAAGCTCCATTTTTTTCCATTAAATTGCTTCTGCCACTTTGTAAAAAACAAACAAAAAAAACCCACCAAAAAACAAAAACAAATTGAGCCTAATTGTGTGGGTCATTTCTGGGTTTTTTATTCTGTTCTATTGATCTATAGGTCTGTCATTCTACTAATGCTACACAGTCTCGATTACCCTAACTATACAAATCTAGACATTGGGTAGACTGACTTCTACTTTATTCTTCTTTTCAACACAAGTTTTGCTTATTCTAGTTCCTTTGCCCTTCCATATAAATTGCAGAAAAATCTTCTGTATATCTATAAAAAATCATCCTGACATTTTGATAGGAATCTTACTAAAACTTTAGATCAATTTGAAGAGAATGGAGATCTTTACTATGCTGAGTACTAGTCCATGAATACAGTATGTCTCTCCATTTACTTAGATCTTTCATTAGCATTCCATAGTTCTCAACATACATGTCCCATGCATGTTTACTTAGATTTACATCTAAATATTTCATTATTTTTTAGGCATTACAACTGATTCTGTATTTCACCTGTTTCATTCCTGATATTGGTATCTTCACTCCCTTTTATCTGTCTTCCTAGATTTTTTTTTCAATTTTATTGATGTTTTCAAAGAATCCGATTTTTGTTTCCTTGACTTTTGTCTATAGGTTTTGTTGTTGTTCTGTTTTTAAGTGCATTGATTTCCTTTCCTTTGCTTGCTTTGGGTTTATTTTGTTCTCTTTTTTGTAGGATCTTAAGGTGGAAGATTAAATTACTAAACTGAAACTTCTTTTCTAATGTATGCATTCATGGCTATTAATTTTCCTCCTCATTAAATATAAAGACTCAGAGAAATTACAATGAAAGGATAGCATCTCACAAATTCACATATACTGTATTTTTATTTCTTTCAGTTCAGTGTATTTTCTTCTTTCACTTGAGACTTCATCTTCAATTGATTGATTATTTAGAAATGTGTTGTGTAGTTTCCAAGTATTTAAAGATTTTTCTGTTATTTGTTATCGCTTTGTAGTTTGATTCTCTTGTAGCTGGAAAACACACTCTGTATGATTTGAATTCTTTAAATTTATTGAGTTTTTTTTTAAGGGCCAGGAGATGATTTATCTCAGTACATGTTCCATAGGCCCTGAAAAGGAAGGTGTATTCTGTTGTTGCTGGGCAGTGTATTCTACAAAATTAACTAAATCCTTTCAGTTGATGATGTTATTGAGTTATTCTATAACATTGGTAATTTTCTAATTGTTCCATCAGTTGTTGAGAGAGGAAGGTTGGTGTATTCAACTATAATTATGGATTTATCTATTTTACCTTTCAGTTCTATTGGTTTTTGCTTCACGCATTTTATACTTTTGCTATTTGATGCATAAACACTTAGGATTGCTAAGACTTCTTGGTGGATGACCCTTTCAATATTATCTGATATCCCTCTCTGGCTTACTTTATCTGATATTAACATAGCCACCTCTGCTTTTTGTTTGATTTGCATATGTCTTTTTAAAAAATGTTTATTTACTTATTTAGAGAGGGAGAGAGAGAGTGCAAGCAGAAGAGAGGCAGAGAAAGGGAGAAAGAGAATCCCAAGCAGGCGTGGGGCTCAAGCTCACGAACTGTGATCATGACCTGAGTGGAAATCAAAAGTCGGATGCTTGACTGACTAAGCCACCCAGGTGACCCTGCATATGTCTTTTTAATTTATTTTCAACTTGCTAAAATCATTATATGTGAAGTGAATTTCTTGTAAAAAGCATGCCGTATTTTTAAATCAACTCTGCCAATTTGTCTTTTGTGTATTTAAATCATTTACATTTAATGTGATTATGAGTGTTTTAGAGCATAAATCAGATGTTTGATTTTGTTTTATGTTCTCCATTTTTCATTTTTCTGTTTTTTTCTTGCCTTCTTGTGGGTTATTTGAACATTATTTTTAAATCCTATTTTGATTTATCTAGAGTGCTTTTGAGTGTATCTCTTTATATGGTTTTTACTGTTTGCTCTAGGTTTGCATAACTTATCACAGTCTACTCATGCCAACCCATTTAAGTGACATATAGAAACCTTACCTCCCTTTATGTCCGTTTATCTTCTCTCATCTGCAACATAATTTTCTTAAATAGTCCTTTAAATACATTTAAGACCACGTCAAATACTGCTATCATCTTTACTTTAACCATCAAACATAATATAGAAAACTCAAGAAGACAAGGAAGGTCTATTGCATTTACCCACATTTGTGCTGTATTCTTTCTTCCTTCCCGATGTTCCAAGATTCCTTCTTCTATCATTCCTTTCTATTTGGAGAACTTCCTATAGGCAGTTTTTAGAAAAGATCTAATGATAACTAATTCTCTAAGTTTTCCTACACATGAGAATGTCTTGATTTTTCCTTCCTTCCTAAAAGATATTCCACTGGGCACAGGTTTCTGAATTGACAGTTTTTGTTTTGTTTTTGTTCTTGTTTTTTTATCTGACACTTGAAAAATGCTGTGCCACTTGCTTCTAGCCTCCTGGTTTCTCAAGAGAATTCCACCATCATTCAAATTGTGTTTCTCCAGTAGATAAAATATCATTTCTTTCTCCTTGCTTTCAAGATTTTTTTCTTGAAAAACTGAAATTTGACTATGATTGTTGGTGTGGATTTCTTTGTGCCTATCCTGGAGTTTGCTCAAGCTTTTCAAATATGTATATTTATGCATTTTACCAAATGTGAGATGTTTCCAGCCATTACTTCTTTGAGTACTTTTTCAGGTCGACTCTTTCTTCTCTCCTTCTGGCCCTTGAGACTGTGTTTATTTTCAGTTTTCTCTTGACGTTCAGAGTGGTTATTTTCTATTGTTCTATCCATAAGTTTACTGGTGATTTCCTCTGTCCTCTCCATTCTACTAGCTGAGTCAAACCACTAAATTATCAGAAAAAAATGATTATTGTATTTTTCACTTCTATAATTTTCATGTGCTCCTAACTTTATATCTTTTACTTCTTTGCTAAGACTTTGTTTTTTTTTTCATCTGTGCTTGAAATTGCTTAAGCATTTTTATGATGGCTATTTTAACATATTTGTCATCAAATTCCAATACCTCTGCTATCTTCATAGTAGCATCTATTGGCCATTTTTTTTGCATTCTGTTTGAGGTCTTTCAGGTTCCTGGTATGACAAATGATTCTCAATGGAAACCTACACAACTTGGGGCATTGTGTTATGTTATTATGTTTTAACTCTGTATCTTATTTGACTCTTGTATTTTATCTGGATTCCTCTGACACTGTTCCAATAGGGGAAAGTGGAGGCATGCTTCATTACTACCACGGGAGGTAGAATCTCAGTTTCCCCATGTGGCCTTCTCAGACACCACCATAGCAAAGAAAGGGGAGGAGTGCATTATCAGACTGCATCAGTCTGGTAACAGTGGAAGTCTAGCTTCCTACCTGGACTTTATTAGAATGAGTTTGGGAGGGGCCATGTTATTTCTGTGATGTTTGGCTAGAGTGATTATTGTCTTAAAATTTTCTGTCTTCATAGGCTGCCTTTTTCGTGGGACTTTGGCTGAGGAGAGAAGGCTTTGGGTTTTGAGTTGTTTTTATTTTTTGTTTTTTGTTTTTTGATATTTACCTATTGGAATTTCTGAGTTGCTGGCTCCTTCAGCTCTAAGCTTGGGATATATAAGGCAAAAAGAAAACTCAAGCTGTAAGGGCCACCATATCTTTCCTTGGGCCCCCAAGTTCCTAGCTGGTCTCCCTTCTCTCCACCTTTTACAGACTTATGTTTGCTTTTTATGTAATCTCCAGCATTTCTAGTTGTATTTAGCAGGAGAAAGACATCTACTTCCCAATGCCTGTTTTGCACAGTACTAAGAATGTTTACGTTATTAAAGTTTTTTTTTTTAAAGGAAGAATAGGAGACAAAACAAAAAAAAGAGACCACATGTGGCTTGCAAAGCCTAAAATATTTACTACAGTGTTCTTTATATACAAAAGTTGTTGACCCCTGACTTCAGCCATGGGGAGGCATCTTGGGTTGATTCTAAGTACAAGTGGAAAGCACTGAAGGTGGTGAAGTGATTCGGTGTGCTATTTTGAAGAGATTACTGAAGTCAGTGCATTCAGTTATCTGTAAGCATGTCCTTAGGGCTCAGGAAAGAAGCCTTGGGAGGCAGACTCTGTGGGGCTAGGAGTGGGTAGAAGAAATCCCTTTAAAGGCTGCTCTTTCCCTGAGGTTTGCAGTAAGTAGATGAGAAACCCAGATAAACTGAGCTCCAGAGCTTCACAGCCTCCTTTCTGCTCCACCTCAGGCGAGGACCCACAGGAAGACCCCGGCCTGAGTCCCTGAGCCTTAAAGTCTGGAGGATCTGAGTGGGGGAGGGTTACCTGGGGGATTCTCCACCATTCCTGCAACAGACTGGCCCTGCCTTGCTCCTCCCCGCCCCCTTTTCCATCCCCTGTGCCTTCTTTCTCTCCTTCCCAGCCCGTTTTCAACATCACCAAGCCATTTGTTTCTGTTTGTAATTATGCATTTTAATGTTCATTAATTATGGAATGCAAATTGCTTCAAGTGCAAAATTTGTAATGAGCTGCTCCACCACCCCACCCCCAGGTCTAGAAGGTGGACCAGCTGTTCTGAGCAGAAGGAAAAACAACTAACTTACAAGACAGAATAACTTTTCCTGGGGCCTGATTGACTCAAATGACTCATAAACCTGGGGGATCTCTGGGGTGGTGCTGAAGAAAGAACCCTACCCCTCCCTTGGGCCCTCGGAGACAACAATGTGGCATCTTCCTTCTCTTCTGCAACCTGGGGCCTGAGAGACAGGGTGAGATAATAGAAAGAACTCCAGCCTCGGACCTGGGCTCTTACTCACTGTCACCTAGTGCTAGTCATGCTTCTCTGAGCCTCAGTTTCCCCATCTGGAAGACCTTTCTCGAGGTTGGTGTGGAAGGCAAATGGGATGATGGAGACAAATAGCCAAACCCTATAAAGCCATCAATAAATAAATGCATGTGAATAATAATTTCTAGAGAGCTGAGTTTTGGGTCTACCTCACCTCTCTCTAATTGGCTGGGTGGCTTCTGGCAAGCACATCCCCCTCTCTGAGTCTGTTTCCTATACTGTAAAATGAAGGCAGTGGACAATAGGAAGATGGAGACATCTCTTAGCTCTGAGCTGCTTGGGGTTTTTTTTCTTTTATTTAATGAAACAAAAAAATTTTTTTAATTTAATATTTTATTTTCAGGGGCAAGGTGCAGAGAGAGAGGGAGACACAGAATCCAAAGAAGCCTCCAGGTTCTGAGCTGTCATCACAGGGCCCAATGCAGGGCTTGAACCCATGAACCATGAGATCATGACCTGAGCTGAAGTCGGATGCTCAACCGACTAAGTCACGCAGGCGCCCAGAGCTGTGTGTTCTTTTGTTGAAGCAACTATGAGTTGTGAAAAGGAGAGAAGTAGCTCTAAATTATTTCAGAAGGAAATGGAGAATCCCCTCTGAATTGACTGAGCATGTCTTAAAACACCTCTGGGATGACTCCACACCTGGCAAACTATGGGCAAAGCCTTGTCCTCCTCCAAGGGCTCAGCAAGCATCTGATTTCTCTCATCACTAGTGCAAGCAAAATAACAGTGCTACCTCGTAGCAAAAGTGCTGCCGCCTCCTAATAGCCCCGCCTCATTAGATCATGGTCAAGACTACATGAGACCATGCAAAAGCAGTAAGATCATTCGTGGACAACAGGCGGAACACACGGTCAGCCGTACAGGATCCCACAACTGTGAGTGAAGTCTGCCACTTCCTACCTGTGTGCTCTTGCTTCCCCTGAGCCTCAGTGTCCACATCTCCACACTGGAAAGAGAGTCACTCCTACCTACGTGGGCTTATGAGTGAATGAAACCAGATCACACACCTGACACATGTCTGACCCAATGGCAGGTGCTCAGAAAATGGTAACCACTGTTTGGATTCCTTGTGACTTTCCCCCAAAGAGGAAATATATCCAGGAAGCAATGGAAGAGGGCTGCATGCAGGAAGAGGGAAAGGAGGCTATTGCCATAGGCAATGTTTGCTGTTCTCAGAAGTGCTAAGGTAAGACCAGCAATATCACACTCATTTTGCACATGAGCAAACTAAAGCCCAGAAAGGCCAAGTGATTTGCCTTAGGTTACACAGCAAGTGAGAGGCAGACTCTGTCTACCACTGGAGGTCCTCTGATTGCAAAAAAGGTGTTCTTTCTCCCTGATCCACATGAAGGTGGACTGTCCGTGATGTCACAAGTGATTCAGACTGGCCAGGGCTACACAAGAATTCTGAGAGCTTTGTAGGAAGGTCACTATGATGGACTAGGAAGGGACACAAAGGGTTGGTGGCAGCAGAGTCTTGGATGTGCAGATCAGATACAGTATCCTGGCCAGAAGAAAATGGAGGGAGGGAAGCAACGAAGGAAATGAAATGGTTATTTCTACCACATGCTAGATTTTTCCCAGAGGCCGTCTCCTCAAATCCTCATGGCAAAACTCAGAGGCACCTCTGAGACACACTCGTTTTGCAGGTAAGTTTACAGAGGATCGCACTAGCTAAGAAAGCACCGTGGAGTCCATCAATACAGACCATCCCTTTGATTAGATACTGAGTGGGCTGGGCTGCCCATGTCCCAGGAGGCCTCTGGATTACTGCCTGGAAAGGGGGTGTGCAGGGAAGACCCTGCCGTCTGCCATCCCCCGCACCTCCCCTCAACCTCAATCTGTCAACAAGGCCAGCTAGCCCGACTATTACTGAAGACATTGATTTGGACAACCAGGCCAGTCGAGAGCCCATAATTACGGGGAGTTTTAATCAACTCGTGCCAGTTCAGCCGTCGCTCAATTTGACGCTGTCATGGAGGAAAGGGGTGGGCATGCAAAAAAGGATCACAGGGATCGATAGTGGGTAATGGAAGACTGCAGCTGCAGATACCCCCAGGGGTCTCAGACCTCAGAGTGGAGGAGTGCCCGGGAGAGCTCCCAGGCACATGGCCCAAACCACAACCTTGCATCACCTGTCCCTCCACCTGGAGGTGGAAACCATGCAGGGAGACACCCAACAGCACCTGCGGGGTCTGACCTCAGTACCTTTGTCCATGCTCTGCCCTCAGCCAGGCCTGCCCTCCTCTTCCTAAAGAATCCAATGTCCCCTATAAGTTATAGCTCAAACTCCTCCGCAGATCCCTTCCCAACTCCAGAAGCAGAGGGATAGTGAGGAGACAGGAAAAAGAAAATGAAGCCTAATCCAGACGCTGCTACTTCCTGGCTGTGTGACTTTAGGCAAGTCGTTATACTTTTCAGATCTTTTTTCCTCATTTTACTTATTTTTTTGTAAATGTTTTATTTATTTATTTTGAGAGAGACAGAGAGAAGATGAGCAGGGGAGGAGCAGAAAGAAAGAGAGGGAGAGAGAGAATCCCAAGCAGGCCCCGCACTGTCAGTGCAGAGCCTGATGCGGGCCTCGATCCCATGAACCATGAGATCATGACCTGGGCTGAAATCAAGAGTCAGACACTTAACCGACTAAGCCACCCAGGCGCCTCTTTGTTTCATCATTTTAAAATGGGCCTGATAATAGCTAACTGCCTCCTGGGTTAGCTGGGACCTCTCCATGCCATCAGGGACAGAGATCCCTTGTGTGGAAGTTCTTTCTTCCTTCTAATCGGCCCAGAGTCAGCAAGAATCATTTTTACTTCTCTCCTATGTTAAGGATTCTTCTAGCACAAACGTCATTCTGTCAGGCGGATGGTTTCTGGTTCACAGTCTGTCTCCCCAGGAGTCTGTGGGCTATTTGAGGAGGGAGTGTATGACACACAGCTTCCTCTTTTCGGCCCAGTCCTCCCTGCCCAGCACAAGGGACGGGGACGCTGGTGTGGCCTTTGGCATCAGGCAGGTCTGGGCTGGAATTGCCCTGGCTTTGCCACTCACCAGCCATGTAATGCTAGCCAGTCACGTCATTAACACTTCCAGACTCAATTCCCTCAATGCAAACGGAGACTAATTACACCTATTCCGTGGAACTGCCACGGGGGAAAACGAGTTAGACAACTGATGTCCCCAGCATGGAGCCTGGGACGTACTAAAACGTCAACTGTTATAAAAGTTGTTTTGTGATCATCATCACTTGAATATTTGATACCCGGTAAATATTTCTGGAATGCAAGAAAATGTCAATCGCATTGCTTCGTTCTGTCTCGAGTTCCTGTGAAACACCAATAGGCCCTTCTCCCCACAAGCCTGCCATCTGTGCAGCATTCAACAAACACTCACCGGAGACAAGAGAGAGGAAATTGGTGTGCTCTGAGTACCCACTGTGAGCCAGACACTACACGAGGGTTCTCCTTAGCCTGCTTCGCTCAAGACCCCCAATTCTATGCGCTTACTCTTATTTAGCCTGACTTTGCAGAAGAGGAAACAGGCTTTGAGGCCAGAGTGCTTTTCCTGGGTTGCTCAGCTTTCTAGGAACAGAAGCAGGGTGTAGGCACAGGTATGTTTGGCTCTAAACCCGTGCTCTCGGCACCACACAACTCTTTTCTGATGGAGACACAGAGAAGGAGAAGGGGTGGTGGTCCCTGACTTCCAAGAGAATCTAGACCCACTGGAGGCACTGGAAAAACCCCCAGAGGAAGGCAAGTCACGGCTCAAGATGGTTTTTGCTGTGCTGACAGCTCAGAGCCTGGAGCCTGTTTCAGATTCTGCATCTCCCTCTCTCTCTGGCCCTCCCCTGTTCACACTCTGTCTCTGTCTCATAAAAACAAATAAAAAACATTAGAAAAAACTAAGAATAGGAGTGAGATGGCACAGGTGCTGAAACACCTGGCTGGGTTTGCTGGCACCCATGAAGGTCATGGCCAGCTCTCCGAATTTACTATGACCACCTGTCTTTCCCATTAGAAGAGCACAGGTAGTTAGGACACACCAATTACAGTCCCTGCTTTGGGCAATTCTCTCCCCTTCTCTTGCCTCGGCCTTCCTATCGGTTCCATGAGAAAGGTGGCAGCTGGTTTCCATGGACAGCTTGGACATCCTATGATTCTCTGCAAGAGGCTCACAGAAATTCCAAGGGAGGTCAGGAGGTGGGTTCTGGTAGTGGGTGGCACCTATGCCGGGGAACCACGGGGAAAGGCTTCTCTTGTGGGAGTGGCCCGAGGATACTGTGTGCGGCCGAGCCCGACAGCCACTTCCCATGGCTGGCCGTCCTTCTAGCTGGAGTCATAAAGCCTTCCGCCTCTCTAGAGCTCTCTAGAACTCCCCACGTGGAGTGGGGGTTCAGTTCAACAAATGCCTATTCAAAGCTGCCTGTTCTCCAGGCCATCAAGTTTACAGAGTCTTAGCCCAGCCTTCAAAACCATCTGTTCTAACATAGGGAGAAGAATAAGTAATAACAGTCTCATAGTCCTTGGAGATGTTTAATATGGTACAAATAAGCATGGAGAGCTGAGGGAAGAAAACAGAGAACACTTTCCCAAGAAAATCCTCCAGGAGTATTGTCAATGTTTATTCAGTAACTATCTAGTAAGGATAATAAATAGACTTTGTATAGTTAATTAATAATAGTAATAGCTGGGGGTGCCTAGGTGGCTCAGTCGGTTAAGTGTCCGACTCTTAGCTTCGGCCCATGTCATGTTCTCACAGTTTGTGAGATCGAGCCCCATATTGGGCTCTGTTCTGGCAGCACGGAGCCTGCTTGGGATTCTCTCTCCCTCTCTCTCTGCCCCTCCCCTGCTCCCTCTCTCTCCCTCTCTCTCTCAAAATAATTAAACTTAAGGAATATTAGTAATAGCTAACAATAGTGCTCACCGTGTGCCGGGCGCTGTTCTAAATGTGTTAGCAATATTAACTCATGATGCTAACGACACCCTGATGCTAAACGTACTATTATAGTCATTTTTCAGAAGAGAAAACTGAGGCACAGGCAGCTTCAGTAACTTGTCCGAGCAAGAACGTGGCACAGCCGGCCATCAAGTCATGCTATGCTGCCTTTTACGTGGGTGCTAAGGTTTCTAACATCCTTCTCCATGCGGCCTATCATTCCAGCCTCGTGTGACTGCCAGACAGACTCAGCTCCTGGTTGGAAGAAAAGAACCCCAGGGTGCAACATGTAAGGGGCCTTCCCAAGGTCACACAGTGAGCCGCTGTGGGGGGGGAGCTGAGGTTCAGCTCAGGCCTGCACCATTCCTAAGCAGAGCCTTCTGGGCTAATGGCAAGACTCAGTAAAGGAGCCCTCTGCTGCCCAGATGGGGCTCGAGCCACCTTCCCCTGGGACAGACACTGTGGTGTCACCTTCCCCTGGGTCAGGCACTTTGTGGAGCTAGGGGGGAAGTGGACATGGATTGTGCACTCCCTCAAAGCCAGGCACGTGATTCCAGCTTCCCAACTACTCAGAAAAGGGGGTACTGTTATTTTCACCACTCACAAATGGGGAAGTAAGCCTTGTAAAGGAGAGACGACTTGCTTCAGGTCAACATTATAGATGCTCAAATTTCTTTTAGTTTTAAGAAGACTCATGTCCTGTTCTCTCTGTGAGTGGCATGGAGCCAAGAGAATTTTGACAAGGTTTGCATGCTACAGACTGATGGGCAAGACAGCACCGGCAAAAAGGGCTTTCTGACATTATCTGAGCACTTACGGCCGAGCCAGGCAGGTCCCATTCTCAGTGCCGCACGCACACTGACTCGGCCCTTCCTCAGAGCAACTCTAGGCGGTGGATACTATTAGCAAGCTCACTCACCAGATGGGGAATCTGAGCCACAACGAGGTTCATTAACATGCCCAAGGTCACACAGCCAGTAAGTGGCAGACCCAGGAAAGTAGGCTCCAGAGTCTGTTCCCTTAACCCTTTGGCTATGGCTCCTCTCACAACAACCACATAAGGTAGGTCCTATTATTTTACTCATTTTTTGATACTGGGAGACTAAGACACAAAATGGTTTAAAACCACCTATGTCTGTATATAGTAAGTGGCAGAGCCAGGATTTGAACCCACAGACCCTGATCCCAAAGAACTCCTTCCTTCTCACCCACTACTGTGCCTACTAGTGAGCTAGAGATCCAGGGGCCAGAGCCAGGCTCCTATCAGGACAGGCTGAAGACATGGTCTTTTCGATGCCTGCTAGGTTTTGCTGGCTCATTCCCTTCCCCATCCCTTGTAACTAAAAACTCCATTCGCAGCTTGCGGCAGTGTCCTCACACCGCACCTTCTCATCGATCACCCGGACTCTGCGTGAGAAATATTTTATAAGCGAGTTGGCTTTGAGAAGCACGGAGCAGCAGCCATTGAACATATGCTTCTGTGGGTATATATTTATTCAGCGTATGTTGAGTGTAATTTTGGGCGGTTTGCATATTTTATTTTTCTGTTGTTGCAGAGAGCAATTTAAGAGAAAGAAGAAAAAAAATCTACCCCTGAATGGAGACAGATGCCATGGGTGGTAGCCCCTGAGGTTCAGAGTCCAGTGTTTTGGGAATGAAGGGGGTGAGAGGAAACGCAAGCCAAGAACTAAGGACCAGCAATAACCGTCTCCCATCCCTGCCACCCACAGCAAGCACTAGCTATCCAGCCCCAGGACAGGGTGCTCCAAGTCTTTATTTTCAAGGCCACGCCAGCAGCCTGTCCAACTCTGTCCCCTAGCTGCTATGAACTGAGTATAAATATCAGCCACACCCTGGGCTACCTGCACACCACCCACCTAACTCTCCAGGCAATCCCACGTTGAGGTGCTGTTGCGCATACGAGAATGTTAATACAGCATTGTTCAGTGTCATTAACTAGTGCAACAGGGATCTGTGCAGCAGGAAGCCTGAGCCCAGACCAGAGCTCCATCAAGGTTACGGGAGCCCTTCGGATTTGGCTTCCGATCCCAAGGCCGCCAATCCCAAGGTGAGTGGCACTGGGCACGCGCCACTCCCCTTCCTGGGTTGGCTTCCACACTCACAGAACACGGATGGCGATGCCATTTGGCTGGTGTGCTGTGTGGATTCCAAGATCCAAAGTTACACTTAAAAGCAGCTTAAAAGACATTGGTTCCCTTTCTCTCTCTACCCCCTCCCCTTGCCTAAAAGGTTTTCCTCTCACCCGGGATGAACTCAGGATGTAACATTTAAAAATATGCCTTAGAAGAAGTCTGCATGGTTCGGACCAGCTGGGGGCGGGGGGTGGGGGTGGGAATTTATGCTCGTGTGGGTGCCAAAACTCAAAGGACAGGAAGAAGCAGGCCCAGGCCTGAGTCTACACCAGAGGAAATCTTTCAGAAAGGAGAAATTTTACCCTGTGTATGTGCTTAAAAGAGGCATCCAATGTGATTTTGCGCGGTGGGATCTTAAGTATCAATTTCTGGCTAGGTAAGTCGACTGAGCTCCTTGTTAGCCAGGACACAGTTCACCCCTATGACTCCGGAGCCCAGCAGAGGGTCCCCACCACAGGAGGGACTTAGGTGATGCATCCTGAATACAGCTAAAATTTGAATGAAACTGTGGACCAGCTGATAACCACTTTTTGCTTCAACCGAAAGAGAAGATTAGTTTTACCTAGCTTAGTGAAATGTGTTGAATGCCAGAGAATTCATCACTGAAAAGCAAAAATAAAATAAAATTGTGGTTCTCTGTACATATAAATGGGGGAACTACATGGAAAAGATAAGGGAATCATTATCATAGAAGTCAGTGTTGTGGCTACTTCTAGAGGGGGAGAAAGGGCTAAAATGGGAAATGGAGTCCCAGCAAGTGTGTTAAGAAAGGGCTGTGCCATGCAGGCAATAGTCTAAGTTTTGACTTGGGTGATGAATAGATAGATATCACATAATTACTACATGTAGTTATATATTTATTTACCTATGATAGAGAGTGGAAAGGGACAGAAGGGGAAAGAAAGAGAGAGAGAGTGAGAGAGCAGGGGAGGTACGGGGGGGGAGGCAGAGAATCTTAAGCAAGCTCCACTCTCAGTGTGGAGCCCAACACAGGGCTCAATCCCATGCCCTTGGGATCATGATCTGAGCAGAAATCAACAGTCAGATGCTCAACTATCTATGGACTGAGTCACCCAGGAGCCCTGCATAATTACTACTGATGAAACTACATGTGATGTTTGACATATTTCTCTATATGTATTTGATATTTCACAATAAAACTGGTATGTATATATATATATATATATATATATATATATATATAAACACAGGAAAACTAATAAAAGAAAATACCAAATTGTTAATGGTGATTATTGGACATGGCATGACTGTGGGTGATGTTTTTCCTCCTTCTTCTTTCTCTGTATTCTAAACATCCTTAGCTGTGTATATAAAAACTTTATAACTGAACAAGGAAAAGTAAGTTTATAGTTGAAATGCCTCATTATCTAAACAAGGCAACAACAGAATCATAGAGGCTGGTTACAATGCTGCTGCCTGTAATTCCACCATATGGAGAACTCCGTCTTCTCCCTAAGGTTTACTGTGTGTGAAAGAACAGCTCTCCAGGGGAAATGGGGGGAATTACACAGGTGCCATGGCTGTCATACAGGCTGACCTTCTGAGTCTTCCCTCTCCAGACTCAAGGACAGCTTTGACTTGTGGACTTGCTGGGGGGGAAAGAAGGAGCCCTAGACAAAATCAAGTTCAACTCTCAGAATCTGCAGAAAACATAAGGGGCTTAGCTAAAAACACACGACACGTAGAACCATGTTGAGGAATGGGGTCACTTTATTAGCTAGGTCTGTGCCATCCCCATGACAGTGGGCTTCTAAGATCACTTTTCCTTACAATGACGGTGAGAAAAGTTCTTGAAGTTTGATGAAAGCCAGAAAAAGATCCCATACACGATATTGTGATTTATAAAAAGAAATATGTTTATTTTTGTCTTCTTCCTCATCTCTAGGCAGAGTTCCCAAACCTTTTGGAATTTCCTTAAGTGACGAGAACTAAGGTGTCTTAGTATTTATAACAAACTCCTTTCAATCACATCTGAATTTATGTTAATGAGGTGACTTTTGGAAAGAACCTAAGGATGGGGGGTGGGGTGGGGCTGGTTGTCAGGGGGAACCAACCAGGTGCTTAGAGGACTGGAACCTTCAGGATCCGGTAAGAAGAAGGAGGGACTGGAAGTTATATCAGTTGCCAATGGCCAGTGATTTAATCAATCATGCCTATGTAATGAAGCCTCCATAAAAACCCAAAAGGATGGGGTCTGGAGAGCTTCAGAGTTAGTACACACTTGGAGGTGAAGAAAGAGCACAGAAGCTCCATGCTCCCTGCCCTATGTACCTCTTCACCTGGTTGTTCAGCTGTATCCTTTATAATATCCTTTACAACAAACTGGTAAACAGAAGTCAATGTTTCTCTCAGTTCTGTGAGTCACTCAAGCAAATTAGTCGAATCCAAAGAGGGGGTCATGAGAACCTCCCATCTGGACCTGTTCAGCCCAAAGTACAGGCTTACAAGCTGGACATATGACTGGTCTCTGGAATTGGGGGGCAACCTTGTAGGTCTAACCCTATAACTTATGGGATCTGATGCTATCTTCAGGTGCATAATGTCCAAGTTTAGTTGGATTGTAGGACACAGAGTCACTGCCCATTGAGAACTGGAGAACTGCTGGGTCATGTCAAGAAGCAAACACACATGGGACCTTGTTTCCTAGCTCATCAAGCTCTGCTCTACCCAACAGGAACTGACCCTGGAAAGGGAGGTTACAGAACTGGGTCCTTCTCGTGCCTGGCTACTCACACTGGGCTCAGCCAACGTCATAAGGGGCAGGGATCATTCTCAGTTTATGAACGATGTAACAGAGTCTCAGAGGCATTCAACAATTTGCCCACAGTCACACAGCTTCCCGGTGATAAGACAGTACATAAACCCAACTCCGTAGCACAGCCAAGTCCGCTCTTTGCACTGGAAGAATTCTGATGAGCCAACCCACTGCCCTAGGAATGTATATGGTGCTATTCAGCTGCTACCCTCTGAGTGAGAAGAAAGGCTAATGAGTGAGGTGTTTATGAAACCTTCTCGCTGTTTGCTACCCCAAGACTAAAAGGTTTCAAGATCGAGGCTGGCGGCCTTGTACTTCTCTGTCGTCCCCAGGATAACTTCTCTAGTCTCCAAGAATATCTGGGCTGGTGGTGAAGATGTACAAGGTGGGACTCAGGGAGAAGGTGGAGAACGCAGGGAAAAGGCTAAATTTTCAAATTCGTAATAAAGATGATGATGATATCATTTCTGATCCACTTGCCCCAAGATGTGTGATTAAAAAAAAATAAGGATACAATGCTGTGTGGGAGATAGAAT
The DNA here is from genome assembly GCA_028646485.1 of Cryptoprocta ferox. Classification (NCBI taxonomy): domain Eukaryota; kingdom Metazoa; phylum Chordata; class Mammalia; order Carnivora; family Eupleridae; genus Cryptoprocta; species Cryptoprocta ferox. The sequence goes on along the minus strand of CM053568.1, from coordinate 16,939,717 downwards.
CCTAGCCTGGAGTTTAGGACACCTGAGTTCAAGCAAAGCATAGTTCCTAGGCTTTTTGGCCTCAATTGGTTCATCTTTATCTTTTCCAGAAGGAAAGAGGTTTACATATGGTTAAAATAAAGTGAAGAAGCCAGTTGTCTTAAAACAAAGGGAAAGGTTTGTATAAAGACATGTGGTTCTGACACAGAAAGTTACCTCAAAGAAACACAACTACTGTATGCTTTCACGCTTCTATTTTTAAACTTATATATATAAATGCTTATTTAGATTTGCATATGCATTGGGGAAAATATACCGGAAGATATATAGAGACCCAAGTAAAAGAGAAAGAGGACATTGGTTTGTCTTTTTTCCTTTACACATTTCAGCAGGGTTTAAATTTGTTTTATTTTAGGGATGCCTGGGTGACTCGGTCGGCGAAGCACCCGACTCTTGATTTTAGCTCAGGTCATGATCTCATGGTTCATGAGTTCCAGCCCCACACTGGGCTCAGTGCTTGAGATAATCTCTCTCCCTCTTTCTGCCGCTCCCTGATTTGCATGTGCATGTATGCACTCTCTCTCAAAAATAAGTAAGCATTTAAAAAAACACATAAAAATAATAAATTTGTTTTATTTTATTTTACAATGAGCATGAGCTACATAAACAACAACAACTAATAAAAAGAAGACTGAAGACAGGATGGGGAAAATACCAACGATTCTGTTACCATAGTTAAGATGATTCCTGGTTTTCATTTCAGAGCTAAGAAAAAAGTGTCTAATTACCAGCATTCCATCAGCCATGAAGTCGGCCACAGGTGCTCAGCATGGCCACTGGGAACTCTGTGGTCACAGTCTCTGACCCGCTCCAGTCCTCAAGGAGACAACAGCTCCGCCACAACAGCCTACTACCTGCCCAGCCCTCTGCATTTGCGGTCTCTCCCATGCACATCTTGCACACGTCACCAAGCTCTACTCTCTAAACTACCATTTTTACTTGATCACTCCCCTCCTCAAGGGGCCACTTTGGGTCCAACACCCTAGCCTGCCCTTGAACTCCTTGAACTAAATCATGAAAGAAAACCAGCACCCCTGAAACAGGGGAGCCCAGAAAGCCAGAGGTGGTGTTGCTTGTATTTATTTTTAATCCATCCCACACCTTCACCCAAATCAGTTTTCACTTGAAAACTGGCCTTACAGACTGTTGAGAATTTATTTTAAAGAAATAACTCAGAACACCAAGGATCCTTCGGCCCAAAGATGATCAGTGCAACACTGTTTAAAATAGATTAAAATTGAAGGAGCACCTGGGCGGCTCAGTCAGTTGAGTGGTCCGACTTCAGCTCAGGTCATCATCCTGTGGTTCGTGGGTTCAAGCCCCATGTCAGGCTCTGTCCTGACAGCTCAGAGCCTGGAGTCTGCTTCAGATTCTAATTCCTTCTCTTTCTGCCCCTCTCCCCCGCTTGTACTCTCTCGCTCTCTCTCTTTCTCAAAAATAAGTAAAACATTTTAAAAACTTAAAAAAGTACAGATTAAAATTGAAAACATTCACAGTGCCCACCAATCAGGTGAAGTAAGGGACAGAACAGTCCCCTCCATGGAGTACTAGGAAATGGGACAAATGATGTTTATGAAGACTTCGCCCTAAGGATGAGGGTTCCGGCATCAGGCTGCTTGACTCAGACTCCCTGCTCTAGAACTTAGACGCTGTGTGACCCTGAGCGAGGTGCCTAGGTTCTCTCTGCCTCAGTTCTCCCATCTGTAAGAAAGGGGTAATTGTCAGACTCATGTCAGACGCTTTGGGACACAGCAACACCCCAGGACAATTTTAGCTCTCATCATCCCCATCATCCCCGCGTGAAATATCAGATAATGGTAGCAGCAACCACAGTTTGTGTCTACTTAGGGCCGGGTGCTGGCCCATTGTGCATGCATTATCTCAGTTAGTGCCGACAGCAGCTTTGCTGGATATTATTAGCCCCATTTTACTCAACAGGAACATGAGACTCAGAGGCCTTACAGAATTTGTCCCAAGGTCACCCAGCTAATGAGTGACAGACCAGATTTGTGGCCCAGGTTTCTCTGATGCCAGAAACTGTGCTCTTAAGCACTCCCCTGACCCCCTGAAAGTAGGGGTGATGGTTAGAGTAAATACATTCTCTCATAAGGGCACCTTTCCAAAGGCGAAAAGCTTTGTGAAGCAAATGCATGAAACACACAATTAAAATGTCAACAATCACTCCAGAGATGCTTACAAAAGGGAAGCAAAGGGATGGAGATTTTTTCCTCCTGTATGTTTGCTTTCCCACCAACAAGGAGTTAAGCCTCACCCTCCACCCTGCGTTGCCCTTCCCCCTCTCCACCTCAGGCCTCTCTGATGTTGGAAATCTGCCCTGTGAGAACATGTATCATGAGGTCATAGATTGCAGGAATTGAAAGGAAACTCAGCAATCAGCAGCCCCTCCCCGGGCCAGTCTGAAGCTCCCTCTCCCTTCCAGCATGCACTCCACACAGACAGTGGCCACCTTCCCCGAAGTGATTTGTTCCACTCCTGCCGCCAACAGGTGGCAGCACCAGGCATCACCCACTCCCTGCCCCCACCTTTGGGGCTCCTTCCCCCCACACCATTCTTCCAGGAATCAAAGGGTAAAACCCATCACTTTCCAAGGGCGAGGGCTGCTCCCTGACTTTAACAGCTAATGACTTCCACACAATAAAACCAGCTTACCAGAAATATCATCAGACCCAGCAAATCTGGGTCCCAAAGAAATAAAATGAGGGGAAAAAATAGCGAAGGCTTCAAATGTCACGGGAAGAATAAAATATTTAATATCATAAAAGGGTGCCGAGGCTTTATGAGAAAGCCACACATTATAATCCTGGAAACCCCATGTAGGACTCCCACCGCCCTTCCCCCACCCTACCCCCACCCCCCAGCGCCCCCTCCCTGGCCCCAGAAGGGAGGAGGGCTATGCTCAGAGTTCACAAAGAAAGAATTCACAAGTACAGCTCCCAAATGAGGGGCAGTTCCCTTCCTTTTCACTCCCCAATGTTTGATTCTTATGTGCAGGCTCGGAGTCAATAGGCAAGTTCTAATCTTCTTTTCTGACTCTCCTACCCCCTTTCCCGATACTCATTCTCTTTCATCTTCCCGCAGATCTCCTGGATGTGGAGAAGAAATTTTGGACTCTGAAGGAGGAGGGGGAGAAGGAAGTGTCCCCTTCCTTTACGCTCCCTGACACTGGGGGACATTTGCTTTATCCCACGGAACGATCCTTAGCCTCTGGAAGTTGCTATCTGATGAGTTAAGAGAACGGAGTTAGATATACCTGGCTTTGAATTTCTGCTACACCTTTATTTGGCTGGTTAGACTTGGGCAAGTTTCTCATGCTTCCTAAATCCATTTCTTCATGGACAAAATAGAAGTAACAAGAGTGCTCACCTCCTGAGGCCGATGTAAGGATCCAACGTGATGATGATACATTTCAAGCATTCGTCCCAGGGTCTGGCATGTAATCAGCACTCAGAAACTCTCTATATGTATGTCTATCAGTAATTATTGATAGCACTAATTCCTTTGTCAATAGCATCAACCAATTCATACTTTCAGTAATATGATCAGTACCAGTATTAGTGATGAAGGGGCATATAGAGAATTCTCCATGTATAGACCTGCTTGATCAGAGGGTGCCGTGATGAGGACTAGATATAGGAGACACTCCACCCTTGAAAATGACTATTTCCCTGCCCAAGAGCCTCTGAATTTTCGTAAAGATGTGTTTTCCTCTGACTCTGCATATCTGTAAAGATTTGTAAGAAGAAAAAGGTGCCAAGCATCATTCCTCCTATTGACTCTGGCAAAAGCCATCTTCGTTGTACCATGAATCCATCACACCCCCTGTCACCGGTCTGCTGGGATGGACTCAACCTCAAGAGTCCACTTCTGGGGAGGAGACACCGCATTTCAGGGGCCAGACCCCACCGCCGCTCAGCCCTGCATCACCCATCCAGGTGGGCAGAATGCCAGGCACACAGGCTCGGGCTTCCCCTGGTCAGCAGTACCTGGGCTGTGCTCCGAAGTGATTTCCCACTCAGCTGACTCTCCTTGGGTGCCTTCCCCGCCCTTCTTGAGTTTCATTTCCTTTAGTCACAGTCCAATTGAGTCATTAAAGAGGGAAAGGATGAGAAATGGAGAGAAGCGGCCTCTCTCTCCCTATATGAACCAGATTGTAGTCTTTGCCTCCTTCTGAGCGGTGCCCAAGAGGCACCTGACATATAATAAAAGGTAATTCCTCTCTATGTTCATCTTGGCTTTTAAAAAAAAGGCAGCATTTTTGGGTTGCCTTTCAGCATCTCATTGCAATCAGGGGTGCTGTGGCCCTTCCTAATATCTGGGAGGCCAGATGGCTTTTTAGGTCAAAATGGAAAAAAAAAAAAAAAAGCACAAAAGAGAGAAGGAGAATATGTCTGGGTGATTTCTATGGGGTGGGGCAGAGTAGGATTGGTCTGGAATTCAAAGGGAGGGCTGGGGACTGATGCTAGACATACCTCCTAAAAGATATCAACACTCTGCAGGATCATCAAGTCAGCATGCAAATCCCCGTACCTTCCTCGGTCCTAACTTTCTGTGAAGGCCCTGAACTGTTTGGTACTTGCCCTCCTCTCTCCTCCACCCTCCTTTTTCGATGCTTCTCCACATATCCTCATTTTCTCCCAGGCAGTTCCCTTTCTCTCATGTGTCAAGTAGAGATAATCATACAACCTAGCTCATAAGCTAAGCACTCAAAATCACGTCTGGACACAGGTCACTGTGTGGACGATCGCTCTTACATTACTAGTCTTTGTCTTTTTTATTAAAAAAATAATGTTTATTTATTTGTGAGAGAAAGAGACATAGAGTACAAGTGGGGGGTGCAGAGAGAGAGGGAGACACAGAATCCGAAGCAGGCTCCAGATTCTGAGCTGTCAGCACAGAGCCCAACGTGGGGCTCGAACTCACAGATTGCAAGATCACGGCCTGAGCCGAAGTCAGCTGCTTAATTGACTAAGTCACCCAGGTGCCCCTAGTCTTTGTCTTTCTTAAAATGGATCTAACAGTGCCCACCTAGAGGGAGAGTTACAACCATTAACTGCCATGAGTGTACGTGAGCTGGAACACAGTGTTAGTGAGTGTCCCTTTCTCCTACTCCAGCTCCCTTCTCTCTGCACTCACTTCCACCTTGTGAGATACTCTCGTGCAGAGATGAAGTGATTTGTTCAAGGTCACACTGCACTCCTGTTGAAGCCCATCTCGCCTTCTGAGCTACCTTAGAAAACAAGGTGGGGCTCTTTTTCTCGTGTCCCCTGCCCCATTCAGCGTGCTGGATGTAGGACTGTTGCTGCATAAATCTCTGGACTGGTGCAGTGGCAAAGCTGATTATAAAGCCATTGCCTGGGCAGGTTCAACTGGGAGGAAGGAGTCTTGGGATCAAATCTCAATTCCGTCACTGTTTTCCTACATGCAGCTTGAGCTATTTCTGCAGCTTTCTAGGCCTTTGCTTTTCTGTCTGTATAATGGGTGCTGGCCTGGTTAGATCTCTAGGATGCCTTCCTTCTCTGAGAGCCCTGGTCTGTGTGTCCACGCTGCAGGAAGAAGGTAGATTTAAGAGAGCCACGCATTCTCTGCTGCCCTTCCCATCCACAGGTGAAGTCCAATTCCCTCTCCGTGACTCCACACTGACCTCAAAGACCCGCCGGACTAACAGAATGGGGTAGAAATGATGTTCTGGGACTTCTGAGGCTAGGGGCTGAGAAGCCTTGTAGCTTCTGCCTGTGCTCTTGGAACACCTGATCCTGGGCTGCTCCCTCTGCAGAGCCAGCCTCTGTGGCCCGACAAGCCCCGCCCAATGGAGAGGCGATGGGCAGGCACTCCAGTTGCGGGCCCAGGGGCAGAGCTGAGGTCCAGCATGGCCAGGCTCGACTGCTATTCCAGCACCTTCTGGGTAAGTGAAGAGACCCTCGTGGAAGAAATCTTCCAGCTCCAGATGGTCACTTGTCATACATCAGAGACAAATGACCCAGCTGAACCCTTCCCATATTCCAGACTGACAAAACATGAGAAAAACATTGGAAAAATGGAGGTAAGCTGTGAACTGCCATTTCAACAGGGACTGAGGAGAACAGATCACCAGTTTGTCTGGGGTTGAAGCCATCAAGGGGATGCTTCTCCACCAGGGTAACACCAAGGGAGAGCCTGAGAAAAATGCTGGGGGCGGCGGGCCACAGCAACACAGGGATGGCCAAAGTGTCCTCCACACATTATGATGAAATACCCATGGTTTTCTTTGGGTTTGTCCTCTATCTAGATTTATACGATTCCTAATAGATAACAATCTTTTACCCTCCAGCACACTGAAGGGGACACAAGGCTCCCTCCCCTCTCTGATGCTTCCTTCACTGTTCCTTCCTCCATCTGTGATCAAGAGGTGAGGGTCTCCCCAGAAATAACTGAAACTCTAAATAACAAGATAATTCTTTTCATGGCATCTCCTGGATCACCCTCAGTATTCTCGCCGACAATATCTTTATTCATCCTGCATTAGTTTCTTCTTGCCGCTGCAACAAATTACCACCGACTTGCTGGTTTAAAACAACACAAATGTATTATCTTGCAGCTCCACAGTTTGGAAGGCCAACAAAGTTCTCAGGTGGCTCAAACCAAAGTACTGGCAGGGTGGCACGGCTTTCTGGGGGCTGTAGGGGTGAACCCGTTTCCTTGCCTTTCCCAGCTGTTAGAGACTCTTCCTTAGGTTGTAACCCCCTTCCTCCATCTTCAAAATTAGCAAGGTTGCATCGCTCTGAACTCCTCTGCTGGCTCCCTCTTCCACATTAAAGGACCCTGTGATGACACTGGGCTCACACTGATAATTCAGGACAATCGCCCTCTTTAAAAGTCAGCTTACCAGCAACCTTAGTTCCCTATGTGAATTTAATCTCCACCTTTGTTATGAAAGGTAAAATATTCACAGGTTCCGGGCATTAGGATGTGGAAATCCTCATGGGGGCTGTAATGCTGCCTACCACACGCCCAGTGACCCTCCCCAAACTGGGCAACTGTATACTTGAGGACCGCAGTATCCCAGGGGAACTACCACAGAAGAACCAGAAAACCAAGCCCAAATGGGTCCATTTTTTTTTTTTTCATTTGGAGGTTCAAAAGTTGAGGTCTAGATAGAAGGTAAAGTATAATGATATGAATAATCATGGGCAATCTGAGATATGTTAGAGCACTGGATCCTCCACCTTCCACCCCCATCCCTCCCAAAGACGTAAGGATCATCTGAGCGTGGGAAGATAGGAGTGTTGGAAATAAAACAAGACGGTCTTGCAAACGCTAGAGAATGTCCTTCAAAGAGATCCTGTGCTCCATCCAGTCTTGCCCACGGGGTGCTGAAGAGGATGACGAGCTATAGAAAATAAGGGTGAGTTTGAGGGACTGGAAAGCAAAGAGTGTCCCCGCCTCCACTTGCCGGTAGCATCTGGCTGATGGCAAGCACGGTCGAGTGCTCTTCCTTGGTATGGCAGCACCCAACGACAAGAGCCTCCATGGTCCGCCTAAATCAAGAGGCCTTCAGCTGCCTCCTCTCAGATACTCATGCCCCCAGTGTGGTGTCAAAGAGCTGCCACCCTCAGGCCCTCCGCAGGGCGGTAAAGCTACCTGATGCACAGAGCCAGCTGGCCTCCAATGGCCTTGTGGTGGGGATGGAGAGAGCAAGGCAGAAGACACCAGGATAAACCACATGCCTATAAATCACATGGGAACAGAGTGGTGCTGGCCCAATACCAGAAAGGAGAGACAGTGATGGTCAAGGGCCAGATAAGACAGCAAGCACTGGAACTGACAGGTAGTCATCCAGTACAGAACCAGCCCTCACCCCCATGCTTAGATGGACATCAGCCCCCTTTGAACTTGGGACACTCAGGAAGAGGTGGGAGGCAGAAAACCTGAACTGAACTAGAATTAAGTTTCCACCACCAATGGATGGAGCAGAAAAGAAATGATATTTGGTTACAGAAACGTTAGAAAATTAAATTATAGAAAATTAAATAGGCTGTGTTCCTGAGTTTTCATGGCTCCAAATATCGTATTCACTGCATAAAAACATCCGCGATCCTGGTCTCATCATCCTGCACGTAAGTGGCATTTTATCAATCCCTAATCATCTCTAGTTATATTCTTTTTCAGAGAACCTATGAGTTCAAAATCTACTGCTTCCTTCTGAAAGATGAAGAAACTGAGGCTCACGAGGTCAACGTAGATTCTAAAGTTTGCTGATGACCACGCCAGGGCTTAAACCCAATTCGAGTGGCCCAGCCTTCATTCCAAGCTTCTCCGCTACTATCTCCTCTCAAGGTCATAGGAAAGCAAGCCAAAATAGTTATTCCATGAAGAATAATACTGAAAACACGTTCCTGGGCCTCTGCCTGGCCACCTTGTGGTGATATCTTGGGAAGTCATTCTGGGTCCTGCATGGGTAGGGAACTCACTGCCCAGGCTTGTTGTGAAAATGAGTTATTGGATGCAGACATGTCTGGGGAACTCTAAAGTGCTCTAAAAATATACGGTATTATTACTACTTTTTTAGTTCGTTTGTTTGTTTTTGTTTTTCGCCAAAGGGAGTTTCTTAGAAGAGGAGCTGTAACAAACAGCTTCTCTATGCAGGTTTCAAGAGAAAGGAGAGACATTCCCAAGTGCAGTGTAAAAGTGGGCATCTCCCCATCTATTCTAAAGGCACAGAGAAGAGCGTACCTTACCTCCATCGAGCCCTGGAGTTGCAACTTTAACATGAGATCCTTAATCTAAAGAGGAAGGTCTTTGACAACCTCATCAGGCTGTTGAATTTTCTCTTAACCTCCAGGGAATGAATGTTCTTTCTCTCTCTCTTTTTATTTTTTATTTTTCTAGTTTACATTGATGAATGGGGGGAAAGTGACAACTCTTACCTAGACGCACGCACACACGTGTGTGCACCCTCTGCATTCTGAGGTTTCGTCTTCTGAGACATATATTTTCAAGGAGAGGGAGTTTAATTAGTTCGGGAAACGGAACTGATGGAAGAAGGGAATAGAGGCAGATAACTCATGCCTTTGAGAAATATCAGCTTCCTGTTTTGGAGACAACACAACTGATCTGGGACACCCTTTCGAGTTGTGAGTCTACTGAGTAGCTTTAAGACTTGGGCAAATCCTCCTCTCTCTCAGTGGGCCTCACTTTACTAATGAGCAAAATGGAGGGTTGGGTTGCAATACTCTGAAGCAGACAGCTGCTGGCACCAACCCCCCTTTCTGTTGCCTGCACCCTACTTTTCCTTGAGAGTCTGTGCCCTTCCTCCAACTCACTACCACCTATTGTAGGTGCAGCTGGCACTTGGCCAAAGTCTCGGGCATGAGCGGGTCTGGGATGAGCCCAGTGTTTCCCCTTGACCACAGTGATTGGTACAATGATGAGCATGAGGACTAAGTGGAACCAATGAGATGAGATCCTGTGACTTGAGGGGGAGGATGTAGGGAAGAGATGTTCTTGTCCTACAGGACTTACTGAGTGGGGACGCTGTAGCTGTCCAGCGAATGGCAAGGTGCTGAGGAAAGCAGAGTAAAGAGAAGACAGATCCCAATGGCATTGCTTAAACCCCTTAATCCTCCTGTGTCTAGACTTCTATCTGATCCAGTACATTCCCTTTTTTTGTCTAAACTAGTTCTGAGTTTCTACCACTTATAATCCTAAGAATTCTAATAAAAAAAATCTCTAATTGCCCACCTATCTCTGAAGACCTGCTGATCTTTGACTCTAACATGCAGTTTAATTGCATTATCTCAATCTCTAGAAGCTTCTCCTCTGTATTGGCCTCCCAGCCATTGTCTATTTCCCTAGCCATGGTGCAGGAACAATAAGAGTGGACTGTGTATTCTATTTCCTGTGGTCTCTCCCAGAGCAGGAATTCATATCTCTGGCCCCGTGCCTCCCTCCATCCCTTCTTTCTTACTTCCTTATTTACACAGATAGTTGGGGTATTAAGTTTGATCAACAGATTCCTGGGTTCTCTCTCAGTGTCCTGGGTGGGATAAACTTGAAAACAGCCAGTCTGTGCTATAAATATTGCAGAAGCTATAACAGATGTAATATGTGCATGAAGACAAAGATGATCCTTGGAACGGTGTAGTCACTTTGCCAAGATGGGGAAGAAAATGAAGAAAAATCTGAAAAGAGATCTACTTGTTCTCTACACTGGCTGGGTGGCTGGGAGAAGGCCCTCAGGCAAAAGGATGGCAGGAGCATAGGCTCTGAGGCATTAAATAGGCAAGTATGTTCAGAGAACTACATCTAATTCATTCCGCCGGCTTTAGTGTAGAATGAAGCAAAGTGCTGGAGAGGTTGGAAAGGGCCAAATCAAGAAGGCATAGAATGCCAGGCGAAGAAGTTCAGCTTGTAGGGTACTGCTTCTCAAGTGTGCTTCTGTGACAGCACTGCCTCCCCATAAAGGCAACACTCATTAAATTGTTACAATTTTACGCCCCTGGGACCTAACCCCCTCTATCAAATCAAGATTACTGGTGTGGGACCCTGAAACATACATTAAAAAAATTTTTATTAATGTTTTTTAAAATTTATTTTGAGGGCAGAGGAGGGGTAGAGAGAGAGAGGAGAGAAAGAATCCCATGCAGGCTCTGCATTGTCAGCACAGACCCCGATGTGGGGCTCAATCTCATGAACTGTGAGATCATGACCTGAGCCGAAACCAAGAGCTGGAGGCTTAACTGACTGAGCCACACAGCTACTCCTGGAACCTGCATTTTAAGCAAAGCCCCCCTACGTCATTCCTATGAAACAAACCATCCAGTCTGGGAACCTCTTTCTATAGGCAATGAAGATCCTCACAGACCTTCTTCTGTGTCCTTATTCCATGCCAGATACTAGAGCTCTATGCAACAAGTCTGCCACCCTTCTCCACGCCCTTGCTTGGCCATCCCCACTCTTTTTCTTTTTTAAGTTTATTTATTTATTTTAAGAGAGAGAGAGAGAGCGCGCGCAAAAGCGAGCACGCTCGGGAGGGGCAGACAGAGAGAAGGAGAGAGAGACAGATAGTCGCAAGCAGGCTTTGCATCAACTCAGAGCTGGATGTGGGGTTTGAACCCACAAACCATGAGATCATGACCTGAACCAAAACCAAGAGTGAGATGCTTAACCGACTGAGCCCCCAGGTGCCCTGCCCACTCTTCTCCTAATGTGAGTTGACCCATCTTTTAAAGCCAGTTCAACACTACCTTCCCTACCTTCTACAAACTTTAAAATCTCAGCTGAAATTCTTCTAGACCTCTCAATGACATGGCCCCAATGTGTTCACAGAGATAAGACATGCCCTCCCTCACTCCCAAATGGACAGTAACCTACCTGAGCCCAGGAGCTCTCAAGGACCTATTTCATGTTGGGCACTAAAGTGCTGATATTTCATTCTTCCAACAATTCCACAAGGTAGGTTTAATCACCCATTTAACAGATGAGGAAACCAAGGAAGACTGGTGTGCCAAACAGGACATAGGGGTAGGAGCTATGAGTAGTGTGACTCTCCTTCACCAGCCATACCCCCCCTGCAGGAAGGGGCCTCCGGAGAGCACCTTTAGCACCTGGGCCAGCACCATGTTCATGGGCCAACGGCACTTACCACACATCCTGAGGAGTCCACCTGGCGGTCTGACACGCACTTGAAGTTTCGAGTACAGCCCCCATTGTTCCGAGAGCAGTCACGAACTGGCCCAAAGGAAGACAGCAGGTCATTGATGGTTTCAAAGTATGTAGACAGCATCGCCTCTTCCCTTGAAGACAAAGGGGATGGTTAAACCCCAGAGACACATGTATCATTAGATTAAAACAATTAAATATGCATTCAATACATTTAAGATCATCATTCATGGTATTTGTAAGCAAGAAAATGATACAAAAATCCATATTTCAGGAGAAATGAATAAGAAAAAAAATCCAACAGGTAGGCCATCACATGACACGATGTTTGTCTACCTGTGATCAAGAGGAATATATTTGGAATGTTGCATTCTTTATTTCATCAATCCCCATAATTTGGGAAGGTAGGCATGAGATTTCCATTTTACTAATAAGTGAACTGGGGCTTAGAAAGCTGAATGTCTTGCTGAAGTCCACCCAGCTTGTCATGTGGCAGAACTGAAGGTTGTGCCAAGCTCCATTGGAGTTCAAAGAGCAAGCTCTTCTCAGTATACAACTCTTAACTTATATAACATTACTACAGATTCCAGACCTCCCCATAGCAACTCTGCAAAATGGGCATCTTCCTATTATTCCTACTTTGGATATAAATTGAAACTATTCTTGGTTACAAATTGGGGGTATGGGATTTACCCCCAAATTACCAGCCAATAAATACCAGGGCCAAGGCACAAACACAGGACTGTCTGACTCTAGGACCCCAGAACTGTATTCTTCATACTGTCACATAAAAGTGACACCAAAGACTTGTAGCAACGACTGTTGGAAAGGTCATGGGATTCTAGGCAAATGCATCATTCCTCCCAAATGAGGTTCCCAAGGGAAAACAACTGGACTAGGTACCATAATTCGTGGATCTGCCAAAATTTTATTAGAGGAGATATACAGATGGAAGTTTCTGGATGCTGTTTTCTGGTGCAAGAGCCCCAAATAAGAGTATCCTAGCATGGGAATATCTGTGATGCCGACAAGTGCAGAAGATACTAAAGGGACGCCATGGGAAGTGAGAAGTACACATTATCCCATGATATATGGCTCATGGAATCCAGAACTGTGAAAGAAGGGAGATGCCTGTATATGCACATGTTGCAAGAAGAGGCCAGTGAGCACTACTGGTGATGCCCATAGACCATCCTTCATCCTTCTCCCACTGGTTTCCTCCACAGGCCTGGAGTTCTAGGTTTTGGTGCCCTAGTTTATTTTCTGTCTTTGGCATGATCCCTTTCTGTCCCATCTTTCATACTGACTGCCAGGGAACTTGATAAATTCCAGCTCTAATTAGATACCCCATTGATTAATAAGAGTTCTCTATTACTTAACAAAAGAAAATCTAAATTAGCTTCCTTGGCATTCAAGGTCCTTCATAATTTGGTCCTGCCTACCGGTCTAGCTCCATTTACCCTGTCCTAATATTTTCTATTGGTGAGCCACGGGTCTCTTCTCATTCCCTAAACACACACATCTTCGGTTAGTTTCTCTGAAAACAGACTCTGAAACAGAGCTGCATACAGCAGGTTTATCAATGATCCCTCTTATGCACTTTTAGAAAAGTAAGCAAGACAGGACTGGACAAGGGAGAGGCTGATCTGCAATGTGGTTAATGCACATAGATCTAAAGCCTCAGTTTGACCTTAGGGGAGCTCTAGAGCTGGGTGGCCCTTTGAGGATTTCCTGATTAGAGACAGGGGAGCAGCCCTCTGCATCACCCTGTGAGCCAGTCACTGGGCTCACTGGCCAAAGGCTGCCATCTGGAAGGTGGTACCCTTGCTCAAGGCAGAAGGCAATCAATCTCAGTGAGGAACACAGCTGTGTGGGCCATGCGCCATGATCTGGGGGATGGGCAGGCCAGCCCTGAAGAAGGGGTCTGAGGACAGTACATTCCTCCACCTCTCTGAATCCGTCATCATGCTCTTAGTTTAGGATGCTCATTTCTAACTTTTCTTCCTGACAAAATCCGAAGAATCCTTCAAAACGCTTCAAGTTCATCCATCCATCCATTCATGTAGTGCATGTGCTTACTGAGGGCTTGCTATGCAGCAGGCACTATTCTAGGCCTGCGGATGCAGAAGTGACATAGGACAAAGGCCTTCCCTCCACAGAGCTTGCTATGACCTCCTTTGGGAAACCCTTTCTATTTCCCAAACCAGAATTAATTTCTTTTCCCTCTGAGTACATTGTTTAAATCTATTATCTCACTGATCTTAATCATCAGCTCTGTGGTTTCCCAGAGAGACTGTATGTAAGCTTTTGGAGCAAATGGCTCAAGACTAACTCATCTCTCTCTAGCCCTTAGCACAAGGCCTGGCAAAAACCTGTCATAAGCAAATGTTTTTCAGATAAGACAGAGAAAACCTCGGAAGGCTTGGATGCAGATTCCACCTCTCACTGGTTTCACCAAGAGTCTATCCAACAGGACACTCCCCTGCCCACCCCCAACTCTAGTCCCCCTCCCAAGTCTTTCATGCTCAGGTCTGAAGGACAGGACAACAGAGAAGATGGCTGGAGAGCTGCTGGACTATCCCTCACTTCCCAACTTTACACAGAGTGAGGTCAGGATGACAGGTGGATGGGGGAAGAGGATTAACAGTTCCTGAACTGAGGCTCTTGGGAGACTTGCCATTTTGGAGTCATGGAAAGAGTTGAGGTTTCTGAGAAGACATTAGGCTATTAAAATATGAATATCCTTAGAGGGAGAAGAAGAAGTAAAAAGAGGGGATAAAGACAGAGGGAGAGACAAGCTGAGAAAGTGTGTGACCACATAAAGAGATAAACATGTAGAAAATCGCTAGAAAGAAAGAATTGGATGGATGGATGGATGGATGGGATGGAAGGATGGGTCGGTAGAAAGAAGGAAAGAGAGGAAGGAAGGAAGGAAGGAAGGAAGGAAGGACGAAAGGGAGGAAGGAAGGAAAAATAGACAAACAAACATAAAGAGAGACAGAGAGAGACACCTGGAGGAGTGTCATATAGAGAGAAATTAAAAAAGAGGAAGATGGAGACAGAGAAAGTATGTGAAAAGAGAGACAGAAATGAAGAGCTAGATTAGGGAGAAACAGGAGTAAGAAATACCCAGATTTTAAAAGGAGAAAACACCAAGGAAACAAAACAAGGGCATTATGTACACAGAGCTGGAGGCAGGGAGGGGAAGGGATGGGGAGGGGTACAGGACAAGGGCACTGGGACCTGGGAGGAGACAAACTCAGAAAGCCAGAGAATGAAAGAAGAAAAAGACCCTGCCTAAGTGGAAGAGAACACACACAGGGACACAGAGAGCAGTCAGAGTATGACAAAGAAAAACAAAGGAAGAAAAGAGAAAAACAAGCAAAAAATGTCACCTTGCGGTGGAACCTGGAGACAGCTCAGGCTATACAAATAAGGAGGCTGTTAGCTTTTAAAAGGATTGATTCTGCATAAACATCAGTTACACGGAGGAGAACATTATTTAAAACACAAAGAGCTGACACTGGGGCTGTTACTGAGTCTAGCGGTGAGAATGTGTCAGGCTAAAGAAATGAAGAATCATCCAGCGCGAGTGAGAGAAGTAGCTCAAGGCAGACTCTGACATTTTCTTAACTCTGGACTTAATCCCTCATCCCAGCTGCTGAGTCCAGAACGTGGGGTTTGTGGGAGCTTAAAACTGCCCCTGGAACTGAGCACAAAGGATCAAGGGACTAGCGCTGCAGGTGGATGTGGGCTGGGGTGACAGAGAGATCTGGGTGAGTCACAGCTATGCCAGAAATTGCCATCAGCACCAACGACATCATCATCTATAACTTCCTGAGCACCTGCTGTGCATGGAGGACCTGCTAGTTTCCTTCCCTGTGCTCTCTCCTCTGACTTTCACCTATGAAATACACATTTTTACTCCTACCAGGCAGCTGGAGAGACTAGGTCTTGGGGGTCTCCGTCACTTGCCCTGGTCCATGAGGCGGAGAGGCCAGGGTATGCACCCAAGTGGGCCTGATGTCAGGTCCTAAGCTTCCCCCAAGCCATAGCTGTGCCCTTGGGCAAGTCAGCGCTCTCACAACAGGAAAGCTGGTAGAAGCCCACATCCAATCTCTCTGGGTCTTCGAGAAGGGAGAACCGGAAGGGTAGAAAGTATACAACCTCTGCATATCTCCCAGCACTGCCTCCCGGCCTGTGTACCTGCCACAGTAGCCTCCATCCGTGTTGGAATAAGACAGGGAAACGTGTGCACTCATTTCCTAGGGCGCCCATAGCCAGTACCATAAACCAGATGACTTAAAACACCAACAACTTATTCTCTCCCAGTTCTGGAGGTTAGGAGTTCAAAATCAAGGTGTCAGCGGAGTAGTGCTTCCTTGGTAGACCCCAGGGGAGGATCCTTCCTGGTCTCTTCATGGCTCCCCATGGTTCCTGACAGCCCTTGGCATCTCTTGCCTTATGGCCACATCATTCTAGCCTCTGCCTCCATCCTCACATGGCCCTCTTCCTGTGTCAGTGTCTTTTCCTCTTCTTACAGTGACACCATCCATTGGATTCAGCACCTACCCAAATCCAGTATGTCCTTATCTCAATTACATTGGCAAAGACCCTATTTCCAAATAAGGTCACATTCTGAGGATCCAGGTAGACATGAATTCTGGGGGGACATGACTCAACCCACTATTCATGGCTCACAGGAAAGTCCTCGGACTCACACAGTAGGGCAGAGCTGGGACTAGAACATTCCGGTCCTTGGCTCTTACTCCAGTGCTCCTAACACCCCACCAGCCCTTCCAGTTCCAGAATCTGCATGTTACATTATGGTATATACAAGGCCTATAAAGTCTTAGAAAAAGAACCACGATGAAACCACTTCTCTCCTCAAGGGAGAGGAGAAAAGACCAATGTTCATTAAGTACCTAACATCCCAGGCAGAACAGGGGTCAGCAAGCTTTTCTTTATAGGAATCCATAGTAAATACCTTAGGCTTTGTAAGCCTTACAGTCTCTGATCCAACTACTCAATTCTGCTTTTGTAATGCACAAGCAGCCACGGAAAATATGCAATGGCCATCTGCAAAATGCAATGAACTAGCATGGGTATGCTTCAATAAAACTGTATGTACAAAAAGCATGGCAGGCCGGATTGTTATTTCTTTTTTGATTTTTTTTTTAAATAGGAAAATCCACAGGTCAGGGTTGGAATTTGGATTTGAAGACAGGTATGCCCAACTGCAGAACACACATTCTTTCTCCTACACGAAGTTTCATCTGTGCCTCAGTCTTCTCATCTATATAGTAGGAACAGTATGTTTCTAGCTTCCAACCACATAGGATCATTGTGAGAACATAATGACATGGTGCACAGAGGCCCAGTGCAAATCGATTCATAATCCATTCATCAAGAAACATCTGGGGGCGCCTGGGTGGCTCAGTCAGTTAGCATCTGACTTCAGCTCAAGTCATGATCTCACTGCTCGTGAGTTCAAGCCCTGCATCAGGCTCTATGCTGACAACTCTGAGCCTGGAGCCTGCTTCCAATTCCGCACCTCCCTCTCTCTCTCTCTCTGCCCCTCTCCTGCTCACACTCTGTCTCTTTCTCTCAAAAATAAATAAACATTAAAAAATAAAAAAAGAAAAAAAGAAACATCTGGGCACCCATTGCGGGCCAGGGTACTGAGCTGATCATTACTATGGCTCTCCTTTGTCCTCTCCATGTCTCTGTCCCTGCACCTGCCAGGTTCGGACGCTATCCAAGTTGTTTCCAAGCTACTCTCCAGCTTATGCATCCCAATTCTTTTGGATATTACTGGTTTCAAAACTGGGTCAGCCAGGGGTGCCTGGGTGGCTCAGTCAGTTAAGTGTCTGACTTCAGCTCAGGTCATAATTTCACAGTTCGTGAGTTTGAGCAATGGGCTCTGTGCTGATAGCTCAGAGCCTGGAGCCTGCTTCAGATCCTGTGTGTCCCTCTCTCTCTCTGCCCCTCCCCTGCTCTCTCTCTCTCTCTCTCTCTCTCTCTCTCTCTCAAAATTAAATAAAACATTAAAACAAAAAAACAAAAATGGAGTCAACCAGAACTGCCCCCTCGCCCCAGGCTGAGTGAGGCTGTCACGCCCACACTGCCTGATCGCTCAGGTGTAAATGTGGCACCTGGGCTCCACTTGGCTGAGTCAGCGGAGCCCTACACAGGGTGAGCATCAGGCAGGGCAGCTGGGAACAGATGCTGACATGGCCTGCTGCTAATAAACACCTGGAGAGGTCTGTGTCACTCATAGAGAGGTGTGAATGGATGACTCAGGGCCCAAACAGTGCCAAGACCCCACGGGGGCAGACTAATCATCCTCTAACAGCAACGGGCAGCCTTGTTTCCTGAGCCCCCACGGAGGGAGGGAGGGACCTAGGACAGGCTTCTCAGCCCCAACAGTGTGAGCAGCAGTATGGACAGTGGATATGCAGCAGCTTTGTCTCCTGGTTTCACTCACTATGAGGTGGTGGGCAAGTCCCTTACACTCTGAGCCTCCACTTTCTCATCTGCAAAATGGGTATACGAACTGGCAGAATTAGCATGAGAAATAAACCAGGCGATATATGCAAAATGTTCCCCAAACAGAAAGTGCCCAGTGGCCGCTGGTAATTAGTACTATCTGAGTGTCCCTCAAAGTTGCAAGAAGCATGACTTGAGAGTGTAAGGAACTCAGTGCAGGAGAACCTTATATCGTCCGTTTACTCATTCATGGTTTCCATTGATGCCTAATTTGTTCTGGGACCCGAGCTGGTTCCTGGGTCATAGAGCAATAGATGTGACACAGCATGTGCTAGTGAGGTAGAAAAAAAAAAACCCAAATTAACCTAGCAATAGGACTGGGGCCACAGATTCATCAAGCGGCCCCTTTCAGCCACACCCTGGAAGTGGAGGGTCAGACAAGGCTTTTTGGAGGAGGCAGTATTGAACCTGAAACAGAAAGGATGAGCAGGAATTAGTCCAATGAAGGAGAGGGGTATGGGACACGAGTATTCCAGGCAGATGGAACAGAATACGTTCAGGCATAGAGGTAAGGGAACTTTAAGTGATGCCAGGAAGCAGGAGGCGTGGGAGGAGGTAGGGTGTGGCAAACAATGGGCAAGGTTCTGTGTGCCAGGCCTTGGCAATTCTGGACTTCACCCTGGGACCTATGAGGTGGCCACCAACAGGTTCTAAAAAGCAGAGCCTACTTTTATTTAGACAAGTAACATAGACTGGTACTTGATAAAAATCATTATGGCAATTAAAACAACAATAGTTAATGCTTACTGGGCGTTCATAATACGTCCTAAAATGTATCACACAATGCATGTGTCAACCTACTTAATCCTCATTAAAAAAAAAAAAAAAAGCAGTGATGTAAATGATATGATCATCCCATTTTGTAGAAGAACAAACTGAGGCACCATTTGGAGGATGGAGGCTGTTTGGAGACCAGCCGAAGACAATGCAGAAACAGCCTCAGGGCAGTGGCTGGCATACGGCCAGCGCTTTATAAAGATTAGTTATAAAAGGTTTCCAGGCAGAGGTGAGCTGGCACAAGGCCACAGGGAGGCAGATTTGGGCTTTTCTAAAATCGGAGCTAGTGAGCAATGGGAGCGTGGTCTCACAAGGTCCTATGGCCACTGTAGGAATGCAGACTGAGGAGGGCTGGCCTTGTTCTGGGCTGGCTGTGGAGGACAGGCAGGCTTCCTGGGAGGTCTGCACAATCTCCTGGGGGTGGCAACGACCATGGCTAATCTCTATTGAGAACTTAAGACACGGGAGCTTTGACTGCACACGGCTCATCTCATCATTTCTCGCCATAGCCCTGTGGGGTGGTGCTACTCATATGCCCTTTTTGTTGAGTAAGAAGGGAACGTGCACACTCGCATGCACGAACTGGCACTCGTGAGCGGGGGGCTTGTCCTGCGTCACACAGTAAGTCAGAGTGGCAGAGCAGGGGCTCTGCCCTGGCGTGTCTGACTCCGAGCCAGCTAGCAGTGTCCTGTTTTCCTCCTTAAGATCCTTTTCCAGCTGGAAGTTCTGGGGCTGGTGTTGCAGCTGACACTTATCATTCCCCTTCCTCTAGCAATTACGGTTTGTAGTAATTTAGGTCAAGAATATGCTGTGCAGAGTGGTCTCATAGCTTCCTGTGTATGTCTGTGCCACTGAGCCGCTCGTGAGCTTCCTGCACGCGGAGATCCTTCCTCCCTCGCGTCCCTCAGTGGGCTGGCTGGGCTGCAGCTGTTCAGTGAATGAGCACAGGCGGTGGAGGAAGGGGAGGGACAGAGGGGGCCCATCAGCTGTGTGGTCTTGGGGACCAAGAGAAAACGATCGTGAGCGTCCATGGCCCATCTGTGAAATGGGGGCAGTAACATTCAGCTCACAGGGCTGGGTGGTCAGGACTCGATGAGATAAGAGACGTCAAAGCCCCTCATCTTCACCAGGCTCAAACTGGAACCTCAATAGGGAGCTGTTTTGTTTTGGAAATGCCTTTGTTCATTTCACAAATATTTACCTAGGACTCACTGTGGGGAGGGGGGGCTGGCATTCTGTAGGAAGAAAAGAGCAAACAGGACAGGGGCTTTCTGTTCTCTTGGAAGGTACTGTTTAGTTACCCAGAGTCACCCAGCAAGTCCTATCTATGCCGATCTCCAAATCTGTGCCTATGCCTGTGTCTGTAGGTCAAAGGTCTATGTCTATAATTACAAAAGATGTCTATTAGACCACACGGCAGGGGGCCAATCTACTCTAGGGAGCTGAGGATGGGAGCTGGGGGAACTGGATTTCCCCAGAGAGTATCAGGCCCTGAAGCCAAACCAGCCAGAGGCATTCTGTCACACTCCTAATGTGTGACCCCCGACCCCCACCCCTCCATGCACAAGGCCCATGGGGTCCATCTGATCTTCGAGGCCACCATTCCTGGGCAAAAAGCCATCACCCTTCTGACAGCTCAGTCATAGAAATTCTTCTCCTCACCCCACCCCCTTTCTCCTGCCCCTTGTGAATCCCATCATCATATTAAAAAGGAACCATTATTAAAAAGGTTCAGTGACAAATGCTGAGGCTTGAGGATTATTTATTTATGAAATACCCACATGAAGTCATTGAGACCTTCTAACAGCTCTCATCTCAGAGAGAAGCTCATTAAGACGGGCCCAGGGGTGGGAGGGCGCTACGTTCTCCGAAGCAGCTATTCAGAAAGCCCAGCCGGGAGAGTGCCTATTGCACAGAGAGGGCGGAAGACTCCGCTGACCTGGGGTGGCAGTGGGGTGGCAGTGGGGGCTGCCTGGAGGCAGCGGAGCTCGCCATTAGAGAGCAAACGGGGTTGTGTCCTCTAGCAGAAAGAGCACAGGCTAGAGGCTCCAGGCATGGGATCTGGGTCCAGCTTTGCCTCGCTCTGCTGTGTGTCCTCCCCATGACTTTCTGTCCTCTCTGAGCCTCCCAGGTTCCACATTTATATAATGATTGGGTGATCTCGCAGGGCCTTTCCACTTCAGATTTCTAATAGCATTATGTGGCTTGCCAAAAAAGATAGGGTGGAAATGTAAGAATGAAGTAGTGTTTCCATTCTACTGGTCATTGACATCGTTTTGCACTTAAGGAAATCAAGGGACTTAGTTAGCAGGAAAATGAGAAAGTGTTACTGTGTGTTACCATGAAGAAAACACGGGCTCAAACCAGCCCCGCCATTTATCAGCGAAGACACTTAAACAACTCATTCAGCTTCTTGGAGCCTCGGTTTCCTCAAGCATAGATCATGGGCCACAGCACCTACTCTTAGGTAACCATGGTGATCGCAAGATAACAAAAGTTCCATGAAGGCAGGGCCCTAGTATGCTCACAAAGTACAGTGCCTAGAATGCTATACAGGCTTCCAGATTTTTATTGGAAAGATGAGTGAATGAATGAATGAATGAATTCAAACTTTCGCGAACTGCTCCATCCATACACTCATTTTTATTGTTATGTTGTTACTAACAATAGCATCCTTTTAAAAGTCAATCCTGAAAGTTCCTCAAACCGGAAAACAGGGGTTCTTAACTCGGTGCCCAGGACCCCTTTGCCAACCTGCAGAAGCATATGGACCACATCTTAGATTAATGTCTTTAAATGCATAAAAGCAAATGCAAAAAACATTACGAAAGAAACCATGTATCAAAACAAATTTTTAAAAAGCCAGCTGCAATGAAATAATATATGCTTCTTTGTTGGCACATTAAATAGAAAGGTCTAGTAACAGATGTAATAGTGACCATAAATTGGAAGTGGTGATGAGCATAAACTACATTTTAAGACATTTGCAACAAGTGCAAGATGATCTAAAACTGCATGTGTTTTCTAGGACTGACGAGGTCACAGGTGCTGTTCACCCACCCCTGTCTGTAACAGAAGAAAATGCTAACTTTCAGTGAGTGGTTGGCAAAGTAAAAGTGTATTATTTTGCCATGTTATTTCATGGGCCTCCAGGATAAGAGGCTCTGCTTAGACCACTACTTTGATAGAGAGGGCTTCTCCCTGAATAGCTGCTGGTGCGTGAGTAGAACCAGAAGCTCGGGTCTAGAGAAGAGGAAGAGGGACATTAAAATGTAGCTATGATCACAACATCTTCCTCCCGGCCCCAGCACGTGGGGCATGGCGAAGGGAGAACAGACTTTGGCTTCAGGCAAAAATCTCACAAAGCTCTCAAGGGTGTATCCTTGTGCGCTGATCCTCAGATTCCTCATTTGTAAATGCATCATTGCTGTGCTTCCTCCAGGGTAGAGGGGGACAGGGTGAAATCAACGAGATTGCGAAGATGCAAAATGCTAGCCCTTCCCTGTTGCCCATCTGCTCCTCTTAGGGGGACACAAATGTATTGCAGCCGCCCACATTTAGAGCTGCCCCATGTCCCACGGCAGCGATGCATTTCTACATTCCTTAACACCTCCTGGGGAGCAGGCCATCTGCTGGATACTCGGCACCCAGAGGCACTCAGACAAAGCCCCGCCATCAAGAAGTGTGGAGGCTGGGGCCAGGGACTCAAGATTTACGATATGAAGATGAGGGAATGCTTATAGCATAGATGCATCAAAACACATGAGATCCCCAAGAGGAAGCAATGATTTCTTCCTGGTCTGGTTAGGGAAGGCTTCCTGGAGGAGGTACCAATACATTGGCATTTAAAGCAAGATGTCTTGAAGGAAGACAATGAGGAAGAGGAGGAGGAGGAGAAGGGAAGGAAGAAGAAAGGATGAGAAGAAAGGCAGGAGGATAACACAAACAGAGTAACTAAAATGTGCTAGAGAGAGGGGATGGAGGAGTATTGAAGAAATAGGCAGAGAGCCCGTTATTAAAGTGAGGAGTGAGGCAGACTAAAGGAAGCTCATGAGCAGATCTTGGTACCCCATTTTACAGATGAGAAAACTGAGTCTCAGAGTGGTAAAGTCATACATGATCGATCCCATCGTTCCTTAAAAGTGGCGCTATAGTGGAATCCAACCATGTCATAAAGTCCGTGCTCTCCCCTGAGTGTGGCACTGAATGCTACTTGTAGAAGATTGCTTGCAGGAATTGCACCCAAAGTCAGAATTGGGAACCAAAAGGCTTTAAGAACAGGACTTTGGTGATCAGGGAAGCACTGCTGCCCCCCTCCCCTATCCCTCTTTCCTTGCCTTGCACAGTCCGTCTCCTCCTCTTCAGACCCTGGCAGTTCCAGTCACTAGCCTGCAGGAGATAGATATCTGCATGGTGGTGAACATGGCGGGGGGGGGGGGGGCGGCGTGTGGTGACAGCAGTGACTCTGGCCTCATCTCCAGAGAGCTGTCACTCCTGCAGCCAGGCTATGAGTGGGCACTGAGGGTTTTTCTCCTGCCCTCCACACCCCCGCCTTGCCAGTAGCCTCCGTTTTCTGGCTCCTGTCCCAGCCAGGCTGCCTCTGCCATGTACCTGCAAGAGGGTCCAGGGCCAGCACAGGTGAGGGTGAACCAGCACCTGCCTCCATCCCAGGGGACTGGCCGGGACCTGGAGCAAGTCCTAGGGCACAGATGTGCTGAGCGTTGCTGAGGCGGATGCGGAAAGTGTTTGGTGGACTGGGACAGGCAGCAACTGTGTTTCCCGGTCTCACAAGCTTCTCCAAAGCTAGGGCATGTTAGTTTCACTCTGCTGACAAATCCCCATTGTCTTTGAAGACTTATTCTTTCCTTCCTTCAGCCAAGCCAAATTAGTCATGTTCTCCGTGGCTTCACTGAATGCTGAGTAGGCTTTCTTATTACTAATAATAGAGTGGCGGTCAGCATAGCCAGTCCTCCACCTGTATCATCTTCTGCTATGATACTCACAGCATCCCAGCAGAAGAGGCATACACAACCCCACTATACAGATGCAAAACTGAGCCTAAGCAGGGGGTGCAGAGATGTGCTTCAGGTCACAGGGCTAATCAATTTCAAACCTAGTTCTGACTTCAAAGCTGGAGGCATTTTTAATTTCCATGTATTCCCACCATCAATTTGAACCCATTTCATGAAGTCTAAGTGTATATGGCCCACCTCCTCTGTGAGCAACCCAATGGACTGCGTGGGGCTTGGCCTGGAAAAGGGTATGGTGGATGTCTGAGCAGAGAAGGAAAGAAAGGAGGGCTTCCAGAGAGAGAAAGGAAGGAAGGAAGGAAGAAAGGAAGGAAGGAAGGAAGGAAGGAAGGAAGGAAGGAAGGAAGGAAGGAAGGAACGGCAGCAGTTTTATTTTCCCTCCACACTGTGTGTTTCTAAAGGCAGGAGTCTCTGCACCTGCCGCGCCTCGTACAATGACATTTAATAGGGAGGTGGTGCATGCTTGTTGAATATTTTAATGAATGGATAGATACGTAAACAGACAACATGAGAACTCACTGAGGAATTCCTCAAAGAATGAATACGCTAGCCTGATATCCTGAAAAATTGGTCTTTAAAAGAATTTGAGCTTTCAAGAGCTGAAGGCTCTTGTGGGAATTACAGGGCCACAGTGTTAGGGAGATGAAAAGATAAAAAAACACAGATCAACATGACACTCTGCCCACTCAGCCCCTTGGAACGGAGAACCGTTCGCTGCGCAGTGGGTACACAGCTTCAGTTGTGTAAATGAGTTCTAGCGATCCACCGTACAACACAGGGCCTGTGGCTGACAAACCGGTGGCGTGCAATTTAAAATTTGGTTAAGCAGGTACATCTCGTGTTAAGTGCTCTTGCCGCACACAAAGCAACAGATTAACATAAACAACCCCCAAAAATGAACGGGCAGGAGGACACTTTGGGAAGTGATGGATATGTTTAGCACCCTGACGGCGGTAATGATTTCACGGGTGTATGCACATGTCCAAATGCATCCAACCGTATACTTTAAATATGTGCAGTTTTTTCGGTAAATCAATTACACCTCAATACAGCTGTTAATCATTAAAATAAAAAGAGCCCCTGGAATCTCAAGCCACTGAAAAGGTCACGGTTTGCCCCAGACTTCACTAAGAGTTGTCACCAGCCTAGAAATTCTCTCTCGACATGTATCCTTTGAGGTGCCTTCCTTGTACTATGCTTTGTACCTTGATTACCTCCTGAGCCTGCAGGTGGCCACAGCCCTGTGTTCTCACAGCTTCTGGACATGGCCAGTTTCCATCAGGCAGGCACGTTTGCAGGGAGAACTTCAGCAACGTTGCAGGAAGGGAGGAGACAGAAGCCTGTCTGCAGGGTAACAGGGGGTCCTGGAACTGGATGGCACTTTGTAACCCCAAAATGCTTCTTGGCCAGACAGATCCAGAGCTAGCACAGTGGGGGAAGCGTTTTTAAGGTGATGTATCACCTTATTGGGCTGCCACAGTTGTCCGTGGTCTTATTTCCATTTTACAGATGAACAAACTAAGTCCCTGAGAGGAAAATAGTTTGCTTAAAATCAGAACTGCTGATATTCTGAGCAGTGTCCATGGTCTTCGGTGATGGGAGGAGAGGCTTTCTGGAAGAGAGACAGTTTGAGAGGTTTTGAGCGTGGTTGCAGGATGAAACGTATGCATCCAGGGTAGTATGTACGGGCAGTGGAGGGGTCCAGGTGCCAGTGAAGGGAAAGAAACGCTGGAAAAAGAAATTCTGTTCTATAATGTAGGGGGATCTATTCTATAACACAGAGTTAGGAAGGAGATAAAATGCCAAGTGGTGTTAGAACAAAGGACAGAAAGAAATGTTTAAAGAGAACAGTCTGCCGGGGGTGGGGGGTGGTGCCTGCATAGTTCAGTTGGTTGAGCATCTGACTTCAGCTCAGGTCATGATCTCATCGTTTGTGAGTTCGAGCCCCACATTGGGGTCTGTGCTCACAGCTCGGAGCCTGGAGTCTGCTTTGGATTCTGTGTCTCCCTCTTTCTGCCCCTCCCCTGCTCGTGCTCTGTCTCTCAAAAATAAATAAACATTAAAAAAAGGAAGATATTTATAGAGAACAGTCTGGAGCATCAGAAAGCATCCAAATTGAGAGAATTTGGAGTTGGAATCCCAGCATTTCTAGCTGTCTACCAAAAAAATACTTTAATCTATAGAATGGAAGTTGCAGGTAGGAAAAGGCTGCTTCCAGTCTGTCAGTTACTTGCAAAAAAAAAAAAAAAAACCAAAAACGTTGTAGTGGATAGTGGGTTAAAGTTACTAAACATTAATTAATTTGTTGAACAAGAACTATTGTGACTTTGAAGCATCAGGATTATCTGTAGCACAGTTTAATGAATGGGGTTTTTATGTGGTGGAAATCACATAATTATAAGACTGTGAAGTATCCAAAGCCCGAAAGGATGATTTTTAATTTCTTTAGCTTCAACAAGATAATTACCCATCCATCCGTCCATCCAACCATCCATCATTCCATGTATCCATCCATTGCAAAGATACTTACTGGCACCTGCTATGCCTGCCCCTGTGTTAGAAGCAGAAATGCAAGTTGTCCTTAATCAAACCCCCAGTCTTAAAGAGCAGAAACCATGGGAAACAGGTCTGCAGAAGGTCAGAAAGGGAGGATGATACTTCCAACGTGGGTTAAGGGAGTGGGTGAGAACTGGGTGTGCAGATCGAGAAAGACTTCCACTCTTGGGTCTTTGGTATTTCAAGCCATGCACATGTATATGCTTATTCAAAAATAAGTATCTCATTTACCAAAAAACAATCAGTGATGATGCTGGGAGGAGAGGAGGGGGAAGAGGAAGAGGAGGGGGAAAAAAGAAGGAGGAGGAAAAGATTATGGACTGAAAATAAGTCATTATATTTGAGAATGAAAATCTAAATGTCAGCTGTTCTCCAGAAGCTTCCTTATATCTTAACTGCATTTATTTGGTAAGAAGCCACTAGTTTCCAACTACTCACCAATGAAGTTGACAAGTATTTTTGTCTAGTGGTAACTCTCAGTGCTGATGAGGGTAGAGTGAAATATTTCTCCTATTCAACTTGTGCTGGTGTAAATTGCCAAAAATTATGAAAAGCAATTTGGCAAAATATATCAGAACTCCTGGAGTGTTTGTACAGCCTGACCTAGTGATCAAAGTAGTACCTTTTAAGGGAGACATCAGCAATGCAGGTAAAGATGTATCCGCAAACGTGTTCTTAATCATATCATCTACAACACGGTTAAAAGTTGGAATGATCTAGAGGCGCCTGGGTGGCTCAGTTGGTTAAGCGTCCGACTTTGGCTCAGGTCATGATCCCACGGTCCGTGAGTTCATGCCCCGTGTCAGGCTCTGTGCTGACAGCTCAGAGCCTAGAGCCTGCTTCAGATTCTGTGTCACCCTCTCTCTCTGCCCCTCCCCCGCTCACACATTGTCTCTCTCTCTCTCTCTCTCTCTCTCTCTCTCAAAAATAAACATTAAAAAAAAAGTTGGAATGATCTAAATATTCCACAGTGACAAAATCGTTGTGAACACTATGGATCATTCATGTAATATTATATGAAAATTTAAAAGTCACGATTTCCAGGAACAGCTAATTGTATGGAAAATTAACAATAGGAAATTAAAAAAAAAGAAAACAGTACATGTATACAATGCACATGTAAGTAGAACAAAAAATCAAGAAGGAGGTGGCATTTCACTGGGTTGGATTCGTGGAAATGCAGGTAAGACCATGGGGTAGATGGCCCTTAGATGTGTTTATACCGTATCTACATTCCCCTCCAGTAAGAGCACCCCTGTTAGCTTTGTAGAAATTTACACCACTCTCCCCCCGGATACATATACCCTGGATATGGTCTTGTAGATGCATCAAGAAGAGCGTCTTGCAATCCTCTGGCCTATAAATGAGCAAGTAAACTGAGAATTAGTCCAATCAGGGGTTGACCGCTGGAATCTGAATCTTAAGCAGAGTGGCATACATGTTGAGGATCAAAAAGTTTGGAAATCAATTGCTTATAAACTATTCCTGGCCGTGTATCTTTTAGAAGTTCTTCAAGGTACCCCTATGCGGGACGTCTACTTTGGTTTGCTGACTACTGACATAAGCAAGCAGTGGCCAGCCTCTGGAAGTTTCTGAAGACGGGAATGACCTAAACAGAGCTACAAGTGGTGAAGGGACATTTCAATGCAGAGCGTCTAGATTCAGTTCAGTGTGTCCCGAGTTTTGCCAACAAAAGATCAAGATGAAGACTCAGGATTTTTGAAGGGTAGTTGGGAAACGATACTGTTTCAGGCAGTCCTGACCAGCAGGGTACTTGCATTGTGCCTTCCATGACAGAGACCTACAGAAAGCCTCCATCAAGGTCCCATCTCTACCTGGAAGAGCATGAGCAAGTGTGAGGAAAGGAGAAACGGCAGAGAATGTACTTTAAGGCCAATGTTCATAGAGTCACATGGTAAATTCACTCTCACAGCCAGGTAGGCAAGTAGGCAGGCTTTACCAGGAAGCCGTCTGTCTTTACAAATCCAGGGCTGAACCTGGGGGCCTGTGCTGCCTGGGAGGCCCTGGGGTTTAGGAGAAAGCCTGTAAACCTGGAATCTGAGAGAAGAAGGCTCAAGTCCACCACTTGCTGCTAAGATGAGAAATGTTAGTCGCTTCCCTTTCCTGAGCCTCAGTTGCCCTATTTGCAACAGGGCAGTTCATTTAGTCATATGAAAGCACATTCATGGGGCACCTGGGTGGCTCAGTCGGTTGAGTATCTGACTTCGGCTCAGGTCATGATCTGTGCTGACAGCTCAGAGCCTGAAGCCTGCTTCTGATCCTATGTCTCCCTCTCCCGGACCTTCCCCTGCTCATGCTCTGTCTCTGTCTCTCTCTCTCAAAAATAAATAAACATTAAAAAATATTTTAAAAAAAGAAAGCACATTCATCCATTCATTCATTCATTCATTTCACAAATGTCTGTCAATTACCGACTACTGTAATGTGCTGCTAGTTTAGACTTGTGCAGGAAAAAAAAGGGAAATAGGTTCTTTGCTTGTGTCAGAAGGGTGGTGGTGCCATCCAGCAAGGATGGGGGTGTTGTGCACTCTTCACTTCTGCACTAATCCCCTCACCTCTAGCTCTTAAGGATCTGGGCGGACAGCCGCAGGCAGCAAAGAGCCTGATCCTGGCCACAGACGTGCTGTCGGAGAGACCCACAGCACCGGGAAGATGCAATTATCCACCCGCAGACTTGCTGTGCCTGTCTTGTTCCAGACAAGGCCACTATGTGGCCTGCTGGGGGCTTGGAAAAGAAGGAGGAGTGCAGGGGAGGAGCGGGTGGAGACTGTGCTCACGGGCCAGTTACACGGCCTGTGAAGTACTCAAGTGCAGACTGCACACACACACAGTGAGAAACGACTGACCTCGTCTCCAAACTGGGCTCCTTTTCCTGTGTGAGAAATAACTGGACATTTCGGAAAGGTCAGAAGATATTTACTGAGCATGTACTGCATGTTAGGCATTGCTCTCGGTGTAAAAAAGGAGGTGGTATATTTAAAAAAAGAAGAGTCCCTTCCCTCATGGCGTTTATATTCTGGTAGGGGGACACAAATATGAAACAAATGAGTGAGGAATAAAGAGTTATAGAGCCTCAGTGTTAACGAGTTACTGAGGCGGAAGGGGGCTAGGCACTGCTGGGGTGGACTGAGGGGTCCTGTGCTAGTTTAGTACGGTGGTCAGGGAAGCTTGGTAGGGTCATTAAGACAATAAAATGAGATAATTGATGTGGATTGATTAACACAGCATCTGGCTAGTGCAAGTTCTCTATCAACTGCTGCCGCTATTATTGTTAATTACGTTCTAAGTCCCTTTACTGAATATGGGGACATTAATGCCTATTTCATAGGGTCGCTGGATGGATTGAATGTGGAAATATATAAAAATAAATTTAATGACAAACCCAATGAGTGATTATTGAGAGCTCACTATGTTTCAGGGGAGAGAGAGCCCTAAATACACTATAAATACACAGTGTAAAGCCAGAGGGATAAGTGAAGGAAAAGGCAGGGACTGAGAGAGAGATTCCTTATGGAGAGAGGCTATGCTGATTTGGAGACGGCGGGTCAGGAAAGGGCAACCAGAGCCTGAGGAGATGACCTTTAGCAAGAGCAGGAAGTGCTGGAGAGAAGCAGTCTGGGGAAAAAGCATGATGCCAGTGGAGAGAACAGCAGGTGCAAAGGTCCGAGGCAGGGGTGGGGTTGGCCCTGCAAGGAGCAGCAGGGACCACATCACAGAGCATCCTGGACGTGATGGTAAGAACTCTGGGTTTTATTACAGGTATAACACAAAGACACTGGAGGACTTTGAGGAGAGTACACTAATCCGATTTACAGTTTAAAAGAATAACTCTGACCACTCTGTGTAGGTAATAGTATGTATCATCTTATTCATCTACGATGAATGTATCATGAGATCAGAGGAAACGTATGCAAAGTATCTGGCACTCATTCTAAAATAAATATATTCACTACGTGCCTACTACACTGTACAACAGTGTACACAGAGACAGCCACTCCTTCTTGTCCTCACGGATCTTCTGATGGTTTTATTGGCACACTGTAGATATTCAATGTTAGTATCACTTGATATGAACTATTATCTTATGTTTTATGATACTATATGAATAACATAGCATTCATATTTTTATCTCTCTTGCCCCCAAAGTGGCAGTATTAAAAATGTATCAGAAGATCATTCTTGGGGAAAAGGAAGGAGCCAAAGAAAAAATAAAAAGAATGCAAGAAGGAGCAGGGACATGACCTTTCTCACTACTGTGTATCTGAGTATGTGACTCTGACTTTCCTCTCGAATGACTCTCTGGTGGATTTCTATTCCCATTCCAGAGCCCGGCTCACTGCCACCGCCTCCATGAAGCCAGAAGCCCTCCCTCCAGTGTACCACTCAGGCTGACTGCTGGTTCCCTGCCCTGTCTGCTTTCCTGGATCCTGGTCCATCTCTACGCAGGCAGACCCCAGGGCACGTGCATACACTGTTTGCTCATGACACTCATTCTTCCTACTTGTGTGTGTGTATCCTCAGTGACGGGCAGAGGGCCTGACATGTGGCTGGTGTAATAAACGTGTGCAGAAGACATAAAAGGAAGGAAGAAGAGAGGAAGGGAAAGAGGGAGGGAGAGAGACAAGAAAAGGAATCCAGTTCTTTCCTCCTCCTTTTCCAGGTAATGCTAAAGCCCATTTCAGCCAACAAGTGCCGTGAGTTTATCGATCAACATTTCTGAGGTATTGAACTCAGTTTCTATTGACAGAAATAACTACCAACAAGGCTGGGGCAGAGAGAAATGTGCTGACAGCCAGCAAATCATACCCATGGTATTGGAGTGCCTGTCTATGCCAAGGGGGACAATCATTAATTTCCTGTTCCTTCACAGTTACATTTCTTGGGCTGACTGACAAGTTCATTTTGGGGACTCATCAGGCCCTTTAGAAATAAACTCCCTACTTATTCCATGTTTCTAACTGCACCTGCCACCCAGATGATCAGCTGTCTGAGACTCACATAAACATTTCAAATTGCTCGCAATAGCTCAACATGGTAGTTAAAGGAAATCTTCCAGTTTCTGTATGATATAATCAAGAGAACCCACTTTCCTTTGCATCTCAATTCTGTGCACAGAACCAAAGAGGATTTCATTCACCGCCTGTGCCTCCCCACCTTTTAATCAATGATACCCAAGAATTTAGCTATAAAATAAACTTGAAACTAAGTCTCTTGCAAAAGCTGTGTGATTGTGAGTAGGTCACTTGACCTCTTTGGGCTCCCGTTTTTTTGCCTGAAAGAGGTGGCTATATAGTGAGTGGCACTCCTGATGAGGAAAACATGAGGTAACAGGAGTACAGAGATTAAAGCTCTATAAAGGGAAGGACACTTGTAATATTAACTCATTAACTCTCAAAATGAGTCTCACGGTGGCCATCCCCCCTTTACAGACAAGAAAACAACATCTCCAGCAAAGGAAGTAACCTGTTTCTCTGGCTGGGAAGTGATGGGGTTGCAATAGGGACCCAGCTCTGTCTGAGGCAGCAGCTTACAGGAAAACAATTTATCATTAATTTTCTTGGTGAGTTTGAAATTCCATTTGGCGCCAGTGGCCTCAATGTGTGCATAGGTACAACCCAGCTTTCTGCTAGCCTTCACACTGTTCAGGAAAGATGGAGTCACTTGGGCTAAGCCCACGTCACCAAACCACAACACACGAATACCTAACCTGACTGCAGTTTTCATCTCCCCCAGGAATGCAATCTTAACAGTCAGTCTGGAATTTTCTGATGAGCACCAGTGACATAATCTGCCTAGTAGACTCCTTTGTCACCAAGACAAAGGTTACCTTGCTGAGTATCTTTCTTTTTCCTTCTCATTTATGCCTTCCTTGCCCCACACCCTCTCAGCCTTTATAGACCTTTCCTTTTTCTGTAGCTTTCTGGAGCTCCTTTGTATTTGCTAGATGAGATGCTTCCCTATTCATGAAGCATTTAAAAATGCCAATTAGATCTTCAAATTTACTCCACTGAATTTAGTTTTTTACCCATATAAACAAAGCACCTCCAATCCATCTAGAAATAATTCTTCGAGCTCCAAGTCATCAAAGCAAAATCTTAGACCCCAAATGCCAGGTGTGGATGTAGCTAATGTATTCATTGCCGAGTTTATTTTGCTAACAGTAGCCAGAGGTTGCTTGGCATTTGCATTAATATACAATTTCTCTTAAAGACTGTTTATATTTTGAAAAGGTTTTGAATACTTCTAACTATTAACTTGGGCAGGAATTTTCTCCATTGAAAGACAATGAGCCACATGAGTGCAGCTTTGGGGTTGAGACTCAAGGTATTCTGCTTTCCTTTACTGGCAGACATTCACTGAATATGCATTCTTGGTTGGTATTCAGCTCCTGTGGCCCTTTTGTGGCTTCCGCTAGCGTGGGGCAGACCAGCCTTAATCTGATGCGGCTGTGTCTTGTGTGTCAAACAATGAATATGGCACTTATGTTCTGCTCTATCACCACAAGTGGGAAGCAGCAACTGTGTTACTTAGTCCCCACCTTACAGATGAGGAGACGGGCACAGTGAAGTGGAGGGACATGCACAATGTCACCCAACAGGCAAGCAGAGGATCTAGGATTTGAACATGGGCTGCGAGGAGCCAGATGGTGTCACTTGATTGACAGGTGGCCTCTGAGCCAGGAGGTGAGCTTCCTACAGCAGGTTGATGGCCCATGGGGAATCCACCGCTCTATTCTTTCTTCTTTTATATATGTTTGACATTTTCCTAATGAAATACATACATATTTTTTAAAAGTAGAGGCTCTGGAGCCTGGCTGCCTAAAGCCCTGTGACGTAACAATACCACTGTGGACACTGTGGACACGGGGTTGCTGTTAGGATAAAATGAATTAGTACAGACAAAGCATTAGAACTGGCCACGTTGGAAGTATTCATGGCATGTTAGCTGTTATTTATTGTTTTTTTTTTAATGTTTATTTTTGAGAGGGGGTGGAGGGGTAGAGAGAGAGGGAGACAGAGAATCTGAAGTGGTCTCCAGGCTCTGAGCTGTCAGCACAGAGTCCAATGTGGGGCTCAAACTCACAAACCTCGAGATCATGACCTGAGCCGAAGTTGGACGCTCAACCAACTGAGCCACCCAGGCACCCCAGCTATTATTTATTGTTAACAGCTAAGAAGGAAAAGCCTACAGTGCTCAAAGGGTCTAGCATGCCTCTCCCCACATATTCCTAAATATAAGGCAACCCACCTCCCACCCATATTCTTTTTTTTTTAAATTTTTTAACGTTTATTTCTTTTTGAGAGAGAAAGAGAGACAGAGAGCATGAGCAGGGGACAGTCAGAGAGAGGGAGACATAGAATCAGAAGCAGGCTCCAGGCTCTGAGCTGTCAGCACAGAACCTGATGTGGGGCTCAAACCCACAAACTGTGAGATCATGACCTGAGCTGAAGTCAGCCGCTCAAGCGACCCAGGCGCCCCACCCCCGCCCATATTCTTGGGAAGATTTCAAGAGTTATTCAATCTGCCTGACTATATAAACTTTGCTTAAATGAAAGCTTAAATGCAAGTCAGCAATCTACTTAGAGTACTTCATTTATTACTTTGATAATACTCATACCTATTTAAAATATTACACACAACGATAAATACATTTAGAAAGACTGCTCTTGCCCACTCTTTTGTTTGAACAAAACCACTTTGTTCCAGCTCTTCACCGATTACTCCTGACCTAATGTATCTTCTCCAGGAAGTTATTCTTTAAAAGAAATTAGCTGAGAAAACACCAAGGGGACAGCCTCTTCTCTGAGGAGCAGCTTTGTGGAGTAAATTCTGCCCTCATATACAGACAGACACTTAGGGTTACGGTCTGAGAATGGGTGATCTGTGAATGAGGACAGGGGGCTGGTTACACTGGGTGGGATGCTGGGAGCTTGGTTTGCTGGAAGCTTTGGGGAGACTGGAGAGAAGACGGATGAAGGAAAATGTCAGTCCTGGTCAGACCAGGCGGCACTGTATCCAGCTCATCAACTTTTAATCTATTTTTTACTAGAGAAGTCATACATTGCCGTTGTAAGGTGTTTAGACAACAATGGAAAGTAAAAAGAAAAACAAATCCATTAATCCCACTGCCCAGAGAGACTACGATTGTTATTTTGCCATCTTTGATCCAAGCATGAATGCTCTTTCCCCAGATGGTCTCCTGGCTCAAATGTTATCTGCTCAATGTCATCGGATGACTGCCTAACATTAGGGCTGCCAGATTTAGCAAATAAAAAGTACAGGACACTCAGTTGCATCTGGATTTCAGATGAACAGCAAAAAAGTTCTAGTATAGACATGTCCCAGATACTGCAATTATCCACTGCCGGGAATTCACACTTCCCACGGGCAACCCTGGGGCGGCACTGACCACACATCCTGGGTCCTTTCCATGAGATACTGACCAGCTGCCTACTCTGTGCTGACCTGGCTCAGGTGCATCTAGAGAGGGATCCCAATATGGAAACAGACATTTACCTGCCCGTTTCTAGAAAGAAATCAGACCTGGGGCTAAGCTGGGCTTTAAATTGATTTTCAAAAGGAAGTGGTAGGTAGGAACAAAGGGTGAATAACTGATAACTGAAGGCGACTAAAGTAATTGTAAATTGCTCTTTAAACACACACACACACACACACACACACACACACACACACACACACAATGACTGGGACACCTGGGTGGCTCAGTTGGTTAAGCATCCGACTTTGGCTCAGGTCATGATTTAGTGGCTCCTGAGTTCGAGCCCCGTGTCGGGCTCTGTGCTGACAGCTCAGAGCCTAGAGCCTGCTTCAGATTCTGTGTCTCCTTCTCTCTCTACCCCTCCCCTCCCCCGCTTGCACTTTGTGTGTGTCTCTCTCTCAAAAATAAACAAACACTAAAAAATTTAAAAAAAACACACAACGTCTCTGTTATAATTTAAAAAGAACAAAAGAGGTGCACCTAGGTGGCTCAGTTGGTTAAGCCTCTGACTTCAGCTCAGGTCATGGTCTGGTGGTTCATGGGTTCGAGCTCATCATTTCCAGCTCCACGTTGGGGCTGTCTATTGTCAGCACAGAGCTCATTGTGGATCCTCTGTCCCTCTCTGTCTGCCCCTCCTCCACACACTCTCTCTCAAAAATAAATAAACGTTTAAAATATTTTTTTAAGAAAGGAAAAGAAAAAAGCCAAATGGTAGCCATCCCATAATAACAGGGGCCCATGGTCTGCTGTGAGCTTCACCTGCCTTATGTAATTCCAACAACAGTCCCGAATCCTCAATTTACAGGAGGGTAAACACAAGTTCAGAGAGGTTAGGTAATTCCCTCAAGGTCTCAGTTAATCGGGAGAGAAAGTAGGATTAGAATCCGAGGTCTGCTTGACACAAACACTCCCACAGCAACTACAAACTTGAGGCCGGCCAGCAGTCGCCAGGGGTCAAAGCAACTGACTTTTTCAGAAGTGTTATTTATTTATTGCAAAGGCATTTTACCTCTCTGTGCATTTATGAAAGTGGCCCTGTAAGGAGGAGGCTGGAGCTCTCAGAGACCCAGCACATTCTGAAACCAAACTTAATGCACGTATTTGTACTTACTAAGCAC
Source organism: Cryptoprocta ferox (assembly GCA_028646485.1). Lineage (NCBI taxonomy): Eukaryota > Metazoa > Chordata > Mammalia > Carnivora > Eupleridae > Cryptoprocta > Cryptoprocta ferox. Next base: position 16,903,469 of record CM053568.1, on the reverse strand, counting down.
AGGGAATCGAGCTGTGGCTGTCTCTATTCTTCAAAAGGTGGGGTGGCAGGAGGTCAATTATGGCTGGACCCCGGAAGGCTTTCTGGAGTCTGTGGTATCCTACGGAGGCCTCAGTAACTTGGAGAGAGTTTGCACAGAATCAAATTTGCCTGAATTAAACAGGACGGCAAATGAAGACTGTATTGATTTTCTGCTCAGGTCAATAAATAAGATAAATTGACCAAAAGAGCTAAATACTGATCAGGGTGAACTGAACATCAACATTTACTAAGAGCAGAGGGAGGAGAAACATATATCAGAAAAATGGAGATGCCAATAAGAGTATCAGGGCAGCCGCTTGGTTTTCAGTTAAGGTCTGTGTTTAAGGATTAATATTTTAGTCAAGTCTTCACACCCACACACGCCCGTGCAGGCACGCACACGCACACACCAGGCAGTGGGATTAAGTTATTAAAATAAAACTTCTTTTAGTCAGACTGATTTCTGGGAACACTGATTGATTTTTTTTTTTTTTTTAAAGAATGTCACTGCATTAAAATGGGTGGGTATGATATGGCAGAAGGAGCACTGCTTTGGGAGTCAGAAGACCTCAGTCTCTGGCCTAGGTCTTCTTAAGAGCACAAAACCATATATTATTCATTTCATGTATCCCCTTTGCCTAGCACAGACCCTGGCATACAGATAGAATCTTTAATCAAGTTCTGTGAAGAGCAGACCTGAGTCAAAGATTTGGGTACCTGTCGTTGATTTGGGAGGTGACCCCAGGAGGCAAGGGAGGGACTAAGAAAGGACCCAAGAAAGGGAGGAAAGCCAAAAGGGTATGTTAATGAATGGGCCAACATGTGGGACACAGGGGCTCAGTCCTGCTGGAGATGAGGTAGGACTCACCCAGAATCTTTCTACCAAGGGGCAAGGAACCTGGGATAAGTTCCCACTAAATTTGTTTGAGCGCTGTGCCATTTGTCGAGGATATTGACTCCCCCTCACCCCGCCATGGTTTGTTTGGTTTTTTTTAACCCTAAAGGCAGAAAGATTCAGGTCATTTGTTGAGGGTTGTGCTATTTGTTGAGGGTATTACCCCACCCCTGATTTTATTAACCCTAAGGCAGAGAGATGCAGTCATGTAGCCCACTGCTGAAGCTGCAGGCGACCAGAGCCACAGGCAAGTGGTTATTCTACCTAAGAAGGATCTCTGGGCACTGTGACCATGGTCAAGTCCTTCACCTAAGGGACTGCAAGAAGGATCTCTGGGCACTGTGACCACGGTCAAGTCCTTCACCTCTCAGGGCATCAGAATCCAACTGCAAAAGAGTGAGATTTGGATCTTTACATTTCCCCCAAGACTAAGTGTCAGTAACTCTGAAAACCAGATGGTCAAACACAGAATTGAGGATTAGAAGCCCTTGAGGAAACTGCTTCTCACACAGATAAAAATGATCTATAATGAGCATTCCACTTGTTAGCTTTTAAGTGTGAGCATTTCAGGCATTCGAACATACACGCGGAGATATATATGAACGAGATGATCACTGAGGCATTGTTTGTAATAGCAAAAACTTGGAAACAACCTAAATACCCTTCAATCAGGGCATAGCTGAATAAAATTGGTATATTCATGGGCTGGAATGTTCTCCTGCAGTTAAAAGGAATGAACTGAGTCTATATGTGTCAACATGGGTAGAGCTCAAAAAATGTTCCGAGGGAAAAAGCAAGATGCAGAATGTTATATATAGCATGGCACCGTTTAAGAAAACATGCACGCGTTAAAGCTTTCCTGCCGGGTAGGTTACATATATGGAAAAGTATTTTTAAGGGACTGAAAAGGGGCAACAGAAACTCATTTAAAGTTATTTTGGAAAGACTTGGAAAGATGAAAACCACATTTACATGAGTGGCTACTTTTGGGGAGGAGAAGTTGGGATAAGAGGGGGATGTGACTCGCAATGGAAAGTATGGGTGGGCCCGAGTGATTTTAGCTTTAGTGATATTATTCTAATTTTTAAAGCCGAATTGATTCATGCATTTTTAAGTAAGCCGGAAAAACAGGAACTGTCTAGTACACAGGCTAGTATGCTCACATGGCGACGTGGGAAGAGTTCAGCAAATGGAATCCATCCTAGCAATCCTAGCGAACACTTCTCTGCTAAGAGTCTCTGACTCCTCAGTTTGAAAACAGACCTGGGGCACTGAATTCACAAAGCTGAGCACCAATAAAGTGACCTGTAGTGTCTTCTCTCTGGGGAAGAGTTTGCAGTCACCTACTGTTTGTTCCCTGCTCTCTAGTAGTTTTTTTGGTTTGGGGTTTTTTGCTTTTTTTTGTTTTTGTTTTGTTTTGTTTGGGTTTGGTTGGGTTGGGTTGGGTTGGGTTGGGTTTTGGCTGTGTCTCTTTATAAGAAAAAATCATCAATCCTTTATTGAGTTGAAAAGTGAGGTTCCTACCTAATTTCCATGGAATCAGGAATCTGATTTAATGGACTCAGAACTAAGGGGGTTTTTCATGTTTTCTTAATTGTCATAGGGTCAGTCAGTGCTGGAATTGAGTAGGGTTTCAGCTGGCCTTGGATGTGCTCTTTTGTTTTGCTTTGTGGGCATCAGGGAGTGTTAAGGAGGGGGCCGCTCCACAATGACAACACTAGGGGGTGGATTCAAGTCAAAGTCAAAGTCAAAATCAAAGTCACTTGATAGTCCTGAGTTAAGTTCAAACAGGAAAAGTTGTCAGGGCAGAGGATCATCTTCTGCAAGAGCTCTAGGCTTTTGGGACCCGGTGCTTTTACTAGGCTAATCTTCCACCTGGAATACTGTCTTCTCCCCTAGTGTTCACATGTCCATGTCGTATTTCCCTTTATGTCATTTTCTCCATGTCGCCTTCACGGATCTCCCTCTCTACCCCACATAGAATAATGATCATGATGCCGATAACAGCTACCATCTATAGAAAGCAGCATTAGTTACCAGGGAAAGAGCTGGGTTCTCCTCTAACCTTCACGGGGCTACCCTGTGAACTAAGCATCCATGTTCCCATTTTATAGATGAAGAAACCAAGGATCAGTAAAAATGAGAAGGGAAGGCGGGGCACCATCTTCTAAGGACTCTGCTTTCTGACGCTTTCTCCCCCTTACCTTGTTCATGGCTTCCTGGGGTCTATGGTTTTTCTGTGTTAGGGGATTTATATACAGAGAAACCCTTTTCAAAGATTTTCCTTGTTGGGGACTCTACTTCTTGGGCTTACCCTTCAGAAACAGAGTTTTGAAACAGAATTTTATTTATTTATCTATTTATTTTAGAAGTTTATTTATTTATTTTGAGAGAGACAGGGAACAAAAAGGGGAGGAGCGGAGCGGGGGGTGATAGAATCCCAAGCAGGCTGCGTGCTGCCAGCGCAGAGTCTGACGCAGGGCTTGAACCCACAAACAGTGAGATTATACATGGGCTGAAATCAAGAGTTGGTCACTTAGCTGACTGAGTCACCCAGAAACAGTTTTAAAGGTAAAAGCACAAGTCACAGGGAAATATAGAGCCCTATGAAATGTCCTAAAGTAAGATCCATTCTTTCAGATAGGAGACACGGGGTAACCCAGGGTGCGGACAAGGCAGGAGACCCAGGGTGCGGACAAGGCGGGAGACCCAGGGTGCGGACAAGGCGGGAGACCCAGGGTGCGGACAAGGCAGGAAGAAAAGGGTGTAGACATGGTAGGAGACCAGGGGTATCATAAACAAAGCAGGAGACCCAGGGTGTAGACAAAGCAGGAGACCTGGGGTGGTAGAAGACAGGAACCTCACCATTTACACTAGTGAATCCTACAAGATGGACGAAGGGGAAGACCAAATATCTGGCTACAAATGCAACCCCTCACAGCTCCACGCAGCAGGAAGGGTAGGGGCCTCCACCCACCTCCAGAGGAGCGTCCATCACAAAGTCCCAAAGGGCTCTTTCTCTGTCTGCCTGGAGGCAAAGCTCTCTCCCAGGCCGGTCTTCACCTGCTCATCCCTCCCTCTCTCTATCCCAGCCCTCTCCTTCCTTTTCTCTTTTCTCCCCTCACACCTCCTTCCCGGGAAGTAAGTGGAAGGAGACCATGCGGGCTCGTGCGGGCTCGGTGAGGGAACCAGGAGCCTGGTCCTTTCCTTCAGGTTTCTTTGCCTTAGGTTTGCTCCTGGCTTTGCCAGGGGGAGAACCGCTTACTACATCAAACAAAGATTCTTTTTTTTTTTTTTTAACGGGATTTTTTTTAAAAACCAAGATAGAAGTGTGAAGAAATTTGTCCAAACTCAAACATAGTGGCCATGGCTGCAATTTGAAGCAAGTTGTGAATCCAAAACCCTCTTTTGGCTACTGATAGAGCTTGTGTGTGCGTGTGTTGAAAGCTGCATTATTCTTAGAGCACGTTTTGCTTTATCTTCCCTTAATGACCATTATTGGTGACAGGAACAACACTGAGAGCAGGACCCGATTTCGATTCCTCTCTAGGTCTCCCAGCTCATTTAGCATCATGCCAGGCACAGAGTAAGTGCCAGTAAGTGACATGGGGCAAATGGGAAAGCCAGGGAGAAATGAGCTGACCCCTGCGCCTTCCTTTACATGACACTTCGGTGCAGAGGGCAGTGTAGACGGAGTGGTGTTACCCTGGTAAAGAGCAGCACCCCCAGGACCTCCAAGGAGGCCAGAAAGGCCAGAGCAGCCTCCCCCAAACAAGCAGGGGTAGGTGTCTCCAGATCCCATGGGTAACTGAGATCTAGATGCTCTGATGATCCCCTCCTGAGAAGGTCAGTGAAATCGGCTCAGCCTTTGCCAACCCGTTCAGAGGAAACATGCCAGTGAAAGAAAGTTCCTGGAGTCAAATATATTTAAGAAATGCTGTGTTGAATTAAGTTAAGCAAGGTCTTCGACTTCAGGACGTTTTAGAGCAAGCACACATTGTAAATATTCAAAAGGAGAAAAATGAAGGTACGTTCATGTAACCATAGAAACCGCAGTCTCAGAGCATTGCACGGGGCTACCAGTCCACAAGAAATGGATAGCACACGAAGGCAGGGGGAAGAGAAGAAAGAGCCCAATGAAATTATCTGAAAAAAATAAGTAAGAACCATTTCTTAAGGGAGAGGCCAAGGGTGAGCCAAGACAAGAAACCGTCCTTCTTTCCTCTGCAAAGACAAGCCAATTTCACAGGGCAGAGGAGGGGGCATTATGGGGTCATGCTTGACACCTATCTTTCTCTCTTTAAACTCTAAGGAGATCCGAACTTCAAAATGCTTCCTGACGCTCAACCCTTCTCCCCGCCTCCAGGGCCACTATCCTGATCCAGGCCACCATCGTCTCTCACCTGGTCATCACAATACCCTCCTACCCATCCTCCGTACCTCTGCCCTTGCTCCCCTGCAGTCCATTCTCAACAAAGCAGCCAGAGTGTTCTTTTTGAAACTTACATTGGAGGCCTCCTATAGCTTCCCGTTTCTTCCAGAGTATAACCTAAAGCTCTCCTGTCATCTGGCCACCTATTGTTTCTTTGACATTACCTCTTACTCTCCTACTTCCTTCCTCAAGAACACTGATCTCATCCTTCTTCAAACACCCCAGGTATTCCGTGCCTCAGGACCTTTGCACTGGTGGTTCATTTTTTATTTTTTTGGAATGCTCTTTTCCCAGAAACACACATTCTCTCTTCTTCTATCTTGTGTTCAAATGTCATATTGTTAGAGAAGCTTTCCTTGCTTATCTTATTTAAAATGGCCACTCTTGCCCCACCCTCAGGACTCCAGACCCTCTCACCTTCCTTTCTCTCTATGTTTAACAGCACTTACCACCTCTGACTTAGTACATAATTTATTTACTTATCATGTTATTGCCTCTCTTCCCCCTACAATGTAAGCTCCATGCTGGGAGAAGTCTTTGTTTTCTTTTCTGGTTTAGCACCCATAGTGGTCCCTAACACAGAGTAGATATTTGTGATAGGGTATGTTCTCCAAAGATCTCCCATCCCACATGCACTTCCTACAATGTGGCCCTGGAACTCCTCCCACTGAGGGTTAGGGTCTCTGTCTTCCTTGAAACTGGCTTGATATGTCTGACTGCTTCTGCCAATAGAGTGCAGTAGAAGGGACGCTTTGTGACTTCCAAGGCTAGGTCATAACAGCGCCATGTACTTCCACCTTGCTCACTGGGAGCTCAGCCACCATGCTGTGTGGGAGACCATTCAGTCCATGGCAAGGCCCGACTGGAAAGTTACTGGGGCCCTCAGCTCACGGACCCACCTGAGCTCCCACTTGGCAACCAGCACCAACTTGCCAGCCATTTGAGCACGCCATCTTGAGAGCGGACCCCCTAAGCCCAGGTGAACCGGCCTAGCTGACTTGGGTTGAACTGAAATGAACCATTCCTGCGGAACTACCCTTGTTGAACCTTGCTTGCCTGTTGATTTATGAACAAAATCGATGATCAGGAGAATGGTGTTGCCTCAGCCAGCCCACCGGGCCTAAACTGGAACGCTACGGTCACGGTTTTGCCAGCAGCACTGAAATCATTGCCTGCGCTCGGAAACATCCCGACCTCTTTCTGGATGTGGGGCAAATCCCCTCCATGAACCAACCTCGGGCTCCTTGTGAGAAGGATTAAATGAGGGGACACACTTACAGAGTGCAGACCAGAGTGTGTATGCGACAGTCACGAGACTGCAGTTTGATGTGCTTTTTCTTCCGCGCAGATGTCTGGAGCCCAAAGGGAACACATCTGGAAGGGCCTCTTTATCTCTCCCACCAGGAAGATCCCCTGCAGATGTGCTCACGGGAACCAGCACGGCTGATAGGAGGACTGGCTCGCACTCGCCTCCAGGTCTCTGTTCTCAACTCCCTGCTTCCTCCACTGGTGGCTTCACTCACTGTGAAGCCAATTAGTGAATTGCTTGAGTCTCGGATTAATTATTACTTGCATCTAGAAGCCTCCATCTATTTCCTATGGTTGGAATTTCTGCTGTAGGCCCCAGGGCACCCATCCCTTGGCCGTGCTGCCAGCTTCACACCACAGTGTGAGTGTTACCTGGCCCGCTCATTTGTCAGCGCTGGGTGAGGACAAGAACAGGAATTCTCCAGAGACCAGGGCAGCTCCAGAGCCAAGCATAGGGCCGTGTCTCCAGAATGCAGGAATGTCAAGGGTTCATGTTGTAGGGGGTCTGCGTGTTGCTGGGGCAGACACCCCAATCAGGCTGTGTGATGGTTCCTTCCGAGGACCCAGAGCCTGGCGAACGACCACGAGGTGACACTTTCTTCCAAGGACCCAGAGCCTGGAATACGACCATGAGGTGACAGGCAGCACTGCAGGTCTCCACTCAAGAGCCCCGTCAGGCTATTAGGTCCAAGAGGCCACAGAGTGTTGTGCGTAGGACCTCATCCTGGGAACCAGACTATCTGCTCTCCAACCTGACTATGTCACTTACTGGCTGTGGGACCTCCAACAATTAGATTTAAGTCCTCTGGGCCTCAGTTTCCTCAACTGTGAAATGGACATAATGACATCACCCATCCTAGAGGGCTGAAAGGACAGGGATTAAATGAATGAATAAGTACAGAGCATGGAGAATGATGTTTGGCACAGGTGAAGGGCCTGAGAACGGTCTCGTTCATCTGCTGGTGGAGTACGATCTCTATCTGTTCTCTACAGCAGGAAGACCCGGGACGCTTCCATCTCTCCAGAAATTCACGTGACAAACAGGATCACAAAAATCAACTCAAGATTAAGGCTGTGTGATGAACAGCTTTCAACCCTCCAGTGCACTTGAGTTACTGTTTACTCCGGAGCCGTAGTGGGGGTGGGGTGGGGAATGACAAAGCTCTGTGTCTGCAGTCTGTGACCATGATGCCCAGGCCAAATGCTCTCCAGCGTCCCTGCCCCCAAGTCACCCCCCATCCCTTCAAAGCCCCCTCCACAGAGAATAAGGAGCAAGCCTAGCCTTCCAAAACCCTTCACCACTTCATCATTCTCCCACCTCCTTCCCCGGCGACTAGGCTATTTCAGGAACCTGAAAAGACCACCCAGGGAACGAGTCTTGGGCTTCACTTCTAAGAGGCCCGGGGGTGGGTGGGGGAGGCAGACTTGCCTGTACAGAAGAGCGTGTGTTCCTGTTAAAAAGTCCTTACAGAAATAAAGGTGCCACCTATTGTCAGCTGCAAGGAGCCACCGGCAGGAGCTGGCGTGATACAAAAGGGGCATTCGTAATGGCACAGAACAGCGCTTTACCAAGATACACATGGGATATAAAAGGAGACGAAGGGCTTGAGGAGTCTGCCAGGAGAGCAACGTGCCCTGAATCCAGGACGGCCCATCACTATAGCCCAGCACACGGTCTTCCTCCTCTGAACGGTGCCACCGTGACTCCAGCACGGACGGAACGTCTGCACGAATGCAGGTGTAAAAGGCCAGGTCTGTCTTCCTTCTGGGCCTCCCGCTCAGGCACCTGCCTCTGTCTTCCTAGGCAGACAGGCCTGCCTCCCCCATTCACAGTGCCCAGGGCAAGAGCACAAATAGAGACTCAGGTATAATAAGGCTAAGTATTAAAAGGCTATATATTGGGGCGCCTGGTTGGCTCAGTCAGGTAACTGTCCAACTTCAGCTCAGGTCATGATCTCACAGTTTGTGGGTTCGAGCCCCGTGCCGGGTTCTGTGCTGACAGCTCAGAGCCTGAAGCCTGCTTTGGACTCTACGTCTCCCTCTCTATCTCTGTCTCTACCCTGCTTGCACCCTGTCTCCCCTTCTCTATCAAAAATAAACAAACATTGGGGTGCCTAGGTGGCCTAGTCAGTTAAGTGTCCAACTTTGGCTCAGGTCATGATCTCACTGTTCCTATTCGAGTCCCACATCGGGCTCTGTGCTGACAGCTCAGAGCCTGGAGCCTGCTTGGGATTCTGTGTCTCCCTCTCTCTCTGCCCCTCCCCCGCTCATAGTCTTATCTCTCTTTCTCAAAAATAAACTAACATTAAAAATTTTTAAAAATAAACATTTAAAAAAAGTTGTATGTTAAAGTAATAAGACATTCAATAAATGTGTTTTATCCCCCTAAAACAACAAATATAGCTTCATAACAATCTGGAAGGCAAGGCTGAAATGTATCTTCCTTGGATTTCCTTGGAAGAGTAGGGGGCCCCAAGGTGACTCCCAACATTCACGGTGCCCAGGGCAGCCAAAGGCATGGTTATGGGAAGTACGAGACTAGGTGAGTCCCCAGTTTTGCTTTCAGCTTCGAGAGCCTAGGAATCACACATCCTCGTGGGGAGACACAGGAAATGCTTTGTGCCCTTGAACCCAAACCTTTCTCTCTAGAGCTTTATCCTTTTCACATTTTCACTTCTGCTCTTCACAGAAGAAACAGATGTTCGTTCCTCACTGACCAGCCAAACTCCAGGAGACACCTGCGTGCCAGGCTCTGTCCCGGAGGCTGAAGACAGCCATGAAAGCCTGCATGGGCCCTGTTCCACAGAGGTCACAGGCTATCAGTGGAGATGGGACAGCCGAGCCCATGTGAGATCGAAGTGCATGGTGGGAAAAGCGGACACATCTGGGGAGCATATCCTGGTCTGTCAGCCCAGAAAGGATCCAAGGAATGTTTTTGTTCAATGTTAGAAAAGAGTAATAGCAGCAGAACCATCCAATAAAATACTGCTGTATGTGGGATTTGGCATTATGTGGAACGAAAGAAAGCCCAGCTGCTCTCTTGGGTCAAAGCAGGGTGGAGTGGGACGTGGAGCCCCTGCCCTCCACCCTGCCCTCCCCTTCTCTCTCCCACAGACAGAAGACCCACTGCCCATGGAATGCCAGGTGTCTGGGCAGCTCCATATTCAAAATGCTGTTGCTCTGGCCCAACCTCTTCATTTATTTTTCAGAGAGAGACAGAGAGAGAGTGCGAGTGAGAGCGAGCACAAGCCAGGGAAGGGCAGAAAGAGAGGGAGACACAGAATCAAAAGCAGGTTCCAGGCTCTGAGCATCAGCACAGAGCCCGACGCGGGGCTTGAACTCATGAACTGCGAGATCATGACCTGAGCTGAAGTCAGACACTTAACCAAGTGAGCCATCCAGGTGCTCCCGAACCTCTTCATTTAGAGGGAGAGTGATTTGCAAGGTAGCTATCACCCGCTGTACACTTCCTGGCTTTTGGGAGACACAGCCAGGACCTTGTCACTTTTTGTATCCTGGTGTCTGGCACATGGTGGCTGCTCAGAGAGTACATTGAAATGGAGCAAAGGAGAGATGTGTCAGCCCAGAATCAGAATGTGGTGGGTGGGACTTATATGAGATCATTCAGTCAGTGGGATCCTTGAAATCCCTTTTAGAAAAGCAAGGAAAAACAGGCACGAGAAATCTAGGAAAGACAGAAACCAGAGAGAGAAAAAGGATTAGTAGGAAGCTAAAAATAGCTTGACATGACAGTCTTATACCATTATTATCAATAAATGAATATCTATAAACTTTGCAAACTTCTCTATTTAGTATTTTTAACATTTCATTTCCCTATTTGCATTTCTCCATTAATCCTCTTACGGACTTCTAGTAATAACAATTGCTAATATTTATTGAGCAACTATTAGGCCATCTTTACTAAGAGGATTGCTGTCATTTTCTTTTTTTTTTTAATGTTTATTCATTTTTGAGACAGACAGAGACAGAGCATGAGTGGGGGAGGGGCAGAGAGAGAGAGAGAGGGAGACAGAATCCAAAGCAGGCTCCAGGCTCTGAGCTGTCAGCACAGAGCCCGATGTGGGGCTCAAACTCACGGACCGTGAGATCATGACCTGAGCTGAAGTTGCACGTTTAACTGAGTGAGCCACCCAGGCGCCCCTGTCATTTTCTTATCTAATGCTCAGAACAACCTTCTCTGTCAGGGCCATGATTCCCTTTACACAAATGAGAAAACTGGTAACTCAGAGAAATTAAGGGAGGTGTCCAAGATCGTTGAGCCATGAAGTGATGAAATGTGCATGGGAACCCACGATATGTATTTACTGATTGCTGAACAGGAATTGGGGACGGATTCAGTAATTTGGAGGACCAGTGCCTTTTCCCCTTGGCTTGCGGCCACAGAGCTGGGTAACACATTTCTCTCACTGTAGCTTAGAAACCTGGAGGTTAGGGCTCCCTGTGCTCCAGGCTCTACTTGGCCCCAGGACACCTGCGTCTTCACTCTGGGTCCAAAGGGTGCCAGGGAGTGAGCTTCAGGCCCACCGAGGGACTCTGAGCAGGCTCCGAGAATGGCCAGTTCGCCCAAATCCCAGATCCTGGAGTGTCTTCCACCGCTGTTTTGGAGTGTGCCACACCTTCGTCTGGTAAAGCAGGCCTGCCTTCATGGGCTCTCCCATTGGCATTATGCACGGCTAAATGGGGGCCATATTTCACCCTAGAAGTGGCTGCATTTCAGGAGCAGAGTGTGATTAAGAAAGACGGATGGTGGGTAATATCCGTAACCAACACCTGTACAGTGCACAGGGATCTATTTGGCAGAAAGGGGCTGTGTAAGAGCAAGATCATTACCATTTGAACTAGAAAACAGAATGTGGTGGAGGTGGTGAAGAATGGGAGGGGTGGGGGAGGGACAGCACCGAGATGCTGAAGGAAGGCGTTGCAGGAAAATGCTGTGAGGCAGCTTGGTCCTTGGAACCACAGCACTGTGTCTTAGGCCCCACCTCTGCCACTGACTGACTGAGAAGACTTGGCAAGTCGTCCCCTCCCCTGGGCCTCAGTCTTCCCCTCAATGAGAAGCTGATAAGACCTCGGAGGTTTTATCTCTCTGGGATACCCGAGGCTGCAGGAGACACCATTTGGAGGCATGCTCAATGTCAAGACTAGATCAGACTCTGAGAACACCTGGAATGGAATAATTAGCCAAGTGCTGATGGTATTAACCCCCACCCCCATTTCAAGAGGCAGGGACCACTGGATGTTGAGCCTCAAAACTGAAGCAGCCCAGAGGTCCCTCCCTCTCAGAATGGGGGTAGGGGTTGAAAATGGTAAGGACGGAGGTCATGGCGTAGATGGATCTTTGTCCCATCTACAGGTCCTACAGGTTAATAACTTGGAGTCAAATTTTCAGAAAGGGAAAAGAAAGATGAAAGGAGCTAGCATAAGACAAGGCTGACTTTAGGGTCCAACAGATCAGGGTGTCTGCTCCGCCATTTGTCGGCTCTGTAAACCCAGGCAAGTTGTAACTGTTCTCTGAACCAGGCTTTCTCCTCATCCGTAAAATGGGGATCTTTACAGGGCTACTGTGAGTATTAAATGGAATAATGTTTTTTCAGTTCTTAGCACAGAGCCTGGTATACAACTGGCTTCACTGACAGAGGTGATCGCCTACAAACTCCTCCTCCCCATCAAAAGAGTCACCACCATCATCGCCATCTTCAGCCTGGACGAGGACACCTTCTCTCCTTATTTTGGAAGTTTCATCTCTCCGACAGCTTTCATAGAGCAGAAGGAGAGTCCTGTTCTATGTGGTTCCCAGAGGGAAGCTGGGGTCAACAAGTATAAGCTATAGCGAGGAGGAGGGAAAGGCGGGGAGGGGAACTAGCATGGATTTGGCACGTCCTTTCTGTTTGTGCAAAGCAGCCTTTGTGTATTATTTTAGGGGCTGGGTATATAGAATTGAATACAGTATTGTGATATTACGGTAACATACACATTATACATTAACAACCTGTGCATGCACGAAGTGGATTCAAGAGATCTGGGTGAAGTGGGGGTACGAGCTACTCAAACATCTGCACTCCCTAAACAGGGAAGAGTGAGGGTGGGGGAGGGTGTTGGGATATGGCACAGGTAGACTGGTGCAGAGGTAGGTGGTGGAGAGGATGCTAGATTCATTCTGAGGACACTGGGAACCGGGGATAATATGATCTGATCCTTATTTTTTATTTATTTTGAGAGAGAGAGAGAGAGAGAGAGAGAGAACAAGCAGGGGAGGGGTAGAGAGAGAGAGATTGAGAATCCCAAGCAGGCTTCGTGCTGCCAGCGCAGAGCCTGAAACAGGGCTTGAACCCACAAACCATGAGATCATGACCTGAGCTGAAATCAAGAATCGAATGTTTAACCGACTGAGCCACCAGCCCCTGATTCTTATTTTAAATGATAATTCTAGCTGTCGTGTGCAGAATGTACTTGGTGGGGAGGAGGGAGGCCAGTCTCGAGGTTACCGCCATCTCCCGGGTGAGGGATGATCTGGCTTGAACTAGGAGGTCGATCAAAGGTGAGAAGTTTTGAATAACGGGTATATTTTCGAGGCGGAGCACCCAGGATTTGTTGGCAGTTTGATGTGGATTTGAGAGGCAGAACTAGTCAGGAGTAACTCCAAATGTTTCGGCCTGAGGAACAGGACACATGTCAGAGCCTTTTCCAGGATGGGGCAGACTGTAGGAGGGGCAGGCTGAGGGAAAAATGAGTTCGGCTTCAGACATGCAACGCTGGAGATGTCTATTAGCCATTCAAATGGAGGCATTTACGAGGTTGGGGCTGGAGCGATTTGGCATTTAAAATCACAGGCTGCACGAAATCGCTGTGGGGGTGAGTAGTCTGAGGACGGGCTGTGGTGCCCTGTAACATTTAGAGGTCAGGAAGTGGGGAGGATCCAGCAGGGGAGAGAGAATGAGTGCTGCCTGTGACGAAGGCAGAGAACCAGGAGATAGTGTTATCTTAGAAGCCAAACAAAGCAAATGTTTCCAGCCAGAAGAGTGACCAGCTACATTACATAGGATTGAGGGTCCAGCAAAGTGAGATTGGGAATTGGTCATTGGAATTTGGCAAGCTGAAGGTGACTGGGGACACTGGCAATGAAATTTCAGTGTGTGACTGGGACGGGGGTGACAGTCTGGTGGAAGTGGATTCCAGAGAAAAGGAGGGTGAGGAACGGGAGGTGGTGGATACTGGTAACTCTCAGGAGGCTTGTGCTATAAAAGGAGGGCAGAGAATTGGAGTGAGGCCAATTCATTCTGAGGGTCAAGGAAAGTGTTGTTCTGTTTTGTAAGATGAGAAATCTTAAATCCTGGGTGTGTGGGTGGGGATGACTTGGTAGAGGGAAGAAACTACATGAGCAAAGCCTCTAATGGGAAAAAGGGAATGTAGTGCCTGAGCACGAGGATGGCCCAAATTTTGTGGGCCCCGAGCGAATGCACTTGGAGAGCCCTCCTTAACAGAAAGAATTCCAAGTCATGAATTCAAAATTAGGGATGGAAATGAAGACTTACTGAGTAGAAGAAAAGACATCATAACACATAAACGGCGCTTTACAGATGCACGGATGTTTCTTCTGAGATTTCCTTGGCCAGGATTTCTCAGTCTCTGCAAGACTGACATTTGAGGCCAGATGGCTCTTTGTTGTAGGGGGCTGTCCCGTGCATCGTGGGATGTTTTGCAGGAGCCGTGGTGTCTATGCACTAGATGCCAATAGTTCCTGTACCCCCAACTGTGACAAACAAAAATGTCTCCAGACATTACCCTCTACCACCTTGAGAACCATGTTCTAGGTCATTTACTTGAAATGCTTGCATCCAAATATTCTTGGTTGTAATCCTCATCGCAAACATTCTACAAGCCTCAGAAACGGCACGACAGGGGCCAGGCCAGTGGAGGTGTCAGATGCTTAGAACCCTGGGCTTCCTTTGCTTCAGATATGTCCACCTCTGCTCTAGTTGAGGGCTTGGATCGGAACAGCCATCCTAAAGGAAGGCAAGCCAGAGTATAGGGTGCAGATGCCAGTAAGCTAAAAGACCTGAATCTTCCCATTGCTTATGTTTTCTCAGGACGGTAAAAAGCAAGGACATCCACCGAGAAGGTGATAACAGGTGACTGTGTTAGAGCTTTGTTGGGAAGGAAGGGGTGAAATTGTCGTCCTGTAAAATAATACAGGGGTAGACTGGGATTCCTAGGAGCCTCACAAAAGATTAGAAGTGGGACAGAGAAAGACTAGTCCCGGTGGCTGGAGGCTGGTATGGATGCCTCGTGAAGAATCATGTGCTTCAATGGCAGAGCAATCTGCCCTGTAATAGGCACTCAAGCAAATGACCAAATGATCCTCTTGGTCCTTCTTGTTCTGAGAATCTGTGATTTTACAGTAAAGCAACCTGATGCCCTAGCAGAATGACCCCGCAGCACCTTCACTCACGAGAGAGTAAGATCGGTCTCACAAAATAATGGTTGTGGTGGCTGACAGCACTGACCCTAGGTGAGGGCTTAGAGTCCACCCTTCACTTCATTTAATACAAGAGAAGAGAGTTGAAGAAAGTTTAAGCCACTTATCCACTGTCACACAGCTGGAAGAAATGATACGATCCAAACTGAAGAGCCGTCTACAAAACGCCTGACCAGTATTCCTCATCACTGTCAAGGTCATGAAGGACAAATAAAGACCGAGAAACTCTCTCAGACAGAGGAGATTGAGGAAACGTGATAACTAAGTGCAGTATCCTATCCTGGAATGGATTCTTGACCAGAAAGATATTCCTGGGAAAACTGGTGATATTCAAATGCAGAGTCTGGAGTTTAGTTCCTAGTAATGTTGGTTTCTTAGTTGTGACAGACGTGCCATGGCGAGACGTGAGCCTTAGAGAAACACAGACAAGGTGCAAACAGTAACTCTGTGTTATCACTGTAATTTTTCTGTAAACCTAAAATTAGTTCAAAACAGAAACTTCCCAGGAACAACAACAGTAGCAGTAGCAGCAACAAGAACAATGATGTGACGGACTCCCTGGTGTTCTAACTCTTATCCTGTAGTCAGTGGGATGTGTCTAAGGTCTCTCCTTTCTGCTTTTACACCTGCGTGTGCCCTCCAGCCGAGAGGAAGCCTGGTGCAGTGGTAAGCAATGGCTTTGAATCCAAGCAAACATTGCTTCAGCCTAGGCTCATCTGATAAGTGTGCGTCTGTAGAGAAATCACATCCTGGCTCAAATCTTTGTTCCCCGCATGTATTAAATGCGACTGATAATATCTCCCTCTCAGGCTTCGTGTGAAACTCCACCCGGAAACGGGGGAAAAACACACCACTTGGTGCCCAGTAGGTAAGCACGAGGTCAGCCTTCTTTCTTCTTAAGAGCTGAGAATCTAAAGCAAACCAGGCCTCCTTCTTTCTGACAAGAACCTTTCATGTTTAATTTATAGGCTGGGTTAGGTAGTTGAATTTTAAATAATTCATAGCCTTGCTGTTAATATTTGTAATTGTTGAATTCCTGTAATAAAACATTTAGGGATTTCTCCCCTCCCTGAAGTATATTTCGCCGGGAGAATGATTTGTTTTCTGAAATCTAGGACTTGGCTGCCCTCTCTTTATTTTCCTTCCTGCGTCTCATCTGTCCATTGCGGCGGCAGCGGTGAGCGATGCCAGCCGGGGTTGTGCCCTGGAAGTATGGCTGAGCGAAGGGGATGCCAAGTCACCCGTGGCTGGGGCTCCTGGGGTGGGTTTACTTTTTAGGGTCTGCGTGTCATCCACTTCCTTACCGGAGCTGGGTTTATTTGTTTAAATTTTTTAACAGTTTTCTTTAATGTTTATTTATTTTTGAGAGAGAGAGAGCACGAGCAGGTGGGAGCACAGAGAGAAGGAGACACAGAATCGAAACAGGCCCCAGGCTCTGAGCTGTCAGCACAGAGCCCGATGCGGGGCTCGAACCCACGAACCCGTGAGATCATGACCTGAGCTGAAGTCCGACGCTCAACCGACTGAGCCCCCCAGGCGCCCCCAGAGCTGGGTTTAAACTCACGTCTGCCATTTCCTTGCTGTGTGTGTTCCACACACAGCAGGAATACGCTCCACTTACATTACGCGCTGCTGGATCCTTACATTCTGCCAACATCTCTGGAAGCCATTTCATCTCATCTCTCTCTGTCTCAACCCCTACCTTGTGGATCTGATAAGACACACAGTCTCCTCATGTACTCTGTTTCCTTCTCACCTTGGCGTGGCCATTTCCCCAAGAACCCCCTGGGGTTTTCCTTGGACGACACCTTGCTGGCTTTGTCATGTCTCAGTAGCCCTGGGTTTGCGGGGAAGAGGGAGGAGGATTGGGGCACGCTGTAGCATCTTCCTGAAGGAGGCTCTGGCTCCCTCTCGAAGACGCAGGAGAATCTGAAACACGAGGCCAGCTTCGCAGGTGCTAACTGTATTGTTCAAAGAATATACTCCCTTTTATAGCACTTATATTTCATTCTCTACTGCCAGAATGGAGACACATGCTGGGTTTCTGCATTCATAATTGGGGAAGAACAGATGGGAGAGACACAGTTGGAAGTAATACTGTCATTAAAATAATCTATACTGCTCGTAACTCTTGGGCGTGTGAGAGAAGGTGAGTGGGGCCACGTGGACCAAGTTTCTTGGTATCCATTCCTCACGGAAATTACGGGGGGCTGGAGCCTTAGTGAGGTCCGAAAATCCATTCTCTCGTGATACACCTCGGTGGGTATACCTCTAGCTCCAAAGGCAAAAGAGGGGAGAGATCAGTGGCAATGTTCCCTCAGGTAAAGGGTGGGGTAGGCATTCTGGAAAGAGAGAACAGCAGGGGCCAAAGGTGCGGAGGCTGGAAAATATAGAGTGCTTTCAATTAATAGGAAGTAGGGCAGCCAGGGGTGCAGAGGTCTTTTTAAGGAAGGAGTGCAGGATATGGCTGGAAAAAGAACGTGGGCTGTGGTGATGAGGTTCTTGAACGCCACGGAAGCCGTTGAACAAGAATTGCTGCGGTGTGTCAGAAAGAGCACTGGACTGTGAGTCAGGTTCAGTTCAGGCTGTCACTAACCAGCTATGTGAACACGGGAAAGACACTTCTCTTTCCCGGCCTCGGATCTTCATCTGTAAAATGGAAATAAAATACGTGATCCAAGTAAATCTTCTGTAGCTTGAAGGACAGTAGCCCTGGACTTCAGCAGAACACATCTGATTCCCGAATCGGTTTTCTCTCCTGGCCACGCAGGTCAAGTTTAAACTAAGCTTATCCCAGTCCCTGTTGTTTTATTAGTAATAATAATAATAAGAAGAAGAATCATTTATAAAATCATATCGATACCCTTGACTAAGGGCCTATGTTGTTCCAGGCGCTGTGAAGTGCTTTACCGACATACCTAGATCTCAACCACCATCATCCGAGGCCCATCACACAACACTTATCAATCCTTCACACTGGAGGCTCAGAGAGGTAAGAGGATATGATGTGCCACGCTGGTGACAGGGCCAGGTGTCACGCCCACCTTCAACATGTGACTTCTTCTTGCTACGTCTCCTTGTCCAGCAATAATGATACCTCCTAAAGCCAAGAGCACTGGGCAGATGTCTAATGTCCACTGGCTACCCTTTGAGGTAGATTCTGGCATCCCCATTCTATAGATGAGTAAACTAAGGTTCTTTGAGAAGAAATCACCAGCCCAAAGTCATAAAACCAGCATGGGGCACAGCTGGGCTTTGGCCTCAGATCTGCCTGGTGTCAGAGCTCCAGACACTGGCTTGAGAGATTTCTGTGTTCACAATCATAGAGGTTGAGGAGAGCTCCACAGTCCCTTCCCTCAAAGTCTTTACAAACTTCCCACAAGGATACCCCATTTTACAAAACTCCCACAATGCCCTCTCCTGCGCTGGGGAGCATTCTCAGTGCAGAGGCGTCAAGGCCACTGTTACAAGGTGAACACTCAGGCTGATATCTCAGCATTCATGTAGCAGCAGGCTTACGCTTGTTTGAGGCCAAGGAGTTCCCGCACCTGCCACCAGCCTTCTCCTTGGGGAAAAAGCTTCAGACCAGCAGACTAGCACATCAACACAAGTTCTAGAAGTTGACTTTCCGCCATCGACTCTTCGGAGGGCCCCCTCATCTCTCTATGTCGGGGTTTCTTCCAGCTGCCTTCACCACCAATGGCCAGCCGCTAAAGCAGAGTGCTGGTGACACCACGTTGGGGCGTCTGAATTTGGAAGGGAGGAAGGGAGCGGGAGAAACTGGCTGCTTTACACAAGTTAACTCAAAAATGTCCCATCACAGCCCTGCATGGTACATACTCTATTCCTAACCCCATTTCACGGATTAAAAAAATGAAGTTTTAGAAAGGTTTAAATGGCCTTCCCAAGACAAGTGACAGAAG
Source organism: Cryptoprocta ferox (assembly GCA_028646485.1). Classification (NCBI taxonomy): domain Eukaryota; kingdom Metazoa; phylum Chordata; class Mammalia; order Carnivora; family Eupleridae; genus Cryptoprocta; species Cryptoprocta ferox. Next base: position 16,884,394 of record CM053568.1, on the reverse strand, counting down.
CAAGAGTTGAATGCAAGTCTTTAGTCTTTCTGACAACATAAACCTACAGCACATGTCCTCCTATACGAGGAAAGAGTAGACTTGTCTCTCTCCTCTCTCACCTCCATCTTCAGTTTTCTCACTGATCCGAGGTTCCTCAATACTTTAGGAAATGCTGTTACGCCAGCCATTTGGGTAGCAAAGATGTTAATTACTCTAGAGAGATTTTGTTTTTGTTCCTCGTGCCTGGGAATTCTTGGGGGCTCCTGCCCCAGTGACACTGACTCTGTTCTTGCTACTCACAGTCTTTGTACATGCTGTTCCCTCGATCTGACATGCTTCTCCCTTGCCTGTTTCCCTCTTTAACCCAACTTATCTTTTAGATCTCATATCACTTGTGACTTCCTCAGAGAAGCTGCTGTAACCCCCTGTTGAGGCCACACACACCCAGCCTGCTCCTAGTCCCAGTTAACTCTCTCATAGTACTGCATTTCTTTCTTCTCTGGCACCTGGCTCAGTCTGCAAGTATGGATTAACTGGAAGTTGTTGTATGAATACCAGCCTCTCTCACTAAATCATAAGCTCTAAGAGGACAGGAACTACATCTACCTGGATCATGACTGAGTCCTCAGTTCCAAGCACAGGCCTTGGGACACAGTACACGCTCAGTTAAGTATTTACTGAATGAACACATGAATGCATTAAAATACAGGATGCTTAAATGCCTGGGTCTGAAGACAATATTTCCTAACTTGTGCTTTCAGGAGGCATAGTGTTCTCCTTGGCGCTTACTAGGAATGCAGAGTCTCAGCTTCCATCCCAAACCATCAGAATCAAAATGTGCATTTTTAATGTGGTCCACCAATGACTCCTTTGCACATTAATAGCTGATCAGCACTTCAAAAGAGAAAGGAAGGCAGAAGGGTGAGGTAGCCCACATTAATGAATCAGTTAATTGGCTATCCAATTAATTCAGCAAAATCATCTAGTGATGTGTTAGGCCCTGGGACTCTGGTGTGAACATGGAAGATGCAGTGCCTGCCTTAGGTGAGTGCCCCATGCCTGCTTGGATGGGCAAGGTGTTAGGCGGAGGGGATGCTCATCACCCACAGAGGCAGAGAGGCCTTCCCGCAGGTGGTGGCTGGTGGTAGAAAGGAGCAGCCTCATACTCAATGGAACTTTCCATTGCATGTCTCCAAACCAGAGGCTGGAGTTTGTTACAATAATCCAGCAATGCAAGGAGGGCTTGATTGCCTTCCAGCTCTCTCCCCTAAGTCTCTCCCGCATGCAGATGCCTTGTTTGCAAAACCTGCCTAAAATACCCTGAGAATCAAATACTGGCCAAATCCCATGGCCAAGGCCTCCCCTGCTCTTTTCTCATTTGCATTCTGCCTCCCGATGCCAATGCTGCACCTTCTTCTTGTCTCCCTCTACGTTTTCTTTCCCCTTCCACCACTCCCCTTCCTAGGTTTTCTCTGGCACACCCATTAGGTGTACTACAAGGCAGCTATCAGAAATAATGTTTACAAAGAGAAGGTCATAACAAGGAACATGCTTAGGTTACAAGAGGAAGTGGGGAGCAAAATCATATGGATAGATGATTGCAGTCTTGTAAAAATAAAAACACTATGTTTGGTTAAAAAAAACACAAAAAACAAAGCAAAACTCAAGAATGCATCAACCAATATTTATGTTTGCATGGGCCCTTAAATATATATTTATTAAAACGTTCTATTTTCCTTTTTCTAATGACTGGGGACTTCTTTCCTAGACAGGAAAATGAATAAATACCGCATATTTAAAACTGCTATTTATTTGCCGTGTCATTTTGGGCAAGTTTGTTAATTTCCCTGAGCCCTGGTTTTCTTCTCTCTAAAAAAGGGCCAGGAGCCGTGCTTCCCACAAAGGCTGTTTTGAGATTGTGTTCATCAAGCGCTCGGCATGAAAGCTAAACCCACAGCAGTGACCATCCTTGTCCCTGGTCATCGGTGACCAGTTCCTACCTTACCTGTTCAGTGTAGGTGCAGATCAATGAACAGGACACATTTAATGTGGGAGGGATGGAGGCTGGAGATAGGAAATCGTTGCTTAGAAATTCTGAACTCTGAATTAATTTTGCTCCAAACAGGCTGTGTGAACTTGGCAATAAGTCTCTGTGTCCAGACTTTGGTTTTCCCAAATGTTGAAGAGGAACACACACCCTCAAGGTCTACAGAACTTCCTGCCACGTGCCTAAAAGACAATAGCTCAACTCCCCTGGAATTCCCAGTGCGAATGCTTTCACAGTCCTAAAAATCCTCTCAGAATAATATCATAACCTCCTTCAAATGTCCCTCGCTCTCTGCTGAGTGTTGACCTAAGAATAAAGGTCCAGCCCTGTTAAGGTCTCTCATACTTGCTTTCTATGAGCTACAAGACTCCTCTTCCCCTGTTGACCACAGAACTATTCTGGAATTTCTTAGATTGTGTCAACTGTAGAAAAAAAATAACAAGTGCCATTTTGATAGTTAGGATTTAGGGTGTGGTGGCCCCTCATTTGTGCTTGGCAAGAACACCCCTCCGTGCTCTTGTACTTCAGTTAACATCGACAAGTCTTGTTTCAAACTGTCTCCCCTTCCCATTCAATGAGGCTCTAGGTTGGATCAGATGCTCCCTGAAGAGGCTGTGACTCCCTCCCCCCAAGTCTCCTCCTCCTCCCAGGACTGCAGCAGTTTCTGTGGGTGAAGGAGGGTTTGTTTGTTTGTTTTTCCTGAGCACGTAGCTCTGTCTCAGAAGCAGCCCCTCTCTCTGTCCCCTCAGTTGATCTGCAGGCTCAGAGAAGCCAGGCCAGCTGGTGCTGCTCTACGTGGAAGGTCTAAGTAATTTTAATCGCATAAAACCAGAAAGTAGTTCTCCAGCTCCTGTAAGAGGCAACATTAACAGGGCATAATTTAAAGGGGAGAACATGAACGAGGCAGACTGAAAGACAGAAAGAGAGGGAAGAATGGGAACAACCAACTTTCAGGATCCCTTAAAAAGTCCTGGGTCAGTAGCCCACTTGTCTCTTGAAAGCCCATCTCCTGCTGAGGATGGCTTCTCGCTTCAATAGTTTACTACGTTCTAGGCACTATGTTGGGCTCTTGACCGTATATTGCCTCATTCTCCCCTCAACTAAATGTCGGCTCTAAGCGAATGGGGGGAGAGGGGTTTATGTGGTTTTTCACTGTTGTATCCCCATTGTCTAGAACAGTGCCAAGACCCCTTATATGTGCTCATTACATCTTTGTTGCTATAATGAACAGCCACTCTCTGGGGCCACCAGGATTATTACCTCCATTTTACAGACGAATAAACTGGCGTTCTTGATGGTTGGTACTAGCCCTGGGTCACTGGTTAACTGGTTAGGGTAACTACCCAGTAATCACTGGGTAGCTGGTTAGGAAGTAGATCCAGGCTTCAGGTCTATCTGACCCTCAAAGCCTGCCTGATCTCAGACCCCATGCCCATGGGCAATGCCCACTCCTCTCCACTTCCCTATTCAAGACCCCGGGACCACCTCCTTCTGGAAGTCTTCCTCAATTACTTCCTTGATCATCTTCAGCAATGACATAACCCATAGCCCTCCTGCCCTTTATCAAGTCCAAAGCCACCTTCCCCAAAAGGCCCTTTATTATCTACCCTGAGCTGTGCCTGACTGAGTACTTTATACTTTGGATTGTTAATGTTTACTAAGTGCGTGCATCTAACAAATTACAAGTGTTTCAAGGAAGTCTCTTCTGTGTCTGATTCATTTTGTAGTTTGCCGGAATGCCTGACTCATAGCAGGTTTTTAATCAGTATATGTCTAATAATGACTAGTTTAAGCTTCAGAATCACAGATTCAAGGATCAAATTAGTAGTGTCTATCGAAATTTATTATTTTTTAAAAATTGTTTTAAGTTTATTTATTTGGAGAGAGAAAGCGAGAGAGAGTGCGAGCACAAGCAGGGGAGGGGCGGGGGCGGGGGGAGAATTCCGAGCAGGCTCCACACAGTAGGCGCAGAGCCTGACATGGGGCTTGATCCCATAAACCAAGAGATTATGACCTGCGCCGAAATCCAGAGTCAGAGGCTTAACCAACCAACTGAGACACCCAGGCACCCCAGTTGTACCTACTGAAATTTAAAATAACTTTCCTTTGGGGGCACTTGGGTGGCTCAGTTGGTTAAGCCTCTGACTCTGGATTTTGGCTCAGGTCATGATTTCATGGTTCATGGGATCCAGTCCTTGTTGTTCTCCTTGTTGACAACGTGGAGAATGCTTAGGATTCTCTCTCCTCTCTCTCCGCACTTCCCCTGGCTCACACACACATGAGCATATTCTCACTCTCTCTCTCTCTCTCTCTCTCTCTCTCTCTCCCTCTGAATAAATAAATAAAAGTTAAAAAATAATAAGGTAACTTTCCTTTAACAACATAATTCCACTTGAAGAAACTTAAAAATACTCAAATGGCACAAAAACACATCCATGGAGCTCAATATTGTAGAGCATTCTTTCTAGCAGTTAAAATAATACAATAACTTAAAGGCCCACGGTTGCTCGGTGGTTAGACTTGTGTTGCGGAATATTACTCAGCTGTGAAAAAGAATATCGTAGATTTGCGTGAACTGACGTGGGGCCATCTTTAAAATTGTACAGTAAGCAGAAAAAGCAAATTTCAGAAAAAGCATACAGTGTGATCCCATTTGGGTTAAAATTACCTATGTAAATGTATGTCAACAGTTCTGGAAGTATGCATGTCAAATTGCCAAGCAGGGGGCACTTTTGGGGTGGGCTAAGTTAAGTTTGGTGAATGAAGAAGATTTCTGCCTTTTGACTCAGAAACTACTTCTCTAGAAATAATGTGGGTGATTTAAAAGAAAAGACTCCTAGGGCATGAAGACTGGAAGGACGTTATAGGGACAGAGGTGGTGCAGAAAGGGGATTATGTTTCTTGAGTATTTCTGGTCCTGCCCGAGATTGGTGAGGTTTTTTGTACAGATTCCTCACTGACACATCCTAACAAAGCCTGGAAGGTAAACATTAGCAATGCCACTTTGTAGATAAGGACACTGAAGTCCACATTCTAAATGTCAGGCTGCCTTCTTCAGGAGCACAGCACTAAGCTTCTAATCCAAGTACGCTGTGTCCAGGGAGCCAGGGAGCCGTGGACAGGCTCGCCTCGCTAGGGGGTCGGTGGCTGGGAAGCTCTCCCCTCTGCTCATCTCCCTCCACTGCCTCTCACACCTGAAGGTTATCACCCCAACCTGCCACTTGCTCTTTGGAAAACAGGAGCTTTGCATTTTCTTTATCTCGGGGTCTGAGCTGACCCCTTTTTCCCAATGCTGTATTCACTCCTCGATTGTCTACATCAGCACGTACGAGGCTTCTCTTGACTCCTCGGTCATGAGAGGGAGTTTTCCTAGCAATCTCAGGTCCTGCTTTTGGAAGAATGGTGCGATCTGCATTTCTTTTTCTTTCTTTCTTTCTTTCTTTCTTTCTTTCTTTTTCTTTTCTTTTTTCTTTTTTTTGTCATCTGCATGTTTTGAGAAAATGGGAGGAGCAGGAGGAATGGTAGGAAGCTGTTTTGTTTCATGATGAGACCCAGTGTTCTCGGATCAGGTTGGGCAGAGCCATCACCGGCTTTCACCCCCAGGGAAGGTGACTGCTTCAGGTGCCTGGCTGGACTGCACGGAGCAAGGGGACATCTCCAAAGGAGCCCAGAGGGTGGGAATCAAGGACTCAAATTGGAATCCTTATGTTTCAGACTCTCATAGCAGAGGTGATTAAATCCAACTTCTGACCCAGGTGAGGGAGCTCTCTGGAGCACCCCCACAGAGCAGCCACCCCGGCCACTATTCCAGTGCTGGGGAGCTCACCACCTCACAAGGGAGCATGCTCCACTGTGGAGCAGTCCCCAGTTAGAGCACACATTTTCTGGTGCTGCCCAGACCTGCCTCCCTGAAACTTCAACCCATGGGATAAGGAACAGGATTCTTCGGTGAAAGGCCCGGAAGCTTTGCCCTTGACTCGTGTAAGAGTAGGAATCAGTTGCCCAAGGTACTCAGAAACCTTAGTATCTAATCCCTCACTTTACAAATGGGAAAGATGAAGTCCAACAAGTGGATGTCTTATGAAAATCCAAGAGTCTTAATCCTCAGAGCAAAGAAGATACCCATAGTTACTTTCTCAATATAAAAAAAATGAGGAACCATCCCCTTACACATTAACCCCATTTACAGAAATCCTGGACACTTGTTTTGAAGTAGACCTCGCTGACAGGTACAGCCCCCGCTCAATCACCACGGCCGCCACCCTGCCACCGCCACCATCATCATCATCACCGTGGAATAGTGATTATACAGACGTGTCTACACTGAGTCTACAATGAGCCAGGCATGCTGCTAAGCGTTTCACACTTCATAGCTACTTTTTAAGAGTCTTGTGGGAGGGGTGAGGAACCCCCCAGTGAGGAGAAGAATGCCCACCTAATGTGACAGTTGTCTTTCCAAGAGCTTTTTAATGAAGCAGAAGATGAGCCTCTTCCTGCCAGATCTCATCAACTGGGGCTTGTAGTCACAGAGCAGTAGAAAAGTCAGGCTGCTTTTCCTACGCCTGAAAGGAAATGCAGATGGACCTGTGTGAGCACAAACCCACACTTGCTCACACAGGCTCCCGGATTCACAGATAAAGGGAGCTCGGGGCTGGCTCCAGGAGCTGCCTTCTCGTTTGGAATCATCTACAGTCTCTGAGCACTGCTTTCAGTTTCTCTAATCAACCCAAACCTGGCTCTGCTTCTGCTTCTGCCTTTTCTTGTTTTTGTTTTTGTTTTTGTACCTATTGTCGGCCATGATTAACAATTGAGGAAGACCATGCTTCCTGATGTCTAGCTTAGATCACGAGTGACTCTCCTCCCCTGAACTCCCTTCTGTTCTCCCACTCTAGCCTTGAAATAAGGTCCTTTATGATTAAGTCCCATTCCTTCTTCCAAAACTTACTTCCTCCATTCTTTGTCATGTTCCTTCCAAAGTGGTTCTGATCTTTACACCCTGGCTGAAACACCATCCCCTTGTCCATCACCAAGTCTCTCATACCACAATGTGCATGAAACTGCCAAGGATATTCTTAGGACTCCTGCTATAAATGATCTCTCTCTCATCAGAGATCTTAGGATCGTTTTCAAGAATTGCCTTAAAACACACATTGATCCCAACAATGGATTCATGTGCCTGAGTCTTTACCACCCATCCCCAATTCTGCAACTCAAGAGATTTCTTTTTGGTGCACGTTTCTCTCTGCCACATTCTATAGCCTTGGCTGCTTCATGTGCTCCCACAAGATTCTCTGCCCCTTCCATCTTCCTTTTGTTCCTTGCCTTAGTAACATCAGGTCCCATTTCAACCTTTGCCATCATAAAACAAGTGTAGGTAATCTGCCATTGCTCTTATTTTTCACCAGTGTTATAAGAAATGTTTCACCAACTCTCTTAATAATACACCCAGTCATGCTGATAATAATAAGCTGGATAAGGCATTGATTACTGGCCCACAGGTATCATCCTAAGGGCTTTACGTGCATTGACTGACTTAAATATTTCACAGAACCAATGAGCTGCATACTCTTTGTATTCCCATTTTACGGATGAGAAAACCAAGGCTTGGAGAAGTTAGCTCGCCCGTGCAAAGTCACCCAAAGTAACAGAGCTAGGATTTGAACCCACGTGTGGCTGACTCCAAAACCCAAGATCTCAATCAGAGAATAGCCCTGAGATATCTAGGTAGTTGCATGCACTTTCCTGTGGGAGGGAGAGAGCCATGGGGCTATTAGTTAGAAACAAAAGCAAACGCAGGATTCAGAAGAGAGCAGAGAGAAAAGAGAGGACAATCTAAGCAGACAGTCTGAGACCAATGAATAGTGGTTTACAAGGTTCGGGTAAACTAATTAGTTGGAATAGAGCAAAGAGGTCAGCCTGAAGTCTACCCTTGAGCAGGCTGAACAGGGCTACCACAGAAGCTCATTTTCATCGTGGAGAGTTCCAAAAACCTTGAACATGTACTGAGCAGCACAGGTGGTGTGGTGTCTGCCTCCTTCCATCCGAACCTCTGCTTTCCTTGGGCCAGGTGGCCACGGCCTCCCTCATCAGGACCACTCCCTGGGGTGCACACCCCAAGGATGGGTTGCTACCCTTAAAGGAGGTATGGCAGGTGGAGACCCCTCCACGTGTACCTGTCGCGTTGGTCATACGGCGAACGCATAGCACACAGAGCTGTCTTAAGCTTTCACAATCATGGGGCTTCTTCTTGTTTTTATATTCATTGCTACTAACAGGAAGCTAATGGGTTTTGTTTTTCTGGCTTCCTCTGGTGTTCACATTCCTTCTTCAGCCAGCTCCAGGAACTCACTTGTGTAACAACATACTCATGAGTATTCATAAAGCACACTGCTTTGGGTTGATTGGCTCTGTCTATTAGAATTGTCTTGGCCACAGTGAATATATAGTTCCAACGGAAATCTGTACCAGATAGTCCTCCCTTTGACACCTGCAGCCTCCCAAGAACAGTGCCTGGGCTCTATTAGGTGCTAACCCCTAGTCTACCCAGGAGCTATCTCCTCTCTGACCACAATCATCTCAGGGTGGGGGGACTGTTTCGCACGTAGCCCCGATTCCAGATGATGTCCACAGCAGATGCCTAGGGAGTGTTCTTGGAATAAGTGAGGGGGGGATTGAAAGCATCACTGCACTGTCCCACTGCTACAGAAAACTGGCTGTCAGGGCCAACAGCCCCCTACGGTGTGTCCCCCTCCCCCGCACACCCTGCCAATCTAGCTTTGGCCACACCTCTCTCCACACACCCTTTCATGCTTGTGCAACAACCTACCGAATCGCCTCCCTGCTTCCCATGACACTCCACGGTCCCCTTTGGTTTCCTTCCCCACTGCACCTTGGTCTCCCGGCTGCCTCTCCCTTCCAGGTCACGTTTAACCTGCTACCATTCATGGAGCATCTGCCTTGTGGCAGGCGCTTCGTATGCAGAGCCCCCGTGGATGCTCACAACAGCCCACTAAGTAGCTCTGTCACTCCCTATGTTACAGACGAGAAGATGAGGCTCAGGGAGGGGGACTTTCCACGCCCGTGAATAACAGCCAAAGTGCCAGCACCGCTGTGGATGACACCGAGGCCCAGCAGTGTAGCCAGCACACTGTACTAAACATGGATTCACTTTTTCCGAGAGCCAAGGAAAACTTCACATAGAGATCTGAATAGTAACGGGTGATCACACAGCCCTGAACTCACATCTGCTCCCAACATCTTCATCTGCCTCTTCCAACCTCCAACATTTCCCCCAGCTTCTGCAGCGGGTACTCCAGACTCCTGCGTGCAACGTCAAAAGCTGGGCGCTGCAGGTGGGCACACCGGGTGTGACACAAATCACACCCCAGAGAATGGGGAGATGAGGAATAAAGAAAGGAAAAAGAAAAGTACATTCAAAGAGCTGTTAGAATCCTCTTATTGAAAGAGACTGTGGAAATGCCAAGGAGGGTGTTGGAAAAGGTAAAGAAACCAACACTGACTGTCAGCCTGACACTCTATTAGGTGCATTAATAAAAGAGTAGTCACTTAAAAAATTTCTTTTTGATTTTAAGTTTATTTATTTTGAGAGACAGTGAGAGAGCAGGAGAGGGACAGAGAGAGAGAGAGAGAGAGAGAGAGAGAGGGAATCCCAAGCAGGCTCTGCACCATCAGCAGGGGACCCGATGTGGGGCTCAAACGCATGAACTGAGAGATCATGATCTGAGCCAAAACCAAAAGTCAGGTGCTTAACCGACCAAGCTCAGATGCCCCAATTTCCAGTTCTTTGGAGTTTTTCCCTTAGTTTTATGTATTTGTTTTGGGAGAGAGAGCGAGCGAGAGAGAATCCCAATCAGGCTCTGCACTGTTAGTGTGGAGCCCGAAGCAGGGCTTGAACTCACGAACCATGAGATCATGACCGGAGCCAAAACCAAAAGTCTGGTGCTTAACTGACTGAGCCACCCAGATGCACCTATAGTAGCCATTTTAAAGCACCTATTATGTACTATAGATTTCTCATACCTTCTCTATCATCCTCACAAGAAACAAGGAGTCGGAGTTCTTATCTATTTTGTAAATGAAGAAACTGAGGCACAGAGGGGTAGAACAAATTACCTATGGGCACACAACCACATCAAGTGTCAGAACTAAAGTGTCAAATCCAAGCCTATCTGGGTCCAAAGGCTGTACTCTTCCTGCTACACTCGCTGCCTCCATTTCTGTCATTTCAGAGCCTCTTTCATCGTCCAGTTGGATCTGCCATGTCATTGCATCTACAGGTAAGAGGACGTGTAGAGCCTTAGCACTGGGAAGGACCTGGAAACCACTTGGAAACCAGGATGCTTGGTAGGGGAAAAGAAGGCTTTAGGTAGATGGAATCTGAGCTGGGCTGGGCTGGAAGGGCTGGTAGGATTTAGCGCACGGACACTGGGAAGGCATTCTCAAGAGAAAGGTCTCACAAGCACAGGCTCGGAGATGTGTGAGTGGCACACACGCCAGAGAAAAGAAACAGCCGCTGGCCAGCATGGCTGCAGGGTTAAAAACTGCCAGAAGGGGACACGACCATAATCCTGTTAGGCTGAGCTAGAATTCCTGACTTTGGCAGACTGTTTGCTTTGAATCAAGGGTGTGGACCCCGCAGAGCTGACTCTGCAGGAAGTAAACCCTAAAGAGAGGCACCGAGACTATTTTGGGGGCACCCTGAGAAGGCAAGTCTACTCACACCAACCACTAGACTTCATTGATCCCCAGACATTGCCTCTGTGCATAGTCTTGGAATGTTCTGTAAGGACTTCTCCCAACCCCCCGGAAATAAAGTCCACGGTGCCTTCCGGAGAGAAATGGCATTTGTTCCCCACTGTCTAATCTGAACAGCCCTTTGCTGACTAATTGAATTACTCTGGCCCACAAACTGATAGACAGCTGCTAAAAATGGTTATTGCATTATTAATTCGCTCCGGCAATTTCACATTAAACCTATACTGTTAATAATTTTTCCCCTTCTATTTCTTCCCTCTTAATTAGACTATTTAAAACTTAGAAGGAATAGTCTTCCCATGCTAAATGGAGGCATCGGGCAAATTACATTTTTGATTGAATACTTCTCTGATAGGCCAGCAAATGAGACTGTTGAGTTGTTAATTATTGTCAGAGTTCCACACAACGCCTGCTAATGAGGCAGTCAATCTTAGCTGTCAGTCCCTGAATATTAATGGAAGCCAATGGGATGTACTGGGAAGGATGCTTGCTGGAGGTCCCGGGTGTCCAGTTCGCTGGCTGTACATGCAAGGTTGGTGACTTCCTGTTGGTAGAGCTAATGGGAATTTGTGATGACTGTAGAATGGGGTAGGCAGTGAACACAAAGGTGAGGACAGCCTTGAACAGCTTCATGGCACCAAGTAGGTATGGGATGGCCCACCTGGAATGGCCCACCTGGTTGACTTTCAGCAATTATTGCTGCTAGCCTGGCTCTGGAGAGCTTACGAACAAGGGTTCTGGAGAGCTTCTGGGCACGAGGAATGGGCTGTTAAGAAGCCAGGAGGAGGTATACAACTTAAGACTGCTGATATGGGTTCAGAATGACCCAGCCTCAGGCTCCCATCCTGGCTGATCTCTTGGGATTTAGTTCTGACTTTGGCATCATAATGCTGTGAGTCAAGTGAGGGGTCAGGTTTCATTCAGCAAGACCCGGGATGACAAAGAGGAGATGCCATCCCAAACTAGGCATCACAGAACCCTATACTTAGTCTGGGACAAAGCAAAAAGCTCAGTAGAAGGGCAGCGAAGGGAGAGAAATTGGATTTGATTCAATAAATATTTACTGAACACTTTGTCTGCATGATAAAGACTTGAGCTCCCTGTGCAAACTCCCAGGGCAGACATTTTTTGGGAATCATCCTTGACTTTTACTTTTTCACAACTGCCCAATCCTCCCTCCCTCCACTGGACTGTTCCCTAACACTCTGACTCTCCTTCACCAATCCTTCTGGGAATTCATTTCCTTCTCCACTCCCATTTCTCATTCCCCTAGTCGGCTGCTCGCTGGGTTACTGCCCCAGTATAATCATTATTGGATGTTCACTCTCCCACCCTTCCCTGCTGTGACTTCTTTGACTTCATTCTCTACCAGTCCCTGCAGTTTACTCTGTTCCTCAAACACACCAGCCAGGCCCCCTGCTTCCTCTCTGAGCTTTTGTTTTAGCATCTCTAAAACAGGGCATCGACCTGCTGCAACATATCTGTTCACACATGCTGGTTTCCAACTCCCTGAGCTGCATCATTCCAACTGATATTTAATCTTTACTCGTGGGTCCATCTGCCTATCCCTCTGATCCTATTCATTGTATGATGATGTCAATATGGGTTGCAGATGAGGCTAGGGAGGCTGGCCTGGCAAGGCTATGACATCCTGGCAACAGGTGGGGAGTTGACCTCTAAAATAGAGACTTCCCTTCCATCTCATGGGAAAGGCATGATGACAGATTCTTACCCTGGGAGGGGTAACAGGCAAACGAGCTTGTGAATTCACATAGGTTTCAAGGCTGACTTCTAGGTTTAACTTTGCGACTTTGTGGGGGGATACAACGAACCAAAAGAAAAAGAAGAAAATTTAACTTCTGAAGATATAATCTCACCATGCTGCTAACTGAACAATGGATGCTGCCAATGCTATGGACAGCTTACAAGTACAAGAAGCTGTTTTAAGTATCCGATATACCAGGGAAAAAAACAAAACAAACAAACAAACAAAAACAGGCAAGATCTCTGCCCACCAGGAACTTATATTCTAGTTTGAGAGGCAATAATCCAGCGAGTAAATCAATACATACATTCATACAAATACACACACACACACACACACACACACATCTATACATACAATTTCAGATACTGATGAGGAATATAAAGACCACTTCTCAGCATAAGGAGACACAACAGGATGGTAGGGCAGGCATATATGGGGCTGGGAAACATTAGGGAAATATTAAGAGATGGATTTGAGCCAAGATCTTCATAAAGAAAAGCCAGCTAAAGGAGTATGAGCCAGGAAGTGCATTCCAGGCAGAGCTAAGAGCGCACGCAAAGGGCCTGAGCAGGACCTGGGTTTGGCATGGTGCAAGAACAGAAATAACAGTGGTGTGGTTGAACCCTAATAATGAAGGGTGAGAGGTATGGTGCATATGAGTTTAGAGAGGGGGGACCTTATAGGTCATGGTGATAAGCTTGGATTTGACACCAAGGACCATGGGAAGCTGTTGCATGATTTAAGCAGTAGAATGAGACCACTGGGTCAAGATTCCCACTGAGCACTTCCTAAAGGTGAAACCCAGTGGGAGGCAATGAATGCACAACAGTGAAATAGATACAGTCACTGCCTTCTCAGAGTTCAGTCTAATAGTGGAGACAGACATAGAGCCAAAGATCTTATAGGATGTAAGGACAAACAGACTGGGTAGATCCCAAAGGCTCCTCTTTCTTTCTATAGTAATAGATATTTTAGTTTGGTTTCTAGGTCCTTGGAATTATCATCACGTTTCCCAACCTTTCTCTAAGCTGCTGTGGCCATGAGATGACTGTGTGGCTCATGGCATATACTCAGAGGTGAATTATAGCAGCTCTAGGGGTCTTCCTTGGGAGAGAGCTGGTTTTAGGTTCTGCCGCTCTCCCCTGGGGCCTTGTCCTACCACTAGGCATGTGGATGAGGTGGCTGCAGGACTATCTCAGTACACACCAAGGAGAGCTAGGCCTCAGGGAGGGAGGGACAGGAAGCTGGCAGGAGCCTGCGTCTCTAACACTCGTGGAGTAAGAGCTTCCATTCCAGACCTGGATTCCCACCTCTGAACTTTTACCCAAGAGACAGATACACATCCACCTCATGTAAGAGCATGGGTGGGCTTCTGTTCATGCAGATCAACTGAATCCTAAGAGTTACCAGTGCTAATAAAGGGTGGAGGGAATTGTTATGGGCATGCAGAGATAAGGAACGAACCCTACCTCCTCTAAAACAAATTGCCTCCACTTCCTCTGAGCTTCCATTCTAGTGTGTTCCCATGACCCGCCCCCTCTGGAGAGGGGCTAATGCTAATCCCCCCAGCTAATGCTGCAGGGATGGGTAAGGCTGGCCCTGAGACCTCAGGGTGGTTTTGTTCCTGCTTCCTTGGGTCCCCTCCGGCCCTCCTCCAGCACACAACACAGGGACCAGAGCAAAGGTCGGCGTGAGTAGTCCCTTCCCACGAGAAGTCAGGCGAGTCTGGCTCATGCTCATGGGACAGGCAGGCCAAGACAAGTTGAGATTAGGAAAGGGAGCACTTAAGTGATTAAATCAGAGCATTCATTTCACTAGGCAGGAGGAACTGAATGAAAACAGAACCTAACGAAGAGGAGATGGCAACCCCTTTGAAGCTATTACTTATTCACAAAAATCATTCCTGAATTTTATTAAGGGAAAAAAGGGCTCAGGAAAATTCAGCATGGACTAAAACACCGCCATGTAGACGCAATGGGTGGAACATACCAGTTATGTTGGAATCCACGTGCATCTGTACCAAATGTTAGTCAAGGCAAAAAATAATACTGAGGACAAACAATATGGATGGTTTCTCTGTTCTAGACTGCTCCGACTTCTAGCTAAACAATGTCTTCAGACAGATGTCACAAAGATTTTTAACAGTGGGTACATGGAGGGTACCACCACTCAGCCAAGCTGAATATGGTGGATCCAGGAGTCCTCTGTTGTGTCAACCATTAGTCCTTCATTTTCTACATCAAAGGGACATCTGGAGAATCCAAGCAGAGACACTGAGGCGGTCAGAGGTAATTGGGGTCTCAAAAAGCAACTATCTAAGAACTGGTCCAAATGGACATCAATATTTTAGCAGCCACCACAGTGTCCTATTGCATACCTGCTAACTAGTAGCCTCACTCCCATAAATGAGATGCTATTGCTCCGAAGAGGTGGCTGGAAGCCTTGGATCAAAGTAGCCCCGTTTCTTTTGTCAACAGCCACAGAGGTGCCAATGTTCTGCAAGTTTTTTTCCAAGCCCCATAAAGGGCCTTAGAGTACCCATCAAGAGCAGTGCCAGCTGCAGCTAATGCACACAAAACACTCTGCAATTAACAGAGTTGAGTGTGCCATTAAGACAGCCTTATGAGGGAAGCAATACCCCCAAGTAAGCGTCAGGGTGTAATGAAGTTAGTCAGGCTGGTAAACACCTAAGTGATGGCCTTGTAAAAAAAAAAAATCACTTTTGAACTCATTTAGCCCCGCAGGCTGATGCATGGTACAGACAAATGATGGCTGTTCCATTATTTCCTGTTGACATTTATAGGCACTCCCGTGTACGGTGGCTTTTGGAGAAATAGGTTTAATTTTCCAGAGTCAGGATGTTATGCATGCACATTCCAGCTCTTATCCTGTCTGAACTGTGCAAACGTGGAAGTTACTAAAATTCTCTGGGCTTTTATTTTGCTGATCTGTAAAAAGGTTAGGGGGAAAATCCCCTGCTAGGTTCCTGTTATGACTAATTACAAAAGGTGCCAATGGACGGCGGTTCCCTTAACAATCTTCATTTCTGTGCCAGTTGAATATACACTTGCACATCTCAAGTTTTTTAAAAAATATTAATGTTTATTTATATTTGAGAGAGAGAGAGAGAGAGAGCGAGAGAGAGCGAGCAAGCAAGCAGGGGAGGGGCAGAGAGAAAGAGGGAGACAGAATCTGAAGCAGGCTTCAGGCTCTGACCTTTCAGCATGGAGCCCAATGCGGGGCTTGAACCCATGAGCCATGAGATCATGACTAAGCTGAAATCAGACACTTAACCGACTGAGTCACCCAGGCACCCCTACATCTCACATTTTAAATAAAACAAGAGGGATTGGACTACATTCCCAGAAGTGCATCTCATTGTTTAATGAATACTTTGGGGGATTAAGGCCAAAAGAAATCAGCACTCAAGAGCATGGGTTATAAAGTTTTCTATACTTGAATTTGAAATGTACCCCTGCTATTTGACAATATCTGTGTGATCTTGGACAAGTAACCTAACCTCTCTGACCCTCATTTGTCTTCATCTTTTAACACAGGAATAATACCACCAAGCCAAGAAGAATGTTGTGAGAAGTAAATGATGTGATGTGTAGGCCTAGCGCACAGAAGACACTCAGCAAATGTGAGCTTTTGAAGAGATTTCCATTATTCCAGAAGCATATTCTTCTTTGGGTCACAACTGGGGTGAGCTGGGAAAAAATAAGACTTCCACACACACAGTATATTGCTGTTTGGCAGAACAGGATTCAAATTCCATTTCTACTCTTCGCTGGCTGTGTGACAGAGACAATCTGTATTACCTCTCTGTTTCAGTCTTTTATCTGCGAGATAAGGAAGCAACTTGTCTCCTATGGAGGGGTTATACATGCTCGGTCCCATTGTTTCGAGCATTAATTAGCCTACCTGTCTATTAAATACTTATTTCTGCTTACCATGTTCCTGGCACTATCCTCACACTTTATAATTGTAACTCACTAAATTTAATCCTCATGTCAATTCTTTGAGATAAGTACTATTCTTTTTTTTTAATTTTTTAATGTTTATTTAATTTTGAGAGAGAGTGACAGAGCAGGAGTGGGGGAGGAGCAGAGAGAGAGACACAGAATCAGACGCAGGCTCCAGGCTCTGAGCTGTCAGCACAGAGCCCGATGCATGGCTCGAACCCACGAACTGTGAGATCATGACCTGAGCCGAGTCGGCAGCTTCACCGGCTGAGACACCCAGGCACCCCAAGATAAATACTATTCTCATCCCCATTTCACAGATGAGAAATTGAAAGAGATATTGAATAGCCTGACCAAGGTCCTGTGGTTAGTGAATGGCAGCCCCAGGATTTGATCCTAACATATTCTGGCTTTGGGATTGGTGGTCTTAATCACCGTGCTGTGGGGTCAAGGCCATCACCACTGCCACAGACACCACGATAGCAACCATATTTACCGTGTGCTGAGTCAGTACCAAGCACTTTCCATGCATAGCCTCATTTTATTCTTACACCACCTGCGTGGGATGGGATCGTGACTTGCGCAAGGTCACTCCGTTATTGGCAAGTGCCAAGGCTTGCACTTGATTTTGGACCCTGTGGCCCTGAAGCCCTGGCTCTTAGGCATTTTATTAGACTGCTGACACTGGGAACACACCCAGCATGTCACCAGACATAACTGACATCCTCTAAAAGCCCGTTCTCTCTTGTAGGAATTTTCAAGCTGTAAAGGTTGCATTTTCTGACATTCCATGAGCACCTGAGTATCAATCTTTTCTCCCTGTCTAATTTGAAGGGTGAATCTGGTGGTTTCAGATAACAAATGAACCCACACACATCTCCACCTTGCTCTCATTTAGCACAGCTCTGCCCCACGCCTGGCACCTTGTTTATGTCTTTGGAAGAAGAAAACTCAGCAAAGGTGGGTGGCAGGGGCCTGCCTATCTCCTTAGGGGCTGGACAAATCGATAGATGAGAAAACGCATTCTCAAGACTTTAGGGACCTTGCATATAAGAGAAGGCGTGAAGAGCCCATCATTGTTTGGGTTGTGCGTGTCAGATTTCTAATTTGGTTTAATTTTATAAATAAAGGCCTAGCATCTCACAGGAGAACACTGGGCTCAGCCAATTCTAAGACAGTGACCTTGCTTTCCCTCTCTATCCAACTTCCACACGGAGCCAGAGGAACGGTCCTAGAATGGAAATACAGGAATTGTTTCTCCTTCTTAAAATCCTTGCATGGCTACCCGTTGCCCTCAGGAGAAAAGACAGGACCCCTGAATGTAATTTCCCACGCTCTTCATTATTGGTCCTGGCACCAACCACTCCCTCCTCATTTGCTTCCTGCCATCCTCCTTCACTCCTACCATCAGTCTTCACTCCTGTTACCAAACCAGCTTGCATTTCCCTGAATGCACTAGGTACTGTCTTCGTTGGTCTCCTTTTCCTTCGGATTTCAGCTGGGACTCCCCTTTTCTCTGAGAAGCCAGCCAGGGTACTTTGAATCTGTCCATCCCCTAATCCCCTACTTGCTGGCACTCTTTATTATCTCTTATTGACCAGGGACTGGGTATGGTTTTCTAAGTTTTCTACCACATACTCAGAGTATGACACAGTGGGTGGGTCTTCCATAAATATCTGCCAGGTGAATAAATAAATGAACCTTACTCAGGATTAACAACTACCTTACTTTTCGGAGGGTGGGTAGCAAAGAAGAAATATAATCAAGGTTTAGGACAAGATAAAGATGCAGATGGAACTGAAATTTAAGAAAATAATATTGGGGTGCCTGGATTGCTCAGTTGGTTAAGCATCCAACTCCTGATTTTGGCTCAGGTCATGATCTCACGGTCATGGGATTGAGCCCCATGTCAGGCTCCATGCTGAGTGTGGAGCCTACTTAAGATTCTCTCTCCCTCTTCCTCTGCCCCTCTTCCCCACTCACACTCTGTTTTTCTCTCAAAAAAGAAAAAAACTATATTGTTTTTTCCTCTAATTCCTAGTTGATCTTGCACCACACTTAATTCATTAAAAATTTTTTTAATGTTTATTTACTTTTGAGAGAGAGAAAGAGAGTGAGAGAGCAGGGGAGGGGCAGCGAGAGAGAGAGGGAGGGACAGAATCTGAGGAAGGCTCCAGGCTCTGAGCTGTCAGCACAGAGCCTGACTCGGGGCCCAAATTCACGAACCAGGAGATCACGACCCGGGCCGAAGTCAGACACTTAACGGACTGAGCCACCCAGGCGCCCCAACACTTAATCATTTTATAAATAGTTGTTAGTTAAAAAAAAATGGTTGTTAGTTTTTACTGAATTGTCAAGCAATGTGCTAGACTCAGCTGCAAAGATACATCTATCTTTTTGCCCTCAGAAAGCTCACGGTCCAATGGGGCGGCATACACCAAAGTGAAGCTCACAAGATCTGTATCAGCTGTTTGAGGACATATCTTATACCAGGCTTTCACCCATCATTTGTAATTTTCTCTACAACCTACAAGATAGGCATTGAAATCATTTTTACAGATAAGGATACTAAAGTTTAGAGAGGTTTAATAGGTACTTTTCCTTTGTTCAATCATGCAGTGGAGTATGAGAAATGAACTGGCACTAAATACCTGTGCTCTTTCTCCTATAACATCTCAATTCACACTCCCGCGTGCTGTTAATACACTTGCCATCATTTTTACCTCATTTCAGTCTCACAAAGCTCTGCTCACAATGCAGACAAGGATGACCTTACAATCCTTAATTTACAGATAAGAAAGCTGAGACCTCAAGAGGTACCCTAAGGTGACAATCTCCCAGGTCATGTATTAAGGCAAATAGGAGCAGAACCCACGTTTCTTGGTGATGGGGCCTTCTCCTTGTCAATTTCCAAATACACTTGACCCTTGAGTAACACAGGGGGTTAGAGGTGCCCACCTGCAATGGCACAGAAAATTGCATGTCACTTTTGACTCCCCCAAAACTGAACTACTCATAGCCTACTGTTGACCGGAAGCCTTACCAATGACATAAACGGTCGATTAACACATATTGTGTGTGTTACACATATTCTATACTGTATTCTTACAATAAAGTAAGCTAGAGAAAAGGAAGTGTTATTAAGAAAGTCATAAGGAAGAGAAAATACATTTATGGTACTGTACTGTGCTTATCAAAAAAATCCACATAGAAGTGGACCTGGCAGTCTAAACGTGTGTTGTCCAAGGACCAACTATATACTCTCCCAAATCCTGTCCCTCCAAACCCAAACATGTAACTCCTTTTGTCCACAAGAAACCCTGACATTTCTTTCTCAGGGTAGATTGATGGGACTGCCCTAGAGCTGGATGATTGCAGTTTTATAGGCCCCAAGGGTCCTCAGCAAACCCCCTGTCCCCAAGCAGTGCTTATATTAAGTTTGCTTTCAGGCCTTTCTCCACTGTTCCCCATTCCACTGATATATGAAGGGGCTCTGGAGACTCTGGCCAGCTCTTGGTCCCATTTGAGGACAGCACATTGGCCCAAATCACAGCACATTATCTGGGTCTCGATATATTATCACAATATGGTCTTCTTCAGACTGATAGTGATTCATTACTTTCAGTACACAGGGGGATAATTCCAGAGAAGAAAGGACCATCTCCCTGAGATATTTCTTGCTATTAAAAAAAATAATAAAGATGGAGAAAAATATTCCCAGAAAGGGATTCCTTCTGCCTCTCATTGTGTCTCAAGGCTTTACTTTTCTTAATTCAACTCCACAAGCATTTACTTTCTTTGCTCGATTGCCCAGACGTGTTAAGATTTGAAGGAATACAGATAAATACGATCAAGACCCTTCCTCTTAGGGTACCCACTGGATTAAAAGACAACAGATGTGTGAAAAAGAGCTCCAGCCCAAAAAGACCATGTAGTGCAGTTAGAGAAAAAGATCAGGCTTTGCTGGCAGGCCAATCATGAGTTCAAATCCCAGTTTGCCACTACACTAGCATCACATCCTTGGGCCAGCGACTTAACCTCATACAGTCTTGATTTTCTCAACTGGTAAAATGAAGACAGTGACAATACCCTAATCAATGCCCTATTTAAGGATGGTGTGAAATCACCTATGAAGAATTCTGTACTAGGGTGCCTGGATGGTTCAGTTGGTTAAATGTCCAACTCTTGATTTCAGTTCAGGTCCTGATCTCATGGTTCGTGAGTTTGATCCCCAGATCAGGCTCTGTGCTGACAGCGCTGGCTTGCTTGAGATTCTCTCTCCCCCATCTCTCTTCCCCTCCCCAGCTCATGCTTGCTTGCTGTCTGTCTCTCAAAATAAATCAACATTAAAAAAATTCTGTACCATAGCTAGCACATAGTAAATACTCAAGAAACATGAGTTTTATTTGTAGTTTCCAACTTCTCTGGCCTTCCACGGGACTGTCAACCCCTTGAGGGCAGGGATTCCATGCTTTTCTTCTTTGTAACCCCCTCATTTCTCATCCAGCAAAAACCTCATCACACATTTTACTCTTAATAAGAAAAATAAGTTTATTTTAGATATAGAGACAGAAATGAAAGCATTCATTTCATTCTTTTCAAATTGACCAAGTTAAAAAAATTCTTTAGTGAAAGCCTACTGTATGTGGGCCCTATGCTGAGTGCTGGAAAGAGACCAAGGAAGCCCCATCCTTGCTCTCCTAAGGCTTAAGGCTCCAAAGTGCCATAGAGATGGGAAGACACAAGAAAAATCAGCATTTAGTCTTCCCAATGATTCAGAAGGCAAATGACAGCACCTAGAAGAAACCTCAGGCTACTAGTCAGGGATCTAGAAGTTCTGGTTAGCACATTGCTTAGCATTGAATTTGACCCTTTTGTGTTCTTAAGACTTTGAAGTCCCTTTAATGGCAATTATGATAATCTGGGATACTGGGATTCTGGCTTGACTGTTTTTTTTTGGGGGGGGAAATTTTATCCTAGAATAATTTTATTTTATTTTTTTTAACTTTATAGTTTATTGTCAAGTTGGTTTCCATATAACACCCAGTGCTCTTCCCCATAAGCGTCCTCCACCATGACCATCACCCCCCTTCCCCTTTCCCCCTCCCCCTTCCGCCCTCAGTTTGTTCTCAGTATTCAAGAATAATTTTAGATTTAGAGAAGAGCTGCAAAGTTAGTAGAGAACTTCTGTACACCCTTCACCCAGCTATCCTAATGCTAACATCTTATATAACCATATGTATCACAGTTAGGGTTCTCTGGAGAGACAGAACCAGTAGAATTATAAATTCTACATAAAGAAATGCATTATAACGAACTGGCTCACTTGATTACAAAGGCTGGTGAGTCCAAGATCTGCAGAGCCGATGGCCCATTCTGAATTCCAAGGCTGGCAGGAGGTGTTAGAATCAGGAAAAGCTGATGTCTCAGCTCAAGGGCTGTCAAGCATGGAAATTTTCTCTTAACTCAGGGAAGGGTCAGCCTTTTGTTCTATTCAGTCCTTCAACAGATTGGATGAGGCCCACCCACTCTAGGGAAGGCAATCTGCTTTACTCAGTCTACTGATTTAAATGCTAATCTCATCCAGAAACACACTCAGAGAAACACCCAGAATAATGTTTGACCAAATATCCAGGCACTCCGTGGCCCAATCAAGTTGAGACATACACTTAACCATTATGTTCCATAGTACAGTTACCAAAACTAGGAAATTAACATTGAAACAATCCTATTAAACTGATGCTAATTGCCTTTTCTTTAGAATAGCCTCGATGCACACTAAATGACATCTGCACTCAGAGTGAGATATACAGTTACAAACCATGAACAGAGAAATGGAAAGAATACTGGGCCCAGTAGTCTAAATACTTGGATTCTAATCCTAGCTTTGCTATGAAAAGGCTCTAGGTCCTTGTGAAAATTGTATCTTTCTGATACTTTATTTTAAAGAAATCTAACTAGATAAGTCAAAAAAGTCCCTTCAACCTTGAAAAGCCTGGAGATTTAAGGAGGAGAACATCACACACACACACACACACACACACACACACACACACACACAGGCACACACAAACCCAATGTGGTCCTCCTGCTTGGAGGTCCCCTCCTTACCCAGTGAGGGTACCAACTTTGGAGTAAGAGGACTGCCCTTCAGTGGGCTCTCAGTGCTGGTAAGTTAGGTCAAAGCCTTATCCCTTTTCCAGTCACAGCTAACCACCCACTCTCAGCTGACTTTGAACTCCCCTGAACTCATCCCTCTCTTCTCCCAATGGTTAGGCCTCCTGTCTGATCTGCCCCTCTGTTCTGACTCCTGGCCTTCTACCTTCCTGTTGGGGTCTGTGGTTTCCTGTCCTCTCTTCAAGTTTTCATGACTTGACCCTTTGCCATGGACCTCTTGGGTACCAGACCTAGATGGCCCTCTGGGGTTCAGGCTTCTGGCCCTGTGCTGCCTCTAGCTTCAAACTGCTTATCTCATTATAATTTTTATTTTAGGAATATGTGCCTTCAATGAACACCCTGCCATTCTTGCACAAGCTGATTTACTGCTCAGATGCATGTGTGCACACACACATACAAACACACACACACTCCACCTATCAGGGACAGCTTGTGAGGGATTCCTTGAGCCGATCTCCTGTCTATACTGAAGAAGCTAGCCAGAGTCAAGTGGCATGACACTTAGAGATCATTTCTAGATGCCTCACAGAGGGAAGAAGACAGAAGCAATGAGAGGCCAAGTTTAGCACAACACAAAGCAAAGAGGCCCAGGGAAATAGCCAGGTGACCCTCACTCAGAGGCAAGAACTGCAAAACATGAGGGCTGGTGCACGTGACCTATAATTGCCAAATGGGCAGTAATAACTTAAAGTCTTTATATTCCTAGCTCTCCTCTCCATCGTCCCATTTCCACACCCTCCCCTGATGGGTATGCACTGCAGGTATGGCAGCCTATTTCTGCAGCAAAGTCAAAGCCAGACTTATAACTAATCATGTGCTTGGGGTGTTGAACCATCTAACATCTCTACCTACAATGTGCCAGGTCCTGCTGCCAGTAGGAATGAACTGGGGAGAAAAAAGTCAAGCAGCCATGATTCTAAACGTCAAGGAGCTTGCAGATTGGAAAGAAGGGCAAGTGGAAAAAAGGTATGCAATTCATTATGTATAAATGCTGGAGCTCAGGGGGCAGGGAGTTCTGTAGGAAAATGAACTCACGGCACATCTCCTATAAGAGGGATGCAGAGGTCACAGCACCACTTTCTCAGGGCTAAGGCTCAGACTGAAGACAGACAGATACTCATTCCTCATTTCTGCCTAACCTACAAGACTGGGCCCCTAAGTGGCCAGAGTTCAACCCATCCTGCTACAAGAAACCAGAATCAAATATTCTAAAATTTGGATTTTGGTGATGGTTATACAACTCTGTCAACTTACCAAGACTCTGTGAAATGTACACTTAAAAGGAGCATTATGGAATGTAAATCACGTCTCAAAACCGACTAAAACGAAAGGGCAGGTTTATCTTCTGAATGTGCTTGTTTGTTCTGCAGATCAAGGTTGTCAATGCTTCCCCAATTTCTTCAAGATAAAATCCGTAACTTTGGCCTGACATTCAAAAACACTACAAGCAGTGAGGCTTAGTCCTGCACTGGGTCTTTTGCTCTAAGTGGACTGGCCTTCCCTGCGGTCTGTATGTTCCATCCCATTCCAGTGCGTTCCCTTTCTTTCCCATCCCACTTCATTCCATGTCATCCCATCCCACAGGATTGCGTGTGTTCTGCTTTAAGCATTCGCTTTAGCAATGCACAGCTCCATGATAGGTGTTACGGATAAAGAAATGAAAACAAGTCCTGCCCTCAAAGAGTGCACAGACTCCCCTGTCTATTGTGAAGACACATAAAACAGACAAATAGGGGCGCCTGGGGGCTCAGTCGGTTAAGCGGCCAACTTTGACTCAGGTCATCATCTCACAGCTCTTGGGTTCAAGCCCCGTGTTGGCCTCTGTGCTGGCAGCTCAGAGCCTACAGCCTGCTTCGGATTCTGTGTCTTCATCTCCCCCTTTCCCTCCCCTGCTAACACTCTGTCTCTGTCCAAAAGTAAATAGACATGAAAAAAAATTTTTTTAAAAGGAAGAAAACAGACAAATAGAGCCATGACAGTGAACAGTTACATAGAGCTTGCTATAAGCCAGTCACTGTTCTCAGTGCTTTTACGTACATTAGCCCACCTTAGCTTTTATAACTACCCCATAGGGAAAGTATTATTATTATTTCCATTTTACAAAGGAAGGAACTAAAGCAGGAAAGGGTTTGGCAAAATGTCCCAGGTCACAATGCTAGTAGGTGGAAAAGCTGGAATTCAAATCCAGGCATCCCATCTCCTGAGCTCAGATATTTAATCTTCATGCTATAGACACACCGATCAGAGGTAGAAAGGTTCTCTGAGGTGCTACCTCACTTCATTCTGGGAGAGGAGGTGTAATCTGCCCTAGAGACACATGGAAGGGGAGACTGAATGAAAGGCAGGTATAAAGATACGAACCTACACAGTGGGGTATGTTTGGGGAATCTCCACAACTCGATGAGGTGGAAGGTCAGGAGAGACGGGGACAGCGTGTGTTGGAGATGAGGCTTGACACATTGTGAGGAAGTATGCGCTACATCGGGTTGAAGTGCGGTATCGCTTAGCATGCCTTCGCCTCCAAGAAGCAGAAAAGCATGACTGAAGTTGGTTTAAACCATAAACACATGTATTATTGCTTATATCAGAAAGTCCAGAGATATGGAAGATTTCAGAGTTGTTCAATTCAGCAGCTCAGCTGTGTTATCAGGGACGTCGGTTTTCCATCTCTCCACTCTGGCGTGCTCTGTGTTGACTAATCTCTCAAGAGGACTCGCTTCATGGTCTCAAAAAGCAAAACATTTTCAGGTTTCCTGGCCAGATACAGCAAAGTCCAAAATCAGAAAGCAACTACTGCTTTATGTCTCCTTCTTAAAAACGAGGGTACATTTTCCAGAAGACCTTCCCCCATATGTCTTGCTGAAGTTCACCCATCAACACTGACCAATCACTGCCAAGGAGAATTCACCATATTGGTTTAGTCAAATCAGGGCTTAGCTCCTAGAAAGGGATGGGGGCTCTCATCTCCCTGAGTCATAGGTTTTTCTAGCAAAGAAAGGGAGACTGAATGTCAAGGAGGCAGCCAGTATGTCTGAGAGAAAAGCTTAGCCTTTTTCCTGAAAGTGATAATGGTGGGGGTGGGGGGTGGGGAAGAGCAGGGTACTCCAAGTTAAGACACAACCAAACTGATGTTTAGAAGTAATTTTTTAAATCATACTTCCACTGCCTTTTACTACTTGATCCTGCATTTATGTCTCCTCCCTTTCTCTTCTCTCTTCTTTCCTTCTTCCCGCTTGTCTCCCATTGAACGCAAACTACTGAGGTTTATACTTTGTTCAGTATCATGCTTAGTGCTAGAATCACACTAAGCAGTGCACGCGCGCGCACACACACACCCACACCCACACACACACACACACACAGGTCCTTCCTGGATTTTTTTATGTGATCACGGGTCTTTGTCTCCCTGCAACTGCCTCCCAACTCCCGCACAAAGCCCTTTATGAACAACCCAGCCTCCAGTAATCTCTCTCCTATCAAGTGTTTTTACCATCCCTGAGGCTGCTTGCCAATTCATGTGGAACCTGGTGTGAGAAAATGGGAAGATGTCCTAGGGGAGATTCTATGGACATTAAAAACCTCTCAGAACTAGAGTGTGTCTGTTTGCTCCACCCCCAACTTAAACCCCTCTCTCCTCCTTCAACTCTCTTTTAAAATTCCCCAGTAATGATTATTGGTTTTCTGTAGCCAAAGGGCAAAATTAATAAATTCCTCAGCCACACAACTTTCTTGGAATCTAATAATGATCTTTGACTGTTAGCACTGGGAAGAAGGATGCAGACAATAAAATAGAAGCAGGGAAGGAAGGAGAAGCAGACAATGTGGGTGCGGGGCAACCCAATCTATCCATTCTGGGAGTGTTGTTCAGTGAGACCAGGTAAGTGAGCCATTCATTCATTCATTTACTTATGAGAGAGACTGTATGCACATGTGCATGTGAGCAGGGGAGGGACAGAGAGAGACAGAGAAAGAGAATCCCAAGCAGGCTCCATGCCTAGGACAGAGAGCCCTACTCAGGGCTCAATCTCACGAATAGTGAGATCATGGCCTGAGCTGAAATCAAGAGTCAGACACTTAATCAGCTGGGCCTCCCAGGCCCCCCCAGGGAAATGAGCCTTTCAGAAAGGGAGACCTGTAATAAACTTTGAAAAAGGGAGGGGGTGTTTATGTGGCTCAATCAGTTAAGCATCTGAGTCTCTTTTTATTTTAATGTTTATTTATTTTTTGAGAAAGACAGAGCAGGAGCAGGGGAGGGGTGGAAAGAGGAGACACAGAGTCGGAAGCAGGCTCTAGGCTTTGAGCTGTCAGCACAGAGCCTGACATGGGGCTCAAACTCATGAACTATGAGACCATGACCTGAGCCGAAGTCAGATGTTTAACCACCTAGGTGCCCCAGCATGCGACTCTTGTTTTCGGCTCAGGTCATGATCTCGTGGTTCCTGAGTTCAAGCCCCACATTGGTCAGTGTGGAGCTTGCTTGGGATTCTCTCTCTCCCTCTCTCTGCCCTCCCATGCCATCAAAATAAATAAATAAACTTTAAAAATAAAAGCAAAAAGAAAGAGAGACTGATCTTATGTCAAGACCTCAAGGCAGGAAGGCTGTGAGGCAGGTAAAGGGTGGGGTATGTGAGGGCAGTGAGTGGTCCAGAGCCCACACAGACCACAGGATTCACATGTCACCCTTCTCTGGGAAGCCTTCCCCCGGGACATCAACACTCAACTAGCCTGAGTGATTGGCTACTGGTATGCATTTTGGCAAAAATGAGGACTACCTTGCAGGACAGAGTTCTCCAACTTGTATCGAGCCAATACAGGATATGAGGAAAAGAGAGCGATGGTGACTCTACACTAGGTGCAGACCAACCAATCCTATTTCTTTGAGGGAGATAATCAGATGTCTATCTTGGAAGGCAGTAGGGGAACTCGAAAGGGTCTTTGGAATCAGACAGTTCTGAGTTTGATTCACTGGAACCATTATCTGCCAGATGTGTGGTATTGCGAAGTCACTTAACTTCTGGGGGAGTTAGTTTCTTACTGTGTGAAATGGGATCCATATTCTCTGTGCATTCTGCCTCTATGGGCTGTTTGAGGAACAAATGGGATAATGAATGTGGAAGTCTCTTAGAGACATCTGAGTTAAGTTGATGAGGTTGTTATTTCTTCTGGGAAGATACTTCCCGCTTCCCGAAGGGACCACATAACAGATCTCACTGAGTAATTAACGTGTAAACAACTTTGATTTTCCATTTCAATGACTCCCTCTCATCTCTGCCTCTGTGTAACTTATATCTCTAGCCTCTGCTAAAAGAAGGGGGTAGGAGGAGATAGCCTGCTTACTCTTGAAGATGCCCAGAAAGAGATCTCTTTGGTTCATATTTGGCCAGCAGAAAAACAGACTCATTGGCAAGTAACAAAATTTCAATCCAGGCACTCTTTTTACATTCTTGGTCAGACAAAAGAATCGTTTCCTACGAACCAGTGGAGATGAAGTTACTGGCCAGGTTCTCCATTGCCCCAAACACTTCAGTCATAGTTTCTACAAAGGAAAACAGTCTCATATACAACAACAATATAATCATCAAAATCAGGACATTAACATGAAAACATTACTACTGCAGAAATCTCAAGCCCCATTCAAGTTTTACTAAGTGTCCCAAAATATCGTTTAAGGAAAAGGATCCAGGTCAGAATCAGGTGTCATCTTTACATGTCATGTCTTCTAGTCTTCAATCCGGAATGTGTCCTCATTTTTTTTCTTGCCTTTTATAATCTTGAAGCTTTTAAATACCATCCCCTTTCGGTTTGGGTTTGTCTGCTGTTTCTTCCTGATCAGATTCAGGTAATGTGTTTCTGGATAAGAATATCAAAAAAGCCGTGTTCCTTTGTCAGGGTGTCCTATCAGGTGGCACATGACTTTGATTTGTCTCATTTAGGGTGAGATTCACTTTATATGTTCCATTCAATTTGTTGTCTATCAGCGTTCTCTACTAAAGTAAGACTTTTCCTCTCTGCAATTATTAAGTCTTTTGTGGAGATGTACTTTGAAACTACGTAAATATATCTTTCCTCTTCAAACATTCAGGTATTCATTTATTAATGTATATTAGGACTGAATCATGGTTTCTTATGCGTTACTGTGATTTTTTTTTTTGACGCTCAAACTGTACAAGATTTGACCAGTAGAAGCTTCTTGAAACTGGCTCCTGTGTCCTTTAACATGTCCTTGACCTTCTGACACAAGATATTTTGTTTCCCTGTCCCACCCATTTCCGCAAAGAGCTCAGATTCCTTTTGGTGGAAATGGTATTGAAAACCTAAGATCATTGTTATTATGTGTTGTGTGGGTGTGTGTGGGGGGAGTGTGGTGCATGACAGAGAGAAAGAGAGAGAGAGAAAAAGAGAGGGAGAGAGAGAAAGAAAGAGGGAAAGAGAGACAGAAAGCTGGAGAGAGGGAGGGAGGGGGGGAGAGAGAGAGAGAGAGAGAGAGAGAGGAGTATTTTGGTTTATGTTTGTATTATAACAATCTTAATTAGATGATAGCACTTTTCATATAGATTCCAATAAACTGTTAATAACTACTCTATGAAAAAGAGAGATCCAAGGTCAACTGAGTTTGCCAAACACCAATATGCTTCTGTGCTTGGTGGCCATCCAAAAGGCCATGGAGTATGTACTATCTATTTATATGGCAGTCCAGTGCTAGAATCATTTGTTGCTTCTAACTGATATAAATGGATTTTTTTAAAGTTTTACTTGAGTTCTCTATAACATATTTATTACCACTGTTTGAAAATATACTAGAGAAATAGTGATTCCCTTTCTCTCCCCACCATCCCAGTGCCCCGTAGATGCCTGCTTTGTGGAATGCTGAGGCCAACACTGTTCTGGGGGAGGAAGAAAAGACAAGGAGCTGAGACTATGTCCGAGTCAGTGCAGGTATCAGGGGCCTGGGGGCAGGGTCAAGGCACATCGGGATCTGGAATATGATGAAGTCTATCTAAGTGGGCAAGGTGAGGAGGAGGAAGGACGAAGCCTACCCTCACAGCTGCTTGGTAGCTACAGTGAGCGTCCAGAAGTTATGGAGCCTTTATTGCTTCGTGTTGGAAGGCACCGACTTTGGAATCAGATTTGCGATTCTTGGCTTGTCCTGTAAGAAGGATGCGTGACTTTATGTACAATAACAGTACCTATCTTATAATGCCTTTGTGAGGATTAGACATGGCAGCTGTGTGAAACATACTTATCCCATTGCCTGGCATATGGTAAATGCTCAATAATTGGCATTTCTTTTTTTGGTGGTGGTGGTTATTTCAGTATCAGTCGAGAGTTTGGATAGTCTCTCAGGGAGGTCTATAAAAGGATATGCAAGGCAATCCGGAATGCAGGAGACAGCTCTAGGAGACGGGCCCAGGATTTCTCCCTCTCGGCACTATTGGGCTATTCAATTCTTGGTTGTGGGGGCCATCCCGTGTATTACAGAAAGCTTAGCAGTGTCCCTGGCCTCTACCCACTAGATATCAGAAGCACCTCCCAGTTGCAACCACCCAAATTGTTTCTAGGCATTGACAAATGCCCCAGGGGGTGGGGGAAAAGGGGCAAAATTGTCCCTGGTTAAGAACCACTGGGCTATGCATAGGAAGCTATTTTCCAGTCATCTGAGAATTTTCCAGAATTACTTCTTACTTCATATGGTTATAGGGGGAGGGAGAGGGACACATATCTGAGCACCCTACCTGCCATCCTGACCCACAGCTTACGCCAGACTTGATCTTTCAGGGTACCTCCTGATCCCCTTTAGCCGTTCTCGTCCCAAAGAAGAGCATATACATATACCTGGCTGGCCAATGCAAACCCTTCCCTGGGATTTTACACAACACACAGAAGGCAAGGAATTCTGTTTCCTGTATGTTCCAGTGGTAAAGAATGGCGCCCATGCCACATACCTTATGGAGGACATGGAAATAATGTGGTCAGCACAAAGATAGGAGCTAAGAGAGGGAGAGCGAGAGAGGGAGCAGGAGAAACTTTGTCTCTCTGGATCCTGCCATGTATGAGCCCACCTCTTCCATAGGCATCGCCAGTTAGGAGAACCACTAGGTTCCCATTTATGGTTAAGATGTTAAGGCTTGCCTTTCATACAGACTGAAAGTAGACTGGTTTCTGTTACAAAGATAAAGGAGAGGGAGGGTGTAATTAATAGGACAGGGTCCTTCAATAAACCCAAGGGCATGGGGTCCAGAATCCAGGCAGGAGAACTTGCCTTATGCAGGAAGGGCCATGTCCTGGAGATCATGGAGAGAGGAGTAGATGCACACGAAGCCTATCAGTGGCACAAGTTCAGAGAGGTACCAGGGACTGCAGATTCTGCAGTGGGGAAATGCGCGTACAAGTTATCGCCAGCAAGTCATCTACGATCCCACTTTTCTCTCTTCTGCTCAAGAAAGCATTTCAGAATTCAAGCGAGGACGAGGATTTTACTTATAATAATTTTGAATACACTATGTTTTTTAAATCCCTGTAAGAGAGAAGATATTTTCAAGCTTGAGTAATTTGACTATTATTAGTATTATGTTTCTTGAAAACTATCTAAAATCTGGGTTTCAAACATTACAAACCAGAATAGCTTGAGTGATTTGACTATGTCTCATGTTGCGTTTCCTGCAACTTACCCAGAAATTTATTTTGGATAAGCCTGAGGATTGTGGTATGGTGGGTCAGAACTACTTTCCTGGCTGCTACAAGAAAATATAAGTGTTCACTGTCTATAATGCACATTCATTTTTTAACTGCCTTCTGGTTTATTCTTAATGCTGTGTAGCATCTGACAGAACTCAAGAGTTGTATGAGATAGTTCAACCATCCCTGGATGGAGAATTATACACGGTGTATGTCTGACTACTTGTTCTAGACCCGTTGCACACCTCACTAATCAATTCTGGCTTTCATTTTTATTGAGCCCACATGCAGCCTCAGAATCCTTCTCAACATCGTGTTTCAGCAAGTACAAGGCTGGCTTTAAAGATGCAACTTATTTGCTATTGTTGATTGCTTCAAAAGCCCCTGTGGTTTGTTCTTATTCATTTCCTGGTGAAAGAGAAATGGTCCCCGGGTTGTGGCCAGGCGAAGAAGACCCTGGAGCAGCCTTGAGCATCCGACACTCTATTTCAGTATCCTTGCCCTCCCATTAAGAAGAGGTGAGATGTGATGAGAGGCACAGGCTGTGAGGCCTCGGGCTTTTATCTCTGGCGATGACATGGGCAGTGTGACATGCAGGGTAATGAATTGCCCTCTTTGCAGAAATGAATAAGTTGTGGTCGGTGATGCAATGATCAATTTGCTCCCTCACGTTAAGCTGTCCATTCATCATCCACACCTGCTGTCGGGAGCCCAGGGCCACTGATATTGGCCTCAAGCCTCTGCCTCAGCCAGCTGAGCAGCAGCCTTTGGCGCTGCCTCTCCAAGGCTCCAGGCTGCTTTTGATTACAACCTCTGCTGAAGGGCTCGGTTCCTGCTCAGCCACTGGTGACCCTGGAAACAAGGACATCTCTGCTGACCTGGACCGTGGAGATGCAGCCTACTAAACTGTGAAGGACCCCTTGACAGGTACCCAGGTGGCTTGTTCCACCATGTCACGGTGGCCCAGCCCCAGTGTCATCTCTGTCCCTCGGCATCTCCACTCTAAAGGGAAGGGACGGAGTCATCTGTCCCTCCTATCTCCTGCATCTCCAGCCCAGTAAGGCCTTTCACAAACATCTTCTACTGGAAGGGGAGGTTGGGACTTTATCTCTCCCACACACCAAGGCAAATAACAACATTGTGAACTGCTGGTTACTGGGCGTCAGTGAAGTTCATTGAGCCTTCACACCTGAAAAGAAGGTATCACTATCAGGTTTCACTGATGAGGAAACAGTAGCACAGCAAGGTTAAGTGAGCTTCCCAAAGCTACAGAGAGGTTGCACAGGAGTCCAAACTGAATCCAAATCTGCTTGACTCCGAACCTTTGCCTTTCTACTGGGAATCATTTTAGCTGGAGGGCAGCCAGTAAGATAGTCTAACCAAGCCAACTTCCTGATTGTTGTGTGGGTCCCAGGTGTTTCCAGGGCCCATGCAGGGGATGGCAGGGAGGCCCAGAGGGGTTTGGGGCTAATTTCTGCATCCCCAGTTTCCAGTGTAAATTTCCAAGTTCGTGGTTAGAACTCAAGTTGTAGAGCCAAGGTGGCTGGCCAACAGAAATGTTGAGAAGCTTTTCAGTGTCTGGGGGAGTGGCTGCCTATGAGATATTTCTTCTTTTTTCTCAACAAAGATGTTCGGTGGCCTGCGTTGAGATGTCCTGAGTACCAGGCCCTGAGCTAGGTTCTCAGCATCGTGTGGTTGATCCAAAAATCATTTGCACTTTATAAGTACCTGATGAGGTTAATTGTTCACAGTTTTGAATGGGAAAACTGAAGCTCAGGGAAGATGAGATGCCTCCCCACGGTCATTTAGCTCATTAATGACAGTGGAACCATCAGTCATTTGTTGGGTATTTCTGGCAACTCTTGTGGGACGGGATGGACCGTGAAATAGGCTCAGGGCCAGAAATCCTTGTGCTAATCCACACTTTTGACTTGACCATGATGTGAGCTTGGAGGGGTCATATTTGCCCCCAGGTGTGTAATTGAGGTCCCATTAGAGGTGGAAAAAACAGTATCTTTGGATTTGTATGGGCAAAGATCCGAACCCACTTCTGTTCAATGATCAAATCTGTGTGATATTTAAAAATTTTTTTCCAGTTTATTTCTTTTAAGAGAGAGATAGCCAGCAGGAGTGGGGGAGGGGCAGAGAGGAAAAGAGAGAGAATTCCAAGCAGGCTCCAATGTGGAGCATCAGCACAGAGCTCGATGTGGGGCTCCAATTCACAAACCATGAGATTGTGACCTGAGCCAAAATCAAGAGTCCGATGCTTAACCGAGAGAGACATCCAGGCACCGCTCGAACTGGTGCGATCTTAAGCAAGTTCCTTCCCCTTTCTGAGCCTCACTCACTTTTTCTTCTGTAAAATGGGTTGGTGTTACATATCACAAGGGGTTGAGGATTACATTATTTTTTTTCAGTCTGTTCTCTACTAGGCACTATTTCTGTGGATATAATGGTGAGCAAGAAAGAAAGTATCCCTGCTCAGGTCATGAAGACTTGCAGTTGAACTGGAAATCTAAACAAGTAATCACAGTCAACTAGGACACATGCTATGCTGGGGGACAAAGGTCTCTTTCCAGAGGTTGATCCACAACTTCTCGATCCTGGAAGTTCATTAGTATAAACTTTTAGAAGCTTTTAAAAAGTGCTATTGCCTGAGTGGTACCCCAGACCAAACAAATCAGAATTCCTAAAGGTATACACACACACACACACACACACACACACACACACACACAGAGTTTGAATTAATAAATGAGCTCAGTAAGACTTTAGGATACAAAGTCAACGTCCAAAAGCTAACTGTATTTCTACTGAGGAAAGATGAAAAATTCAAAAATGAAATGAAGAAAATTAGGGGCATCTGGGTGGCTCAGTTGGTTAAGCATCCGACTTTTGCTCAGGTCATGATCTCACAGTTCATGGGTTTGAACCCCAAGTCATGCTCTGGGCTGACAGCTCAGAGCCTGGAGCCGGCTTCAGACTGTTTCTATCTCCCTACCCCTCTCCTTCTTTCTCTCTCTCTCTCTCTCTCTCTATCTCTCTCTCTCAAAAACAAATTAAAAAAAGAAAAGAAAATGACTCAATTTTACATAGCATCAAAAAGAATAAAATACTTAGAAATAACTTGTTGGGATGAGCACTGGGTGTCATATGTGAGAGATGAATCACCAGGTTCTACTCCTGAAATCAATACCACACTGTGTGTTAACTAACTTGAATTTAAATAAATAACTTTTTAAAAGATTTCACAAAAGAAGTGTAAGATCTGCACACTGAAAAAGAAAATAACCCTGAAAGAAAATAAAGAAGGTCTAAATAAATGTTCATGAACAAAGACATTTGATACTGCTAAGATGGCAATACTCCCCAAACTGATCTACAGAATCAATGCAGCCCCGATCTACTCCCAGTCAATTTAATTATATTTTTTTAAAGAAATTTACAAGCTCATCCCAGAATTTATACAAAAATATAAGGAACCTAGAATACTTGAAACAGTCTTGAAAAAGAGAAACAAAGTTAGAGGACTCACACATCCCAACTTCTCTTCTTTTTTCCTCTTTTCTCTCTCCCTCTCCTGTATAAGGAACATGTGCATTGTGTACATGTGTGTGATGTGTATGTTTGCATGGTATATATTTCTTCTTAACTGTTTGAGAGTAAGTTAAAAACATGATGTCCCTTTACCCTTAATACCTCAGTATTAAGTGTATTAAGTATTTTCCAAACCCAAAGATATTATCTCGTATAACTTTTTGTTTGTTTGTTTTATTTTAGAGAGAGAGTGAGTGTGAGTTGGGGAGACAGCAGAGAGTCAGTCTCAGGCAGGCTCCACACTCAGTGCAGAGCCTGAACATGGGGCTCTATCTCATGACCCTGGGATCATGACCTGAGCTGAAATTGAGACTCAGACACTCAACCTACTGAACCACCCAGGAGCCCCTTTTTTGAACTTTTATAATACAATTATTTATATCAGGAGATTATCAGTGATGCAGTGCTGTCACCTAATGCATACATTTCTTCAATTGCACCACGAATGTTCTTTTTTGTTTTTAAGATTTTATTTTTAAGTAACCTCTACACCCAACGTGGGGCTTCAACTCACAACCCCGAGATCAAGAGTTGCACGCTCTACTGACTGAGGCAGCCAGGCGCCCCCTCACTAATGTTCTTTATACAAAATAAAAGCCCAGCGTGGTGGGCATCCTTTCACAATGTAAACGTGTGTCAACTCATCAGGTTGTAATACTTTAAATATGTCACAATTTTGTCAGTTATATCTCAATAAAGCTGAAAAAAAGAAAAAGAAAAAAGAAAATCCCGGCTCAAAACCTGCACTCAGGCATGCCTGGGTGGCTCAGTCAGTTAAGCATCCGACTTTGGCTCAGGTCACGATCTCACGGTTTGTAGGTTCGAGCCCCACATCAGGCTCTGAGCTGTCAGCACAGAGCCCGTAGCCTGCTTCGGATTCTGTGTCTCCCTCTCTGCCCCTCCCCTGCTCATTCTCTGTCTCTCTCTCTCTCAAAAGTAAGTAAACATAAAAAAAAAACTACAAAAAAACAACAACAACCCTGCACTCAGTTGTTAGTCTCTTTGGGTTCCTTTAATCTGAACAAATCCTTTTCCAGTTTTGTCTTTGGTGACTTTGACATTCTTAAAGATATAGGTCAGCTGTTTTTTAGAATGTCTCATGTTTCTTCATGATTACATTCGGGTTATGTGCTTTGGGCAGGAATACCCCAGAAATGTTGCTCTGGCCTTCTCGGTGCATCAGATTATGCAACTATCCTGTTCCTCTTCCACCCACCTAGGTCTGGCATGCATCCGTGGGTTTTAAAAACTCACCAGGTTAAATGCATTAGCCAGGGCTGAGAGTCACTCATTTACCCTTATCTAAGGAGGGAAGACTTGGTCTTCTGGAAGAAGAACCACTTAAACGGAGGCCTACAGGCTTTGTAGAAATAGCTGTACTCATTGGAAACTGGTGGTGGGGGGGAAGGTGTTCTGGGTTCCAAATAGCCCCAGAGACAAGCAAACATACAAGCTACCTAGAGATAGTGGCCAGGCACAGAGTGCAGTGCAGGGTGTAGGCTGAAGGTGCAGGCAGAGGACACGCAAGGAGTTGGGGCTTCTTATAAGGATAGGGAGAGACCCAAGGAAAGGGTTCAGTCAGAGGAATGACATAACCAGGTTTCTGTGGTGGGGGAAAAATCCCTGGACTACCATGTGGGGCCTCAACATAAGAACATCAGGAGTGAAGGCGGGAAGTGATGTGAGGAGGGGACAGCAATGCCTAAAGAGAGGAAATGGTAACTGGGCAACACAGTAGGGCTTACTGAACAGCAGCGGCACTATATGAGGTTGAGTGTGGCAATGGGGAGATGTCAGGTGCTATGGACATGCATGGAGAAAGGGCTTGTGGGATCAGATATGACTTCCTGGAGGAGGTGGCAGTATGCAGAGTCCTGTTGGATGAGTACGAAGAAGCCAGATGAAGGGGCAGGTGATTCGTGTTTTCTAGGCAGGAGGAACAAGAAGCGTGGAGGAACTAGCGGCACTTGAGAAGTTTGGACCTTGGGGATGCGGCTGGAGAGAGAAGCAGGGCCAGACCCCCAAGGCTGTGGGTCACACTGAGAAGTCTGGGCTCTACCTTCCTGGCAAAGAGGCAAGGGGAGCGACGGGAGGGACTCGAGCCTGTTTGCAATCTCAAGGAACCCACTCTAGCTGCATGCAGAGGATGACTCAGAAGGCAGGGCTAGGGAGGCAGGAAGGACGCCTGAGAGGCCTATTTGCTCACGTTGTGAAGGAAATCCCTGCACCAGTGTCCACACGGACCGGGGCTCAACAAGTGGGAGCCAGTATCACGGCTCCCAGCTCAGGGAGGATGGCCAGGCACACCCATCGGAGTCTTTGCAGGATCCAACTGGGGTCTTTCCTGCAGGCTTTTGGGAGGACAGGTTAAAAAGAAGAAAACACCTTCCCGCACGGAACAGAGGGAGGAAGACGACCTGTCGGCTGGGGATGGGGAGATGAGAGAAAGAGCAAGGGGCTCGCTCCGGTGCGGAATGAAGACAAATGGGCAGTGAGTTCCGGAGAATACATCCTTTCTCCGGAACACTGGCCTCTCCATCAGGGCCCCGCACAGGCCTGTCAGGCGGCAGCGGCGCTTTTGTGCGTGTGCGCCGGCTGTGCTCCCGTTGCCATGGCGATGGGGCCATAAGTCACGTCTGCTGCTGCTACACAGAGGCGCTGTGATTTATGCCTGCCCGGCTGGGATTGTAAACTTTTTTTTTTTTTTTTTTTTTTTTAATGTTCAAAATCCGTCACAGCAAGGGAGGGCGGGGTGCGTCTGGCTCGCTTTGGAGGAGCGGGTTACAGTCAGACCTGCCTGCGACGCTCCTCCTCGCCCCGCGGGCACTGGACCCAGCAGCCCAGCAGAGAGTTCTACAGGGCTCCCTTCAGACCACCGGCAAGGGTTCCAAAAGCCCGAGGCTGCTGCTCATTCCTGATCAGAACGTCGCCTTATCCCTGAGACCGGTTCTTCCTCCTGTCTCCCTGGGGCTCAGTGTGTGCATGGCAGCATGTCTCTGTGCTTAACTTAGTGGCTTAGTAATCTGCGCGACACCCTCACCCCTTTAGAACTGGGTCTCTGGAAGGGTATAATGGAATGACCCTGAATTTGACAGTCTACTTCCTGAGCCGCAGGTTTCTCATCTGTTTAATGGGGATACAGTAACTTCATCTAAGGGAGGGCTCCTCAATCTTGGCACTCTTGAAATCTGCGTTTGGATAATTCTTTTTTTTTTTTTAATGTTTTATTTATTTTTGATACAGAGAGAGAGACAGAGCATGAGAGGGGAGGGGCAGAGAGAGAGGGAGACACAGAATCTGAAGCGGGCTCCAGGCTCTGAGCTGTCAGCAGAGAGCCCTACGCGGGGCTCGAACCTACCGAGGTGAGATCATGGCCTGAGCTGAAGTCGGAGGCTTAACCGACTGAGCCACCCAGGGGCCCCATGGGTTTGGATAATTCTTTACTGACATTTGGAGTTGAGTAATTCCTTATTGGAGGGGGTGGCGTGTGCACTGTAGGATGTTTAGCAACATCCCTGCCTCTACCAGCAGCGTTTTCCCACTGGGGCCACCAGAAATATTCCCAGAGATTGCCAAAGGCTCCCTTTAAATCATCCCTTTAAAGCCCATTTTGCAGACGAGGGAAGTGAGGCTTTCTCTTTGGACAGAGAGAGCATGGGCAACCGAAATCTCCGCGACGACCAGGTCCTTTCTGGGATATGTGGATTCCCTTACTATTTCCTGTCATGCCTTCCAGATACTGTATTCACTCCACTGGTCGGGACACCCTCACAGCTGATTCATGCATCCTGCAGCACCTGTACAACCCCAGTGTGCAAATATCATGCACCCTCTCAGGCTGTCCCATTTCAATGTGCATAACCCAGTCTTGTACACAGGAGGATGGTGGCAGGCCTAGAAGATGCCCTGGAGGGGAGGAGGGAGGGAAAGATGCCCTGGGGAGCCAATACTCTGCTCAGGGAACTCTGTACCTAAGATGCCTTTGAGGGGTCTGGCGTGGCTTGCTAGGACTGGCTGGGATGACCATGCCTGCTTCCCACTTTCCCCCCCAAAACCATCCTCTCCCATTTCCTAATTCTTTTTTTTTTCTTTTTTAAATTATAGTAACATATACATAAAATTTACAGTCTTCACCTTTTTTTAAGTATACAGTTCAGTGACATTGTGCACACTCATATTGTACAATTATCACCACCATCCATCTCCAGAACTTTTTCATCTTGTAAAACGGAAGCTGAGAAACTGTTAAACAACCACCCCATTCCCCCCACTCCCCTCAGCCCTTGGCAACCACCATTCTGTTTCCTGTCTCTATGATTTCTGACTACTCTAAGTACCTCGTATAAGTGGAATTATAAAGGATCTGTCTTTTTGTCACAGGCTTATTTCACTTAGACCATCCTCAGGGCTCAACCACGTTGTAGCACATCAGAACGCTCTTCCTTTTTAAGGAATGAATAATATTCCATTCCATGTATATACCACATTTTGCTTAACTGTTCAAGTGTTGACGGACACCTGAGTCGTCTCCACATTTTATCTAGTGTGCACAATGCTATAATCTCTGATTCCTTTTTGAAGCAACTTCAAGTTACATTCCAATGACTCAATCATCATGCACTTACTGATTACAGAATGCAAAAGGAAAATGGGGTTTGCATAGAGGATGAATCACAATTCCTTTTGAAAGGCAAGATTTTTTAAAAAGCCTAAAGAAGGATTCTTGTTAAGTTAAACTGGGTTAAGTTTGGGGTAAATCATTTTAATATTGTAATAATAACAATAGTCAATATATTTGTGTTGGATGCATCATACATTAAATCACTTGATGCTCAAAGCAATCTTACAGGACAGCCATCTTTATTCTGTAAATGTGGAAACAGGCAGAGTAAGGTAAAGTAACTTGCCCGCCTTAACCAAATGGGGGTGGCATTGCTGGGATTTGAGTCAGAGCATCTGGCACTAGAGCCTACGTGGCTAATGTCTGGTCTATGCTGAGGTAGGGTTCCAAAAGTCTAGATTACTATGAAGGTTTTCATCTTTTTTCACTACTTTTTTCTCTTGGCTACTTCCATTTCCTCCTCTGCCAGTTCTAGGTGATGGTACAGATCTACTCACCCAGGATTTGTTCCTCCTCTGAAGTATCCAACATGCCCATTATATCTAAGCCTACACCTTCCATGAGGGCCTTCTACAAGGTCAAGGAGACAGAATGTGGAGCTCAGCAGCAGCTGGCCTGACTAATAATAAGCTGATCACAGAGAGGACAGCTCTCTGCTCTGCCCTTCCCAAAGAACACTGTGTAGCCTCTGAATCTCAGCGGGCTGATGTGGTATTAGCAGAAGTGGGTCTCAAGGAATGTTGGTCCTGAGCCTGCACCTCATTAAATACTGTTGGGGAAACTGTGTGCAGACCTTGCTTCCTAAAGACTTGTGATGTTCATTAACATATTACCGTCCTTAGGAACGCTGCCACCCAGGAAATCAATGTAGCAACTTCATTTATCATAGGATTTTTAAACCTTTCAAATTAGAGAATTCTTTTTTATTCTCTTACATTTACTAACCCCAAAGTACTGGTGTTATTTGGAATCCCTCTAAGACAAGACGGATTTTTATAATGAAGTATAATAAACACCATGAGGCAGGAAGTTTTGATAGGGATATTTGATGTTAAGTGTATTTATGGATAAGGGGTTTGGGTGATATGAATAGACAATAGAAAGAAATTTGTTGAGCAATTTATTGATAATATCAAAATATCGCCATGACTGTGACACTGTAGCCACATCAAACTGGGGTCATCAAAGTGCTCTGTATCCTTTCACTGAGACACTGACCGGGCCTAGAACTGAAAGTGCAAATTTGGCTAAGATTCAGTGCTTGACCTCCAGGAACAGATAGATACCAGGCAGGGGCAGAGTGGGAGTACTCACATACCATTAACTATAATGCAAGGCAATGGGCTGTCCCATAATTAAGAAATTCTATCGGCATTCACAAAGTGTTAAGGGGGTCATGATTCCAAATGGATGGAAGGAAGATATGTTCTGGAAAGGTTGCTCAGAGGCAGTGACACTCTGCAAGGCTGTGATGGATGGGGAGTAGTGTGCCAGGAACATGGCGGACTGTGTGAGCATGAGGACATTTTGGACAGAGGTACAACACTGGTGAAGACAATGAGATAGAAAGTGTCTGGTATTTTGAGGAAATGGCAAATGGGAACATGGTGGGAAACAAGATCATAGAGGGGGATGGTGGCCATATTCTGAAGTGTTAATGTGTATCAAGAGAAATGGTTTGGATTTTTATTCTGAGGCTGCGTGGGGCATGTTGGGGGGGCTCTAAATAGTTTTAGCAGGAGACAGGCAGGGCCTAATCTGTGTAGCAGTTGGATCGGGCATGGGCGTGGGGATACAGTGAGGACTGAAAGCAGGGAGACTCTTTGGGAGACTTTGAGGCTCGGAGTGTTAGGGAAGATGGAGAAGCATGGACATTTTGAGGATATTTTGAAGGCAGAATGGGAAGGCTGTGCACTCATACTGGGTCTCTTCCATTTATTCCTCCACATCAACCCTCAGCTCTTCCTTGCCCTGCTTTGTTGAGTTGCTTTGTTGAGAAGGTTGAGTTTGGTCGACAAGCTGAGTGGACTCTCTTGTCTGGGCTCTCGTTGGGTCAGCCAGTGGGGGGCACTGGCAGAAGGTCTGATGGGAGGTGGTTGAATAAGGTTGGGGTATTTATTCCCCTGGCTTCTTTCCTGTCTGTGTCTCTTGACTGAAGGCCATAGCTCCTGTCAGGCAGTATTCTCCATGAAATTCTCTCTCCAGACTCTGGTAACCTCACCCTCACCTTGACCCACTGAGGAAGGGGTCACAGCCTACTGCATATCCCTTGTTGTTTTTCTAGAACTTCCCCCCAGCTTTGTGAATAGCTTCCTTTTAAACCTTTCCAAGCTTGAGCAATCCACCTGCTTCTGCCGGGACCCTCTTTGATATTCGTTTTCTTGATGAGTAAGGGGAAAAGGTGTTAGCCTAATATCCAGATCAATTCATTTCTCATTGAACTATCCAAATCATCTTTATGACTAGACTGCACTGGTACATGCATGTGTGTGTTGAGTAAAAGGGGAATTGGGACTTATCTGACAGAACAAGATGCACTAAGGGAAATGAGTGGTCCTACCCAATCCCAATGAGTGGGTCTTAGAAGGCAAAATGATTGCTTAATTTAGTTTATCTTGGTGATCACTATCCCTGGGCTTCTGCTTGAATAATTTAAAGGCTGGATGGTTTAGGTGAGAACAAGTTCACGATATCTAAGGGAACATTGTGAGACCATGATAAACAACATGGTCTGAGATACCCACAGGCAGAGAGTGGATTCTATTGACCTAGAACTACCCACATGATGGCATAGAAATGAAAAAAAAATGACTCAGACGGTCACTTCCAGTTTATGAGCTTATAATTGTTTCAACAAGCCTTTGGGATTCTAAGATGCAGTTCAAGACCCTTGTAATAAGGGTGGTTTGTTTACAGCTTAAATTAGAATGTTCCATTTTCAAAACATTATAAGTGACAATGACAGTGCCAGACAGTATCTAGGAAGCACCTTAGAGAGGACTCAACTCTGCCTCAAGCCAGAAATCTATTTCAGAAAATTTGTTGGAACCAAGATTAGATTATCCAAATATACCCCCTGAGATAACAGATAGATCAAAACAGATAGACGGAGTAAGCTCCATTTCTAATTCATTCTCAGTATCTCCATCCACACGACTATCTGTCTCCTGCATCTCAGCAACCAAAAATCTCTCTTCATTTTACCAGGAAACACAACCATCAAGTTATCAGATAAAGAACCTCTAAGTACAACCAGTTTATAGTTGGCAAACACCTGAC
The DNA here is from genome assembly GCA_028646485.1 of Cryptoprocta ferox. Taxonomy (NCBI): domain Eukaryota; kingdom Metazoa; phylum Chordata; class Mammalia; order Carnivora; family Eupleridae; genus Cryptoprocta; species Cryptoprocta ferox. The sequence goes on along the minus strand of CM053568.1, from coordinate 16,841,507 downwards.
TCTTCTGTTACAACTCCCATCAATACTGAAGGCAGACTTCATGAATTGGTCATGACACTTTTCCCAGCTGAATCTGGTCCGTAGCCTCGGAAATCTTCTTAACATAATATGGTAGGCAGCCCCAACCCATGAACTGGAGTTGGCACATGAGATGTCCAGTAGCTGCCGTCCAGAATTCAGTCCAATCTCTAAGGCAGATGAATAACTAGAAGCCCAGGGAGGGCTTTGAAGACATGGGTTGGAGTAGATATTCAATTGATGGCCCCCCCCCAACCCCCAACCTCCCTTCCATGGCTGTGTTTTTACACTGTGATTCCACTCCCTAATCAGAGATGGCTAATCTGGAGGGGAGCTCCTAACCCATTCCAGGCCAATAAGACTCCTTCTCTAGGATTTTTCAAAGTGCAACCCTAGTAAGAGAAGAATTCACTCTTTGGGGTAAGAGCACAAGAGTTTGGGGGACTTGTGATGATCACAACTCCTGCCGTGGAGTGGCAGTAGGGAAGATGGAGTTGTGCACTAGGAGAGAAAGAAGCCATCATGGGATGATGGAGAGGCAAGACAGAACCTTAATGCCATGTAATTCCCCCAACCCTTCCTCCAACCCCTGTGGCTCAGGTGACCTCTCTCTTCCCATGATGTCCTTCCAATACAGCTGTCATTAACTCGTTTGCATTGAATTTCTGTCTCTGAAACCAAAAACATGCCAACTGATAGAGCGCAGAATGGGCTTCTACATAGTGAAACAGGGGAAGGGAGGCAGTGGCATGATGGACGCAGTAGCTTCCTGAGATCACAAGCTCTGTGTTCAAATCCCAACCCTTCTCACCAGCTATGCTGCTAAGGGTCTTAGAATGTCAGCTCCTCACTTGTGGAAATGGGTGGATAAAAGTACCATTGACCTTGGAATATGGCTGTAAGGACCACATATGGGACACTGTGCAGAAGAGGCCTCTGCCTGGCCAGGAAGGCCTGGAACACCACTTAAAGCTGTGAAGTCGGGACTCAACCCCAGGTATACTGACCCCCAGGCCAGTATGCTTGCCCAAAATTGCACTTTTCATGTCTCCCTCTCCCCCTTTTTATCTAAAGAGCTGCAGTCCTATTTCAACATCTGAAGTCCCATTTGAAAAGTGTTTAACTTCTAATGCAGATATAACAAGTCGTTTCTTAGATTCACTGTATCTGCAAAGCCTTCTATAATTCAACATCAAATATTTATTATTACATTTATTAAAGTTTTAATAATTTAGCATCTCCTGCATGTAAGAGAGAAGCTTAGCTAACTGGTTCCCCTTTATCCAACCTGGGTCACTTCAATATTTATATTCCAAAGTCTCCATTTGAGTTTCATTTAGCAGAGACTGTGTCGTGGGCCCTCCGCCCAAGCTCACAATTGGTGCATGCTCCAGCCTCCCCAGTGGCAAAGACTAACAGAAATCTGGTCCTGAACGGTGTTTGAAGAGATTTACCGAGCCTGGGCAGAAACTCATCCTAATAGACTTCACTTTTATTATGATCGCTAAACTGAAATGGGGGAAAATATATATGTCTCCAGGCTCACTGGCTGAATGACAGGCGGCGAGGATGTGAAGAGATGTGGGATTGGAGTAGGTCCATTTGAGGGAGTGTAGAGGCCTTTAAAGTAATGCTTCTCGGAGGGGCTTCGTCTTTCTAGAAGAAGGGAGGGATGTGGTGGTGCAGGGCAATTGCTAATGCCAAATTCTATGAACCTGGCTGTGAGTGCCAGACTGCCTCCCTACTGCCCCCACGGTGTCCCCTTTTCCCATCTCATATTCTGTCTTCCACTAGCATGGAGTGGACTTCCATACACACACTCAGTGGACTAAACGGTCAACAAAGACGAAGACAGAAAATCCAATGGGCCTAGCCCCCAATCTTACAGAGATTCCCCCATATCGACAACAGCCAACATTACTAAGTAGTCACCAGACAGCTTGAGTTCAAGTCTTAATTTTGCCACTCACTACTCATAATATGTTGGACAAAGAAATTAAATTTTTGGTGCCTCAGTTTCCTCACCTGTCAATAACAGTGACTCATCATTGAGTTGTTGTACAACTGATACATATAAGGGCTCAGAGAGAGTCTGGCACAAAATAAGTGTTCAATACATGGCTAGTCATTATTATTTATGACTGTGGGCTAAGCGTTTGAATGTTATTCAATACTCAAAGAACAACCAAAGACATAATAGCAATCTTATTCTTCTTTACAGATAGGAAATGGAGACACAGAAAGTTTAAGCCACTCACCCAAGGTCAGCTAGTGGGTGGTGGGGCTGGCACTGGAACTCGGGCTGGTGGGCTCCAGCACCCACGCTAATCCCTTTGCTCAGTATTCCTGTCGTCTGTGCTTCAGCTGGTTAAGTACCTACTGAAGTTCCCTTGCTCTTTGGGAAAGGAACGTTATGTGAGTAATTAGTGAGGAAGGGAAAGTGGGTGAAGCATGATGGGTTGATGCTACATGATGAGGGCTGAAGAAGCCCACTCCTGCCTAAGCATCCCCACGGGGATGCACTCCAAGGTTGCCGGCCATGAGTATACGCACACCATCACCATTACTAAGATCTGCTGAGGTTACGGGGAAGGCAAAGGCGAGAAGTCTGAGTTTCACTCACCTCCAATAGGAGGGAGGCATCTTGAGTACTGCACAATATAAAGTCTGAATCAAGGGACACCCTCTCCCCCAGACTCCACTTCCTGCAGGCATTCCCATCCATCACTCCAGTGTAATGGACCACCTGCCTCACTCCTGCCTACCCTACATATCCTGATGTCCTGCTGCTCTTGATGATCCCTGGCCTCCGCCGTTGATGCCTACCTGCTCAAGAGGAAGCATGCACACTTCCCTTCTCTGTACTGTGAACTGTCTTTTGTCACCTGACCCCCTTCATCGTACGGTCACTTCTTTATTTGCAGTACAGAGTCTACTAAAACTTCGAAAACACTTCACTCGTTGAACACCAATTAAATGTAAGGTGTTCTACGAGTTACTCTATACACATGATATAATCCTCACAACCATCTGAGGGAAACACAACCATCTCTGTCTGCCAGGTTCAGAAAGGGGAAAGGAAGGAAGTAAGATTACTTGACCTAAAGAGTTCAGGTCACAAATTGTGCACGAAGATTCATGTCCAGGTGTGGAGGATCCCAATCCTACACTCTTTCCAACTGGTTCTTCTCTTTCTGTTCTTTGTATTTCTAGAACCAGCACAGTATCCGTCACACAGGGATGTACCTACAACGCTTCTGTTGAGGGTGTCACCTTAAGACGCACAGCCCACAATTCCAGAATACACTGCATCTGCCTGGAGGTAGTGTCTGGGGAAAAGCCGGATTCTGGTGTCTGGAGCATTCACACAGGAACGCCTGCTGGGGACACTCTCTTCAAGTGTCCTTGGGGATTCTGCTGATTCTGCTAGGCCAGGTGGCCCACAGCCAAGGGGAGAGAGAAGAAGAAGAAAATAGCACGCTTGTTCTGTTTCCTCTCCTCTTTTCCCTGCGCCCCTTGGCACCACTCCCCAGACACACTGAACCACAGGCTCTCTCCTCAGACATGCCCCTTCCAGTCCCCAGCCTTGTCCCCAGAGAGAGCATCTGTGGGGTTTTCTGTCCGGAATCCATCCACCGCCTGTCCCGATCTTCCTCGAGGGGACAATCCTACCTGAATCTCGAGCCACATGGTAAAGGTACCCATACCCTCACTGGCTTGGAGGGTAGGTCCGTGACCCAAGGTCTAGAAATCTTAGTACTTTTCCCCTTCAGACACTGATCTGTGATCCTGGCAAATGTCCCCAAACAGGACAAACAGGGGCATCACAGCCTAGAGATGAGAAGCATGGAGTCAGGAGTCAGGATATCAGGTCTCAAATCCTGGTCTGTGGCTTCCAGGCTGTGTCAGCTGGCAAAGTGGATGACCTCTTAGTGCCTTAGTTTCCTCAGGCATTAAACGGAGCTAATAATGGGTGAAGATTCAATGAGTTCATTTCAGTAAAGCACTTACATCATTGCTCTCTTATAAGGGTACTTGTTAAGGTACTTTGGGCCCATCCAGATAATCTAGGATAATCAACCTCTCTTAAGGTGCTTAACCACATCTGCAAAGACCCTTTTTCCAAATAAGGTGAAATCTACCGGTTCTAGGAATTGGGGGTTGATACCTTTGAGGGTCATTATCAGTCTCCCACAAATGGAGTTGGAAAATCTGCCTTCCTAACATGTTTCCAGGTGTGCTGATGCTACTGGTCCAGGGAACACACTCCGAGAACCAGTGACCTAGTGAGTTCCTGCTAACACCTCACAGTTTGGCTTGGAGGTCTCTCCTTACACGTTTCCCCTTTCATTCTCAGGGGAGTCCACTCACCCCCACCCTTGTGTCCTTTCTCTGTCTTGCCCTTTCCTTCTATCCTCTTGCACTATCACCAAGTGTCACAGATTTTGGTTTGTACTTTTGTTTCGGCTAATGCACTGAGATCTCTGTCTTAACCTTTTTTTATATTTCTAATACTTAGCCTGACATATAGTAGGTGTTCAGGAAATTCTTAGGGCTTGGAATTGAAAGGCCAAAAGAACAAGGAACCATTCCTAATTCTATTCTGAACAAATTCAATGTGAAAATTGTCACCAAGTGAGCAATGCTGGCTTTCATTCTGATATACCATTATTCTTTCAAAATTGTGCAGGAATTAATAGTCGTTCACCATTTCCTTTCCATTGACTGGAGATCACAGAAAAATCATGGAGGGGCTCCAAAAGCTGGGCTTTTGTGGATGATTATTATTCCAACTATAATAGCTATTTTTGCATCTCTCTTCTAAGAAGATTCGGCTCTGGGTGAAATTGTGAAGGCCCAGTGTGCAGGAATAAGTGTTGTTTGCCACGCGTCTCTCTCCACAAGGATCTTTTATTTCATCTCTCAAGTCAGTATCTTGTTCTGTGCTCCTGGCTACCCTGAGATTCCTGCAAGCAGAGGTGGGCCTTATTATCTCTGTATTCCTCAGGTACCCTGGCACAGTGCCTGGCACACAGGAGGGGCCCAGTTAAGGTTTTGAGAATTGAAAAGGGTCTGTATGCAATTTAACGAGAGCTCACTCATCCACCTTTGTAGCTGACATCATTAGTGTCTGAAAATCTCATTCTTAGCAGCTTCCTGCTGGAGCAGGCAGGAGCATGGCAGGTGTCCCCAGGGAGAGTTCTCTTCTGTGGCCCTTCAACCCCTCAGACTTGAAAGTCTTCCCTCTCGCCTCAGATTCTACATAGCCAAAATCCATCCACAACTCAAGGTTAATTGCCAATGTTCTCTCCTACAAATACTTTCTTTAAAAATTTTTTTAAATGTTTTTTAATTTATTTTTTTGAGAGATAGAGACAGCGCGAGCAGGGGAGGGTCAGAGAGAGAGGGAGACACAGAATCTGAAGCTGACTCTAGGCTCTGAGCTGTCGGTACATAGCCCGACGCGGGGCTCAAACCCACTAACCATGAGATCATGACCTGAGCCGAAGCCAGACGCTTAACCAACTGAGCCACCCAGGCGCCCCCTGCAAATACTTTCTTCATTCCTTTGGTCAGGAAATGGTTCTTGCTTTTCCAACCCCCCAAGGAACTCCCTGTGTACAGCACATGTACCCCTCATTCCTTCTACACACATTTTCATGTACATGAAGCCATTAGACCTACCACACTGTGCCAGACTTTGTAAGTTCATTTAAGTCTTCCTTGAACTCCATGACAAAAGGATTAATGTGAGCTCTCAATACTAAGACACTACTGATTTTAAGATGCATCATAGATTGGATGTAGCCTTTTAACAAAAGAAGAAAGGAATTAAAAAGAGAAGAAGAACACAAATATGTTACCCTATGCTACAGGAACAACAAGACATAATAACAAATGCTTCTAGATAATTCCCCATGTGCCAACCTCGGTGCTTTCCAATGTATTATGTCACGTGATTCTCAACACACCCCTCCATGGTATAATCTATCCACATTATCCACCGGGTAAAACATAGCTCCAGAAAAGCTCACACAGGAAGCAAGTGGTAGAGGCTGGATTTGAACTCAGGCAGCTCAGCTGGGCTCCATAGCCGAAAAAGAACTATCTTACATCATAAGCTGTATGCTTAGTCAAAACACAGCATACATAGAGAAAAGTGTGTAAATAATTATCTAAACAGTTTGGTGAATCTTTACAGGAAAATACACCCATACAACCACCATGCAGATCAAGAAATTGGAACACTGTCAGCATCACATAAATCCTGCCATGCTTCCCATGAATCATTGCCCTCTCTTTCACTCAAATGTGACCCTTATCATTTCTTCTACCAGCACAGATTCATTTTTACTATTTTTGATCTTCACATAGACATGTCTTCTGTGTCGTCTATAACTCCATATTATATTTGTGAGATTCATTGATGGTAATGTGTGTGGTTTTTTTTTTTTTTTGGTTAATATTCATCACTATAGTAGTATTCCATGGTATGACTATTTCATAATTTTCTGTTTTGTCACTGATGGGATTTGTGGTCTTTTTCTACCCATTTAGGCAGGGTGAATGAATGCTGCTATTAGCATTCTTGAATGTATTCTTGGTGGTACATAGACACACATTTCTGCTAAGTATATTATTGGAAGTGGAATTGATGGATTACACCATATACTTTAGTAGATTCTGCCCAACAGATTTACACACTGGTCATGCTAACTTACATTCCCTCTACAAAGGCATCAGAATTCCAGTTGTTCTAGGTGCTCACAAAAATTTGTTATCATCAGTTGTTTTAAACTTAGCCACCCAACTGGGAAGAGCCCGTATGTTTGACCGCTAAATTGCTCTGCCTTCCATAGTGTGAGATTCTGTACTTTCCAAATGACTTGTCCCAAACTCAAAAACAACAACAGCAAAAAATTCAACAGCTTTCCTTCCAATTCTGCAATAATGCTTATCTTTTTTCTTTCTGACTTGGCTTTTGAACGGCCTTTCCTCTAATCTCCTGGCTGTGATTCTATGGCTTATTATTGGCTATCTATAATTATGATCTATTATTTATTAATTTCTAACATATCATCTGACTGGAGCTTATTAATTCTTTAAACACCCATGATCACTTGCCTGGGCAATGTCCTGTCAAACAAGATTTATTAGTGCAGCTTGGAAAACTCAACCTACATAGCACAGTTTCTTTTGAATGGTGATGATTGCCATCTTTTATCCACACTTGCAGGGAAACCAATGGGCCCTGATGGGAGCTAAGTTGAAGGTAAGACTTGAAAGGCTGTCTGCTATTGCTCCAAGACCAGACAAATGCATGAGGGCAGCTCCAAGGAGGATAATAACTTAGTGCCCTAATCAAACCAAATATTCTTCAACTATTTGTGTAACTGTTCTTTAAAGGAGAAGCTTAGTGGTGTGGGAAGGAAGAGTTGAGAAGGAGTATCCATAGATGCAGAACACCATCCCCTCTCCCATCCTGAGCAGCTCTGTTCTGCCCCCAACTTGGTGAATGTGTGTGTGCCACGTAAACAGGCACAGCCTTCGTAGCAGGTGAAAAAAAGCATCTCCTTGTTATTGGCTCATGTCCCCTGAAGGTCTCACCTTTTTTTAACTTACCACACTATCCCTTCCAACTTCATATAATATTCTTTCTGAAATGTATACTAGTACTGATACCTTCCCTTCCCTACCCACCCCTTCCCTTCCCTTCTTCATTTCCAAAGATGTTTTAGAGTCCCTTATGCAGGTATTCTGGGCCCTTCTCTTTCTGGACTGCTACTTCAGTGTAAATCAGATTGGATCAGAAAAGGCAACTGAGTCATCCTGCAAATTATGGTCTTTCTCCACAGCCCTACATAGTATATGACTTTCTTGACTCTGCCTTTCCCATCACCCCCAGATTCTACTTGAACTCTACTGTCGTTGGAATTTAGTTCATCTAACTTTGGTATAATGTAATACTGGGGATGTATTAATATACTAGTGTTAACATATCTTGTGTTATTTAATCATTGCAACAATTCTTGGGAGATGTTTCAGTAAAATAGTTAAAAACATGGGTTCTGGAGCTGAAGAGATCATGGGCTGAAGCATGGCTGCAGCACTCACTAGTGAAGGCATCATTCTTATGCCTCAGATTTTTTTTTTAATCTGGAAATTCAAATAATAATAGCATCACCTTATGGGGTTTTTGTTAGAATATAATGAGATGATGTTATCAAAGTGTTTGGTATGTAGTGGATAATCAATAGCTATGAATTATTATTATTGTTACACTCTGTGAAGAAGGCACAGTTACTATCCTGATTTTGCTAAGAAAATGGAAAGCTAGCAACGTGAATTTGGCTCGGATCACATACTTCATACACAGTAGACATGGGCTTCTAACCCAGACCTGTTCAAATCTGGAGTGACTGTTATCATCATGACACTGGTACCTTCATTGAAATTACAAATTCAATGTCAACAGTACAGAACTTGGAGGAAAGCTAGGGGAGAACTTCTTCTTTCAGATGATTTCAATCAAGATCACTGGGTCTCCTTGAGAATAGTTCCTCAACCAGATGGTCTTTGCTCTACCTTTAAAATATGTAACACAGAGAAACCTTAGCACATGCTTTACTGAAGTCTCATTGGCTTCAAGTCTATCAAGAATAGAAATAACAGCAATCTGCCATGAATTTGTATGTGTGTAAAACCATCTTAGGTCTTAATAATTACCACTTTGTTTCCTAAGTGCTACCCATTAATAATCTATTCCTTTTCAAACTCTCTCTTTTGAAAAATATCATCCTGAAAAATCATGTTAGGTTCATTTCTCCATGAAAAGTTGACAAGGTGAGAATACACAAATTGCAAAGCAGAGACCAACCCAAACCCAACCCAAAGAGTTGGATTTGGGAGCTTCTTATCAAGATGTCACAGACATACTGATGACATCTGGATTTAGAATGGCCCAGAGCCAGCTATGCAGTGGTAGAATCACAATCACAAAGAGGAGGGTGGTAAGGCATGATTCTGAGTTCCAATTTAAGAGTGACCAAGCTGTGTATGAGCCAGTTTCAAAAGTGAGATCAGAGTCCATTTTTGGTAACATGAAAATTTCTGGAATGCTTCTGCTAATCAAATTGGAAAGCAAGAACACAAAAACAAAAACAAAAACCTCTGCTAGAAAGCTCCAGAATAGTGATAGGATCAGATCTAAGGCCACTGGTTTAATTAAATCAATAAACATCTAGTAGTTGTCCAATATATACTGGGAGCTGGGGATTAGAAAGCTAAATAAGTTATTTTCTTTGACCTTGAGAGATTCACCACATAATGGGACAGAATGATATGTAAGCAACTAATTATAACACAGTAGAGCAAGTCTATAATGAAGTTAACTACAAGGTGCAAACCATGTAAGGAATGATATAGTCTCCTTCCTTTGCTGAATGAAGAACAAATAAATTTGACCTGCGCATCAAGAACCTATGGATTAGTCTAAAGTCTGTTCCCAGTTCCAGAATCACAAAAGAAGAATCTCATTCTCTAATCTTTCACTTTCATAATTCTCTAGTATACTATTAAGTAAAGTTATTTTATAAGTTATAATCATTAATAATCCCAGGATGAGCCAGATAATGTGTTGGCTTCCCTCATATTTTATATAAACCCAGAAGGAGTGTAATACTGTTGAAATATAAGGCATTGAGGCCCACCAATGGAGGACACTTCAAGAAGTATAGAGCATGACATATTGGATAGTGTTCTTCACCTCATCTACTAGGCAGGTGCCTACTTCGACACTGTGAAATCAGTTCTGCAAAGAAGTTTCTGTGATCCTGACAGAGAGGGGCTTCTAGTGTGCCAAAGAGGCCTTAGTGCAGGACAGCAGAGAGGACTTCCCTACCTGACATCTGCAGGGTCTTCCGTGACGAGCACATCGGTCTTGCAGCTGGCCAGAGGGTTGATGGACAGCTCCACAGGCGGAACCACAAAGCTTTTGCTGACAGGAAGCCAGAGTCCTTGGCCCAAGCTGAAAGTAGACCTGCAATGTAAGAGTTTCCATTGGGGAACTCCCTGGGAAGCAGAGAGAAAACAGAAAATAGGGGCCCCTCCTTCCATCCCCACTAGGACTATTTCTTATTTCCCACTCAACTGAGTCCCCTACATTGTCTAATGCAAGATTTTGGCCCACTTTGCCCAGACCTGGATGGTCATTACTTAAATGTATTAATCACTTAGCCCAGGCATTGCTTTGTATGGCTAATTTTCTTGTCCTGACTACCTGTCCTGACTCCCAGTAAACAGTGGGCTCTGTGAGGACAAGGACTATTTCGCTCTGCTTTCCCAAGCAGTCCTGAGCCAGCAGGAGTTCCATAAGTGGCTGCTAAAACGGCAGGGGCAGTCTGCACAAAGGTGAAGAGCATGGACTCTGAAACAGTTTGAGCCCAAATCTGAATCCCAGTTCTGCCACTTGATTTGCTATATGTCTTCCTCAGCTGAATACTGAAGTTTCACACAAGATTTCATGGATGTGGCGAGAAGAGGTCCTATGGGTATAGAATAATTTTAAAGCACTGGACTAGATAATCAGTGCTGTCTCCTCCAGGTCAAATATCTGAGTCCATAAATCTAGATGCCAGACAAATGGGAGTTAGATTCTCATTGACACCTGGGCCATGATGGTACATTCATGCCAACGAGAGTTCCTCTGTACTCCGTGCAGGCTGAATGAAGTTCACAGGCTCCCTTGACTAAGGATGCATGACTATGCCTCCAATTCCCAGCATCATGCCATGCCCAAACAAGATTGTCAACTCACCTGAGAATCTTTTCAGGGGCTTGTTCTCCTGTTACTAGGTCATAGCCCCTCTCAAGGGTAGTGTAAGGCCAAGGTCTGTGGAAAGAACAGAAGGAGGGGGAAACAAAGATGATATTAGCCAGAAGCAGGTAGGATTCATATGTGGACACTGCTTAAAAGTAGCTTTACAGACAACCAAATTCACAGAATAAGTATAGCTGATCCTTAAACAATACCAGGGTTCGGGGCACTGACACCCCCACCCCAGTCAAAACTTTATGTATAACTTTGATTCCCCAGAACCCTAACTACTAATAGCCCTACTGTTTTATTTTGTTGTTGTTGTTGTTGTTGTTGTTTAACGTAGGTTCCATGCTCAATGTGAGGCTTGACTCATAACTCCGAGATCAAGAGTCACATGCTCTACTGACTACCCCAGCCAGGTGCCCCAGTAATAGCCTACTGTTGACTGGAAGCTTTACTGATAACATAATCAGTTGATTAACACATATTTTATAGGTTATATGTATTAAATGCTTTATTCTTACAATAAAGTAGGCTGGAGAAAAGAAAATATCTTTAAGAAAATCATGAAGAAAATGCATTTACAGTACTGCACTGTATTTGTTGGAAAAAAATCCACATGTAAGTGGACCCATACAGTTTAAATCCATGGTGTTCAAACTCATGTACTGGGTAAGACCATTTATAAGAGAATGTCTCCATTTCACAGAAGGACTCAGCACTTTAAAGACCATTTGTCTGTTTTGGCGTTTATGGACAAAAACCCGATTCTCCATCAGTCCAGTTAAGGAAGTGTTCATTGATTATTTACAGTTTGGGAGGGTGAGTTAAATTTGAGCCTTTGTTATCTAGAAGATTCATCAATCATGTACCTTTAATACTAAAATGTGAATTCAGTGGGAAATGGGATTCATTGCCCATCACGTTTTGTAAGAACACAACTGTTGCAGAGAAAAGAGTCCTCTTTGTGGAGCAGTTCGGGGCCCGTAGTACCAGAGCAGAGGAGCAGGGGAAGGCCTTCCACTGTCCCTGCCCTGATGTCCCTGGCCACTCACCCTTCACTCTGTCCCCAGTCACTGCGCACACACAGGTGTCTGTGAACCGGGTCAGGGGCATAGCCTTCATGGCAGCTGCACTCTCCTGTAAGCAAAAAGAGAAAGGAGTCTTGTGAAATACTATCTGCCCCAAATAGTCTTCTCCCCTGGTTTCCTGGTTTTCTTAGCAAATAAAGTGGGCAGCCTCATTTTAGAAAAGACCCAGGGAGAGAGTGTGTTCTTGTCTACCTGCCACTATGGGTAATAAAGAGTTTATTCACTGGTTCATCTGCTTGCTTATTTATTCAACAAGTCCTGACCACACTCCCTGCCAGGTTCTTGGCCCCGCACTGAGGATGCAGAGATTAGACACTGAAGGGGCTCATGGCTTAATGAGGGAAATAGGAAATGACCTGATGGCTACAAATGGAGGTCCCATTTTCAAACATTTAAATTATGATAAAGTACTTACGCATTAAAAGTGTAATCAGAAATTTGAACTCTTCTCTCTACTTGAATGAGCAATTCCTGCTCACCCATAAACCCCAAATCAAATGTCACCTCATCCACGATACCTTTGATTTCCCCTTCTGGACAATTTGTTTTCATCTATCACTTCGAGATTTTGTTTTGTTGTTATTGTTGTTTTAGTTGGTGTGCCTCTTCCCTACCCATCTTTCCATTCTTGTTCCCTTCCTCTTCATCCATCCATCCATCCATCCATCCACCCATCTATCCATCCATGTGTCCATACATCATTTTTTATTGTCATGTCTTATGCCATGTTGCATGAATGCTTGCTAGCATTCCACAGTACCTTAAGCATCTTCTCCCACAGGCCAAGCTCACTTGGGGTTTCCTTGCATATTTTTGGAGTTCAGAATCCTAGAAGATTTTCCAAAGCTCTCTGTCCTACCCTCTTCAGTTATCAGTCCTGATCCACTGTATACTCCTTAAAGTTGGGTTGAATAAAGTTCAATCTGTTATTGGTTTTTCCTAAGGTGTATTTGTAGAATGTCCACAGATGCCTTACCACAGATTCTATATATATAAAACAAAATGAATGGGAAACACTAGACTATTTGTAAAGCCAGTGGTGTGTGACTCTTCATGAAAGTGATACCTAAAGAGCTTTCCCCAAACCTATTTCACCTTGGGAAGCTTGCTGGTCGAACTCGTGGCTGTCAGTGCAGAGACTGCTTTGGATCTTCTGTGCTCCTCTCTCTCTGCCCTTTCCCTGCTTGTGCACTCTCCCTCTCTCAATAATAAATAAATCATTAAAAAATAATTAACTATCTGTTATGGCTCATATATTTCTAGACTATTGGTGTCAGGTTGCTTTCTTTCTCATCTTCAGGTGATCATACTCACACACACACACACACACACACACACACACACACAGATGAGCCTGCAACTCTTCAATCCTACAGTGATTCTGACTGGCCTGACCTGAGAGTGTTTGGAACTATGTTTCACAGGAACATGTAATTCAATGGGACAGATTTAGGAAACTTGCAACTTTTAGATTTGAATTTCCCGTAAACATTTGTCTTTTTAAATCTCATTCATAGTAAAAAATAAAAGCTAAACGCTCAGATGTTGAGTGTAATAGAATTCAGAACATTGGAGAGCACTGCCATATTAAGTCCAGTTGCTAGGTAAACACATTTTATGCAAACCTCATTTAAAAACAACCACCACCACCAAACCCACACAAACACCTTCTCCTGTCATCTCTGTTTCATTGAGGAGGATATTGGAGCCTGGGAGCCATAGTGCTAACAAGCCCATGTTTTTTACAACTACAGATCTTGTGAATCAAGATTTTTTTCAACCTGTGCTACCAAAACACAACACAGCAGGGAATATATGCTAGGGTAGCAGGTTCTACAACTATCATCCATAACTCCTGATTTCAAAACATTTGTATTCATCAAACAACCTCATTGTTATCACAGAGTCACTAAAAACGTTATGCATTTGAACTTATACAAAGCATTCTGAGTGTTAAAGAAAAAACTTCTCTAATTTGTTTTATACATTATAACGCTGCTTAATCTTTATACCCCCGGCATTTGCAAGTATTTGACAAACAGCCTGAGCTTGATAAATGTTGTTGAACCAAAATGGTAGTGAGCAGAATAAAAAGTGATGGATGGGTAAGAGGTAGTATTAAAAACATTCAGAATAAGATCGCCAAGAGGCAGAAGAGAGAGCGAGAGTGAGAACGAGAGATCTACCTTTCCCCTTCTCTGGATACCTGGTAAATAGGAGGGGGCTTGCTCCCAGGCAGGAACATTCTCTGTAACTCTCTTCTCCAACAGCAAGTTCAACTGCTCCAACAAATGTGTGTGCTGTAGGTGTGTGCAAGCTAATAAGCTGATTGTTGTCGGAGGGAAGGAAAATGGAAGAAGAGGGCTGAGATCCTTAAGATTTCGGTGAGAATAATTACCAAAAGGGGGAGGGGTAGGAGTCACTAATGATGTGTTAAAATGCTACAGTCCCATCATGAAATATTCACCACTTCAAATACGCCTAATATTAAATATTAAAAGTCCTGGCATTTGTCCTCGAGACTCCCAGGGCTGATTTATGATCTGCCACAACTACAGACCTCATGATTCATAATGGGAGAGGTAAATGGTTACTTCTGGTGGAGGGACAGGAAGTCAGGCTGGGGTGGGCAAGAAGGGCTGAGAAAGGAGGGCCTTTCTTTTTTAGGGAAAGGGTACCACTCAGGTTCCTGTTTCTCCAATCTGTGACTCTGCAGGAAAGGGCACAGGTATGGTCCCCCTTTCCCTCCTCTTGGTAATATTAGTGAGAATGAGAGATCTATACAGAGGAAGGTTACTGCTGTATTTTGTGTTTCTTTCTTGCATGCTTACCAGGCAAGTTTCCCCATTCTCAGACTAGATCATTAATTACTGATGCTCATTATAAAACAAAGATGTATTTTGCAAATGAGAGGCATCCACTCTGGAGGCCCTGAAAACATTACCTGGAGGGGCACCTTGGTGGCTCAGTTGGTTAAGCATCTGATTTAAACTCAGGTCATAATCTCAGTTTGTGAGTTTGAGCCCCACATTGGGCTCTCTGCTGTCAGCATAGAACCTGCTTCAGATTCTCTGTCCTCCTTTGTCTGCCCCTCCCCCATTCATTCTCTAAACCAACAAACTATCTTAAAAAAAAAAAAAAAAGTTACCTGGAGAATAGGAAGTGAGGCAGGGGGAACAATGGCTGGAGGCAAACACACCAGGGTTCTAATTCTCACATTCTGTCTCCCTAGATGTGTGGTCTTGGGGAAGTCACTTCACCTTGTTGGGTCTCAGTTTTCTCATTAATAGAATGGAAATGACAGTAATGTCAACTCCACAGAGCTGACCATGAGAATAAACTGAAGTAGTGAAGGTTAAGGCTCATGGCTCAGGCAGACAAACAATCCTCAATAAACTTCTTTCTCTTTCCCTTCCATTCCAAACCAGCACTCAGTTCTGATAAATGCTGGCACATAACTTTAGGGACACTGGATAAGTAATTTCCTTCTTACTGGACCTTAGCTTCCCCATCTGCAAAATGGAAAGCTGGAATAGACGTTCATCAATTCTGAGTGTCAATGAGAGTCAGTCATTTACACAGCCTTTCTGAATCCCAATACTCTGCTTTCCTGACACTGTTTCAGCCTTAGCTTGATCACTCTTAGCAACTGGACTGGGTGTCTCCAGTAAGATTTCCATCAATGCCCTGGCTATTGGCTTTATTGACTCCAATTTCCTATTTTGCTAGCTCAGCCAACTCTCCACTACTTGCAACCAAGCATTTCCTTCAAGCATTCCAAGCTTGCACGATGCGAGCTTCTGATACCAAGACCTAAGGATTAACCCCTTCATTGGATTGAGTCCTTTCCACAACTTCCTTGGGTGAGTCCTTTCTGCAACCCTGCCTCCGCATACCCAGAGCAGCAGGGCTGTCAGAACAGCTCTCCAGGGATACAGGTTTACATGATCTATGATCACCCGTGCTCCCTTATTCCTATCACTACAGAAGCTCCTTGAATGAGGAGGCTGCAGCCATCTTGCTCAGTGTTGCATCTGGAACCCACTGCACTACCTGGTGCATAAATAAATAAGGGGGCACATTTCACAATAGTAACATCGATGCCAATGGGATAAAGAAACCATTTTTCTTAAATTTGCCTGTTTTCCCCACTAAACTGGGAACTTCTTTACTATGGAAATCTTTCTGTAACCATCTCCATATCCTAGCAATTAGTATCATGCCTGAGGAAGAGTAGGCAGCTCATTTGCTGAATGAGTGAATGAATGAATGAATGAATACAGAAATACATTGTAGTTTTCATGAATTCAGGCTGAGTTCATTTAGAATAATGATGGTTCCGCTGAAGGCTAGAAGAAAGTTTCTTATATGCAGGACAGGTACTTTCCAAGGAAATGGAAAGTATAAACATGAGTGTTGATGAAATGTCTAAAATAGAATTCTATTTCACATCAGGCAGAAACAGCTCTTAAAGATCAGCTAGGTCACAGGTTCTCTGCTTCGTTTTTCTGAAGGAACAAATGCAAACTCAGAGAGTGAAGACATTTGGCCAAATCACTGGATGAGTTTTGGGGACAGTCAGGATTAGAACCCAGGGCTCCTGGCCACTAATGTAGCATCCTTCCTGCTGCGTGGATGATCTCAATGCTTCAATACACCTGGCAACATTTGTTAGGATATTTTTTCCTTTATATTTCTCTGCCGTCTCTGAATTGCCTATAATGAGAATCTATTACATTTACAAACAGGGATTTTTAAAATATACTTTTTAAATGTTTATTACTTATTTTGAGAGAGAGAGAGAATGAGAATGGGAGTGGGAGAAGGGGCAGATAGAGAGGGAGAGAGAGAGAGAATCCCAAATAGGCTCCATACTGCTGGTGCAGAGTCCATCGCAGGGCTCAAACTCATGACCCATGAGATCATGACCCATGAGATCATGACCTGAGCTGAAATCAAGAGTCGGATGTGTAACTGACTAAGCCACCCAGGCACCCTGGGGTTATTTTTTCTAAATATAATGAATCTGAGATAATCTTAACAGATTTAAAACATATATTTATATGTGACTGATAACGCAGACCTTAAAAAAGAGTTTAATCTCTTCATTAAAATGGTTCTCATAAAGGGATTCAGTAACATGGATTTTCATCATGCTAGTTACTGAAACTCTGTATTATCAGCTATATATGAGTTGCACTGGTATTAATATATTTACTCTTCCTGTCTCCTAAGTCCCATTTATTCAGTTCTCATTTTATGTTACATACATTCTTACTCCATAAACTCTTGGGTAAAAACACCAGAATCCCTCAATTATGAGCAATCTTGAGTTTTCTTGTGTGGGCTTTTCAAAACCACTGCCAAGTGGACACTGCCTTCATGTTAATCATATAAGACCACTATGCTGGTAAAGTAGTTCAGAGCATGGGCCCTGGAATCATCTTGTTTTGGATTCAAATCCTGGATGTGCCACTTACAATTTGCATGAACTTGCTCAAGTGGCTTCACCTCTCTGCATCTGTTTCCTAATCCATAACAGCACTGCTATCACTGATCTGCCGGAAAGATCAGTGGTGTATCTGAAAAGTCTGCAATACAATCTTTGGCACACCTCTTGCTGAAAACATTGTGGGTGTTTGAGTTTTTGTAATTATTGTCCCAGGATAGGAGGGGGCCAATTTAACATCTTCTTTTGGTGGAAAGAAAAAGTGCTATCTAGATGAAGGATGGTCCCCATTTCAAGGTACGCCCTTTGCAAAGCCAAGAGGATCTGTTTCTTGATCTGTAAATTTGAGGCAGTTTGAATGACAGCAGTTTGAATGAAATAATCTCCAAAGCTGGTTACAGTATTCTCAGAAGCATCAACACCTGTTGCTTTTGTCTTTGCTCCTCCTACTGAAGGACACACAGGCATGGACAAGGGTAGCAGCCAGATGGTGCTGCCCCCTCTTCCCTCCACAGCTCAGCAAAGCTCGTCACCTGCCCATGATGGCGAGATGAGTGCAAAGCCTTCTTCCCAAGCCTGCCTGCTGCCCAGCTCCCCTCCTCCCACCTTGTCAAACTCTTACAATTCCATTTTCACTTGCTTCCAACTCAGCCATCACTTATCATCACAGGCCAGGGACACTGGCTGCTGTTCACTTTCCTATTTATTCTTCTTGTCACTGTGGCTTAGAAAGACATCTCCCTGGGTCCCCAAAGCAGTAAGCGTGCATGGCATCCTTTCTTGTTCTGACTCCAAGGGGGCCGCCTTGGGCCTCTTCACTTCTATCCCTGTGTCGCTGGAGCCCAGATCAGGGCCAGGCATGTGGTGGGGGAGGCATGGGCTGAGCACAGCATTAAAGGGAGGTTGCTTCATGGTAGGAGTGGTGGAAGACACTTGCCCCATGTCACTGCATGTCATCTCACAGGTCACACCCGTGACTAGTGGGAGGAAGGTAGTAGTGTCTTCATTGTAAAATAAGGAAACAAAAGTTTGGACTCAACTAGTCATTGGCCCAAGGTCACAGAATCAGGTCTTCAAAACTCATGCTCTTTCACACAATCACAAACATCATAACAACAAACATGACCGCCAGGATAAGAGAAAGGACAGCTGCCTGTAATGTGACAATTATCAGTTGCTAGACAACAAGCATTAGGAAGAAGAGGAATCTAATTCACCCACACCAAAATTAGCATCCTGCTGATTTCTAAAATCCCACTATAAGTAAAGATTAAAAATCACTCTTCCAAATATCCTGCGTAAATGTAAATATTTTATGTGTGGATCGCACTAAATCCATAATGTCTATGTAATGAAGGGTACTTGAGCTGATTTCCTGCCAGCAGGGATAATCCACAGGGGAAGCATCATACCTTCTAACTAAGCATCTACTATGTGCTGACCTTTCCTAATTACCTTTGGCATCCATACTGGCAGGACGATGTTATTGGTTCCACTTTAAATACTATGAGGTTGAGGCCTGGAGAGGGTAAGTAAGCTGCCCAGCGTTGTTGAACATCCAAACCCAGTCTCTTTCTGACTCCTTGCCAAGCTATGTGATGGCTCTTTGAGGGTGTGCTTGGAGAGAGTGTGGAAAAAGCATGGGAACAGGAGACTGGGGGGGAAGGACTGTGCTAGACTGTATTACTGGTGTCCAGTCTTCATTTCCTGTAGTAGTATGCATTCACGTCCTTGCCGTGGCTGATTGTGGGAAAAAAGATTTCTTCCCTAGCCTTTGTCTTCAGGCTTAGCAGGTTACTTGCCTTTTGGCCAATGGAATGGTGCCAAACATGATGTGAACACAAGCTTGAAATGCGCTGGGTGGCTGGGCTTGCTCTCTTGCATTACTGTCTCTTGCCATGAGAAAACCATGCTCTAGATGTACCTGAGTGGTTCAGTTGATTAAGCATCTGACTTCAGCTTAGGTGATGATCTCACAGTTTGTGAGTTCAAGACCCACGTCAGGCTCTGTGCCGACAGCCCAGAGCCTGGAGCCTGCTTCAAATTCTCTCTCTCTCTCTCTCTCTCTCTCTCTCTCTTTGCTCCTCCCCTGCTCATGCTCTATTTCTGTCTCTCAAAAATAATAAACGTTGAAAAATTTTTAAAAAAAAGAAAGGCATACTCTAAGTAGTGGCTGGTACAAGAAAGAGGAGCACGTGGAACAGAGCAGAGACAAAAGTGCAGCTGGTCCTGACTAGATTGGTCCACCCAGATGTCTAACAAAGGTGGAAAATGCTTACAGTTGTTGACAATAAAACACTGTAGCTGTTTGTCATTCAGCATTACTGTAGCAGAAGTGGATGCACCTCCAACTTGCATTCGCCCCCCCCCCCCTTCTATGAATAACGGTCCCGCTTTTTTCCCAAACCAGAAACCTTAGAAAAATCTCTGGGCTCTATTTTTTCACCCTTAACATCCAAATAGCACCTGAATCCCAAAGACACAACCTCTTGTCACTCAGACCCATCCATTCCCAGCTTGCCCACTGTCACTGCCCTGGGGCAGGCTCTGGACATTGCCTATATGTACTGTTGATAAAGTCTCATCACTGCTGATAAGCTTTCAGTGTTCCGTCATCAATCTGACTGATGGCCAGTTATCTTTTCAAAGATAAAGATTTTCAAAGATTTAGCCGCAGCTAAATCTGAGGCTCATCCCCTATACTGTTGGTGGCTTCCAGTAGCTCTCAGGACGGAGTTCACATACCCCAGTCTAACATCCAAAGCCCTTCATGACTGGCCCCAGCCAACTGTCCCAGCCTTATTATGAATTGCACTCCCTCCCTTGTACCTTTCCTGCCCTCACATCCTCTTAGGTTTACTGATGATAACAGGGCCATCCAAAACCTACCTGCAGACCAGGGTCTGCTTCTTTCTGCAGGTCTGCCCTGAACCCACTCCTTGAGAAGAACAGAGGCTGAGAATTGGAGAGAGACATGTTCAACATTGGAGATACCAGGGGTTGAGAGGGGAGTAAGGGGTGAAGAGAAAATTAAGTGGCGAAATGATTATTTAGTAAATGAATGAGATCATTTGGGCAGTTTTATTGTAAGCAGTGTCATCAGGGAATATATTTTACATGCCGACCCCTCTGCAACCTTGAGCAAATCATCTGGCTTTGTAGACCACGGTCCTCCCGCCTATAAAGTGAGTGGCTAATACACGGGGATCCCCAAACGCCCTGCCAAACCTTGTTCACATCCCAGTCCTTGATTCTTCTCCTAACACGCTCTGGTCTTGTCTCTTGAAGTCAGTGTTTCCCCAGGGACTGAGGGGCAGCAAGGCATTGTGGGCAGGGTTGGGAGTATGGAGAACAGAGGTTTGGGAGGCAGAAAAGCATAGCTGGAGTGAAATAACAAGGGAATAGGATTTGGATCTTTGTAAAGTGAGAGACCCTTCTCTAGAGCTCTGCTCAGCCAACTGTGCTGTGTGGCCTAGGGCAGGTCCCCTTCCTCCCTGGGACTCAGTCTCTCTATTTACCCTGAGAAGGACGGTCCAGATGACATCCAAGCAAAGTCACTTGGGCGTCTTTGCTGTCCTTTTTATCTCTTACACTGTTGCAGTGACACATTTCAGCCTTGGTCTTCCCCATGCATTTGAGACACATTTGGATGCCTGCATTAAACCTGCCAGCCCCTCATTGCCATTCATCATCACACCTCTGAGCACAGGAAGAAAAAAAAATAGAGGCCAAGGGGTTGTGGAGTTACAGGCTGGTGATCAGGCCTGATAGAGATCAGAGTCCCTCATCAAGGCTACATGGGGGCTAATTGGCGCTGACTCAGCTCATGTGAGCAGCCCGTGCAGAATGACCTGGGCTCTGAAAAGCCATGAGCCAGGCCACACCAGGGATCCCACCTTGGGGTCTCAGCTGGGGCGAGCCCTCTCCTTTTAGTCTTGTCCATCCCTAAGTGAACCACATGCACAATTATCTACCAATTAGTGTCTGGGGCAGGGGGGAGGACAGGGGGGGGACGGGAAGCAGGTAGATAAGAGACTGTCTTAAAATTATGGCTGATTGAGGATGGAGGGTGATGAAGAACCCTTACCAGCAGTCTGGGACACACACAGATGCAGACATCCCCATCGACCAGGAAGGATCATGGGATTCCTAACTTGAATGCACAGAGCTGGGCCTGCTGGCAAAGGGCTGCCCTTCCCCACTACTGCCCCTGCCCTCGCCCCGGTGCCTGTATCACCCACGCTTCTCAAGTCAACCCGGCAGGGGTCGGGGGGCCAAGGGTAACAAGCTGGAGAAAGGAAACCGGCATCAACACGGGAATTAAAGTTCTGGGGCTGAATCCTCAGCTCACTACGCACAGACCAAGTGGCCTGGATGAGTTGCTGTTACTCTGGGCTTCACTTCCCTAATCAGAAAATAGACATCTTAACCCCAATTTTATTTTTATTTTAAAAAATTTTTTTTTTTTAATGTTTAGCTTTGAGAGACAGAGCGCACATGTATGCTTGCAAGCGGGGGAGGGGTAGAGAGAGAGGAAATGAGGATCTGAAAGCAGGCTCCACGCTGACAGCAAAGAGACTGATGCGGGGCTTAAACCTACGAACCCTGAAATCATGACCTGAGCTGAAGTTGGATGCTTTACCAACTGAGCCACCCAGGTGCCCCAGTTAAACCCAATTTTTAAAAGTGTCACAGGGGCGCCTGGGTGGCTTGGTCAGTTGGGCGTCTGACTTCAGCTCAGGTCATGATCTTGCAGTTGGTGGGTTCGAACCCCTTGTCAGGGTCTGTGCTGACAGCTCAGAGCCTGGAGCCTTCTTCGGATTCTGTGTCTCCCTCTCTGCCCCTCTCCCACTCACACTCTGTCTCTCTCTGTCTCTCAAAAACAAATAAAAAATGTTTAAAAATAAATACATAAATAAAAGTATCACAGGGACTGGAGACAGCATATTGAAAACAATGACCATATCAGCAGACATGCAGGCAGCATTCAGTAAGTGTCAGTTGTTACCATTGTTTGTTGTTGGTATTAGGTACAGCATGGCCTCCATGGTGGCCCCCCCCAGGCTGCACATCCTCTCTGGCTCGGTGCCCTCGCCCTTCTCTGCAGCAGCAGGCTTCCTCCCAGGCTTCCTGTTGTGTGGATTCCTCCCTTTCTCCTCCTCACATGGTCCTTGCCTCATCTCTGGTCCAGATCTTACTTCTTCTGACCATTTTTCATTCTTAGTACCATTTCTCTGTGCCTGGTACAGGTGGGATCACGGCACAGAGACAAATCCATCCAATTCTCTTGTCACAAGCAGCTGACACTAGGGTGTCACTGAGAAGAAAATACATCGCTACCACAAAGTGTGATTTGGGCTGGGGAGGGGAGTGTGTGTGAAGGACCACAGGGTCAGAGGAAAGAGCACCGAACTCTGCCCCAAGGTCAAGGACATGACAGCAAAGAGGGAGGGTAAAAATAACAAGGGGGGACACTGAGACGCCTAACTGCCAGGCAGTTTTGGAAATTCTTTATGTACATTAACTCGTGTCCCTCACAACAAGCTATGAGGCAACGTCTAGTTTCAACCCCACCTTACGGATGAGGAGACTAAGGCCAGGAGGGGTTACATAACTTGCTGGCCTGATGTCACAAAGCGAAGAGTGCCAAGGCCAGGACTGGAATCCAGCAGACAGCGCTGTTCATCCCAGGCTGCACAGCCTCTTTCCCAAGGGGAGGTGTAGGAGTTTGCCAGACAGAAGAAAGGGTGGGGGCAAAGGAAGGTCATCACACAGAAGGCCCTTTTGTTCCTTGGATCCTCAGAGGCAGAGGGCTTAGCAGGCACTGAGGACCCGTTACGCATTCCACAGGTGTGGGGAAAGAGCCTTGGAAACTCCCATTTTCCCTCTACAAAAAGAGTCATTCCCAAACACTGAATCCAAGCACTGTGCATGGACAGAGGCCATTTAAGGCAGAGAAGACAGGCACGAAAGTCAGGACAGGGTTTGAGCTCTGCATTTGTCGCCCAGTGGCTCCATGATAGCGCAATTTCCCGTGTCTGGCCAAGACTCCATTTCCTCAGTTCTACAACGAGTTTGATCAGGCCTGTCCCTCCCACTGCACGATGTCCAGGATGCTTTATCCCCGGCATGGGCTCCATAAGCACAGCCTGCTGTTGCTATGATTATTATGAGGGAATTGGCTGCCTGAATGTTCTTCCCTGCCCGCAGCTCGGATCTTGGACCCCATTGCTGTAATTTGGGAAAAGGGAAAGGCTGAGAGTTGCTTATGGATCCTGTTAAGCATAATGTATTTGATTTACCCTCACCTTCAACCCACCCAACTACTCTGTGAAAGCAGGAGCTAATGTCCTGATTTTATGGATGAGGAAACTGAAGCCCCCAGGGGTTAAATGATTGGCCTCCAGTTTGCAGAGCAAGAAAGTACCAGCATCAGGATTTGAATTCTGTTCTTTTCTACTCTAGGAGTCAGAGCTCCCCCGGCACTAGTTAAGATGGGGGAATGCAGCATGATCCTGAGTGTCATTCAAAATGACCCACTATGGTGGCTCTACCTGGCCGCCTACCAACACCACTATTGGAGCTTCTAGGATATAGATGAGATGATGCTATGTGGTTGTCAATACCTCGCCTCTCCCCCTGCCACTCACCATGGCTCTGTTTCTCCACCAGCTGATGGGTGGCCTTGTCCAAGATCCTTCATCTCTCTGAGCCTCATCCTTCCTTACCCAAAAGACGGGGACCATAAACCCCGTCCTGCCCCATTCACAAGGATGCAATAGTATAAAATGTACACTATTCTATTCAGGACACATGATGATTAATAATGCCGTTGCTCCCTGCTTGCACAAAACCTGAACAGCAAAGTGAAATATACAAAATAGATTAAGCAGAGGGTAATTATTCATTTTGCAAAAGAGTTCTTCAGTCTACAAGAGAGATGTACTGATGGTTTTTTTCCCCAAACATCAGCTATCTTTGTGAGTTTAGAATCCAATCTCATTTATAAAATTAAACCACAAAAGAATAATGATTTTCCAGATGTGCACTGAGAACAATGCACACACGCATGCATCCGCGCCCTAAAGCAAGGTGGTCCAGACACCAGGAGGAGGGAGCCTTTGCCTCTGGCTAGTCAGGAACTGGGGGAAAACAAAGAGAACCAGTGGACAGCATGTGATGTCTGCACTCTGTTCAGAGGGGTCCTTTTCTCAGAGTGACCTCAGCCTCAGCTATATACAGGCAGATGGTCAGGGTCACAGTTAACTTCCCTGGAAAACTACAGGACTGTCATTTCCAGTACTTCCATCTGGAATATTATACCCTTGTACAGTGATGTGTATGTTCAGCTGAACCCAGCTCATTTCCACTTTGCTAACCACATTCCTGACTGTATTCAAACTCATGCCCTCGGTGTCCCTCTCATTCTTCCCTCTCTTCTGTTTGATGGTTCTTTCTTCCCCCTCTTCTCTGTCTTTTTTGTTTCTCAGTGTTTGGCATTTGCTCCTGCCTCATTTTCTCTCTTTGGTCTCTTCTTTTCCACCTTTGCCTTTCCCTCCATGTGTGCCTCTGTATCCCTCACTGGCCTCCTTCAGGTAAGCCTCTTTCCTTTGTAGCTCGCTGCAGGGAAATGAACTTGAGTTTAAGTCAGACAGGTGCAGGTTAAGTCCCAAGACCCACTTCATCCACAGAAAAGAGACAAAAAAACGACAGCTGGTCTGCTTCAAGGGTTAATGTGATGATTACATAAGATATGGTAAGTAAAGGTGCCTAAGCAATGACTACATTCACATCCTATTAATCCATTCCCTAACTTTTCTTCCTCTTTTCCTTGATTCCTTTCCCTGCATTTCCCATCCCTTCTTCTCCCTTTGCCCCCGTCTCACACAAGCACACACACCATAGCCTCTCCACCACCCTCTGCCTCAGGTCCCACCCCTCCCCAGGCTCTGCCCCTCACCCCCTGCCCCAAGCAGCCCCCACATTCAGGCAACGATTTAGCTGCAGAACAGCACAGGCTCCCATAACTAAAGCACACATTCTTTCACAAAATATTTTTACGGTACATTTACTGGTATCTGATAGAAAATCATCACAAATCATTAAAATTAAGCAACGTGCGTCCAAGTGGCCTGCACCAGACTTCACGAGGGAGTCAGGCTTTGCTCCTAAGTCCATTCCTGACCATTTGAAAGATTGCAGCAGACCATTCCTACTGTACAGAGTGAGGCCACCTGACCTCGCCTGACTTGTGTAGAGCATCTTGAATTCCTGGATGCCCTATCCTGAGGGACAGTCTTGGTGTGATCAGCATAAAATCCATACACCTCAACCACCCCTGTTGTCTGGTAGAAACCCATCTATTGACGTTTCAGTTAAAATACCATTTAACAAAAAGTAACCAAAAGGCTGGGACACCCCCCCCCCCACACACAGTCCTCCTTTTCAGAGACCTTTAATTATCTACACTGAAATGAAAGCAGCCTTCCATCTAGAAGAGAAAGGGCAGTGTGGTGTAATGGGTAGGTCCCTTTGATGACACCAAGTAACTGGGAAAGGCTAGCGCTTTTGCTAAGCGCCGCGTTTTAAATGGTTTTGTGGAGGCCCCTTCTTCTCAGAAATCTGTCACCACGCCTTCCATTCCATCCTGATTAAGACTTTTGTGGGTTAAGCACTGTCAACGCTAGGGGTTCTTCTTGCCCCTGATTCAATAATTCCCATTTGTTGGACATATATAGTTGCCATATTATGTAGCACGTACTTTGTACTGATTACAATCGTCACAATAACCTAGCAAAGGTGAATACATATTCCGCTGATGAAAAAGAGCAGGAAATTGAAGATTGGGGGAAATTAAGCAACTTGCTCCAAACCGCACCAATAGTTACAGGCATAGACAAGATCTTAACCCAGATCTGCCCGCCTTCGGTGCTTCCACGTTTTTCCATTTTTCTCTGACTGCCTCTCCAAAAACAAAACAGCCCACACTGGGAGCAGCCTGATTTTGAGCAAACGGAGGTGGTGGCAGTGTCTCATCTTCCTCCCTGGTGACTGACTCAGTCTTGGTTCTCAGCTAATGTTTGTGAAAGAAAGACATCAAGGAAGCTGACAGGGGACTTGCCATGCCCCAGATGTCCTGCACTGAAATGCCTCTGCATGAATGCGTGGACCGGGTCATAAGCCTGGAAGACAGACCTGAAAAAACGCTGCCAGAAGCTGATACCACCTTCAGATGTTATAAAAGACTTCTGAAGACACTGACCCAAGTTGTAGCTGGAGGCCCACATTCCAAGAATAAAATATTTGACTGCTTAAGTTGTTCTCAAGAGATGGTGAAGTGAAGCTTCAGCATGGTAGTCAGGAGACCTCTACTCTGTCATAAACTTCCTGAGTGACTTTAGCCAGGTCCTGACCCTCTCTGAACCCCAACGTCATCGCTGCAGAATGAGCGGGTTGGACTGGATGGTCTGCACAGTTCCTCCTGGCCTGGGCCTGTTTGCTCTTTGAACCCCCAACTGGCCCCTGAAGGACACTCTTCGAAGGTTTCTCAGGAGGAGGGTTTGAGCAGCCACGGTCATGGGTTAATACTTTACACTTCCAAGTTTAAAGAGCACTCGGGGCTGTGCAATGCAGGGGTAACACCCACGGATAAGTGTCTCTTTTAGATTTTGTACCCGAGCCTCCTAACTCACTTCCCTGAGTCTCAGCCCTGCTCAGCACAGGGCTCAGAAAAGCTCTGCTCACTCCCCACTTGGGGGGTGCATGTTTGGGCCATGGGTGCACTTCTCCTGTCATCCTAGATCACTGATATCTGTTATTGTCTGAATGTTTGTACCCCCCTCCCCTCGTGAATTCATATACTGAAGCTCCTAACACCAACATGATGGTATCTGGAGGTGGGTCCTTTGGAAACTAATCAAGGTTAGATGAGGTTATGAGGTGGGGCCCTTGTGATGGGATGATAAGAAGCAGAGGAGAGACAGATTTCCCACTGTCTACATGCACACACACACACATACACACACACACATACACGCATGCACACATGCACACAGAAGAAAGGTCATGTGAGGACACAGAGAACAGTCAAGAGGTCAGTCTTCTGCAAGCAGGAAGAACACTCTCACCAGGAACCAATTCAGTGGTATCTTCATATTGGACTTCCCAGCCTCCATAGCTGTGAGAAATAAGATTATGTTGTGCAAGCCACCCATCTATGATATTTTGTTACAACAACCCAAACCGACTAAGACAGTGTCATCCTCTCCCGAGTCTTTAGAGACAGTGTGAAAACTGGTCCTGGATCTCATCCACACGTGGGGGACATTGGATTCCTCATTTCTGGTGTCAAAGCTTGAAACCAGTTTGTTAGAAAACTCGAAGGGGCAGAGATGGTAGTTTCTTTTGCTCACTATCCCCAACACTGGGCACGATGCCTGGCATATAATTGGTGCTCACTGAATCACTGCAGTGAATGAGATCCAACATCTTGATTC
>CM053568.1:16773938-16813534 GCA_028646485.1 Cryptoprocta ferox | reverse complement strand
CCCCCCACCCCCGCTACCACTCTTTTCTGTGTCCCTATAGATTTTTCTCAATGGTTTGGCCAGAGTGATCCTTCGAGACGGTAAGTTAGATGACATCAGTCTTCCAGTCATAATACTACTGTGGCTTCTCATCGAGTTGAGGTTGAAAGCCAAGGTTCTTACAATTCCCTACAAGGCTCTGACCCTCTGGTCCCGCTCTGATCCCAGAGTGTTAAGTGAAGCCCAGAAACATTCTCCTACCTGATCTCCATCAAATATGCAAGGTGAAATCTGCTCCCAGAGCCTTAGTACCAGTCGTTCCCTCCACCTGGCCTGCACTTTCCCCCCAATATCCACAAAAACATGCTTTGCTCCCCCACCACCCCAGTCATGCCTACCTTGAACACCCTACTTAAATTTGCAACCACCTTTCTCCTCATTCACTGCCCACTCTTCCTGGAGCCTCTTTATAAAAAGTATTGTCTTCTAACATGGGATACAATTTATTTGTTATATTACATATATTCTAATTAGCTGTTTGGCCCCTGCCCCACTTGAATGTGAGCTCCATGATGGTAACAATTTTTATATATTCTGTTCATTCTGTCAGTATCTGACATCCTGCCTGAATTAGATAATTGTGAAATAAATACCAGTTGAATGTTAAATAAACAAATACATGAATAAATGAATAAATACCAAAAACAGTTATTTAACTCAGATGTCAAAGTATTAAATCGATCTACTAGACCAGGGGTTGGCAAATTTTTTTCTGGAAAGGGCCAGCTGGTAAATATTTAAGGTTTTGCAAGCCACAGAATCATGACTTTTCAACTCTACTACTGTAGAAAACAGTCATAAAATATGTAAACTAATAAGCATGCTGTGATTCAATAAAACTTTATTTATGAAAAACAGCAGCTGTCCTGTGAGCTGCAGTTTTGCCGACTGCTGCACTAGACTGTCTATCAGTTCAGGCACTGGGTGTCATTTTGTTCTCTGTGAATCCTAGTGCATAACACAACACCTAGCACAGCACTGTCATTCAACAAATAATTTGAATTAAATGACACATATATTAAATATGGTTCCACTCTTCACTCTCTGTCATAGCACTGTCCATGTGAAGTTGCTACATTGTTAATGTTCTACATCTACAACCTCCAATATGGCAGCCACTAGCCTGTGACTATTGAGCACTTGAAATGTATGTGAATTAATTTACTCTTTAATTTAAATAGCCACATATGGCTAAGGGGTACCATATTGGACAGTATAGCTCGATCACAAACATTGGTTTGGTACATGATCCAGTTCTAGCCCCTCCCCTTCTAGGAAGACTTACCTGACTGCTAAGGTTCATAGTAACTGTCCTTTTTTTTTTTTTTTTCCTTTTTTAGTCCTTCAATTCTCATTTCGTTAAATTCATGTTTTGACCACAGCTACAACAATACTTAATGTTCATTGAGCTTTGTGTACCAGGCATTGTGCTAAGAGCTTAGTATGTTTTATCTAGTTGAATGCTGGGCAGAGCACTGGCTTTCAATGAAGATTTGAAATACACATTCAAAGTTGGAGGGCACTCAGAGAAAATCTAATGAATAGCTGATCCTTGAACAATGTGAGGGAAAAGGGTGCTGGACCCCAAGAACCACTGAAAATCAGTGTATAATTTTTGACTCCCCCAAAGCTTAATTACTAACAACCTACTATTGACTGGAAAGCCTTACTGATAACATAAATAGTAGATTAATATTTATTGTGCATATTATATGTATTATATGCTATATTCTTATAATAAAGTAAACTAGAGAAAAGAAAACATTATTAAGAAAATCATAAGAAAGAGAAAATATATTTATAGCACCATATTGTGTCTTGAAAAATATCTGCATGTAAGTGGACCTGACAGTTCAAACCCATTGTTGTTCAAGGACTCAACTATAATTTCCTTTTATATTATAAATAGAGAATCTAAGACCCAGAGAACAAAGTGACATGTCAAAGGTCACACCATTAGTCAAAATTGCAAATCTAACAGTGAAGACCATGGAATTGGTCTCCAAACACAAAATTCTTCTTTTATTCACTCATTCCATCATTCATTATTAAACATTGGCAGTAAACTAGACAATGAATGGGCTGGGCTTGGAGGTAAGCAGTAAACACCACAGGTACAGTCTTTGCCTTAATATGGCATATAGTCTCTTGGATAGCTACGAATTGAACATAGAACTGCACAAATAAACATATAAATAGAACTTGTGATTCTGTACTGATCAGTGGTTAAGAGGATACACTCTGAAGCCTCATTTCTAGGATTCCAATCCAGACTCCACCGCTTCTTAGATGTGTGACTTTGGGAAAAATCCATTAACTTAATGTGATTCAGTTTCCTTGTCTGTAAAATGATAATAATAGGGCATCACACCAATTCTAAGACACACAGCTTTCCACATTTTCAAACTGTTGAAATGAGGACTTGTGTGTTATTAGTATCCTAATGGTAATTACTGGCAGCCTTTTTTTTTCTTAGTAGAATGTGAAATATTGGCACATATATCTAGTTGCATCTTGCTTCAGTTAAAATATGATTTTGTCTATTTCCTAGGGCTATTAAGGGGATTAAATGAGATAATATATGTGAAGTCCTTAGAAGAGAGCCTGACACCTCCTTGAGTATGAGACATTTAAGCTGAAACATGAAAGATAAGGAGGAGGGAAGAAAGGGAAGAATAAGGCTCATAAGGAGTGAAGGTGGGTAGAGGGCAGACTTTCGCGTGCAGAGGTAACAGCATCTGCAAAGAGCCTCTCTTTGCTGGAAATGACTCACCACTAACCAGCATCGAACACTTCACAACATGGTTCTGTATCCAAAGAACACTCCCAACCCCAACCTCTAAATTTACCACCATCTTCTTTCCCCACACTTTTTTGTTTATTGATAGTTCACTGGTCATAAGGTACTACAGATATATTTTTAAATTTCTGAATTTTTTTTAAATAGCAGGACAGTTACCATTTATAGAGACACCAATATATTTTTGTAATACACTTGCTGAATAAAATTAAATATAGTCTCTAATTTAAATGCCAGTAAATTATATTTTTGATGATGAATCTCATCTTAAAGGCTGAGAGCACCCCTTCTTTTCAG
Organism: Cryptoprocta ferox; assembly: GCA_028646485.1. Classification (NCBI taxonomy): domain Eukaryota; kingdom Metazoa; phylum Chordata; class Mammalia; order Carnivora; family Eupleridae; genus Cryptoprocta; species Cryptoprocta ferox. The sequence continues at coordinate 16,810,398 of CM053568.1, read as the reverse complement.
CACATTCACCAAAGAGGTAAGAATCAGAGATTCCTCCATTTATCTTCCTATTAGCAACTTCATCAGAAGATCTCTCACACCCTCCTTCTTTCAAGTTCAGAAGCAAAGGTTACCTTGGACCTTCAGCGTGGCTGGCAAGCTCCCCATAAGAAAACATTTTTCAGTCTCTTTTGCAGCCCATTCTAACCTTCTTGTTCTTCCAAATTTTTGAACAGTCAGTCCTGTTGCTTTCTGTTGTGGGCTTTCTGAAATTTTATGACCTCATCTTTGACACAGATTGTCCTTCTTCAAAGGACCTCCACCCTCCTCTACAACATAACATTTTACAACACCTCTAGACCAAATATAGCAAGACTCCCAAGTAAGAGATATAAAATGGTTTCCCTACAACCCATAAATGCTGCCACAGTTCCATTCCTCAGTTCTGCATTTCTCCCTTGTCCCCAATCCAACTGGGTCCTTTTATTTTTTTCAAGTCAGCTTATTCCGTAAATTCTTTGTCCAGAGGATTCATGCCTACCTCTGAGAATTCTCTGCAAATACCTATCAAAGAGAGAATGCCAGAATGCCTCTCTCTTCTCAATGCTTAGCAAACTTCTCAAACACTGACTCCTCAAATAGTAGCTTCTTACTCAATCTGGGTCCAAATCCCAGCTGTGATACTTAATAAATATATGACCTTAGGAATTTCATTCAACTATTTTAAGACATAGCTTCTTGTATGGAAAAGTGAAGCATCAATAACTACATATAAGTGTGTTATGAAGCCCAAGATAGTGATAGAAAGCTACAGCAATTATTCTTGGTACACAATAAGTGCAGAGTAAATTGCAGATGTCATTACCATTGCCCCAGTATTCATGCGCTCCTTAATATCACACCCAAACTCCACCATGCCTCTCTTTACTGTAAGCTAGCTCTGGCCATTATCTAACACCTCCATCTATTATATATAGATATGAACCTGCATCAAATGGATCAATTTGATGAGGTAAATGGGATTTTATGGTTAGTATTCATTTTATGGTCTTTAAACAGAAAAAAGAAAACCTTGGTTTGTTGTTGTTTGAATGGCCTTTGTTGGAAATGTGTTTGTTTTTTTTTAAGTTTGATTTCATTATCTCGCATGTCTTCATAATGAGGCATGGAGTTCAGTAACTGACAATCAGTTTAGATGAGTTTTGTTTCACACAGGTTTTGGTATAGCTGTGGACCAAGGCATGGTGACATAAAGAGCATTATGAATTCTGAGGATAAGGGTGACTCACTTCATGGGAGACTGATTTCCCTAGTTGAGGCCCACTGGAATAACAGCATAGTTGGACACACTAATCCTAAATGGATAAAGGATAGAGCTGACTTTATTTGAGTTCAAAAAAGACTAGTGGTACCCACCTCATAGGAGGTGACTTTCAGAACAGAGCTGTGCCAGGTAAGATTCTTCAGCAAAAACAGCCAAAATGTTACTTTCAGAGCCCAGAGAGCTATCCATGGTGCTGACACCAAAACCATACACCCAACCCACTGACAAACCCCTGACATTTGACCAAATGAAACTTGCTTCTCATTCATTCATTTATTCATTCATTCATTCATTCAAAAAAAGATGTATTAATGTGGAAACTGTTTCAGTTAGCTATAGCAATAAATAATATGAGCATTGGAAATTTTAATAAAACTATGTTCTCATAAAACAAATCGCTCCTCTCTGTTCTGCCAGGAAGTTGGCTCTCTGTAGATAAATCTCAGCTTATTTAGTTGTGCATCTCACCTGTGCACTAACTTACTTAAACGCTACATATCTGGTACCTAGAAACCCCCATGCTACAATCTCCTTCAAGGCAGAGACATTCTCCATCTCTGTGAATTCTTAAATTTACAGCTTCATAAAGTCCTTGTGTCCCATTAAACTTTATCAATACAGGGCTTAGTAAATAACAAGATTAACCTATAAACATTAGAAATATTTAATACCATATAAGACAAATATAGAACATAACTACACTCACTGTATTCTCATTCCATATCTTATTGCAAATGAAAAGTGGCTGCTGAAGACATGGAAATAAACTGAATGTGATGGCGAACATGACTGAAGTTCTTATCAATTGGAAAAGAAAATTCAATCTACTTTAAATGCCACTTACAAATTGTTTCAATCATACTTATGCTCTAAGTTATCAGTGCTCAAAAGGTCATAGAAACATGAATTTTGAGCTGAGAAATATCTTAGGAATTATTCAGGGTTGTAATTCATATCTTGCCACTAATTTACTAAGTGACACTGGGCAACTTGCTTAGCCTCAGTGGCCTTCAGTCTCATCATTAGACCAGACTAGATGATCACTAGGGATCTTTCTTGCATTAAAAATTGTTTCCACTAATTTCCTTGTTGAAGAGAATGAATATAAAGTTAACAAAATATGCCATACTCAAGGTCAGGTGACAAATTTGTGGCCAAGCTGGCTCTAGGACTGAAAGCCTGTGACTTCATTGCACCAGTTTAGGACTAATGAAAGGCCATCAGATAGGAAAGTCCAGGTTATTCTAAGTTTCTCTGTTAGGCGGTCAGCCTCTAGAGGTCAGGGATAATATCTTAATTTCTTCTCAAATAATTTAACACAGTGCACAATGCTGGATTAGAGGTGCCTGATGAAATACTTATTAAATTAATTGAAATATATATTGAATTAATTATACAAAGGCACTAGGGACTGCATAACTGATTATAAAATTAACAAAAGACACTATGTTTTGAGTGCCCACCATACATTAGGTACTGTGCAGGGTGTATTGGAAATGAGATTTTTCATCTCACTCTCATAGCGCCCTGCCAAATAGGTCTTACTCTCATTTTTAAATATTTAAAAAATAAGGCTTAGATATATTAAATGGCTTTCCCATAGCCCAGAAAGCACAGAAGCAAAGATTTGAACCTGGTCTGACTCAAAAGGATATTGCAATTCTACTCTGGTTAACTAAATGCCTGAATGAATAAATAAAGAGGTGAATGAGCTAGTGACTAAAGGCATTAGTTTTCTGCTGTTACTTGCTTCATGTGGTTTGAAGCCATACTTTCAAAGATTTTATATGGAATTTAGCATGATATCACACATGTGCAGAACTTTAATAAAGCTGTTTCACCATAGGATTTAGCCATAATGATATTCTGAAGACTCAAAGCCTGATCATTTAAACTGTCTGGTGCTACACTGTATGGGATTATAGCAAGTAGTTCTTGAGTGATCACTTCTGTCTTCTGAAAGATGAAGTGTAATGGTAGCCTATTCTGTAAAGGAGCATAACACCACCCTCTGGTGACATTTTCAGGCCTTCTCTAAACCTTCAATGAAGCCCTTCTTTGCCTTGGTCCTGTACTGGTTTGTTCTCATCCTCTTCACCATTAGAAGGTACATGTTTAATGATTGGCTTTCCAAAGAGAATAAGCCATGACTTGTGATAGTAACCAATTTTGTTGGTATGAATACCTCCATTATAGCCAATTTTCAAGCTAGCTACATGACATAACTGAACAGAGTTGGGAAGAGATAACAATCAAGTCTCATGAGTCTCATGAGCTGTTACACAAGCCAGCACCAGCACACCATGTATCCAATTCCATAATCAGCCCTGTGGGTGGTACTAATTGTTGAAATCCCTAGAAGAACACACTTGAGCTGGGCTATGGCACACAGACAGGAAAACTTGGCCAGGTTCATTCACACATCATGGCAATTATATATACATATACATACATATATGTATTTTTTTCAGCAGCACTATGTCCCCACTTTTCTCCTTCTTTTGGTCAGTGTGGAATAATGATCCTTCTTATTGACGCTTCCATGAAAGCTTTAAGGCATGATGAACAATAATTGGACTCTGTGACTTTGTTTGGCTCTACTCACGGAAGGAGGATCTTCCTTTGCCTTCACTAAAGGAAGGCAAAGCCCCTTTTGACAGATTTAAGGACTGAATATGTACAGGGCTTGGGGGGTTAGTTTTTCCATGACTTCCCCCGTAGTCTAATTCCTGATAGAAAGCAAAGGAGGGGAGGACCAGCTATTCCATGAACAATTAGATGTTCCCCAAAACAACTGGACAGATGTGGAAGGTAGTTTCCCTTTTTCTCGTAAAGTCTTAGTAATTCCCTTAGTGGTTCTCAGAACATTCAGATCCTTATCTTTCTATGAGTTATCTTCATCTTACCTTTCCAACTTCTTTACCTGCCTCTCCCCTAGCTCTCTTCCTCCACTTCATATGCAGCACATACTCTAGATGCCAGCTCAGCTATACCGCTTTCTGGTTCCCGGAATAATTCTAAACTTTCTTCCTCTTGATTTCAATCATTAAAATCCCTTGTTAAAGGACTCTTCCTACTCATACTCCCTACTGATTCTACAAGGTTCAGATAAAAGGTCACCCACTCCATGATATATCTCCTGAAATCCCCATCTAGAATACATTTCTCCCTTTTCTCCAGGCATGAGCTACTTTGTTAATGCCTGTTCTTGATTTATCCCACATTGTGTCTTTTATAATAGCTATATACGGGCATATTATTTTTATCCCTGTGAAAATGTGAAATCCATGAAGGCAGGAACATTGTCCAATTTGTCTGTGATTTCCCATAGCACTTAACACACAAGACTTATGAGTTGTGGAATTAAGAAAATCTTGGTTGAATTGAATCTAACAAATTGAAATAAATTTTTCAAAATGGGTGTGAGTCAAGCCCCATGCAAATATATTCAGGGATCTTATATTCCCATTTCCACTCCTTACCTGTACATAGTCTCATCCACTTATGCCTTGAGTGACTTGTAAGAGTAAGGTTCTTTGCTGGACACTGGGGTGAGATGGATACAGGCATAAATGAGATACAGTCCCTGGCTTTAAGGAGCTTATATTTTAGCAGGGAAGACAAGTTTCCAAACAATAACTCAAGTTTTAATCAGATTTTTTTAGTCAACAGAGAACTCTGATGATGCTGTAAAAGAAGTCATCCATTCTACTAAGAAGAAAGGAGAGGTAATCAGTGAATAGGATTTTACAAGATTGATGATTAAAGAAGGGAAGACACTCCAGGTAGAAGGAGGAGCCTGAACTCTAGTCAGAAGGCAAAACTTAGCATGGGGCATTTGGGAGGATTATAGAGAAGATGAACAGGGTGGAGGATGCAAGAATAGTGTTCTTGGGGATGTGGCTAAATGGGAGGGTAAGGCCAGAGCCTTCTGGCTTGGCTGGCTACAAGATGGTTCCCAGTGACCCAATTTCTCTAGAGCTAGAAGATATTTAATCTGAGTTCATAGATAAGTGGATATGGAGGAAGAAACTAAAAATTCGTGTATAAAATTTTTTCACAGAGCATATAAATGTCCTTCCTTCTTTCATCCTTTCATGATTTTTTGTGTGCCAATTATATGTCAGCATTAGGCTAAGCCTGAAAGATACGGAGATAAACAAGACACATGCTTTAAATCCCCCCTTCCCCAGCCTCTAACAAAGCTTAGTCTGGTGATAGACCCAGACAAGGAAAGAACAATGGCTGTGCACAGGGACAAGAACTATGACACAGGGAAATTCAGAGGCTATGAGAGCAGGAAGGAGGGCTCCTTAATCTGGTCAGGGGTTTGGGCTGAATGGAATGGAAATAATAAAAAAAGAACCCCTGATGTCCCAGTAAAAGAAGAAGAAAGCTATTTCAAGAGGGAGGGAACAGCCAGGTAAAGGGACGTAGGCATGAGAGGGTAGGGTGCCTTCAGGGAATTGCAGGTATCAGTGTACTAGAGCCCAGGGTATGTGGCAAACAGAGACAGAAAAATAAAGTGCCATATGTGAGCATGGCTTTGTCAGATAAATAAATTAACAAATATGACAACTAGGACTTATACTGTTTGTGTAGAAAATGAGAGGACTATTTGGGAGGGAGAATGTTTAGAGCCTTGGTGCACCAAGGGGAGTCCTTGGCCAGAAGCATCAGCAGTAGCTGGTAGACTTTTAGAAATGTGGGATCTTAAAGCCACACTAGACCTACAGAGGCTCGAGAAGCATTGGTTAAGAGCTCAGTCTCCCGGGTTTGAATCCTGGCTCTCTATCTGCTGGCTGTAAGACTTCAATCCTCTCACCTTTCTTCTCCGGCATCAATATTGTCAGTGATAAAGTTGAGAAGGTCAACGCACTGGATTCTTGTAGAATTTTCAGCTCTACAGCATATGTGTGTGCATGTGTGTGTGCAATTCCAGGGGTTATTGGTGGGAGAGCCCATGATTTCCAAAACTGCCTAACACATGCCTATTCCCTGGATGACCCACTGTTTGGAATTATGCCCTCAGGCTTACAGCTAACAGAAAAGATCATCAGAAACCATGACCTTGAACCTGAAGGCAGTTCTGCTGGGAAAACAGAAGGTCAGACCCTCAAGCACTCTGCCAGCTGGGGCTTCATGGAGGGAGGCAAGGGAGGGGACACCTTCTGTTCTCTTCTACCAATAATATTGCCTGCTTTTTAAGGAAAGAAAAAGGAAAAGGAAAAAAAAAAAGAATGTATAGGACCAGATCCAGAGGCACATCATTCCACAGGGCTTTCCTGGATGTTGGATAAGGATAATCATGTGTGTGTGTGTGTGTGTGTGTGTGTGTGTGTGTCTGTGTGTTGGAAGTAAAGAGGTACTGCTTAGAGTGACAGTGCCTTAAAGCCTAAAGATTTTAATTAAGAGAAAGAAGATTCAGCTCTCTGGTCAAATGGTACACTAGAGCTGCACTGCATTTTCCAAATAGCTTCCCCAATAGTCCTATGAAAAAGCTGCAAAAATGTGTCTAAACAGACTCCCAACTAAAGGATAAGAGGGGATGGTGGTTAGAAAGCCAAGTCCTTGCCCAGCCCTGCAGAGACTCAAGGGTTATCCTGGAGAAGCCCTCTCTTCATTCCTGAACTGTTGCCCCATGGAGAAGTGGAGGAGAACTGGGATAGACAGAGCACACCTTTGACCTGGCCACTGAGAGCCCTCAGCTCTGCACAGAGGCTGCCCCATGGGCATTGTGCAATGGACTTTCCAGGCAAGATGGCCAGGCTCTTGTTAATGAAGAAAGAAATGAAGTTCCAGAGAGACTACACCAATGTAAGTCATAGGGAAGAGCATAGGACTGGGAGCAAGAAGGCTTCATGTCTAACTTGCTTTGGGACCTTGCCAACTCTCTTCTCTCTAACTTCTATTTCCCTATTTGTGGACATTGATAACTTATTGAGCAACAACAATGAAGAAGACATTATCTATGTACTAATCATTTACTATACATAACACACTGTCTCCTAGTTTAAATATCATGCGTATGCTATTGACTCATACTTTTCTATCTCCAACTAAAACTTCTTTGAATTTGACTTTTGGACATCAATGCCAGTTTTCTATCTCTACTTGACATTTACTAATCATCTTGAACTTACATCCAAAACAATACTCTTAATCCTCCTCCCCTCAAACCTGACCCTCCTACAGCATCCTCTGACCCAATGAAAGAGAAGTCCATTCATCCTTGTTCAGACTGAACCATTTGGAATCATCTTTGGTCCCTCTCTGCTTCTTACCCTTCATATCTAATTAAAAGTAGTGTCAGATCTACCTTCTAAATATGTCCAGAATTTGACTGTCTTTCCCCCTCACCCCTGTGGGCCAAGCCACTGCCAACTCTTACCTACATTAGAATAATAGTGCCCTTGAATGCTAAGTCAATTTGCCATGCACCAGCCAGAGTATTTCTGTTAAAATGCAGGCCACATCATGTCATTCCTTTGGCTCAAAATCCTCCAGTGACATCTCACCTCACTCAGAGTAAAATCCAAAGTCCTTGTCATCCTATGTAAGTCCCTGCAACCCACCCAATCTTCTGCTTTTTAAATTTGCTTCCTACTCCTCTCCTCTCTCACTTCCATACAACCACACCATTCTTCCTATTGAACCAATGGCAACATTCCTGAACTCCTGCTGCACCATGCTGGCCCTTGTCATTGCCTCTGCCTAGAATGCTGCTCCCCACCCCCAGACAGTCACATGCCTTCCACCATCTTAGCCTCAAGGTGCCCACTCAAATGTCCTCTTCTCAGAGAAGCCTTCCCTGACCACTGCATATACTAACAGCTCCACCCCCTCTCCCAGCTTAGCCTCCAATAGGCTGTGTGCTCTCCCCCAGCATGCATCATCACCTGACAGGGCACATGTATTTTCCTGTTTGTCTGTTGTAACACGGTCCAACAGGACTTTCTGCACGGGTGGTAATGCTCTACATCTGAGTTATCCAAGAGGTAGCCAGTAGTCACATGTAGCTTGAAATATGGCTAATGTGACTGGGAAAGTGAATGCTTACTTTATTAAATCCTACGTAATTTAAATTTAAATAGCCGTGTGTGGCTAGTGGCTACCTTGTTAGACAGTGTAGATTTAATGTATCCTTAGAATATAAACTTAATTAGGGCAGAGATTATGCCTATTTTGTTCATTGCTATATCCTCAATGCCTAGGAAAGTGTCTGCCCTGTGGAATGAATGAGTAAATGAATTTACAAGGGGCTTTTCATGTATTATCTCATTGAAACCTAATAACAGACTTGTGGTTTAGATGCTGTTTTCATTCTCTGGTACTCAGAGAGAAGAAGTGTCTTTCTAAAGAACACCCAGCTAGTTTGTACCCAATGACCAGTATCTCCCCACTTAAGAACCTGGGGATCTATCTAATGTACAACATAGTGAACAGTGAAAGTGCTGTTCTGTATACTTGAAAGTTGCTAAGAGGGTAGATCTTAAATGTTATCACCACAAAAAAAATGGTATGGGAAGTGACAGGGGTGTTAGTGAATCTGAATGTGGCAATCCTTTCACAGTAGGTATGTCCATTAAATCATTGTGTTGTTCACTTTAAACTTATACAATGCTACTTGTCAATTATATTTCAGTAAAGCTAGGAAAAATGACAAAGAACATCCAGCTAGTCAGAGGTAGATAGGGTCTGAGCTCGGGGATGCTAGATGATGTTCAGATACTTTGCTTTGAAATTGGACGAGATGCTCTCTGTGGTCCTTTCTCCTTCTGGGATTCTATAGTTTGATAGAACTTTCTCCCTTGCCAAGTGATGGCAGCATATAGTTTAACGGCCAATGGAACTATTGGGCCTTCATGCAAAATCCCTTGTCAATGGCTCAAGAGCCATGATTCTTCAAGTAGAAGGGGTGTAGACCATCTTTCGGCCCATATCCTCCCTCCCTCTATCCCCAGCCTAAGCCATGGCTCACCAGTGTCTGGGTCGCAGAGCTGCTCACAGGCATCTGTCGTCCTCTGTCCGCACAGGTCTCTCACCCACGGGGAGGTGGCGTTGATCTGGTAATACAGGGACAGCTTGGCCGGGTTTAGCCAGTCTGAGACATCCAGGTAGCTCCCTTCACTCACCACAAAGCTGCTCCCTGCAGATGAAGAGAGAGAAAGACAGCTACTTTCTCCCCGCTTTCAGGGTATAAATAGAGACGTGTCTTGCTGCTGCTGCTGCAGGCCGGGAACACAGGCAGGTGCATACAAGCCATCTCCCCACAGCAGGACCCCATTCTTACTTGACTACCTGCCTTTACAACGTGCTCGTCATGGTATCAGCAATCAGTAGATACAGACAGTAGATATCAGACACAGAGATAGTGCAGCCTAATGGTTACGAGGTGGGCCCTTAGAACTCATAGAAACTTGGGTTCAAATCAAGAATCCACCCTTACCTGCCACTGACTTTGAGAAAGGCACTCAATGGCTCTGGGCCTTGGTTATGTTATCTGTAAATAGGAATATTAATGGAACCCACCTCGTTGTTAGAAAAATGGAATCAATTAATGGAGACAAAATGCTCTGCTTAGCAAGGGTCTGACTTGTCCTAGTAAAGAATCCTTAACCATTAAAATTTAACAGAAAAAAGTGCTAATGTTGCTGTCACCCAGGCACCTCCCCCCACTGAAAAGGGGTCATTAATGCCCACAGGGGCCAGGTGTGTGATATTAATGGGAAAGACTCGCTGAGTAGCTTCTTGGCCTCCTGGCCTAGATTTTGTTTTTTATTCTATTAGAGAGAGATAGGGAATAGAGAGAGTACAGAATAGAAAACCCAGATATAAACCCACGGTTAGAGAGGGAGGTAGGGGGAGAAAGAGAAATTCAAAGGAATCAGTAGTGCCTCTAAGAGAAAAAGCCACACTTGTGCAATGGAAAATGTCTGAATACTGGGGAACGATGGAATTTGGGATGAACCGGCAGTTCAGGTTCTATCAGAATGGAGGAGATGCAGGCCCACTCCAGTCAACTCTTACCAAAATGGGTCTAAAAGCCAGTCGTCCAAGAATGTCAGGTTTTCTTCAGGAGAGGCCAAAAATTCAGATTTTAACTGTAATCAAGCAATTTGGCAATAATGGCTTAAATTTTTTTCTTAAAACCTTGTGTAGATCAGACAAAAGACCCTAGCTTTGCAATATATGCTCTAATATACTCCTTTTAACATATATATGTACACAAATATGTATACCTCTACACATGCATACAAACATACATGAATGCAGACATACACATATGCATATATACATAACATATGCATACATACATAAACACATGCCCACACATATTCTTTGGGAGCAGGGAACAGAATCCTGTTCAGGGTGGCTGCATATTTGGTACATGTGGTGAGTGTATGCTTACAGTAATAACAGCAAAGTATCCCAGATCAATTAGGCAACATAAAGGAATAAAAGGGATTCAAATTGGTAAGGAAGAATAAGAGGTTTACTATTTACAGATGACCTGACACTATATATAGAAAATCCTAAAGATTCCACCCCAAAACTACTAGAACTCATGCATGAATTCAGTAAAGCCACAGGATACAAAATCAATATACAGAAATCTGTTCCATTGCTATACATTGATAATGAACCAGCAGAAAGTGAAATTAAGGAAGCCATCCCATTTATAACTGCACCAAAACCAACCAAGAATCTGCAAGTAAACTTAACCAAAGAGGTGAAAGACCTGTGCACTGAAAACTATAAAACATTAATGAAAGAATTCAAGATGATGCAAAGAAATGGAAAGAAAGTCCATGCTCATGGGTTGGAAGAACAAATATTGTTAAAATGTCTATTATACTACTCAAAGTAATACAGATTTAATGTAATTCCTATCAAAATATCAACAGCATTTTTCACAGAATGGGAAGAATCAATCCTAAAAGGTGTATGGAATCCCAAAAGACCCATGCCAAAGCAATCTTGAAAAAGAAAAACAAAACTGGAGTCATCACAATTCTGGATTTCAACTTTTATTACAAAGCTATAGTAATCAAAACCATATGGTACTGGCATAAAAATAGACACATGGATCAATAGCACAGAACAGAAAACCCAGATAGAAACCCACAATTATATGGTCAATTAATCTTTGACAAAGGATGAAAGAATATACAATGGGAAAAAGACAGCTTCTTCAACAAATGGTAGTGGAAAAACTGGAGAGCTACATGCAGAAGCATGAAACTGGCCCACTATCTTACACCACACACAAAAATAAACTAAAAATGGAGTGAAGACCTAAATATGAGACCTGAAACCATAAAAATCTTAGAAGAGAGCACAGATAGTAATTTCTCTGGAAAAGCAATGTTTTTCTAGATATGCCTCCTGAGACAAGGGAAATAAAACAAAAAGAAACTGTTGGCACTACATCAAAATAAAAAGCTTCTGCACAACAAAGGAAATAATCAACAAAACTAAAGGGCAACCTACTGAATGGGGAAAGACATGTGGAAATGACATATCTGATAAAGGGTTAGTAATCAAAATATATAAAGAACTTATACAACTCAACACCAAAAAATGAAGAAGACATGAACAGACATTTTTCCAAAGAAGATAATCAAATGGGCAACAGACACATGAAAAGATGCTCAATATCTCTCATCATCAGGAAAATGAAAATCAAAACTACAATGAGTTATCACCTCACACCAGACAGAATGGCTAAAATCATCAACACAAGAAACAACAAGTGTTGGAAAGGTTATGGAGAAATGGGAGCCCCCTTACACTGTTGGAATGCAAACTGGTGCAGCCACTCTGGAAAACAGTATGGAATTTCCTCAAACAGTTAAAAATAGAACTACCTTATGATTCAACAATCACACTACCGGGTATTTACGCAAAGAATACAAAAACACTAATTCAAAGGGACACATACACCCTGATATTTATTGCAACATTATTTGCAATAGCCAAATTATGGAAGCAGCCCAAGTGTCCATCGACAGATGAATGGATAAAGCGCGTGGGTGGCTCAGTTGGTTAAGCATCCAACCCTTGATTTCAGCTCAGGTCATGATCTAATGGTTTGTGAGTTTGAGCCCCACATCAGATTGTGCTCACAGTGTGGAACCTGCTTGGGATTCTCTCTATCCCATTCTCTGCCCCTGCCATGTGCGCTCGCTAGCTCGCTCTTGCACTCTCTCTCTCTCTCTCTCTCTCTCAAAATAAATAAGAATAAACTTAAAAAAAGATGTTTATAATATTCAATGGAATATTACGCAGCATAAAAAATAATGATATCTTGCTATTTGCAATGACACGGATGGAGGAGGAGAATATAATGCTAAGTGAAATAAGTCAGAGAAAGACAAATACCATATGATTTCACTCATCTGTGGAATTTAAGAAACAAAACAAATGTGCAAAGAAAAAGAGAGGAAAAAAAAACAAGAAACTCTCACTGATAGAGAACAAACTGATGGTAACCAGATGGGAAGTGGTGGGGGATGGGTGACATAAGTGATGGAGATGGAAAGTCCACGTATCATCATGAGCACTGAGACACACATGGAAGTACTGAATCGCTCACTACTTGTGCAACTGAAACTAACAGAACAGTGCATGTTACCTATACTGAAGTTAAAATTAAAAAAAAAATACTTAATAAATGAAAAAAAGAAAACAAAGAGAAAAATCTCCATTAAAAAATACAGCATGGGTCAAATATCATAGGAAGAAAAAGCAAAAAGTTCAAGTAGGAACAAGCTCCACAACACTGGCCTTGGAGCGCGGTTCTAGATTTATGGCAGATCTAGAGACCTCAGCAGCAGGAGATCTTAAGTTATTTCACAATTAACACGACTCAGCTTCTTTCCCTGCATTTGCTTCTCTCTACCTCATGATCAACCAACAAAATCTTTCCATGTATGCAATTTAAATTTACCAAAGAGGGACCCAGCTACTGGGCATCATTTGGGTTTAATAGCAACCTCTCTGCCAGGTCACAAAAGACCTTGCTTGCTGACTGCAATGACTGGGCTCCTCTTGGCCCTGGTGCCCAGCTGTAGTCCAATGGACAATGGCCAGGGAGGCAGGATCACATCAGAACCTACCTGAATGCCCTGAGGGTCTAAGATTCTCTGAGGGCATGGCAGACAATGTTATCCTCTCTAACTCGCACAGATGACATCATTTCTATCATCTTATAGAATGAGTTCCTCAGTAGAAGCACAGTGGACAATGTGAATTTTGGTGAGGATGAAAGAGGATTCTATGAAACAAGCATAAGGGATAGATAGCATCAAGCTCAGAGATAAGGAAATGACCACATTTGAAGTCGGCCTTAGAATCCTTGGCAGCTAAAAAAAAAAAGGAAAAGAAAGAAAAAGTCTGCTGGAATCCATATTTCAAATTTCTGGCAAGGAAAGATATGCAAATCTATCTGCAAAGCCATATTTTCCCCTCTGGAACTAAGCCCGAGCAGAAACATGTCACATGGATCCCTGTGCAAGGCACCGAACATCAGTATCAACTACAGATTTTTTCTTTTAAAAAGCACAGTCATGCTGTTTAAATGGATAATTCTTGTATTTATTCTCACTGAAGACTGAGGGATGGATATTGAATTGTGTCCCAGGGCTGAGTTTGGCTAATCCCGCTACTTCGGGGAAACTACTCAGTGCAGCGATACAGAGAATAGAGTCAGCAAGACATGGATTCAGATCTCCACTCTGCTACTTACAAGCTCTGTAAACCTGGGCATATCCTCCATCATCTCACATGAAAAATGCGGCTTCTCATTTCTCCTTCATAGGGTTGATATAAAGATTAGATGAGACAATGCATGTATCTTAGGTCGGGTTTATCAAAATGAGACTCAAAGGCAAAGACTGACACGCAGGAGGTTTACTGGGTGTTTGTTCCCTTGTAAGGAAATGAGCGAAATGGAAATGAGAATGAGCAGAGAGAGAAGTCAAATAGCCATGCCATTGCAGCAAAGACCTCAGGCAGATCCCAGGGGAAGTTCTGGGGCTGGGCTGGTCCTTCGGAGTTGTCCCAAATCAAGACAATGTGTCAGGCCTTTGCATCCCCACATTAACCAGTCATAGGCTGTGGGCTCTCCCCGGGGAAAGGACATACATGTGGATGAAATGGTCCTTTTCCATGAAGGACATTTCTCTAAGGAAGGCTCAGAGCAAGTAGTCAGCCACCAACATTCTTGGAAGCTGGGGGAATAGTGCCTATGTTCTAATGACAGACTTAGTCATCGCATTACGACCTTCACTACACTATGTGACATCCCTAGCACATTATGAAATCTCAACTAGCAGGAGCAATTTTAGTTATTATTTGGATTTCTTGTAAACCTGGACACTCTGAATCTAATACTGGTTAACAGATCTCTCTTAAATATGAAAAATGAGAGTCTCTTTGAAAGACAATGACTCAAAAGCAAGTTATCTTCAACTTCTTTAAAAGGGTACTCTACCAAGGCATACTGTTGGCTTAATGGCAGAAGGACATTACTATCCTTTGAATGCTCTCTCTGTCCCAGACCCTGGGATGAATGTGTTACACATCCTGTTCACTTAATTCTTACAACAGACTTACAGGGTATGTATTTCCCCCATTTGACACAAGAACAACACAAGTTCAGAAAGAAACTAAGCCGAATCTGTAAGTAATCAGTGGCCAAAGTAGAAAGAGACTCTAGGTATTTCAGCATCCAGAGCTGGGACATACCCATTATTCCAAGCTGTCATGAGAGCTGGGGCTTTGGTTGTATATCAGGCATAGTTGCCTTCTTCCATGCTCTCATTTCTCCTCTGACAGTCCATGCATCCCCCTTTAGAGTGTATCCTAGAGTGCTGGAAGTCTTTTGCTTTTTCTGATTGAGAGTGATTTCGTACAGGAAAGAGGTCATGACTCATTAGTCATTAGTCCTTATCAACCCAGTCCTCAGTAGAATGCCTGGCATGTATTAGGAGTTTGGAGAAATGTCTGTTGAATGAATTAATGAAATCACAATTCCATGCTTGGCTGGAAGGAATTTCAACTAACTTCAGCATGGAATTGTAAAGCAGGAATGCCTCCACATTGATCCCAGAGGATTTTTGTTTGTTTTCTGTTTTTATCCTGTGAGAGCCAGAATACAAGACGAGCTCTTCAGTGTCTCCCTCACCCCAAATCAATCAAGGCTCCCGAGTTCTCATTTGCCCCATGGACTTGTGATGCAGGTGATTAAAGTAGAGATGCTGGAGGGGTTCAGTGTGAAGGGGCAAGGACATGTGGCAGGGAGATGTCACACCAGATAATGAAAGGAAGTAACTGCACAAAATGTAATTGCCAAGACTTATTCCATGTGTTCACTTAACTAACGTTTATTAAGCCCCTCCTTGCATAAGAAATGGATACCAAGAATGATCAATGGACAGAATCTGTCAAGAGAGTTATAGATTAGCAAGGGAGATCAAATGTGTGCACAGAAGGATATAATACAATCTAGAGTGTTGGGAGCACTGCATGACTTTGAGTATAAGTGGAAGGAAAAAAAGGGTATCACAGAGGAATCATTGAAGAGTTGGCCTTTAAGCTAGATCTTGAAGGATACCAAGGAGAGCAAACCTGGCAAAAGTTGAGGTGGTATCTTCCCCTTAAGGCTCACCTTCAGACCTGGCTTGTGCTCCTCTTAATCTCTCTCATACATACAAGGCATTCTACTCAACTAGCAGCTATATATGCCATGTTATAGGTTTACTCATTCATCCATATATTTATTCATTTAACAAATAAAACACCTACTATGTGCTGGGCCCTGTCCCAGCCTCTGGATGAGTAAAATATGGTGTCTGTCTATGGAGATCTCATAGTCCAGGAAGGGAGTTCAGATATCGCAAATTTAAGGCAAAGCAGGAATGTTTTTTTTTAATTTCCTCTTATTCTCTCAACTAGATTGCACATTTCTTGAAGGCAGAGACTATGCCTTATGTAACTCTGCAAACACCATAGTGCCTGGGGTATAGTGGAGGTTCAGAGAATGTTGGGGAGTGTGTGTGAGTAGAGAATGAGGAGAGAGAGAGAGAGAGAGAGAGAGTGAGAGAGAGAGAGAGAGAGAGAGAGAGAAAGTGCATGCACACAAGCACAGTAAGGCCAAAGAGTGGCAAGCAACTCTTTCTGGTAAGTTCTAGCAGTACTTTGAGAATAAATATATAAGAAAGGAATAGAAATTCATTTTTCTATGTGTCTCACACATCTTTAGTTTTCCAATGGACCCTGTTTTATTTTCTTGGCTTTGGATCAAAAGCACCCCCATTTTTCTGGGTACTCTGAGATTCCTCTTTGTGCTCAAATCAATCTCCCCAGAGAGCAGTGACTCTGGAATGAATCTTTGCCAAAATCTCATCTTCAAAATGTCATGTTTCCTTATTTTTAAATATATATATATATATTTTTTTTTTCTCCCACTGGCTTGTGGGAATATACATCATCTAATTAGCCAAATGGATTTTCAGTTCAGCCCAATCGTTTCCTTATCTAGCATCTGAAGCTCAGCACTGCTCGGGGGACTGAACGGGCACGGAGGTCCTCATTAACTCTGATCTTCAATTACATTGATTATAAGCCTGCTTCTGTAATTGTGCAGCATAGATCAGAGGTGAGCTGGGGAGCTCAGGCCACTCCGTAGTGTTCTCTGAAAAACCAGAGGCATATCGGCCCCTAAAGAAACAGAAAGCTACAGATGAGAACTAAAAATACCACTGAAGGAGGTATCACCAGACAAAATTGCCTGGTGAGCCAGACGGCAGCTGCAAATTCCTTTCATTATACCTCGAATCATGAGACAGACCTCTGAGAACCGTGGATAGAAAATTTCAAAAGAAGGCTCTGGTCACAGTAGTGAATGGGAAGCAGGGAAAGGAAAGGTTGTATGGTGGAAAGATGGTTTTTACAAACGAAGCTCAGGAAATTTTCTGGCCAGAAGTAAACAACTCTTTATTTACCCTTCTCATTCTTGGGGTACAAAATAATTAAAGGTTTCCTTCCTAATGTTATATCATGTATTCATTCCCATGATGATCTCATCAGTCAGGGTCTCAGACCTGGGAGAAAATATTTTTGGGGGGCACAGGATGAAAAAAAAAACCCAAAGATGAAGCACAAATGAGTCCACCCACCTTCAGCTCAATAGACCCATGAAGAGTGCACCCACACCCACCTCTCTCCCCTGTCCAGAGAGCCCCAAGTTAGGCTTGTATACATTCAGCCACTTGCCATTGACTGAAAGCCATTTAAGGAGTGAGAGACCAAACTCTGCAAACATGAGGTGAGACTCATCAGCCACTTTTCTCTATGTTGTCTCCTGATCTTCAAGCTCTCTTCCCCTCTGCCATTTTCTTCCCCCTTCCCTTGGATCAACTTCAACCTATTCCTCTGTACTTTCTACCTGTCATGGGCTGAACTGTGGCCTCCCAAAAATTCATATGTTGGAAGTCCTAAACCCCAGTATCACTGAGTATCATTGTATTTGGAGGTGGGGTCTTTAAAGAGGTAATTAAAGTTAAATGAGGTCATTAGGATGGGGCCCTAATACAATAGGACTGATGTGTTTATAACAAGAGGAGATTAGGCCACAAACACAGAGGGAAGACCATGTGAAGACCCAGGGAAAAGATGGCCATCTATAAGCCAAGGAGAGAGGTCATCAGAAGAAACCCTTTGCCAACAACTTGATCTCAGATTTCCATCCTCGAGAACTATGAGGAAAGAAATTTCTGTTGTTTAAGCCACACGGTCTGTGGTACTTTGTTATAGCAGCCCTAGCAACTAATGTACTATCTCTGTCTTATTTGACCACAACTACCTCTTTTTTTTTTTTTTTCAATATTTATTTGGTTTTGAGAGGGCGGAGGAGCAAGCAGAGAAGGGGCAGAGAGAGAGGGAGACACAGAATCAGAGGCAGGCTCCAGGCTCTGAGCTGTCAGGACAGAGCCCGATGTGAGGCTTGAACTCACAGACCGCAAGATCATGACCTGAGCCGAAGTCGGACACGCTCAACTGACTAAGCTACCCAGGCATCCCTCACAACTACCTCTTAAGATCTGCATTTGCCCCATTTATGAACCTTTATTTTTGTCATGGATCCCTACGGATCACTTTCCAGAATAAAGTTTTCAAATGCATAAAATATAATGCATGGCATTACAAAGGAAACCAATAGCTGAAATATCCTAGTCTGAGCTATGTTAAGCTATTTCCATCCATTCCACAGATGCCCAGTCTGCTACCTGACCTGGTTCCAAACACTTGAACATCGGTGGATGGACAAGGAGTGGCAGCCAGACTATAATGAATATTCAATCCTGCTAAAGTATGTGAATGAGATGCAAATGACAGAGAAGAAAACTAAGAAAACGTGGAAAAGAAGTTCCACTGGCTATTTTAAAAAGGGCCGGCCTCTTTCTTTTTGTTCAAATACTAATTTTTTAAAGCTCTGAAGAAGATAGAAACTTGGTTTAAATTAGAATCTTCTTAGAGCAATCACACAATAGATCATATTTTTATGAAGCTAAGTTACATATTTAATTTTAAAGAGGGTTAGAAAACTTTGAGTTCCTCCAGTCCAGAAGATCTCAGCCTTTTTTTTTTTTTAAATCACCTGCTAAGGAGCCTTTTATGACACTCTTTTCCTCAACCACCCCCAACCCATGAAATTTTATTACCACAGATATGCTGTATATTTATGAATATGTACTGTGCTTTTGATGTACATTAAAAAAAGTAAAAGGAGGTTCCCCCACCCCCAGAATCAATTTTCTTATCTTTGGAAGTATTGTCCTCACAGAGAATGGGTGCTCTAGATACAGATAAATTGAGGATTAAGATCCCACTGGGTTTAGTGAAATATCTACAACTAGCACAAGGGAGGTGAGGATCAGAGAGAGGAACAGACTTTCCCAGGGACACAGAGCTGGAAAGCGTTGGGATGGAGCCAAAGCCCAAGTGCGGTGGCCCAAGTGCTCAGAGTTTGTCCCAGGACTCCACGCTGCCAACAAGAATAGATCCCATGGAGGTGAGCTGTCTCAAGGCTAAAGCTCCCTCACTGGGAGTGTGAAATGGTAGTAAGTTTCAGAGGTCCATGTCACAGAAGAACATCAAAGGACTCATCACCAAATATCCCTTAAAAGGAACCGTGGAGATGGACAGGCCACTGGTCTTTTGAGTGTTCTATGTTAGAAAAAGAGTTATTTCCAAACAAAGCCGCATGAAAGCCTGGTTTTCTCTCCCCAAATGGAGTTTTCCTTGATTTCTTCCAGGCAATTGTGTTTCTGTTTTCTGTCTTCCTCACTTCAAATTATCATCAAAGTCTGGCTAAAAGAGATTGTCACTAAATTCCACATGCCTTTATGTATCGCTGGCCTTGCTTCAAAGTTGAGTTAGGGGTGTCTGAGTCTAGACAAAAGAGGTTTGAAGTGTTAAAATTTCAAAAAAAATTATTTTTCTCTCCAGGGATATATCAATTTGGTACCAAGCTAGGCAGCAAGGTTTGAAAAGAACAAAGTCATGAAAAATGCATCCTGTTTTCCTTTATTTAATTTTTTAAAGAACCGTGGTTAAAGATTGAAGGCAACCACTTGATTGAAGGCAACTGTTTGCTTTTAATTTAAGAATTTGGTTTTTTTCCCTTCTTTTTTTTTTTAACTTTCTTGATGATTTCATTGGGGATGTATGTATCAAACCCAATCTCAATGTTAGAATTCTTTTTGATCTAAGATCAATGTTTCTTGAATAAACATGGTGGACAGTTGCGCCCAAAACTCAAAGGTCCTCTAGCTCTGATTTGCTAATACAGTAGCACCCTCTTGTGCATAAGGAATACATCCCAAGACCCCCTGTGGATGCATGAAATCACAGATAATACCAAGCTCTGCATGTACTATGTTTTTTTTCTATATATACTTACTTATGATAAGCTTTAATTTATAAACTAGGCACAGTAAGAGATTAACAATAACTAATAATAAAATAGAATAATAGTAATAATATACTGTAATACAATGTATTCCTCTCTAAATATCTTACCTTACTGTACTCATTGACCTTCTTGTGATGATGTGAGTTGATATAATGCTTATGGGATGAGATGGAATGAGGTAAATAAACACAGACACGTGACATGGCATTAGGCTACTACTGACCTTCTGATGTGTCATCTGCTTTTGGACTGTGATTGACTGCAGGTAAATTAAACCTTGGAAAGTGAAAGTACATAAAAGAGGGCCTACTGTGTTGAAAAATTTCCTTCTTTATCAGCTTCCCAAGTAAGATAGGAGCTCAGATGGGAGGCAAGGGCTGGACTATGGGGTCAAACAGGTATGGTTTAAAAAAAATTTTTAATGTTTATTTTTGAGAGACAGAGAGAGAGAGAGAGCGCGAGTGGGGAAAGAGCAGAGAAAGAGAGGGAGACACAGAATCTGAAACAGGCTCCAGGCTCTGAGCTGTCAGCACAGAGCCCGATGCGGGGCTCAAACCCAGGAACGGCGAGATCACGACCTCAGCCAAAGTCAGACACTTAATGGACTGAACCACCCAGTCAGTCGCCCCTCAAACAGGTATGGTTTAAATCCTAGTCCAGCTACTGACCTGCTGTATGACCCTGAAATAATTCATTTGATCTTGGTAAGTCTCCTCTGTTTCCTTACCTGTAGCAATGGAAATGCTTACTACATAGAGTACATATGCTTACTACATAGACCATTATTTAATGGTCATAGAATCTAAGGAAAGGACCTCTGTGTTGTACTATTCTACATGACAAAACTGACATAGCAAACAATGCATTCTATGTATAATTGTATGTCTATCCATATAGATGGTATATATTTTTGTTCATTTCATACATGTGCATATAACTGGATAATCATGTGTCTATGTAAATATACATGCCTATGTGTACATACATGTCAGCAAAGATCATTCTATGAATAATTGGACCCTATGTAGATGGTGCCATCTGGAGCTGTGCTCTGTGGTGGTCCTGCCCAGGACATAGATAATAGTTTCATTTTTAAAACCAGTGTGCTGCTCTCTCCTGCCTGCCCAGCCAAGGAGCCCATTTCCCCTGTGCTGAGCCATGGCTTGTCCCAGTAGCACCTCCAATTTTCACAATATCCCAGGGTGAGCTGGTTAAGACAGGGAATGAGGGATACAACTTTAAGATGTGTAGCAGGAGTAAAGTGTGGAGGGCTGAGAAGAATGCCCTGCACATATTAGGTTCAATAAAACCATCATGAAAATACTCTGTGTGGCTGAGACAGGACTGGCTGACGGAATGAATAAATGAATGAACGGACTGTGTGGCTTTCCAGATCCACCAGCCCAATGTTGTTGCTTACCTGCCCTGCTCCTCCTTCTTCAGTGATGTACCCCTTTCTAAGACATACCCTCCTTTCTGCCTCTCCCAAAGAGTCTGCACAAACATCAGGGGCTGTTTGGGAAAGATGGCTCACAACTGCGAGCACTAAGAATAACCGTATTAGCAATTCCTCCCGGATCTGTTTCATTACTACACCGCGGGTTCGATGCCAACCGACCAAATTAGGCCCAAGCACCTGCCTGCTTTCGTGTCTCTCACTGTCAGGGTGTGTGCCTGTGTCCCTCTCTCTCTAGGTCTCTGGCCTTCTATTCTCTTCACTTTCATCTAGAAATACATTCCGTGGGAAAAGCACAAGGTCTCAGACCTTGGAAGTGGCAAACCTGGATTCAACAAGCGCCCTTAGCACTTATTTGAATGACCTCGGAAATGCTTTATATTTCTTTTCTCAGCTCCCTCATCAAAAAGGGAATGCATACTACTTACCCTGAAGCATTCACATGAATATTAAATGTGACCATGTGTGTACCTGACTTCTTGGATGTGCTTATCAAATGGGAGATTTTGTTGCTGCGGCTGTTGTTAATCTAACTGATTCCAGAAATAACTCTGGAGGGCAGGTGTTACTTATAGCCCCATTTCACAGACAAGAAAACTCCAGCTGAAGGAGGTTTAATTACATGTCTTCAGTTGCACAGCGAGGAAACTGACAATTCCAAAGCACAACTCATCTGCTTCTGAGTTCAGAGCTCTGTCTCTAATACCAGGCTGCCTCTTTCCTACTCCTCTCACTGCTACAAGTGTGTGTGTGTGCGCGCGTGTGTGTGTGCGCACACACACATATACATGCATGTGTGTAAATGTGTATGTGTGTGTATTTGGCTTCCGTCAATATTCATCTCTGGTTATTTCTTTAAGTACTCAGCTTCTCGTGGTGGTGGCTGAAACATAAATCAGACTATGTTGAGACTGTGAGAGAGAGAAATGGCATGGGAAGGTGACATAATATTGTAATTCAATACTTAATATCTCCAAAGACATGTAATACATCCTCATGACATTTCCAGAGGATATTTTCTGGAAACTGGACAATAATTCACATTAATGCTAACCCTAAATCTAATTGTTTTATGAGGCTACAAAGGACTACATAGGATAAAGCTTCCAAAAATGTAGAGGCTTCAAAAGTCATGTTGATGGAACAGATTTCACTGTCTGGCACAGATGAGAACAGCTGCCTAGATATATAATATTGGTACCTGGAGCAACATAACAAAGGAAATGTGTGGCTTAGCCACACCGTAATGTTCACCGCCGTGAGCTCTTCACCAGGCAAAATTATGGGAAAGATAAAGAGAGAAAGGATAAGATTTCGAGGGCTGAAGGGGGGTCTTGAGGCTTCAACAGGCCACAGGATGGATGAGACCCACATTTCCAGTATATGACAGGTGAAGGATGAGTTATTTCAATCTGTTCCCAGAGAGAAATGTGGGGGCTTACGGGAGCCAGGCTCTGGAGCCAGACAGGATGGGTGGTAGCCCAATCCTGCCACTTATCCGCTGACTTCTGCCCATGACCTGACCGTGAGCCTAGGGGGTCCTATTCCATCAAACGGGGACGACAGTCCCTACCATAACTCCTGTGTATAAAGGCACATTGAGATACCCATGGTTGATGAGGAAAGAAAGGTGGGCAAGAATATGTAGGACTTTATCTCAGGTATCAAACAAACAAATAGCAACTCACTGTGTGTGTGTGTGTGTGTGTGTGTGTGTGTGTGTAGTAAAAATTTTGGAAGGATATACAGAAAAAGAGTCTTCAACCCAAAAGACTAGAACTAGGAATATGAAGGAAAGTCCATTTAGCATTTTCTTCATTCACTGCTGTTGCTGCTGCCACTGATTACTACTGCTATTATTACTACTACCAGTATTAATACCAACGATTTCAGGAGGTTTGGGAGGCATAAAGGATAGGATACACATAAAGTTATAATACTGAGCCCAATGCACAGTAGGTGACCAAAAGGTGCCTGTTCTTTCTTTCTTTGTCCCTGGCAACTAAGGACTATGCTTTCCCTCTCTTGGAATAGAAGAGCCACTGGATGAAGGACGGGCAGCAGTTGACTAGATGTAGCCATTACTGCATCCCACACATGCCCTTCCTACCCACCCCCTTGACTTTGCAGAAGTTGTTCCCATATCCTGGACATCCTCCCCATCATACCTATCCTCCTAGGTCCAGCCAAAGGCACACTCTACTTTCCCTTGTCCTCACCCCTGGAACTGACCTGTCCTTCTTCTGCCCCAAACGCCCTCACTCTGCACCTCTCTCCTTATATCACTGCTAATGCCATGTGAGTTTGGCACGCACTTACTGAGTACCTCCCCCTCCGTGTGATCAAGGCTGGGGCATGCTGAGATTTTATCCACCTCAGAATACAGTGAGCTTTCTGAGAGACTATCCATGTCTAACACATCTTCAAATTACTGTTTCTCAGCCCAGTGTTGGGCACTTAGTGGATGACCAGAAAACATTCTGAGTGGATAGATGGATGGATGAAGTGAGAAATGGTGCTTTCTATTTGAAGAACAGTACCTTAGATGTTACCGAATGGAAAGGAAAGAAAGAAACTACACAGTTCTACCAACCCACTCTCCAATGGTGCTTCAAATTTCACTCGAGACTCCCTAATGAGCCGTAGTGGCAGGCAATTTTTGTTTAGCATGTAAGGTGCTGTGCAACACCTTTACAACCAATTATCTCACTTGATCCTCCAGCAAGAAATGTTGGAGATTCTGGAAGTCAGACAGATCTTGCTCAACAGCTGTGTGAGCATGGGCAAACCTATTACCCTTGTTGGGACTCAGTTTCCTCATTTGAAAAAATAGAGGAAAATAATAGTGTCTGCCTCTAGGATTATTGTCAGGAATCAGTAAGGTAATGGATATAAAATATTTTTTAGAGTGGTTGGCATTCAATTATACTACTCTTTGTGTATGCACATATGTTCTATGAAGTTCTCATCATTCCCAAGACACAAATGAAGATGTTGAAGGCAGTAACGGTATTTCTTTCCTGAGTCATGTACAATTATTTAATGACAACCCCGGGACTGAGTCCAGATGTCCAGATTCTAGGTGTTGGGCTTCATCTACTGTCACTTGGCTTCTCAGCAGGCTGGTTATTATACTGAAGACTGAATGTACTTATCCATACACTCAACAAGTGTTCATTGAGTGCCATACATACCTCAGCCTTGGTTGTAAGAATTGGGCATTTAACGAGGAGAAAAAATGATACAGCACTATAGCACTTGGCTGTAGAGAGTGCACTCAACGTTGAGCAGATGAGCATTGAACAGGTAAATGCACCAACACTTATATGACTACAAATAAAAAGGAGAGCCCTGGATTAAGAAACAGGCTGCTGTGAGTACCTAACTCTGTGTGTGTGTGTGTGTGTGTGTGTGTGTGTGTGTGTGTGTGTGTCTATGTATTTTGGGGTGGAAGAGGGAGGGTGGTGCTATCAGTGAAATAATGTTCCTTGCAAAGAAAATAAGACAGGTGAAATTTCTGAGATAGAAAATTGGTTATGTTCTGTTTTCAGTCGGAACTAACAGTAGCAAATGAGGCTAGCTAAACCAGGGGCTATGTGGCACACTGGGCAAGTGTTTATGTGTTTTCCTTTTGAACTTAATTGTCTTTTCTGGAGTGCTAAATATCTGAAAGAGCACAGTAAAATACCTAGACTATGATTTGGTGAATCCAAACCGGACCCCACCGTGCAACCTCATGGTTTACTCATCAGGAATGGGCATTAGCAGAGGCCACATGAAAGACCAAATGTGAAACTAAAACTATTTCACTTTTGCAAAGGACTCGTCAATTTTCTACATTTTTTGTTGTTAAGTTCATTTACATGATGAAGCCCTTCTGCCTTTTTGCAGAGAGTATGTCTGGTACAGTGTTTAAGGGCAGGCAGACGGAGCCAGGCGGTCAAGTATTCCCATTCTGGTCCTGCCAGGAACTAACCAAGTGATACTGATCCAGTTAAATGTGGCTTGGTTTCTCAGCTATAAAATGGTGGATAATAATCTCATAGGAATGTGGAAGGTAATATATGCAAATTAAATTTCTGTTGTTTCAAATTACTCAGCTTTAATGTAAAGGAGGTAATACACGTAAAGTACTTAAAATAGTACCTGGGACGTAATAAATGCTTAATAAGTGTTAGCTACTTTTACACTATTTCTACCTACATATATTTGATGATCCCTTTGTGAAATACAAGAGAAGGCAGCCTCGTTCAAATACAGTTTGGCAAAAACAAACACAATAACCCAGGCTCCTGCTTAAACAACATATTAGCTCTGGATATAACAGTGTAAACAAAAGCTCATTCTGTGACTCATTTCTATTTTCTTAATTGCCTGCTCTTGCTCTGGACCTCAGCCAGGAGTCAGTCTTTAGCTGTGCCATGGATATACACACATCAGATTGTGTGTGTGCATAAACAAGAACACACAACTCCTGGTGCTTCTGAGGGCTGCAAAGACATGGCATTAAAAGTGAGTGATTTGAAACAACTGAAATTTAATTAAAAACAAAATTAAAAGTTGTTCCAAGCCCAGTGCTTCAGCCAGCAAGACTCAGAGGAAATTAGTAAGTGGTACTAATAGCTGGATCCAATTCACTAACCTCTATGAAGAGATATTCAGAGGGAAAAAAGATGCATACTCTTTAGATGAAACAATTAAAGATCACTTCTGAGAAATAATCAAGAACAGTATCCCAGGGCAAAAAGGAATATTATTAGTTGGTGTGTTTCGTTTTGACTTTCTCATTTCCATTACAGCAAAGTGTCCTGAAATTCCCCAAGTAGCATCTTCTATGGGAATAGACAAGGATACTGATTTTGAACACCAGACTAATATGAGTGGGCGGTGGGGCAAATTCCTTTTAAAGAGTAATTGTCATCCGATGCCTGACATTCCTCCTTACCAACTCATCTGCCTTTTAAAACTTCAAGAACTCTGGTTGCTTAGTAAAATTCTAATCCCCTTCAAATTATGGGTCTCAAACCACAAGCTGACAAGCGTTGGCTGGAAACTGGGGACTGGGTTCCAAGATGATGAAATGAGCTCGTTTCTGGGGTGCCATCATGGATGGAGTCAGAGTGGGCAGTGAGGCTGTGCTGGAGGCCGAGCAGAGCAGTCAGTCTAAGTGAGAGGTCGATCTGTCCGTGCTTCTCACTGCAGCACGGAGACAGACAGAGGGAAAGAAGTAAAAACCAAGTCAGGAACCATGAAGATACAGGAAATGAGCTGAAGGCAATACAAGAGGCAGGGAGGGAGAAGTCAGGGAGAGAAGTAACCAGAGCTGGGAAGCTGAAACTTTCTGCGAGTGTGAACTGGCTGGAAGTAAGATGGCCCCGCTGAATTTGAACACACAAAGTCGGGGCAGATAGCAAATGCCCCCGAACAAAAGGACACTCACCAGAGTCCTACTTTGGTGAACATCTTGTTGCCGATGGAAAGGCAACAAGAACGCCTGTCCACAGAAGATCTGGCTACTGCACCCCTCTGCAACCCTACCCCACCCAGTCCCCCTGAAACCGTGCAGATCTCATTCCAGATTTTCCACCACTCGAATGGCTTTGAATGTGCTCTGCCTGGAACACACTTTCCTCCCTCGCACCCTTCATGTCTCGATTGAAATGCCACCTCCTCTGACCACTATATCTGAGCTTGACGTCCCAACGCTCCTCTTTGTTTTAATTGTTTTACACCATTTCAATTATTTTCACAGTGGCCCTTACTTTCCCTGCCACAACATATTTTGTTATTTTGCTAATTTTCTTTCATGCCTGTCTCGCTGAGAATAAAAGCATTATGAAGGCAGAGACATTCATAGTATCTTTTTTCAGGATAGCGTCTCTACTGCTCCAGGACACATAGGAACACGTGAAATAAATATTCATTCAATGTGTGAGTAAGTTCTGTAAAGATTAAATAGGACATTGCAGGTTAAACACCTAGTAAACTAGCTGTCGCATCAGGGGCACGTGATGAGTTTACTGAGATTTTTATAATCATCTGATATTATATTGATTTAGATTCTAATAGTGAGTTTGATCCTAGGAGGACAAAGGATGGAGACTTGAGAAGGCAATCGGAGGGCTCCAAATACCAAGTTGCTGTCCTCACATGAGTCTGGAACACCCGATACGCTGTAAGAATGTGCTTGTTATGTACGTGGATCTTACATACACGGGCCTGAGGATGGGGAGGGGGTGGTGCTGGAGGCTGACAGAGCAGGTCCATCAGGGAAAGGGGAGAAGCTGAGACCAATTATCTTTGGCACAAACCAGTTTCATCCTGTCCTAACAAATTCTTTGAGGAGCATCATGGATCTGTCCAAAATCAACCTATCCTGGATGCTCAACTCTGCCCCTACTTTTGCCAAGAATCCTTTGAGATCCACCTGCATGAGACTGTCCTCTCCATCTTCCATTCTGTTGCCGATGTAGCTTTGCAAACAATGCAACTTCTGCTTCCTGGCTCGAGATTGGTGGTCAAGAGGTCATCTCACCATCAGACCATGTGACCGGATTTTATGTCTTGAGTGAGGAATAGATCTAAACACACTAGACTCCACTCTATGTTAGATACCGTTTCAAAATTGGGAGTCCATAAAAATGGAAGAGACAGTCCCTGCCTGAAAGTAGCACAAGGTTCAGCTGGGAGATAACCAGACAGGTATCACAGAGCATCACCAGTGTTACGGTGAAGAGGAATCAGGAACCTTTGGGCACACAGAGCATGAACCCTGCTTCCTCTGCAAGGTCACAAGGGCCACAGCTGAGCTGAATGTTGACATGCCAGAAAGCAAGAGCTAGGTGAACCAGAGGGAAAGGAGAATGTTGACAAAAAAAAAAGGATGTTTGTAAAGCAACAACAACAAAAAAAAAGAACTTTCGGGGCTTCAGGAAACAGCCTCATTGGAGATTGGCTGGAGTGCAAATGAGATGGGGAATGGGCAAAGATAGGCTGAAAGTAGTTCCCGGCACTTGCAATTTAGAAAATTGCTAGGCTGGCTATTTGCAACATGCCCACGATGTGCCCTCACCTCTGTGCCATGTTTCCCCCTCTTGAGGTGGCAGAAGCTGCCATTTTTAATTGACTCCATATTTCAAATGTGACACCAGCTCCAATCACTGGGCCCCTGGGCCTCCCTTCAGGCCTCTGCTTCCGTGGCTGGTCCCATGCCCCACACATTCATAGAGCATTTGAGTCTTTGCAGGAAGTGGCCACCCCCGTGTCTTCGTGCTCACAGATCACGCCAGCACCTGTATGGGGGCCTGGGATGATCACCCTCCAGCCTCCGCCCTGGCCTGAATACCGCGATAAGATATCACCTGAAATATTACTCACACTGTCAAACCTTTAGGAGAACCGCCCCCAGAGATCTGGCGAGTTAATTTTGCACGCAGAACACAGTGACATCTCTTACTAGTAATTTTCACCCAAGCAGGATCTGTACAGCTCCTAATAATATGGGTTCTTCAAAGTTGCTTGCATTTTCTCCCCTTTTTTTCCTACAACCATAGCCAAGAAGTGGGCATCTGGTTCTTGACCTTCACGTAGGAAAGCTAACGCATGAGCACAACAGTAATATTAGCTAGCCCTTGAGCGTGTTTAATACTAACCACTCACTTAATCCTCACAAAGCACAGTCTGATTCCTGGCAAGTAGGCAACCCTGGTTTTCAGAAGATGGAGCTGTGCTGTGGGAGAGGTTGAGTTAGGATTTGAACCCATGCACTGTGCCACCGGTGTTCGTGGTCTTAACCACCACACGTCACAGCTTGGCAGAAGACACTCTTATTTTGATGTCTGGGGTCGCCAGCCTCTCAGGGACACCAGGAGGCAGACGCAGAGTGGCCTGTGATTCCCTCCCCTCCTCAGCCCTTCCTCACAGTGAGTTATTCAATGTCCTCAGCTCCAGCTCTATAGAAACTCCCTTCTCTCTCTGTCTCACTTCTAATGCCCTAGTTCAGACATCGCCGTACAGACTAAATGTAACAGCCCTTTAATAGGTTCCTTTCCTTCAGCCTTGGCCACTCAGTCTCACCATCTACACTCACCATCAGTCAGCCCATGAGTCTTGATGGAATACCCACTGTGTACTGGAGTTTTCACAGGAATAAGACAGTTACACTCTCTGCCCTTAAGGGGCTGAAGGTAGCATTATTAACAAGGGCTATCATTGACTGAGCACTGACTATGTGCCACATGGTTGCCAACTGTTTCATATTCAGTCATCTGACTGCCCTCTGAGGTGGTTTACTGCTGCCATCCCCATTTCACAGATGAGCAAACAGAGGCTTAGAAATGAAATAACTAGCTCAATACTACATAGCTACATAATATCAGAGCCAGCAATTGAAGCTAGGGAGTGCGATCCTACATCCCAGACTTTTAACCAAATTAGACATCGAATAAGTGCTGAGTGCACATTTAACAGGGAGACCTAACTTAGACTAGAAGTAAGAGTAGGATGCCAGTGAAAACGAATATTACTGAGTGCCTCCTATTTGCCAAACATTCTACTACTGAATGCTTGACAGATATTATCTCATTTAGTTTTCCTAAGAGGAAGCTATTATCATCATGTCCACTCTATGGATTAGGAAACAGGCCAGAAGGGTTAAGTAACATCTGTAATATCAAATAGCTATTCATTCACAGAGTCAGCATTTCAACCCAGATGCATCTAACTCTACAGCCTGGTCTCTTAATTACCATCTTGTATTGCCTTTTGTAACAGCAACTGGGACCTCTGCACTCCCTTGTTTAAATCCTTGGGTTGCTCCAGGATGTCCAGTCACCCCCTTGTGGAAAGTCCAACACAAAGACCCTGCTCTTCCATCCGGTCTTCATCATGTCCCTGGCAGCCTGGGATCCTCTGGATGCTATCTGTTCCCGCCACACCTTTTCTTCGGGTGTCCTCCTTGTCTGGGAAATTGTCCTTGTCCTCACTCCCTCTTGGATCTCCAACAGAGCAAACACTCTCACTCCCAATCCTGCCCAGCCAGCTCCTTCCAATGGGACAAATCCTCTCTCTCCCTAAGGCTTCACCCAGATCTGGCCAGTGGAAAATACTCCAAGTTTCCCTGGAAACCTCACTCACTCTTTTCTATACGCCCTACACGGTCCAGATTATGATTTGCCTTTTGTAGTCCTTTGCTTTATAGTTATCCTGTCACTTTAAATAACAGGTGTGAGCCCTTTGAAGATATGATTAGCATTTACTGAGCACCTGTTATGGAATATTTTCATATCCCTCTTGATTTCATCTTCACCTTCACCTTACAAAATAGGGGCTAAGAGCTTTACTTTTATAGATGGTGAAACTGCTGGCTCAGAGAAGTGAGGTGATTCGTCTAAGACCCAGAGTTAGTAAGTAGAGAAGTGCAGACTCGAACCTGTGGTTTTCCGATTCTAAATCTCACGTGCTTTCCCATCTCACCCTCCGTCAGCACTGACTGTGTCTGAGTTTTTCTAGAGTGCGAGTTCTTACCCTGTAAAGGTGTTCAGCAAGGGTCAGCTGAAAGTCTTAATGTGCGGATTCACCAATAAAGCCCAAACGGGAACTAGGGTTAAAGCAGAAGAGGGAATGCATGGAAAGTTCAGGAGGGATTCAGGCTCTGGAGAACATTGAAGCTGCAGGTAAGATACCCAAGCCTTTAGCAAAGGTTCAGAAAGTTTCCAACAGCTGCCCCCAAACCAAGACTGTGCAGCTGCAGATGTATTTGGCTTAGATAATCCAGAGGGGTGGCTAGGGAGGAAAGCCAAACAGCAAGGCTCTGCTGGGCACCAGGGACCTGAGGGAGAAAGTGCAGAGAGGCAGGAGGGATGTGCAGGATTTAATTATTCTTCCCATCTCATCATCTCCCCTCTGAATATGATGCATTCTCTCCCTCCCATACTCTTGCTGGCATCTGAGATGTTCAAGGTCCCCTGGCAGCTGAAGCTTCGAACTGGAGATGGGGAGGCATCTTTCCCACCATGGCCCGGCTCCCCACCACTTCTTTTTTCTTTCCAGCAGCCTTGGGAGCCCACAGTCCCTACCCAAGCTTGGCTGTGATCCTTCTAAGCTCTCTTCAAATGGCAACTTGTGGGCTGTGAAAAGTTTGCTCAGCTGCCTTTTCTTCGAAGATCCTTGCTCAAGGGGGCTGGCTGGCCACAGAAAGGCCCCGGCCGGGTAAGAGTCAGAAGACACGGGGATGCTAATGGAATGGATGCATAAAGACTCCAGAGGCCACGTTCCCAATGGGATGAATAAGGGGCGACTTTGCAAATGCTCTACCTCTGTGCTATATCCCCTTTAAAGGGGAATATTTCTCATTCTACTTTTAGAACGTTACGGCAGGGAGGAATTTTAAGTACCATCTTGTTCCCTTCCTAGATTGCATAAGGAAGAAACAGGTCTGGCGAACTCATCGTAGAACCACAGCCCAAATGCAGTCATCTAATTTTCTGCCTACCATGTTCTACGGCCACAAATAATTTTGCTCACCCCTTTCCTGCCTCTATGACATTGAAGTTCTCAGATAAACTCCTTGGGCTTTAATTTCCCTTAAATTTAAAATGGGGATCATGTCTGGATCTTCTTCATGAGAAATTAGAATGAAAGGATGTAACCCTTGGCAAGGCACTTAGCAGTGTTCTGTAAATATTACCGATTATTAGTGTTGGTATTAGTTCATCACTGAGATACTTGACCAGCAGGATTTATATGTATGCACTGAAAAATGCCCACACCCCTCTGGGAAGAATGCTGTCACCCATCACCCACCTCCAGGTAAACTTCGGTGGCTCTGAGGTCCAGCTCAGTGGGCATCCCTTAAGACATCCTCCCTTTAGTACCATTCCCCATCTCCAGTTCAGGGCACCTTGCTGCCCTTCCCTATCCCCACAGCATCCAGCATAACTCTGTCCCTAGGAGAGGTCAGAGAGTATGTTTTATTCATATCTGCACCCCTGACATCTACACACGCCACAGAGAAGGGGATGTGCAATATTCGTTAAACAAAGGAAGGGGAGGAGGGCGGAAGAGAGAGAAGAAAACAGGCATTGTGTATGAATAAGGAAGTGGTGTTGTTAATGAATTTTTAACTATTTAATTTCTTCCTTCTGGCCAAGCTAAACATCCCCAAAATTGCACCTTCTACTGATGTGGCCATACCCACTAAAAGCTCTTTCCAACTCCTTTACTGTCCTCGTAAGTAATAAAGTTATGAACAAAAAGAAACAGAAAAGCACCACATTCTCAGAATGAGACCTATTCTCATAGTTGACCAAGTGATTCCACATCTATCAGCCTGCTGACGCTCATTTGACGCAGGGAGTATTAACATTGCTCTTGAGGGTGCCTGGCTGCCTCAGTCGGTTAAGCATCCAACTCTCGGTATTGGCTCAGGTCATGATCTCACAGTTTGTAAGTCTGAGCCCCACATCGGGGGCTCCCCACTGACACTGCAGAGTCTGCTTGGAATTCTGTCTCTCCCTCTCTCTCTCCGCCCTTCCCCTGCTCAGTCTCTCTCTCTCAAAATAAATAAATAAAAATTATAAAAATAAAAACAAGAAACATTGCTTTTGGATGAGGAAATGGAGGCTCAGAGGGATGAATTAATATACCCAAGGTCAAAAAAAAAAAAAAAAAAAAACAACCTGGAAATCAGACTACCTAGGTATAGAGCTCACATCTCCTGGGTCATAGATCAATGCACTTAACCACTGCACCATGTAATCTTCTCTCTCCCAGCACTGCACCACTGCCTCACCCCTACACCACTGTGCAAACACCAAGCCAATAAGGAGGGGACATCTAACTATAATCTCAAGCTCCATCTCATCAAAGCTCCCATCATCACTCTCTCCTCCCTGTCGAAAAGTCAAAAGTGGTCTTCTGCTCACAACAGCAGAATGGAATTATTAATGAGAAGAAATTACATTTCCCGACCTCTTTCGACCGTCCTCTTCCCCTCGTTCCTAGGAATGTATTTTTGGACTCAATGTGCTATCAAAACACAGAAATTAGTCTCTAATTTTGGACGTCAAACTCAGTTATCCCTTTTGTTAGGAAAGGAAATTAATAACAATTCATCCTGGTCGGAAGCCAAGCTAATATCTTAGCACAGAGTGTCATTAAAAATCCCAACCCAATTGGCTGTTGTGATATCTTTAAAAGCTTGAACATGTTCAGCCGCTTAGAGTGGTTTTCCAGAGTGTATTCTCCCTCAAGCCCCTTGTCACTTTTAACCTGGGGATCAGTTACTATTTAAGGAAGAAATGGCTTGAAGCATTTTTTTTCCTTCCATGGTTTTGTGGATTTAGATTTTTCTAATAAAGAGGTTTGAGGGGGAAAAAAGCAGATTCTACTCTAGGGGGTATCCATCGCTCCAAGCACCAGCTCCAGGCCATTGCTGAGTGAGTTGCCCATTAAAGTATCAGAAGAAGGAGAAGGGAAAAAAGTTTTCACAGTTTATAATTATATTACCAGTTTCATTACAGATCTCATTTTAATTCTGACTGAAACCTAGCCTTGCCTTCTCTCTGCACTCTCTCATGTATAGTTATTAAATCTGGGTTGGAGTTCAACCTATTCTTCCTGATTTCAGCATATTAATATGGTTTATTGGTATTTCATTGCCACCTCCCCCTCCCCCCCGAGTGTTCTGAATCTCAGCTCAATTTATATTTTGCCCTCTTCCTGGGCTTCTGGATAAAGCTGGTTTCATTTTGGTGTTGGTGGGGAGAAATGTGATTTTGATTGGAGTTTCTTATCTTTGGGGATGGGAAGAAAAACTGTGGGGAGTGAAGTCAATCACAAGAGAGGCAAACTCAGATTTTGTGCACCGTCATTCCCCTGGATATATCTTCTTGGGGCATCTGGGTCCACCTGCCTGTCTTACCTCCCTTCATTTCACAGACACAATTTATTATAGTCTGCTGAAGCCTCTGTTAGACTTCACAGTAGGGTAGGACATGAATAAGCTGTGGCCTTTGACCTTGAGGAAATTTAAGTCTAGCTAGTGAAAGCACTTCATTTTTTTGGTTTTCTTTCTCTTTCTTTCTTTCATTCATTGACTCATTTATTAATTCATTCAATGAATGCTTTTTGGTAACACAAACTCTGATTTGGACACTGTCTTAGGTGCTGAATATAATGAGCAAATCAAATAAAATCTCTAGCCTAAGAGAGCTTACAAGTTAGAGGGTGAGACCAACATGAACTAGATAATATATAATTACCAACTGAAATAAGTGGGATCAAGGAAGAGAGCAGGGGCTTTGGAGAATAATTACTAAGGGACCTAAAAGAATCTGGGATATGACAAGGGGAGGTCAATCACTTTAAGGTAATAAATTTGTCCAGGAGAAACTGGGGAAGCAGGGAAATTGTTTTTCAGGCAGTGGGAACTTGTGCAAAGGCCCTGAGGTAGGAGGCAGCTAAGTATATTTAAGGAACCCATATAGACACAGTGGAGTAAGCTGAGCCTGGGTGGAGAGGTAGGTAGGGACCTTGATCCTACAGGAGCTTAGAAGCCATGTTAAGAAGTTCAGTCTTTACAACAATTATAGTAAGAGGTACTTGAACAGGTTTTATGAGAAGATGCAATATGTTGAGATTGTTGATTTTAAAATATCACTGTACTGTTGAAAACAGACTGGAGAGGAGTCAGATTTAACCCAGAAGGCCAGTTCTTAGGACTATGGCAGTTTTTCCAATGACACATTCATAACAATAACAGTGATGGGAGGGAGGGAGGCTGTGGGGTTATTAAAAAGGTACAAATATAGTTCTATATAGTTTTCAAGGAAGGGGAGATTATTTCTGACTAGAGTTTTCTTTTAAGAAGTTTTGGGGGTTTTGATAAAGAGGGTTTTCTGGAGGAAGGACAAAATTAAGTTAGGCCTTAGAGATGGGTAGGGGTGCAGTATATGGAAACTAGGAAGGGTACTCCTGGTGGAGAGAAACACTTAAACAAATGTATAGAAAGACACAATGCAAAGTGGCCTGTCTGTCATAACAGCATCAAATGTGTGCGACGCGGTGAAGGGAAAACAAGGCAGAGACCCTGCTGTGGAGAACTTTCATACTTGAATATTTCTATGATGCTCAAAGGTCTGCAATCAGCACTGAACATTTTAAAACAAAGTCCCAGATGGTGCTACAGAGCAGAAGGTCCACAGAACTACTCTCTTTAGACAGGTTTCTTTGCAGTTTGTGACTAAGCAGCCACCTTCAATGTGGTGGAATTTTTCCTTCTTTAGGTTGAAAATACTCCTCTCATTGTATTCAAATCACTTCAACCTAGCTCTGAAGCTGGATATAACCTCATTCTTCATGAAAGGCACAAAGCCATATAAGATTAGCTCACTTTCTTGGGTTGAAAGACATGAAGTAGGGGTGGAAGCAAATATAGACTGAGATTCATCGTATACAATTTTTGTTTTCAAAAGCAGCTACACATGCATATTAATGAAATAGGCCATCGTAATGATAAACATTTCCACTTCATGTTTTCACAGGCTGATAAGGAACCTCAGACCCCAAATTCCTCAGTCATAGAAAACAAAGAGGATTTGATTTATCACCTAGTCTAACCCAAAAGGTGATGCTAACAACTCGGTCTTAACAAATAAATATTTTAGCATGAATATTTTGATGCAATGAACATATCAACACAATAATACTCTGTGTGTGT
>CM053568.1:16662088-16773838 GCA_028646485.1 Cryptoprocta ferox | reverse complement strand
CATTTCCACTTCATGTTTTCACAGGCTGATAAGGAACCTCAGACCCCAAATTCCTCAGTCATAGAAAACAAAGAGGATTTGATTTATCACCTAGTCTAACCCAAAAGGTGATGCTAACAACTCGGTCTTAACAAATAAATATTTTAGCATGAATATTTTGATGCAATGAACATATCAACACAATAATACTCTGTGTGTGGGGGGGGGGTTAGTCAAGTAAAGTATTCAAGAGACATCCCTAGCTTTCACTCATTCCTGAGTTTCATTCCATTCCTGACCTGAGGCAAAGAATGGGTGCCATCCAAGAATGAGGTAGTGAAGAATAAACAAACTTAATTTGAAAGTCCTAAATAATTGTTTTGATTATTTATATTTATATTCTGATAAAATGGCTCTGAATCAAAATACCATGTATCCAAGTCAAACCCATTGCCTCCTTCTCCTATGAATTCATAGAAATGTGGTCATCTATTCTCAGAAAATTTCCTATGATGGGGAACTCCTTACCTTGCAATGACCCCCTTCCAATATTAAACAAAAGTGATCACCACCACTAACATTTATATGATTTACTGAGCCATTACTAGGTCTTGGTACTGAGCTAAAAGCTTTATGAGCATTATTTCATTTCTTCTTCACAATAACTCTATAGGATAAGTACTGCTATTATCCCCACTTTATAGATAATGAAGCTGAAGCTCAGAAAGTGAAGACATTTTCGGATGAAGGATCAATTTCATCTCATCACTGACCACCTCATCACCAATCAAGCTCTAATTTTTCTTCCTGGGGTCTTCCAAGTTGGTCCTCTTTTCAAGACAAATAATAATAACCATGGTCATATGTGTCGAAAAGTGGGGCATGGAAGAACAAGATCTCTCCCAGAAGACCCAACTCCTGCCCACATAGAGATTCCAGTCTAGAGGCAGAAACAGATAACTCTACAGGAAGTTGTGATGTTTTAAGTTTATGATAGGCCTTAGAATAAGGACCGCTGAGAAAGGGCAGCTGTTATTTCACCACATTTTTCTCTGTCCTTCCAAACCATCGCAACAGTTTTGGGAGTTTTCTTGGGTGATCCCTTGCTTTTGCAATTTCACAACTACATGATATCTGAAAATCTGATAAGTGTCAAATTGTAGGCTTCACAATAATCCAATGAGATAGGTATTATTATCATACCCATTTTATAGATACAGACTGAGGCTCAGAGAGGTAAGTCATTGACTTGGCTATAGAAATGGCAGATAGTAGAACAACTATTTGAATTAATGTTTGTATTATTCTATAGCCTCTGCTCTTAGTCTTTAAACTATTTATCATGACCTTGAGCAGGTTACTTAGACTCCTTAGGAACTCTGTTTCTACAAGCATGAAAATAAATATTCAAAATTCTAAAGTTGCTAAGGCCTATCATTCTACAGTTAAAGTGTAGGGACTGGTAACACTAAAAGTTAAGGTCACATGCCTAAATTGTGGCCCAAATTTGTCCTATTGGTGTTTCCAAACTCATGGTTCATTACTCTTAGTTTTTCATCTCCACTCAGGTTCTGGCCATTCTTCCAACCCAATCGCCATGAGCCTAATTGACCTACATGCTTCTGTAAATTTGGTTCCTTCTGCCTCCCTGTGCTATCCTTTTGTTACCTCACATTCAAAGCTGTGCCTGTCATGTGTACACATATGATTTGATAGAACTGAATCAAAAGTACTGTGCTTAGGTCAAAAAACCAACTGCATGTATATAAAATAAGAAACACTGAACTTCATTGCAGTTCAGGTGAAAAGCAAGTAGAAGCTAGTTCTATGGTGCAGTGGGAACCATCACGGGATGCATTAATAGAAGTCTGAGCATTTCAGAGAAAGGAGGTAATAGTTCCACTTTGGAGAAAACATATGGAAGGGATTGGTGCTAAGATCTGAACATGAACTTAAAAGCTAAAGATAAAATTGAATTATATTGAGATAAGGCTGACAAATATTGAGTAAGGATCTCAAAAACATTCAATACAGATCCAGTTGAAAAAAGATTATTTTAAAAAACAATGGTACTAATATGGTCTTAGAAGTCAGAAGGGTGGTTATCTCTGGGAAGGGATTAACTGGGAGCGAGCATAAGGAAGCTGAAGGTGCTGGGAATGTTTTATGGTTTGATCTGGGTGGACTCTTATGTAAAAATTTATTAAGCTGCATACTTAATCTATCTTCTTTATTGTATTTATGACAACCTTCAATACACTTAAAAAATAGTAATGCCACGCACTTAGACAAGCAATTGAGGAAACAGGACCCATCACATCCTGCTACAGCTTGTCAACTGGAACAACTTTCTGGAGGGCACTTTAACAATATATATATCAGGCACCTTCATCAGTTTCTTGGGCCATGCTTTCTTTGCAAATGATTATAGTGACTACAGTGTCTCATTAATTCAAATTAATTGGGTGAAGAGTAACTGGTAGGTTATAACATATTTGTAAAGTACATTTCCACGGAATGAGATAAGAGTATTCTCCAGGACATTCAGGAAATTCCAACAGAGCTCATATGATCTTCTCGGTCATATTTTTTAATTAGCACATAGTATTTGGGGAGGGGATATTTTTAGTTAGGAATAGGATTCATAAGTATAATGAGAAACAGGAGGTTCTCTGAAGCAGCTTAATCTCTCTGCACTCACATTTGAAGTCTTCCTTAATTTAAAAAAATCTTAGCCTTGCCCATGGCAAAAAAAAAAAAAAAAAAAAAACAGTCTATAGTTCCATTCAAATAATCCAGGACCTAAATCATAAGGGCCTCTTCCAAGGCCTTTGGATGCCTTTTTTTAAATCTAATTGTGAAACTGGACCATGGAAGACATTTGACCAGACAGGGGTGCAAGGTGATGAGAAGGTAATGGGGCATCTTTTATGCTTGGTTCTTACCGTCTGCAATGAAGTGCTCAGGCACATGCAGAGTCACTTTCACGGTGAGTGGACAGGACATCTGACTGCCACACACCATGGCCAGGATGCAGGAGCTCACAGCAATCAATGTCAAGGCCGTCTTGTTCACTGGGCTTTTCAGCAAACCTAATAACAAAAATACACACAAAGATACATAAATCCAGGAGGTGAGAAAATAAGGATAGCATGGAATTTGGGAATCCAAATGGGAAGCTGGAAAAAGAAACCATATTTTCCAACATCTGTGCTTGCAGTGACATCTCAGTGGCCTTTGTTGGGTCTCAACTTAACTCTCTGCCAAATGGGCTTATCATCCCCTTTGGTAGATGAAAGAAACAAGCTTCCTGAAAACTGTGGCAATTGCTTCTCCTCCCCTCTCGATTAGGCTGGCCATTCTTGATCATTATTATACGATATTATACTCTCTACTGGCTTCAGAAGCAAGTAGGAACAAGTGAGAAGTGTTGACTTCACAGAGCCTAGTGGAATGAACATGGGCTTTATAGTCTGACAACCACAGGTTCCAATTTCGGCTTTAGCCCTCAGTGGCTGTGTGACCTATTTCATTCTCTGAACCTCAGTTTTCTTACACACATGATGAGGGTAGTAAGAAAAGCTCACAGGTTGTTGTGATGATTTTGTGGCATAGGGTAGACACAATGTCTGTCATCTAACAGGGTTTCACAGACTTTTAGAAGCTCGTCAGTTTGCATTCGTGTTGCAGGCATTTACTGAGCACCTACTATGGAGACACATATGGAGCAGCATCAGAAGAGTTTCTGCTCTTCAGGAGCTAACAGGCTAGGGGGCCCATCCCCAGCTAATTAGATTCCAAGGCAAGTTGTGTTAAGGAACTAGTAGAGAGAGTGCAAGATGGGGAGGGGAGATTTGCTTGAGAAAATTCGAGACAATTTAATGGATGCAATAGAATGAGTAGATTGGATTTGCATGGCCAACAGAACACTGGGCCAGCAGAGCAATTCTGTGGTCTGTGACCTAAGCCCCCACTGTGTCTCATTCTTTAGGCCTTGCTATTCACATCTACTTTCACAGTTTTGGTCACCATTTTTAGAACAGTGGCTCCCAAATTTCTATCACCCACTAGGCCCTTCTGTTGAGAAAACCTTTATGCCTAAGTCTCCTGGACATCTCCCTATAGTCCCAGGTGCATGACATAAACATGTTCAAAAGCGAACACATTATCTTCTCCTTAAAGCCTCCTCCTCCTCCTATTCTTCCTCCTTCTCCTCCTGGGCTTCCCAACTTACTGAAAACATCACCATTTAAACTGGCAAGAAACGTAGACATCCTTCACTCTTTTCTTCCTTTACAGCGTCTGCACAACCATGCAGTCCTATTTATTTTTTTTAAAGTTTATTTATTTGTTTTGAGATGGGGTGGGTGGGGGGAAAG
This sequence comes from Cryptoprocta ferox, assembly GCA_028646485.1. Classification (NCBI taxonomy): domain Eukaryota; kingdom Metazoa; phylum Chordata; class Mammalia; order Carnivora; family Eupleridae; genus Cryptoprocta; species Cryptoprocta ferox. The sequence goes on along the minus strand of CM053568.1, from coordinate 16,769,480 downwards.
GACAGAGAGAAAGGGAGAGAATCCCAAGCAGGCTCTGCACTGTCAGCATGGATCTCAACGTGGGGCTTGATCTCACAAACCACGAGATCATGACTTGAGCCGAAATCAAGAGTCGGATGCTTAATCAACTGAGCCACCATGGTGCCCCTTTATTCTACATCCTTAGCATTTTCACCTGTTTCCCCCTCATCTCTTTTATTGTCTGCGTGTGGAATGAGGGAGGTTTGGGCACATCTTCCCATCTCATTCCCTGCTGGAACCCCTTGAGACTGTTTTACAGCCTCTGGGCACAGGACGCCCTCCATGCTCATTAGCCTGGCATTCGAGGCCTTTCATGGTGGGTCTCTGCACTCACACCTCCTGTTGCCCTCCCCTACCTGGCAGAGGTTTGGGCAGGGCTGTGTAACTGCAGTGCCACCACAGTCAACATTTCATCATGCTAATATCATAAGTGTTCTTTCTTTTTTAATTTTTTAAATATTTATTTATTTTTGAGAGAGAGAGAGCGACAGAGTACAAGTGGGGGACAGGCAGACAGAGAGGGAGACAAAAAATCCAAAGCAAGCTGCAGGATCTGAGCTGTCAGCACAGAACCTGACGTGGGGCTCGAACCCACAAACCACAAGATCATGACCTGAGCTGAAGTCAGACGCTTAACTGACTGAGCCACTCAGGTGCCCCAATAGGCATTATTTCTTTTTTATAGAATTCCACTTGTGTCCTTATCCCTCATCACTCACTGAGATTAATCCCAAATGTAAATTCCTCTCCCTCTAGGCAAACAAACAGCCTACATTTGTTGTGTTCCTCAACATATCTTATTCAAACATTAGATTCTAGTAACTGGCTGGTAAACCCAGGTGCCGGGTCTTTTGCGTACCATTGCATCCCAATGCCTAGCACAGTGTCTGGGACATGGTAGAATCTCAATAAATGCATCCCAACTTCCAGGGATGATAGTAACATAATAATAAGCAGACAACAGGTGCTGACCAGTCAAAAAGCAGGCCAACCATAAGCCAGCAGCATTGCCAGACTGGTGGATCTTAATGGAATAAGAGCCCTTATGGACAGTTTTTGGATTTTTTGCATGGCTATTTTTTTTCTTAATAAACAGCGAGCTTCTTGAAGGAAGGAATCCTATCTTTACATCTCTCCTGCTAAATGTGCCTCCTCGAACCTAGAAGTTCTTTGATTTAAGAATAGCATCCTTATCTTTATTGCTAGTCCTAGTACAAGGCAAACTTAGGGTAGAGACTATTCATCTATTGGTGATTGCTGTATTTGTTGAATATACGTTAAATGGAATGGCAAGTAAGATTTAAAAAGCTGGTTCTGGTGCCAGGTGGATGGGAAATTCCTGAAGCCTAAAATTTTCTCTCTTCCCAGAAGATAGCCAGAAAAAGGTTTCAAACTCTGAAATATACAGTTTAGTAACTAAATAACATAAGCAAGCTAGCATCCATGTTTTCTACTAGAAAGGGTATAGACTAGGAGTCAGTGCTTTGCATAAGTCTTTCCTTAAAAGGTCAACATGCTACCCCAAGCCTAGATATTTAACAACCCTCCCTCCCCACAAAGATCGCTTAGCAGCAGCACTGAGTTTCCATTCTAGATTCTATAGAGTCTGTTCTCTGGGGATGAACATATAAGGATGAGTCCAGCATGAACACATTCCTGGGAAGGTGAACCAGAGAGTGAGGTAAGGAAGGTGGATGCTCCTGGCATTGAGGAAGCAGATGCCTTGGATGGACAAACTCACCCTGTAGGTCTCTGAGAAGGCACCTCTCAGACTTGGGTCCATATGGCAGCAGAAATGGAGGTGACCAGGACATTCCTTTTGCTAATTTACCAACTACCAGAAATGCCACCCAGGCTTCACTGGGCTGATTTCTGGTTGGGAGAAGAGGGCTGACAGGCAGGCATGGGATTGCTTGTACTATCTCTCTGGACTCACACTACGTCATTTAAGCCTTCACAGTAATCCATAATCTTTAAGAGTCAGCGAGGAGGGGAATGAAGATGGGTTGTTAGCTTATTGCCTCTCAGTTTTCTCATCTGGAAAATAGGAAGAAGACGACACATCCTTCAAGAGCGTTGCAAGAACTAATGAGACAGCAAATGCTAACTGCCCAGCACAGTTTTTGGCACATGGTCAGCCCTCGGCAAATGATCATTTCCGAGTCAGTTATCAGTAGCTATCAAATCATTGATGGCAGAAACCAGGGCTCGTTTACTTCTTTGTCCAACACATTAACAGAACATATTATGAACTGCATTATTCTTTAGAAACCGAAGACAAAAGGAGTGGATAGTGAGGGAGAGTCCTAGGAAGAGGGAGGGAGTGGAAGGGAGAACGTGAATGAACAGTGTCCTGGGGAAGCCATTTATTCGGAGAATGCCTGAATCACCACAGCTGTCTCTGAAGTCCAGGAAGAAGAAAGCACACAGGTCAAGTCTGCACTTGGGCCAGATGCCTGTGGAGCCGCCCATGGGGCTTGCGGAGTTTCCATGGCAACCGAATCCGGCAGAAACTTCACAGTGGAACTCAAACAGAGGTGACTTCTTAGGAGTTCCTGGCCGAAGGAGTTGATCATCAGCATTCAGCTCTGAGTAGCAGCTGTAGACAGCGGCAAGGTAGAAACTATCTCTCCCATAAAAACCACCTCCTTCTCATCCAGGCTCTGTATGGCGTCACAGGAAGCTGAGACAGGGAGGAGAAACTCCCTTTGCAGAGTGCTTACTATATGATCCAGGCACTACGCCTAACACTCACATCCATCCATCCGTCCATCCATCCATCCATCCATCCATCCAACCAGTTTTTACTGAATATCACTTCTTTCTCCATACTCTTCTAGGAAAAGGGGGAATGTCAATGAACAGAAGACGGCCAACGTCCTTGAAGCTTACATTTCGGTGAAGGAGAGTCACCTCATTTAATTCTTATAACAAACTGTTACTATTATCCCCATTTTACACATGGACAGAGGGACAGAACAACCAAATGACTTTCTAAGGTCACTCAACCTGCACATGGCAGAGGCAAGATTAGAACGAGCTCCTTCCAACCTCTCCCCCATATCATGCTACTTTCTGCTTCACTACAGGATAAAGGTCCCACCATGGCATCATGTAGTTGCAGAAAGAGCATGGCCTCTAAAGCTAGACGTGCCTGTGTTCAAATGCTGGATTCACCGCAAAACCTCCATGTGACACTTGCCAGTTGATCTAACCCTAGGAAGACAAAAATATTTCCATCTGAAAAATGGAAAGAGTGCTCTTCTTTCAGAGCTAATATGGGGACACGAGAGAACACATGCAACTGGAAAAAAAATCAATAAATGATAGCTTCAGATCAATAACTGATAGCTCCAGATCATAACATGAGCATTGTCAGATGGCCAGGGTCACGGGAATCCCTGTTTCACATCCTGGTTTGCAGTCCCCTCCCCATCACTTGCAAGAGAGAGCACTGGGCTATAGGAATAGAATTACACCAGGGCATATTGATTGCTGGAACTGTAGAAAGTTAATAATCTAATTTCCCTTTCATTTCCCCTCCCTCTTACCACTCAACTCCTCTCATGGCAGCAGAGAATGGCATAAAATGCACTGCTTGAGAAATTCGACCGGAAATAACTCGGCATTGTTGATCCACACACTGCCTATAATTTGGGGTTTGATTGATTCTCAGTTTGGAGATGCCAGGTTGAGAGAAGAAAATCAAATTTAAGTTAAATTTGGAATTGAATCAATCACACTGTACAATGAAGAAAACAGATCTAACCTCATCAGACCAGTGTGTGCAGAAAACTTAGAACTGCTATACTTCCATTGATTCCTTCCCCCCTGATATCTCTGGGGGACAAGAGGCTAGGTCCCCAGATGAGAAATCATTTATTTCTTTAAATGGCATATGGGGTTGGGGTGAGGGACATGGACTCAAAGAGCCCGGTAGGGCGGAGGAGGCCAATAGGTAGAAAGGTCACTTAGAATAGGAGAAAGGGCCCAGGTTTTGGTTTTAAACATGGATATTTAAATCCAGATTCTTCCATTTAATAACTATCTAACTTGCGGCAAGTTCCCTACACTCTCAGAGCCTCAGTGTTCTAATCAGTGAAATGGCAATTATAACCCCTAATGAGTGATAAAGCTGTTTAGATTAAATGTGAAATCATAATTGTAATATTACACACATGTACTTTATCTTTCCTTTCATCTCAAGTCTTCTTTTCTTTTTTAATGTTTATTTATTATAGAAAGCGACAGAGACAGTGCATAAGCTGGGGCGGGGCAGAGTGAGAGAGGGACAGAATCCGAAGCAGGCTCCAGGCTCTGTGCTGCCTGTGCTGTCAGCACAGAGCCCAACTCGGGGCTCAAACCCACAAGCCGTGAGATCGTGATCTGAGCTGAAGTCAGACGCTCAACCAACTGAGCCACCCAGGCGCCGCTCATCTCAAGTCTTCAAATTCCCACTGCCTACAGATGTCAGAAGGACATCTGGCTCTTCGGCATAAGCTGGGATTCTGGCTTTTATACTTAGCTGCTGGCCTTCATGGACAAGTCACCTTAGTCCTCTAAGCCTCAATGTCCTTATCTGAGAAGCAGTTGATTCAATAAGTACTTATTTAATGTGCATCTACTATGTGCATCTACTATGTGCCCTCCTATTATTTATGGTGTCTGTGTGTCTGAACATGTTAGGTGTTCAATCAATGTCTATTTAATGAATGAGAGAATGAATGAATGAGTGCTTAACTACGGTTCTCCATTCTACCAAGAGATGTCAGTACTGGAATACTGTTACTGGCTCTTTTCTAGTCAAATGTATGCATTCACTTGCTTTGGAAATGATTGGTACCCCCCCCCAACCTTTCTAGCCAGAAATCATATGAAAAGCCCTTGAGAGGCTGCTAAACCTCATGCATATCAGAGTGGCCACTGCAGATTGCTGGTGTTCCCCACTAACTTCACTGAATGCCTCATGGGATCGATCCCTGCCTCACCTGAGCTCTGGCACCTCTGTGCTTCTTTGTGTATTTCTGGAAACAAAAACTGGGACATATAGTCTGACAAGTACAAGTGTCACATTGGAGGCAGGAGGGAAGAATATTTACAAGTGTGACTTTCTGAGAACTCTACATAAGGTGGCCCCCTATCCTCAGCCTTGCCTGTGGCTGGATTGTATACATACTACTTTAGCGCGATGTGTCAATAGGGGCATTCTACTCCTCCCCTTAGCCCCCACTTTGCCCAACTGGAGCCAAGTCTCTCCTCATCTCCTTCTCTGTATCTTTGTCATGAACTACTTTCTTGTATTCTCTGGCTCTTTGACCTTGGCACTCTCAAATACACGGTATCCTTGAAACCTTCTGTAATTTTCCCAATCTTCCATCTTTCATAGGGTTTTCCTTTGTAAGATCTGTGCGGGCGTTCATCCAGTCTACATATACTTCCAGAGACAGCAAACTCAGCATCTATGAAGCAGCAGTTCTCCTCTCAGATGGCTGTACTCAACAGCCCTGGACTCTCACTCTACTACCACCAGCTTCTGCTGCCCAGGGCAAATAAGATGAGTTAATACCTCCTCTTCAGGAGGAGCTCTTTAGTTAGATAATGGTGGCAGCTAGCTTGTCTTGAGCCTTCTTTCCTCCAAACCAAGTATTGCTGGCTTTACTTTATTTATATAAAATCATATGTTGAGTCACATTATTAAACTTTGTACAGAGTTTCTTTTTTACAATGACTTTCCCAGCAGAGAATATCACCACCGCCACCATCACCACCATCAATGCCATAGCCATCATCATCATCATCATCATCACAAATATTTATGAAAACATTTATGTATCTGACAATAAAACTAAAGATTTTTCACATAGTATCTAAATTAGTCTTCATAGAAACTTCATAAAGATTTTTCACATAGTATCTAACTTAGTCTTCACAAAAACTTCAGGAGGTGCTGTCTATCGTCACCTATATTTTGCACATGAGGAAGCAAAGGGCACCACTTGCCAAGGGCCAATGTAGCTTAAAGTTTATATGGCTGAAATGAAAACTATTTGGCTTCAGAGTCCGAGTTCTTAGCCTCTATAACTTCTCTATCAACATGCCAGATATGGTCTGAACAGTGAATGTTCAACCCTAACTGTCAAGCTGCTTACAGACCTCAGCTTTCCTTGGAGCCCTGGGGTTACCATAGGTGGACACATAGTGATTTTATCATCCTACCTGATGATGACCACAGGTCTTCAAGGGAAGTTCTCCACATCACCAGAGGGGACAAGGAGAGAAGATGGTGACAGGGACAGCGTGGATAGCTCTTTCTCTTCCTTTCTGACCTCCAAAAAATACTACGTGGCCTCAACTAGTTCAGTGTGCTACTGTGAGGCCCCTGGGGAACACATTTGATGTTGGAGAACAAGAAGCCAGAGGCACCGTAAGACTGTCCTGAAGGAAAGGGACGGAGCAGCAAGACTGTCCTGAAGGAAGGGGACGGAGCAGCAAGGACCTGAAAGCAGTTCCATTCCCAGGTCAGAAAGCTGCTGGGACTGCTCGTTCTATCCAGAAGGACACCATTACGGGTGCCAGGCCAGGCATAAGAATGTTTTGTCTGGTGCCAGATGTACTCATGATCCAGTATGAAATACGCTCAGGTGCATGACCTGTCAAGATGCCAAATGCTATGTTGTATGTGCTTGCTGTTATCAGACACATAGCAAAATAAAAGAGGCTGGAGCGGGGAGACAGATGCTTTGGCTCCTGGAGAGTCTTAGCCCCCGGCTTTGTAATTCTCTCGTCACTGCACCTTTGGGACCGGTCTCTCTTTCAATTTGTCTGGCTCTGCTCCATAAGTAAAGCTTGGACTGAGGCATCCTGTTGAAGATAAAGCCACTGGTGGCAGACACGGAATGGGGCTACAGACGGCAGGCTCTTAGGATTTCTCTATGGCAGTTACAGATGGCTGGCCTTGAAGTATGAATGTACCTTTAAGGTGATGACGGTGGAGATGGTAACAATCGCACTGGTGACAAAGATGGCACAGATGGTGCCGTGTTGTTTCCCTTCTTAGGAGTTTACAAATTATTCTCAAATATCTCATTCACTTTTCACCAAGATTCTATGTAATAAGCATTGGTATTATCTCCAGTATACAAGTGAGGAGTCCAACACTTAATGGTGAACTCATGCTTAGACATCAGAGGACTAACTGGGCCTGAACACCACATCTCTGGCCCACAAGCCTAGTGCCTTTTCACGACACTACACCCGGGTCTCATGGGTGAGGTGTGAAGGCAGGATTAGAATCCATGCTCTCATCTATGGACCAACTGACCACACAAGTGCATCTAAATGTCCCAAAGAGCCACAGCAGTATTTCTCACCAAACATCTTGAAAACAAAATTTCCATTTTCAAGAAATTCTGGGACGTGCTGCATTCTATATTCACCTCTTAAACTACTAGAGTATGCATATTTACATATCTGGTATGAAAATCTCTGAGAAGGCCTACATTTTATTCTCTTTAGCACAATTTAACCTGATGTTCCCCAAAAGTATTCATATACTACAGAGCCATTATTCTATGAAACAAAGTAGGAAAAACAATGAGCTACTTTAAAAATGTATACAAAAGTTGCTATTAATTGTATCAGCACATCTCAATAATTAACTGTTGCCCCTCTCCCAGGCACTGTGTTAAAGATTCTGTTTACATTTGCCTATAGGCTTCTCAACAGCCTTGCAAGGCAGAGATTGCCACCTCTATCTAAAGATGGGAAAACCAAGACTTAACCACTGGGAAGTGATAGAGGAAAATTTCCTGGTCCGTCTTGTCTCACTCCAATGTACATATGCTTCTGGCTCCTAAGCATGAAAAGAAAATGGTAACCCAAAAAGATATCTGCACCCCATGTCCACACCAGCATTCTTTACTAGAGCCAAGACATGGAAACAAGCTAACAACCCATCAGCAGACGCATGTATGCACATATATATACACATGCATACAATGAAATATTATTCAGCCATAAAAAAATGAGAAAATCCTGCCACTAGTGACAACACGGATGGACCTTGAAGGCACAATGCCTACTGAAATAAGTCAGAGAAAGACAAATGCTGTATGATCTTACTTATATGTGGAATCCAAAAAGGAACAAAAATGAAAATAAACTCCTATAAAAGAGATCAGCCTTGTCATTACCAGAGACAGAAGGTGGGGAGGTGAGGAATAGGAGGAAGGTGGTCAAAATATACAAACTTGCACTTTTAAGATAAATACGTACTAGGGGTGTAACACACAACATGGTGACTAGAGCTAACACTGATGTATGGTATATAGGAAAGTTACTAAGAGAGGAAATCCTAAGGGATCTCATCACAATGAAACCATTTTTTTTCTTCTTGCTTTTTCTTTTCATTGAATTTATTTGAGATGATGGATGCTGACTCTATTTATTAGAGTAATCATTTCACAAAATATGTAAGTCAAACCAATATGCACTGTACACCTTGAACTTACACAGTGATGGATGTCAATTCTATCTTAACTGGAGGGAAAAAAACTTGTTTACAGAACATGGAATTTTAGAGTAACAGAAAATACATGCAAAGAAGGAAAAGAGGCAGGCACAAGGGGCCAGTTTGAAAGGTTAAAGACTATTCAACTGATAGTTAGCGGCCTGATGGAACGCATTAGGGGAGGGAAAAAAGATACTGCACTCGGTCTATGAAACTATAGTGTGCAGAGAGAAAACATGGTGCAATTCAAAGAGCTAAGGTTCTAGAAAGGTTCACAAATAAATGGGAATGAAGGAAGGAAAGGCGGAGCTTGGTTTTCAGAGCCACAGGTGATCATCAGCTGGTACAAATAAAAATGTTTTTTTTAAACACTGGTGCTTGATCTCTGTGTTTACCTTCTTAAACTGTGGGCTGTTTAGCAGCACCACCACATTTAGCCCACACCCCTCACGGAACGGGGACTCGCAGAGAAGAGCTGGGGACCAAGTAATGGGTGCCAAGGGACAGAGCAAAGAGCAGCCACATGTTTCCATGGCTACGAAGGAAGATCGGGACCAATCGTCTCCCATTTCCATGGAAGGCACATTTTTAGCTGCTTTTTCTCAGAGCTTGCCAAAAAAGTCACTATTCTGTTCTCCAGAAAGATGCCACTGGATGTTGGTCCAAGGTTTGTGAAAGTAGGAGGACAGAAACAATGTTTATTGTATATCTAATATTTACTAGGTCAGTTGTGTTGTCCTTTACCTACAGAATCTCCTCCACTCTGTACGTCTACTGTAAATTCTAGGCAATGCTGCTGCTTTCTGATACTGGAGGAAATGGAAACTCAGAGAGGTTAATTCATTTCCCCAATGGCTCTTAATTACTAAGGGCAGAGAGAGAATATAAATCAATCTATCAACTTCCAAACTCAATGTTTCTTCCATTACATCACACTGCCTCTAAAGGAAGGGGTTCCATCAAATCTCTGTGCTCCTTCCTCCTCACATCTTTGTCCTGATTCTCAGACTGCACTTGAGAAATAATGGGAAACAAGGCTTTGTCTGAACCTTTCACTGCACTTCTATTTGGCTGTATCTTTCTTTGTGACCGGCTGCATCCATTCCCCACAGCCATGTGTTGCTCTTCCTACTTTTATCAACATGTGTAAGGCAGACCTACTTAAAAAGTATTTTTATTTTTTGAAAATAATCTCTATGCCCAATGTGAGTCTCAAATTCAGAACTTTGAGATCAAAAGTTACATGCTCTTCTGACTAAGACAGCCAAGTGGCCAAAAAGGCAGACTTACTTTTTAAGGACAGAGAGTTCCCATCCCCTGGAAGTCTGCCCTAACTCATAGAAACCCCATACCTCTCTGGACTCCTGCCACAAGTATCACCTGTTCTAATATGAGTCACAGTATCTCAGATTTACAGAGAACTAAAAAAGAGCTTTGACCCTAACAAATTACACAGTACGAATAGCTCCCGTGGTCATCCAAGCTGTGTTTGAACATCACCTACACTGGGAGCTTGTTAGCTAAAAAGAAAACCAATTTCATCGGTGATGGTGATGGTGATGGTGACGGTGATGATGATGTTCTTTCATTTTTCGAGCAGTTACTATGACATGCGGTGCTAAATATGTTAGATATTACTTTATTTGATCAATCATAAAATTTTGTTAGTGCATTTTTCAAATAAGGAAACTTTAATCTATCCCAAGACTAAAAGGCTATTGAGAAGCAAAACCAGGATTCAAACCCAGATCTAGACCCCAAAGCCTTAACAATGTACCATGAAGTGTTCCGTCAGTGTTGACCTTCCATATTAAGACTGTCGATGTGAAATGAAAATCTACTCCTAGAGCCAAAACCAGCTAGACATGTTCCTGTCCTGAAGATTCCATTTCACTTCGTTCAGGCAGCCCTTTGGGCTTGAAGTTGGAAAACAGGCTCCCCATACCTCTTTTGCCTCAAACTTATACTCTGTCTTTTGACTCCCACATGCAGGAAATAAGCACGGAGCCAGAAGAGACAGCCATGAGTTGAATCCATTATGCTAACGGTTAGAAGGAGGACAGGAGAAGAGCACTGTCCTGAGTCATAATGTCCAGAGCCAGACCTAGATCCCATTGGTTCCAGCTCCCACAGCAATGTTTCTCAGTTCACCATTTGGGATAGTCATCACTGGTTCCTACCTTAACCGATATCTCGTGGAACAAATACAGTGCATCTGGCACTCTCTGTCCATGTGACGCTGTCCACAGTGTCCCACAAATGACTGTATGTCAGATGGGCTCTACTAGGATTCTTTAGGTCAATGTTAACATACAATCAAAATGAGCCATAGCCAAATATTCCCACAAAACAACCCCGAGAGACTGGTGCAATGTCTAAAAGCACAGCAGATTAGGGTAATGGGAAGAACATGGTCTTTGGAGTTGAAGAAACTTAGGTTCAAATCCCAGCTCTGTTATTTTCTAGTTGGCCTTTGGAAAGTCTCATTATCCTCATATGTAAAATGTGAATGACATCTACTCCACAGCATTGTTAGAAAGATCAAATAGAAAAATACATTGCATAGTGGGTACCCAATGAATAGCAGCCATGATCATGAGCATGATTATGATCACCATGATCAGCATGATCATGATCATGATCATCATCAGATGTGAGACCAGCGAATGTATACCTCAGCCTTTGTGTCCCAGAAACTATTTGCATAAATTCACAATGGCTCAGAAGTGGAAGAAAGGCCATATAGCTGGAAGGACAGTGAGTTTTCAGTGAGAGAAGGTTTAAACATATGTAGAGCTCCTAACATATGCTAAGCTGCTGCTGGACCCTTTGGATCCATTATTCAGTTTGCTCCTCACAACAATCGTTGGCTTCCCATTTTATGGATCAGGGAAGTGAAGCTCAGGGAAGAGAAGTGGTTTGCTCAAGGTCACTCACCTCGTAAGCTGCAGAGCTGGTAATGTAACTCGGGATGTGTGATGCTATAAACAGAACACAGACAAGTAGTCCATGCTCTGAGAAGATAATGAGGGTTGGACCAGAGATTATGTCAGGAGAGGGCACTTGTTAAAGGACACCGGGCATTTAGCCTTGATGCAAAGAAGACCCAGGCAGACGGGCCACTTGAGGGGGATGTCACAGAGGACATCCAGACATAGAAAAAAGGAAAACCAATAGATATTCCACAAGTGCAACTTTGAGAACCAAGGCCCTGGTCTAGGTGCTTGACTTGCATGGTTTCACCCAGTCCTCAAAACAACCCTTTGCGTGAAGCACCACGGTCTCCATTTTATAAATGAGGAAAATGAAGCCCAAATGAGACACTTGTTCCAAGCTGCACAATCTGAGGCGGAGCTGGGATTCTACCCAGGTCTGCGTGACCCCAGTGACATCTGTAATCTCCTTGCATCACATCGAGGCTCATTTACCATCAGGGCCTCCAGAGGGTCTAAGGAACGAGATGGAACTTTCGCCCAAGAAGCACATTGTAAGACCAAGGATCTTCTCGGCACCGGAGCCCCTGTTCTTACAAAGGAAGGAACTAGGTCCCTGCAGGGAACAGAGGATTCTGTCCTTTCTTGGGTGGAGGAGTTTGGCTGCTAAGCACCTGGGGACTTTATTAGACTAAACACACCTGTCTCAAGATCTTTAAATAGAAGGGCATTTTTCCCCTGGTTTTCCAATCCATTGCCTTCTCTTCAGACCACTAACATTTCAGCAAAAGCACATTTGCATTGTGTTTAAACAGCCATTTGGAGATAAACAGCTTTACCTTTAGACCTCTGAGAAGGGACTATAAAGGAGAATAAAAGAGGGAAAAAATGAGAGCGGAAAGAATGTTCCTGTTCAATATTTCTGCCCAAGCACATTTCCATACAGAGGCCTCTACCCATTTCAGGCTGACATTCTGTGCCCAAACCTTTTCAAGCTTGCTGGTTGAAACATGCCACCCACAAAAGAACAAAAGAACAATAGTGGTCTTAGCCCAAGGGACATGTCGGACTCACATTCTGTGTTGTCCTTTAGTGGCCAGGAAGTGCCTGGGGCCTGTGCAAAGCTCTCTGACCTGGGGGACAAGAGACCAAAGCTGATCATCGCTCTGCCATTATTCACCATGCAACCTTCAGCAAAATCCCTCCCCTCCCTGGATGTCTGTCTCCCAGTCTATAAGAGGAGGAAATCATTCACTCAACAAATATTTCTTGAAGGCCCGTTCTGCACTGAAATCTGTGCTCTGGGCTGGGGATACAGAGATCAGAGCCACCAAGGGTCTCAATGTGCAATGGGGTAACAGGCTCCAAACAGAGAATGTAATGCAAACAGACTGCCATGATGACAGAAGCCACTGCAGAAAAGGGGACCCCCCAATCCAGGCTTGGGCATCCAAGAACCATTCCTGAGAGCTGAGGCTTGTAACAAGAGAGTTACCAGAGTGGAATGACGGGCGTGGGGTCCAGGAGATGGGTGAACAGGACACCAGGAGATGGGTGAACAGGACACGGCGCATCAACTGGAGTGGCAGGGGCAAGAGGCACATGGAGTAAGTACAATGTTGGCAGAGGAGGCCAGGGGGTGGGGGAGGGAGCAGCTTACAAAGGAAGTGGGCTTTATCCTAGACGATACTTCATGGCCTTTCAGGCCAAACGTCCTGGCACTGTGCAAATGCCGAACACATCCTCATTTGTTCACCATGTCAGCAGAGATGTGTTAAGTATCTACTGAGCACCAGACACTGTGCTGGGTGCTGACGATACTGTAGGGACTTCACAGTCTCAAGGAGTGGGATCCAAAGACCTCATGACAAAGGATACAATCTACAAGTGTACCTCCGGGGTGGAAAACAAGGAGAGGTGCCTGGGTTAGAGGCAGAAATCTTATTCTTCAAAGACAGTTTATAAGAAAATCAGAGACAGGGTCCCTGGGTGGCTCAGTCAGTTAAGTGTCCGACTTCAGCTCAAGTCATGATCTCGCAGTTTGTTGGGCCCACGTTGGGCTCTGTGCTGACAGCTTGGAGCCTGGAGCCTGCTTTGGATTCTGTGTCTCGCCCTCTCTCTCTGCCCCTCCCCTCCTTGCACTCTATCTCTCCCTTTTTCTCTCAGAAATAAACATTAAAAATTTTTTAGGAAAATCAGAGGATGTTCACACCAGGAGGCTGAAGAAGATTCTGGATAGAATGTGAGAACCTGAAGCTGGCAATCAACCATTCTTCAAGTCTACAGGCATGAAAAAGCAGGAGTCCCCTGAAATGAAAGAAAGATATGGTAGAAGAAAAGGAAAGAGGGTGGGGGACAGAGGTAGGCTGCTTCTAAAATGGCTCCCCATGGTCCTGGCCTCCTGGTATTCACACTCCTGTGTAATCCCTTCTCCCACTGACTTGCTTCTGCGAAATGGAACACAACAGAAGTGTGGGATCTCACTTCCATGACTAGGGTACAAAAGGTTGGAACTCCCAACGCCTCACACTCTCTTTGCCCCTTTCTCACTTTCTTGCTCTGGTGAAGCCAGAAGCCATTTTGTCAGCTGCCAGATAGGACCACAGGACAAAGAAGTGACGGTGGTCTCTGGCTTATAGTCCCTTGTGGGACTGAAGCCTGCCAACGACCACATGAGGTAGCTGGGAAGCAGGCCCTTCCCCCACGTCGAGCCTTCAGAGGGCACCACAGCCCAGGTATATGACTTCACTGAAGTCTTGTGAGAAACCCTAAGCTTGAGGAATAGTTACCTGGTACCGGGGTCCCCGACCCACAGAATAAATGTCAGTTGAGGTAACGTGTCGATAAATAAACATTTGTTGAGATAATAAATAGATAATGTTATGTTTGTTGTTTAAAACTGAAAATTTGGGGGTCATTTGATATGGAGCCATAAAGAAGTAACACCAGGACCTACTTTAATGAATAAATGAGAAAGGCTGAAAAGTCTTCATCCCCAGAAGGAGACTCAAGGACTTTCAAGTTTAGAAGAGACCCCCTTTCAATTAAAAAGGGCGGCCTGGGTGGCTCAGTTAAGTGTCCAACTCTTGGTATCAGCTCAGGTCGCGATATCAGGGTTGTGAGTTCAAGCCCCACAGTGGACTCCACACTGGTACCTACTTAAAAAAAATAAAAATAAAAAGGTTCCCTGTGCGCTTGGTGTGTCACACCCTGGGCAACCTGAAGGGACTACAGTCAGGGAGGCGAGAATGTCCAGAGGAGACAGAATCACCCTGTACCAGGAAAAGGGCTAGGTTATTTTACTGAAGCCTCCACAACCTGGTAAGGTCTCTCGAGAGGAAGGAGACACCGAGCGTGCCTGACAAAATCAGGGCTGGCTTCCCAGCAGAGGTCATCTTTTTCATCTCGACAGAGGCATTTCTCTCTGGGAGACCCTAGGTTCGCACATCATCCCAGAAGTCACGTGGGTGAGTTGGTGACATGGAAGGCTTCTGAGCTCTGTGATCAGACAAAATAAGCTTGAAACCCAGCTCTGTAATTTCTTGATGGTTTGAACAGATGTAGGTAGGAAAAAGGAAGAGTTAGGAGCACAGCCCTGAGGATCTCACAGAGCTGGGATCAAGTACCAGTGCTTCTCATTCTACTTGAAGATGCTGGTGTGAGCGATCTGATCTTCCTAAATCCCAGGATTCCCATTTATAAAGCGAGAATAATTAAAATATCTACTTCACAAGATTACTTGAGCTAAAGCAACAGACTACCAGCACAGTGGCTGATGATAAGAAAGGCTCTGTAATTGTTAGCTACTATGGGTGGGAAAGTTACTTACCTTTTTGATGGCTCTTTATGTATTTCAAGCCCTCAGCACACTGCCTGGTATATACTGAGCACTCAGTGACCACCGGCTTCTGTACCTACTAATATTATCCGTGGAGGCCCAGGGAATCGTCAGGGTTCCTCCTAGACTATGGGCTGGCCAGCAATGACAGCCAAGTCACCCACTGTTGTATATTTATAAAAATGCTCCCTACCCCACCCCCAGGGGCACTTGGCTCCTTGTGCTAGGATGGAAGGGCACGAATTATTTCTGCAGAAGGAGTTGTACAGAGGCATCACTCAGGTAGAGACGGCAGGGACACGCCAGCAGTGGTTCCCTAAGTAACCGTAATTCAGGTGCTATACACACCTGGAGCTTCCTGCTCGTGCTGTTAAATTTATGGGACGGCAATAATAGTAACAACATTAGTGCGTATTTATTTATAAAATGCCCACACCTGAACAGCCTAAAGAGCTAAAATAGAAACCCTACTAAATTTTATAGAAACCTATGTATATATGTGAGGACGTGAATATGTGTGTAAGCAAAGAAGAATTGAGACTAGGATGTAGGCATGCTTAGAGGAGAGGTAACAGCAGCCCTGGGAATCATAACTATGAATTTCTTCTTCCATTTCAATCGTCAACCAGGACCGGCATTAGCAGGTTGCTTCCTCCTTGGTTTTCTAGGAGTCAGCAGCTCAAAGAACAGAAAATACCATGGTGAGAGTCAGCAGAGTTCAAATTCCCAGATTCACCACTTTCTGGCGACATGGCCTAGGATGGTCATTCTTTTTTTGTTGTATCAGGCAGGTTCCTCAAACGATAAAATGGGCTTAATGACACCTCAGTCCTACTTAAAGTCTAATGTGGGAGATGGGTACTCTCTCCCCTTCTCTCCTTTCCCTCGTATTTCAAACTACAAAAAACAGGGCATATATCAAAGGTTATTGCTTTTCTATAGACTAATCTCCCAACTGGCTCCTTGCAAAGTTTATTTAGTGAAATCCTATAAGCTGGGAGAGAGGAATGTAGACTGCTCTCCCCCTCCCCTGTGACTACACCTTCCTCAAGGGCATGAACCCTGCCTTAGTTTCTCTAGCACTGAACCTGTTACTGACTAGCAGCTAAATTAATATCTGGCTAATAAATAAATAGATGAATGAATGAGTGGACAGAGTCCCTAACCGATCAATCAGCATATACTGAGCATATAAGAGGGAAGAAGCCGGCTCTAAAAATACAGTCATTACCTCCTTGGTGAAGAGAATGAGCTAAGTCTGAGTTTGAGCTGAGGTATCACTTGGTCTCACAATAAAAATATTACAATAACTACCATGGTTAAGTGCTTAACTCTGCTGAGTCCTACACTAAGTGCTGTACATGGAATTCTCCAATCCTTATGACGCCATGTGATGGTGTTACTGTTACTACACCCATTTTACAGAGGAGAAAATCAAGTCCACATGAATGTAATTGCTACCTAACATCACAGAGCTAATAAAATGTGAACTGAAGAGGCTCACCCCGGAGGGCAGCCTTCAAAACTCTCTCCCACCCTGTTTGCCAAGAGACAGCCTTCTAACCCACAGGAGGAGATCTCTCAACCCAACATGGCCAATTCTCCAACACTGCTAGGCCAAGGGAGCCAGACAGAAACAGATGTGGCCTTCACCCTCGTGAATTCTTCAATCTGTAAGGGGTGGGAATTTACAGCTGTGAACACATCATTTTGTACTCGGATTCATGCTAGGACAGAGAAGGCCAGTGTAGGACAAGAAGGCACAGCATAAGGGCTTTTTTAAAAAAGGGACAGTGAAGCCCAGTCCTGACAGTAGGAAGGAAGGAAGGAAGGATGCATGTTCCAGGGTGGGATACAGTAGGGTTCCTGGAAGAGAATGTGTCACTACCAGAGTGGCCGTGAGGATCAAGAGGTGACACGACCCGACAACGGTGACAACATTGGGGATGGAGAGGAGTTGCTGGTTCATGGCAGATCAGCTCTTCTGGAAAGCGGGGATGGGAGGGCATCGGCAGTGTTTGAACATCTATACCCAAACTCTACGTCAACAGATCATCTCATTGCCACAGAGAAGTTCAGATACGTGCACAGTAAAAGGATGTTGTGTCCTTCCTGTTTTAGGGCTAAAGATGTATTTCCTACCTTCCTCTCCAGTCTTGATTATTCCTTATCATTCAAGTGTTTTTTTTTATTCCTCAGTCAACAAATATGCACTGAGTTTCTATATTCCATACACGGGCCCAACTGTGCCAGGCACTGGAGATAGACAGAAGGACCAGACAGTAACTCCTAAGAGATACACCCTGGCTTGCTGCTGGGACTGGGGCAATCGTGTGCTGGAACAGACTCCGTTTGGCTCCTAAGAGTTCAATGCTAAATACCCAGGGATGTTGCACGGTAGTTGTTAAACCTAATGACTTGAAATTGGACATGGTAGAAGAATTTATACCTTGGAAATTGGCAAGTGCTACAAATAAGGCTTTTTACATTATTATTCTTTTCTTCAGTGAGCCAGCTTGCCAGCATACCGATGGGTTGATCTAGTTGCCTCGATGGGTCACACAGTCTGATAGTTTCTCTTCGGAGTTCAGAGAAATCAAAACTATTTCTGAAAACTATAGACTCGGGAGTCAGAGACACCAGGGTGTGTATCCTGCTGGGACCACTCACTGATGATCCATGTTAGGTAACTTACTTTACCACTCCGACCCTCATTCTCCTGCCTTGAAAATGGAGATAATGTATACATACTATACTTGCAAGTGCTTTGGACAGCGCCCAGTACTTTGTAAGCACTCAATGACTGATAGGCATTACTATTTCTTTTGCTTAACAACAGTTTTTGTGTATCTTTTAACAATACATTATATTTGGGGCGCCTGGGTGGCTCAGTTGGTTAAGCATCCGACTTCAGCTCAGGTCATGATCTCACAGTTTGTGGGTTCAAGCCCCGCGTCAGGCTCTGTGCTGACAGCTCAGAGCCTGGAGTCTGTCTTCGGATTCTATGTCTCCCTCTCTCTCTGACCCTCCCCTGCTCACGCTGTCTCTCTTTCTCTCTCTCAAAAATAAATAAATAAATAAATAAATAAATAAGTAAATTAAAAAAATTAAAAATACATATTTAATTCCAGTATAGTTAATATACAATTGTGTGTGTGTACAGTTTCAATTGTACAATATAGTTTCAAGTGTACAATATAATGATTCAAAAATTCTACACTCTACTAGGGGCTCATCATAAGTGTACTCTTACCCGTCACCTGCTTTACCCATACCCCCAACCCTCTCCCATCTGGGAACCATCAGTTTGTTCTCTATATTTAAGAGTCTGGTTTCTTGTTTGTCTCTTCTATTTTTTTCTTAGTTCATTTGTTTTCTTTTTAAATTCCACATGTAAGTGAAATCCTATGATATCTGTCTTTCTCTGACAGATTGATTTCACTTTGCATTATACCTGCTAGATCCATCCATAGTGTGGCAAATAGCAAGATCTCATTCTTTTTTTACGGCTGAATAATATTCCACTGTGTATGTGGGGGGGGTGTATCTTTCTCTATCTATCTATCTATCTATCTATCTATATATATATATATATCTTCTTTATCCATTCATTGATCAATGGACACTTGGGCGGCTTCCATAATTTGGCTCTTGTAGATAATGCTGCAATAAATATAGAAATGCATGTATCTTTTTGAATTCGTGTTTTTGTATTTGGGAAATACCGACTCATGGAATTACTGGACATCGTAGTTCTATTTTTAACTTAAAAATTTTTTTAATGTTTTTTATTTATTTTTGAGAGAGAGAGAGACTGAGCGAGTGGGGGAGGGTCAGAGAGAGAGGGAGATACAGAATCCGAAGACAGACTCCAGGCTCTGAGCTAGCTGTCAGCACAGAGCCCGATGCGGGGATCAAACCCATGAACCGTGAAATCATGACCGGAGCCGAAGTCAGACGCTCAACTGACTGAGCCACCCAGGCGCTCCTATTTTTAACTTTTTGAGGAACTCCCATGCTGTTTTGCACAATGGCTGCACCAGCGTGCATTCCCGCCAAGACAGCAGAGAACCCTTGATATGCCTTATTGTTGCTCTTCTTTTTCCTGTTATTTCCTAGTGTACACCCTCAACCATTTTACTCTTGATTGTCCTTAGTAGAATCTAGCCTTCACTTACACACTTCCTGGAACCAGGGATCTCACAACTCTCAATGCAACTCATTCCATCTCTGGTCAGTTCTGGGTATTACAAAGATCTCTGTTAACTAGAAAACAGTGTAATTTCTACAACTGTCTTCACTTATTTAACAATGTGCTGTGCAAACATTTGCTACAAGCATATTAAATTATTCAAGTTGCATCAAGGTCAGAGACCAAAACAATCAATGATGCAATATAAATTCTGTCTACTCTCCCGATGAACTTGTATAAGGAGAGCGGCTCTGGAAACAGAAGGCCCGGATTTACATTCCAGCCTGAGGTTTACTAGGTGCATGACTTGAGGCAACTGTCATAACATTGGCCTTCATGTCCTCATCTGTACATTTGTGCTCTGAGGATCTTTGCCGAAGATCAAATTAATTAACATGCCCTCCATGCTCAAAATAGTTATCTGGTAGACACAAGTTAAAAATGTCCCATGATACAGGGGAGGGGACATTGTTTCTGAGTGTCCCTGCCATGCTTTGTAGTAAGTACTAAGGGCATAAAAATAAATAAGAAACAAGACTGCACATGCCAGCCATGTAGGAAAAGCGACATTAGCGACAGGTCCCATTTTTAAAGGGATGAACTGAGGTTCAGGATGCCAAGACATTTGTCCCCCCCCAGAAAAAAAGTATGTGAGGGGTGCCTGGGTGGCTCAGTCGGTTAAGTGTCCGACTTCGGCTCAGGTCATGATCTTGGGGTCTGTGAGTTCGAGCTCCACGTCGGGCTCTGCTGATAGCACAGAACCTGGACACTGCTTCAGATTCTGTGTCTCCCTCTCTCTCTGCTCCTCCCCCACTCACACTCTGTCTTTCAAAAATGAATAGATATTTAAAAATTTTCCAAAAAAAGTATGCGTGCTCTGAAAAAAAAAAAGGTCAAGGTCATTGTAGCTCACCATGCAGCCTACTGGAGTCCACAGAGAACGTGACTGTGTGGCAGCGTGGGATCAGAACAGCCCATTTTCACGCTGGCTTCTTCCCTTCACTACATCCTCCCCTTTACTGAGCATTCATTCTTGCTTACTCAGACTTGGCCCAATTCCTGTTCAATCTCTTCTTCTTTTTTTAATGTAAAGATATCCTCCTACCCACCCCCATCAGCTTTGCTAATTTGTAGGTTAGTTTTATTATTCCAAACATTTACATAGGCTCATCGGGGAGAGGCTGTCTTTCTGTTTCTAGGTGGTGTCTTTGCACACAGATAATTTAAATGCATCTTAAGTGTCCAGCTTGAGCCCTTGACACGCGGGAGGGAGTCAAGTGGGTAAATCCTGAAGTTAGTGGGAGGCTGTAAATCGTGTATTCCAAATGCACATTATGTGATTTGTTGTATAAATTATTAATGCCGGTCCAGGCTGTGGCTTGTTTACATTCTCTGAACAAGGAAATAAATACTGTCATCCTTGAACTTTCAGTGGGAGAATGAAGAGGGACACAGGCCCCTAATTCAGTCCTCAGAAGATTTTCTTGTCCCTGCACTACGAGAGAAGGAGGAAGGAAGAGAGGAGGGGAGGAAACATTTGGAAATGTACTGTGTGCCACACAGTACAATCGTTTCTTCACCCACATTATTTTCCTAAACCTCATCACTACACTATTAGTATATTTCCACATACCAACGCAAGGGGCCCAGATACTCTGTGTTACTTGTCCAAGGCCATGCAATTGATAAGTGGCAGAACCAGGACCTTAAGCCAAGTGTAAGTTCCAAGGATGAGCCCTCTCTCATGCAGCATATTGAACTCAGCACAGCAAGAAGCATGACTACGTTGGAGGCCAACTCCAGCAGGGTTGGCCCTGTGGTGAGGCTCCTGAGGGGTCCAGCCTGCCCACATCTCCATGCCCATGGATGGATCAAGGTGTCATCTACCCCTGTCTATGGCCTGATCCAATCACCATTGGAGTAATTTCTCTTCTTGGAGAAGAACAAGGCCACCACTATCACTAGACAGCCACCCTTAAACCACTCAACTATGCCTAGCACCTGCAAGGGAGTTCTCTTGGGGCGCCTAGGTGGCTCGGTCAGTTGAGTGGCCGGCTCTTGATCTTAGCTCAGGTCTTGATCTCAGAGTCATGAGTTCAAGCCACACACATTGGGCTCTGGGTTGGGCTCCAGGCTGGGCATGAAGCCAACTTAAAAATAAAATAAAATACAGTAAAAGAAAGCTCTCTTTCAACAGCACTTCCATCTTATTGAGCAGACATAGCTTTGCCTATTCCCTGGTTCATAATCCTTTATGGAGATTATTAAAAATACAGTGCTCTGGGCTCTACATAACAAGAATCCCAGGAGGTACAGTCCAGAAATCGGATTTTTAAACTTACTTTTCCCACTGGAATTATTAACCATTGTTCCTGCAGATGGAGAATCAGAGAAAGGTTGTTTTAAAACCACATAGAGATAAGCTATACATTCAGCGGGAATCTGTTCAAGTTCCAAGCCATGCCCTTGGGTGCCCATGGATGCTGACACCATGGTGAAGGTGTGTGTGTGCGTGTGCACATGCACACACACGCACGTCCATGTTAAGCCTGCTCTTCTAGTACACTACGGAAATACAGAGGATGTATTTTGTTAAAATTAACTTCATAAAGGATATTTATGCGCAGTGAATGCAATACTTTTCATATTTCTTATTTATAACAGGTTAATTAGGCTTGTAGATAAGACTGGAAACATAATCCTTATTCATAATCCTAGCAATACGCAGGAAGACTAGGGATCCAGAAAACCTTTTGAGGGGCTAGCCATGCCTCCAAACCATGACTTTTACTATTGCTATAACTCAGGCACAGCAGAGTAGAGATTAAACAGAATGCTCGGTGCAGCATCGGAAGCTAACAAACTCTGTTCCATTCTCTTACTTCAAGTGCACGCCAGAGTTAAGTACAATTTTTACAGAATAGCCTTAGAATGCAACCACATTAGTTGATGCAGATTTGTTATGTACTTGATATGTCAGGTATAATCTTCATTCAAATATGTCACATGGTAAAGTGCCAACTAGTGCTATTCTTAGAAACAACCACAGTTTATAACCTTGACACCTTTAAGGTACACTTCTTCAGGTTAAGGAACCATTTAGGGGCTCACCTGGGCACCTGCTGGGTACCTTTGTAGTCCTGTGATACTGCTGATCCATTAGGAGGTAAGTCAACTTTTCTGGGCCAGCCTAGGAACTTTGCCCTTATCTGTTTGTTTTTTATAAGAAAGCCTACTCTGCATGCCAAAAGATGTTGCAAACAAATCCCCATGGGCTCCTAGGTAGTATAGCTAGGGGTTGAAGCAAAAACTTACTAGGGGCGTTACGAGCCGCAGACCCACAAAAGCTGGATGAAGGCAATGTTCACCAAGAGCTATAAATAGTGTGTGCCAAGTGACCCTAACAAGCTCTTCTATCCACTGGGGCTGCTCCAACAGCTTTCTCTTTCGGATACATGAAAGCAGCCGAAAGGATTGTTTTCCCAAGAGCTTTTTGGCTGCCCTGAGCGTGTCAAGGGACTTTGCTGTTTCTAATTATCTCCCTTTATGTTCAGGCCGAGACTTGTTAATACAATAAACTGGCGTCTCCAGGATGCGCTCACAACGCAGAAATGTCTCAAGGTGTTTTACAAGCAGAAGATCATGTTAAATCAAATCAAATACCAATTAAAGATTAACAACGGTGTTAGAGGGCTGTTATCACGGTCCAGCCAGGGCCGCTGGGATGGCTGGTGTTTCCTCCAAGCTGCTGTGGTCCGGCTCCTGTCCAGATTGCTATTTCGGGATCTACTGGGCAAAGCAGTCTTTGCCTGAGTCCCAGGGCCCCAGAATATCAACATCGAAAAGATGTTCCATATCATCTCAGCTGAGCCCTGCTCTTTCAAATGGGGAAACTGAGGTCTAGAGAAAAGGGTTGACCTAGCATCACCCAGCAAGAATCCAAGCTCCCTGAGATGCTCCAAAGAGTCCCCTGTCATTGACAGAGAACCCCACCGGGCTGATTTCTAACATCTATGAAACTGCTTCCTGCTTGCAAGTGGTTGAACTATAGCCCCCAAAAGATCTGTCCATCTCGCAATTCGAGCTTATTGGGAAAAAAAAAAAATACATCTTTGCCGACGTATTTAAGTTCAGGATCTCAAGATGAGATCATCCTGAATTTAGGCTAGGCCCTAGATCCAATGACTCAAGTCCTTAAAAGAGAAAGACAAAGGGAGACATGAGACATTCAGAGGAGAAGGCCTCGTGAAGACAGAGGCAGAGACTGGAGTGATGTAGTCACAAGGTGGCTGGCAGCCACCAGAAGAAGGCAGAGAGGCATGGGATGGATTCTCTGTCAGAGCTTCCAGAAGAAATGCATTCGGCCAATACCTTGAGTTTGGACTTCTGGTCTCCAGAACTAGGGAAGAATGTTTTTGTTGTTGTAAACCACCAACTTTGAGGTAATTTGTTACAGCAGCCTCAGGAAACCGATCCTTGCCTCCGTCTGGAATGTCCTTCCTCACCTCTTCCATATGGTGAGTACCTACTTTTCTCTTAAGATCCAGTTGTAATATTGCTACCAGCCTGTGTGTGAGCCTTCCTGACTTAGCCTCTATCTAGAACTGGCCCCACCCTCCTTGGTCTCCCCCAGTATATACGCCCATAAAATTCCTGTGAGTGTCTGTAATTCAAAAATTTAGTTACCGGTCCCTTCCCTCTACCAGATTCTGGGTTTGTGTAGAGTACGGGCCACATCTTAATCAGTGTTGGGCCCAAAACCTAATCATGCCCATACAAGTGTTTAGGAAATGTCAGTCAAATCAGTATGAGCATAAATGAATGACTTAATCATTGTTCTCTTTCTTCCTTTCCAATTATAGAAACCCATACTCACTGCATTCCATGCCTACTTAATCTCCCCCCATCCCCTAACTTGAAGACTATTAAAACATAAACTTGGAGAGTTTCAGGCCCAGACATGAGGCAGTATAATGTCAAAGACAGAAGCACCAGCTTTGGGATTAAACACACTTAAGTGTATGCCCTGACTCTATCACTTTCTAGGATTCTACCACTTTATAGTAAGGAACTCAATCTTTCTGAACTTCAGAGCCTTCACCTTTCAAATGTAGATAAAAGATTAAATAAGTTAATGCAAGTAATCTGAGCAACAACCCCTTTTGGAAGTATCATCATCCCTGTCCTACAAATTAAGACCTTGAATCCAAGAGAAGTGAATTGGTCTGAGTGGCAGAGGTAAAAAGTGCCGTAGCAAGATTTGAACTTAGGACTAGTGAAATCCATACTCTTAAACAACACACTGTTGTTTAAGAATCCCAGGGCTCCCAACCACCACATCAAGATTCCCCGAATCCATCTGCTGAGTAATAGAAACAATTTTCTATTGTTTCCAAAAACGAGGCGTCCCCAGAATAGCACACATCCCTGAATTTATCTTGTTCAGTCTTCAGGCTCCTTGGGAGGCCTCTAAATCCGCATCTAATGCAGTCTCCCGAGTCTCAGCTGGTTTGAGACACTGTGAATCGTAATGCCAGCAGTATGAAAACAAATGCCTTCTGCCCAAACCATCGTCTTTCAATTACAGATCACTCTCTCCATTTGGAAGCACTTCCTTTTGCATGCAGACATCTTGCAGTCTGGCACGAGTTAGAACTGAGAAGAGATAGAGAGAGGAGCCCTGGGAGAGTAGGGATGGCGATGGCGGGGGATACAAAACAGGGAGAGCGGACAGGGAAGGGCATCAGTGTGAACAGGTGCTCAGAGCTCCTCTAGCTCAGGACCCTGGTAGCACAGTCCCAGAGGCCTGCCTCTCATGGATCCAGGGCCTGGCATCCAAGGGTGGATCCTGGAGTCGTGCAGTATGGTAACACAGATACAGTCCAGCTTTTTTTTTTTTTAATTTTAAACAGTGGATGAAACTAGGGTACAGAGAAGTTAAGCAGTTTCACCACCCCCTCAGCAAGGTAATGGCAGGGTCAGCAATTCTGACTTCTGATCCAGTGCTCTGTAACATACAGAGGGTCGGGTATCCAAAGCGAAAACAGAGGTGTATATGGGGGCACCTGGGTAGCTCAGTCGGTTAAGCCACCGACTCCTGATTTCGGCATGGGTCATGATCTCAAGGTTCATGCGTCTGAGCCCCACATGGGGGCTCTGCGCTGTCAGCGTGGAGTCTTCTTGGGATTCTCTCTCCCTCTCTCTCCCCCTCTCTCTCTGCTCCTCCTACCCACTCTATCTTTCAAAAGAAAATATTTAAAAAGATGGAGGTATGCACAAAGGGGGTTTTGCAGGGAAGGCAGAACAGAGTTAAGACTTAAAAGATGGGAAATGAGAGGAAGGAGAGATAGAGAGATGAAAATGGAACAAGAGGCATCTACAGAGGAGGAGAGCTGGGGAGTATGAAGACGAGAGCAGAGAAGAGGTGAGAAAATGGGGAAAGCCAAACATGACGGTGCAGGAAAAGTTCCAACAGAAGGGGTCTGACAGCTGTTCCGTCACCCTCTGATGATGATGCTTCGGCACATCCCCTCCGTGCGTGTGTGCAGGTCCCAGGTCCCTGTGACGCTGCCTGGCTGGCCTCGCTCTGGGGCCCTCAGCCCAGCTTCCCTGCCTCCAGGGGGCGCCTTCCCTTCTACTCTCCCTTTGCCCTACTCCGGATGTGGCTGGATTCACTTCACCTACTCCTTTAAGACCTCCTCTCCTTCAGGAAGTTCTCCCCTCCCCTCCGCCTACCGCCCACCCTCCAGCCTCTCCTCTGTGTTTCCATGACACCCAGTACCCCCCATCATGCTGTTTATCAGACTAGACTTTAAATCTCTGTTTTACTGTCACGCTCCCTCCCCAAGGAGACTCAATCTCCCAGGGCTGGGAACTCGGTTTGACCCATCTTACCTCTTACACACATCTGACACACTCAGGGGTTGACTGGGGAAAGCCTGGCTGGTGAGTGTGTGATTGTGGAGAAACCACTCCCTTCTCTTCGGGGAGTGACAAAGTACGTCTACGGCCACTGGGGGGCGCTCTTGGGTAACGCCAGCCAGGGACCCAGGGGAAAAAAACGGAGCAGAATTATTCTCTACCAAATACCTCCACAAAATAGAGAAGGCAAGAGTAATTCAAAACTGGAGATCCTTCCAGACTTCACCTGGGGAGGCTGGAACAAAGCCTGCCCAGGTGGATGAAAGACTAAAATGAAAGTCAGAAGAATGGGTCTCCAGTCTGTGGAACTGGTTAGCTCTGTGGCCTGGGAAGTCATTCATCATCATCAAAGGGCAACGGTTCCTTACATTTGCACAAGCTCAGGTGATGGCCATTATTATCAACACCCTCAGCTGTAAAGAATAGTTGGATGAATGAGTATTAAAGCATTCCTATCTATTGAGGGTGGGGGGTAAGACCTTAATAATACAAGAAGGGAGGTTATTTTGGATTCTTATTCTGATTGGCAACATTGATTGCAAACCTACTGCATCAAACATGATTTCAGACACCAGTAATGCAGGTGTGAGCAAGCCACAACCCTGGTCTCCAGTTCTCCAGAGGGGAGCAGAGACACAGAACCAACAAGGATTTTAAAAGAGACAAGGACTTGGGGCACCTAGGTGGCTCAGTTGGTTAAGTGTCCGACTTCAGCTCGGGTTATGATCTCATAGTTTGTGAGTTCTAGCCCTGCGTCGGGCTATGTGCTGACAGCTCAGAGCCTGGATCCTGCTTCAGATTCCTTGTCTCCCTCTCTCTCTGCCTCTCTCTCTCTCTCTCTCTCTCTCTCTCTCAAAAATAAACATTAAAAAAAATTAAAAGCGACAAGGACTTAACAATACAAGAGATATAGATACCATGCCACAGTGACATTTTGACCAGAGGGATCAGGGCAAGCTTCAGAAAGGCGGTGACACTCATTCCAACCAGATCTAGAAGGAGATCCAGGGGTTGTTAGACAGAACTGGGTTGACATGGCACTCCAGGTTGATGCAAGAGCACCAGCAAACAAACACTGGCAGGTGTCGATGCTCAGGGTGTGTTAGAGGGGGCCTGAACAAGAGAGAGAATGGAATTGAAGGCGTGAGAGGCAGGGGTAGCTAATATTGACAACAGGTAATAGAAGTGGGAATAGTAAATATTTACGCACACACATATGTATAACTATAGCTATGCCTGCATCTCAGTACGTATTTTTATTTCCACTTCATTAGTGAAGAACGTGGAACCCAGAGGGGTTAAGCAACATGTCCCAGGTAAGTGAACAGTCAAGCCGGAATCTACCCTAGGGTCTATCTCTAAAGGCAGTGCTTTCAAACGCTACACTCCACCTCACCCAATGTCAGACTCAGAAGTGGAGAATTCATCACAGAGGCCAAGTGGGAGCCATTGAAGAAATAGGAGGGAGTGACACAATCTAACAAATGCTCTCAGAAGGTGACTCTGCTGCCACTTGGACCGCATCAACTTTGGGTGATTCCCACCTTCCTTTTCCTAATGAAGCCCCTTTGGGGGTGACTAGGGGCGGACATGGTCCATTTGTAGCAGTCCCCAAGTCTCCCCGGGGAGTGCAGGATGGGCCCGGCCCCTCTGACAAATGCTCAGCCTCCCTTGGCCCCAGGGAGTGATTTATCAGAGCAGCGTCAGCACGCCTCTGCCCAACAGCCTGTGATCCAAGGCTGGCGGCCCGGGCTGGGGTTTTTAATTAGCTGAGAGAGGAAGAGTCAAGCCCTCTCGGATGGAAAGAAAGACACCAAGAAGACTCATAAATCCAGAATCAAGGATCCATCGACTGGAGTCTGGCAGTGGTAGGAGAGGCTGGGGGGGGGGAGGGGGGGTGGACAGGCTGGCTATCTTTTTCTGTCAGAGTCTCCCTTGCTTTCTGGTCCCGATAGCACAGAGAGGATGAGGGCCTATACCACCAGTGACATAGGAATCTCTGGAGTTGCACCTTCTTCCAATGCGACTGTATGACCAGAGTCAGGGAATCTCATTTCTAGCTCCGCATCTCCCACTGAGTTGCTATGCGACTTGAGGCAAAAATTGCAACACAGAGGCCTGCAGACCTTGGAGTTAGACACGAGCTTCAATCCCTAGTCTCTAATCCTCACTATAACTGTGACGTGAGCAAGCTGCTTTCCCTCTCTGTGCCTCAGTTTCCCCACTTATAAAACCAGGATAAGACCTTGTAGTGTAAGGATTAAATGAGGTAGTACAGGCAACGTGCTTGGCCCATAATGGATGCTCGATAAATAACAGCTATTTTACAAACAAACAAACCAATAAATAACAAGTATTTTAAAATTTCTCTTCCTCCCTCTGGGCCTCAGCTCCCCCATACGTAAAATGCAAAGTTGTGCCACATGACACATACGGGCTTTTCCTTTTTTCTAGCACTGATTTCCTCTGTGCATTTTTAGCTGGATCTAAGAAGGTTTGTGTGTGAGGAGAAACAATATTATTCCCATATCTAAATCTGAGTGGGAGAGGGGTCACTTAGAAAAAGGTTGCAAATTTACTTTTTGCTGGCGTTCAGAAGACGGGGCAGGGGCAAAACCAGTATAGGTATCTTGACCGATGCACATTTCACATCCACATAAGCGAGACAATTCTAAGAACCAGAGCTATCAGCTGCCTCAGCAGTGAATGAGCTCCCCATCTCTGAAGGAATGCAAGCAAAAGCTGGACAACAGTCTCGGGGGGTGAATGTTCTAAAAGAAATTTAAACTTTGAACAGGGCGGGGGCAGACTTTTTCCTTTAAGATGCTTACCAGCACTGAAAATATCATGGCATAATGCTTAGCGGTGATATTAACTTACTATGTAGTTTCTCACTTAATTCTTGCCACCCAGCCAGGTAGGGGGTATTCACACCGCTACTTTACAGATTGGAGACCTAAGAGGCAAAAGGGTTAAGCTGCTGGCTCAAGGCTGCACCCAGATTGAAGGAGGCAGAGCCAGAACAGGGGGAGCTCCGATGCATCTAACTCTTAAACCTCTCTCTTTGTGTTACACAGCCGGCCTCCCATCTCTGATTCTACACCTGATGGCAGAGCCCCAGCCTAGTTCATATTGATTGCAGCTGTCCCTTCCTTCCTCCCCAGCCCCCGTCTCTGTCCCCCCGCCTGCTCCTCCACATGTATTTACGCTGGACTGCCTGGTAACAAACGGCTCGTTACCATGCGGAAGGCGACAGCCGGGCGATTAGTGAAATTTGTTACCCGTGCGTCTCTGAACAAAATTAAATTAAAAGTGCTGCTTCGCTGTCAAGATAAGGGCCAAGCTGCTGAGATAATTTTTCACTCTCAAACACTCAATTACCCAGTGAGGCTGGATCAGATACAATCAAAGGGGGGAAAAAGAAAAAAAAGAAAAGAAAAAAAAAATAGAGAGAGAGGCAGGACCTCCAGGAACAGATGTAAGAGTTGTTATCACTCACTCTGGCCAGGGATGTTAAAGAGGCTGTTGCCATGGTGATAGGGTTGGACCACATGAGGCAGGTAGGTGGGTGTGGCCTGCGACTACATCCTGTAATAAAGGAGATGCTCTCCATCCCCCTTGTCCTTGCCTTAGGCCAGATGGTATCATTTTTCACTTGAATTATTCCAACAGTCTCCTACCTGGTCTCCCTCACCCTCCTTGCCTCTTCCATCCAGTTAGAGTGACCTTTCTACCACACAAATCTGAAAACATCACTTCTTAGTTGAAATCCTGTGATGGCTTCTCATTGTCATTCTGATGAAGTCCATGTCATGTAGCCAGTGTCACCTCTAGCTCTCTCTCTCTCTCTCTCCTCAAACTTTATATTTCAATGAAATGATCTAGACATATCCCTCCCTCTCCATGTCCTCTGTCTCCTTTTCCTTTTCCTTCCTTCCTTCCTTCCTTCCTTCCTTCCTTCCTTCATTCCTTCCTTCTTTTTCAACAGGGATTATTTTGTGGGCCTATAGTATGCCAGGCATTCTGCTCAATCTCACTCAATTCCCAGTTCTCTCTGTCTGGGATAATCTCCTACCTTCTCTCAATCAACAATACCGCCTTGTTCTTCAAAACTCAGCCTGGATATTTCCCATGCCAGCGTGCCTACCAGGATTCCACCAAGCTGGTCAGGTGTTCTTCCTCTGTGCCAGCATGGAACTCACCACCACCCGCCTCCATCATAGTGCTTTCCATACTCCAGTGTCATTGTCTACTGGACTGTCTCTGCCTACGGAGATTGTGAGACCCACAAGGGCAAAGGCTGTGCTTCACTCATCTGCGTTATTTCCAGAGCCCACCGAGCAGGCTTCCAGGAAGAATCTTGTAAACTGAAATCACCTTGGACTTAAACGGTGAGATGCTTGTTGTAGGTCTCTTCTCGACATTGGAGAAGCCTCTTTCCTCCTTGTTTTCGGTTCTTTGCCATACTTCCTTTGTGTGTCGGTTTCCTCCTCTGGAGAGCCATCTTGGATACATGGACCCTATAACTGAAGACTACCACTCCAAGCCTCCTCAGTCACTAGCACATGGCTTACACTATGTTGTCCTTCCTTTGTTAA
Source organism: Cryptoprocta ferox (assembly GCA_028646485.1). Classification (NCBI taxonomy): domain Eukaryota; kingdom Metazoa; phylum Chordata; class Mammalia; order Carnivora; family Eupleridae; genus Cryptoprocta; species Cryptoprocta ferox. Next base: position 16,738,468 of record CM053568.1, on the reverse strand, counting down.
AAGAATGAAAACAAAAAAGGTACCTTGCAATTAGAATCATAAGCTGCAGAGCCAAAGATATCATAGAAATAGAATCTATTTTACTAAAGGGAGACCAAAGCCACAGATTTTGATGGATCTAGTATTCCTCATTATTTCTTACCACCTCTGCAATCTTGAAAATGCCTTCAGGGCCCATCTTTGATGTAGTTCCCTAAACACTCAATGAGGGCTACATCTGGAGAGCTTCCATAGAATATTGGGGATGTCCAGGCTCCACCCCCAGACCTAGCAAATCAAACTTTGGGGTGAAGTCCAAACATACGCATTTGTTTTTTAAGTTCACATATGCCTCCTATGTACATAGGGATATGAACCATGCTAAGAGGGAAAAGTAACCTTTACTCAAAACATCATTCAAGGACAGAGTGCAGAGAGATCATTCTCATGGTCTAAGACTCCTTCCACCTGGATCTTTAGTTCTGATTCTTCTTTATCCTCTTTTACTTTTACTCCATTAGGTAAAGATGAAATACTTGCATGCCTCCAGGGGTCCCAAGACCAGGCACACTATGGTTTAAATGAATAACAAAAGAGGGATGGACATCATTTTTCAAGATGTCAAATCAATTTAAACACTTTTGTGCTCGTCTGACCTAGCTACTGAGATACAATCTCCTAGTGTATAAAGTGAAGTGACCAGACCTGATGCTACCATCTACTCATCACTTACCACCTGCCACGGACTGTGTGAAGTGCTTTCCTTGTTCTATTTCATTTCAACCTTAAAACCATTCTTAGCAGAAGGAACCATATGCATATGCCATTACACATCTAGGAAAGCAGGAGCGAATTGGTTAGAATGACCTTCCCAAGGTCACTCTGCCAAGACTCATAACTGCTGTGATTGATTCCAAAGACCAGAAATTAAACACAGTACACTGGGCTACCTCCGGTGAATGTACTCACCGCAAACCCCTTGTGGGGACAGGAAAGGTACAAATGATAAACAGAACGATAAACAAATACATATATAATATATTGTGATTTACCCGCATATTTTTTAAATAAATTGTTCTGTTTGTCCTAGGAAGTAATGAACGTAGTTTATAAATTCAGCCCTTCTTAAAAAATCATTCTTCACAATTATCTTGTTGCATAATATTCCATCAAGTTGATACATCATAATTTACTTAGCCATTCCCCTATTGTTGGATATTCAAGCTCATTCTAATTTGTCAATGTTACAGATTATGCTACACTGACTATCTTCAGGTTCACAGCATCATGAAAAATGGGTAGTGTCATGGAAAAAATATGGTCATGATAAAATGTCAAGTAAAAAAACGAAGTGCAAAAGTGTGTGTTGATTATAGTTACAATGATGAGAAAGAATATATATGTAAATGAGGATGGGGAAAAATGAAATGAGCTCTTTGTTCTAGAAGGTTCTTGCTAGTTTCTATTTTTCTATTTTCCCTTAGTAGTATGATTATGAATTTATATTGGTGAATAAAAGTAAAAGAAAGAAGCATGTCATCCACAGTGGGGTTAAAACATCTTAGTTTCCTGCACGTCCTCAGAGTGAAGAGGTAAGTTTAGAGGTCAGTGGTCCTGACTTATTCCAGGGACAACAATCAGAGAAAGAGCTTCTGAAAGGCTGGAACCCTGTCTTATTAACCCCCGATTCCCAAGAAAACCATACTGCTCCTGATCTACAATGGGTGTTAAGTGACAAAAGGACAGAATTTCACATTTTGAAGAGGCCTCAGATATCATTTATTCAAACACCACATCCCAGCTCAATAGACGGAAAGCCTGAAAGACTTGCCCAAGGTTTCCCCAACATTTGAGTGCAAGAGCTAGAGTTAATGCCATGTTTTCTAACATCTACTCTAATTAGAAGAATCAGATGGTTAGCAAATTTGCTCAATGGAAGCCATGGAAGAAAAGTCCTCCATCAGTCCCAACACAGAATGGATTTGACTCACTGACCTGGGGTACTGTATAGTGTCATGCATGTTGAGGTAGTTACAGATCTCCCCCAGATCCCTATGTCCTGCAGTCTCTAAGTTGTTCTCTTGACAAATGTCTCTGACTTGGGGCATCTGCTTCCTTCCCACAGAGCACCAAGTGGTTTGACTGTACCTGGGGCATTGAGAGAAGAACATTTTCAAACCAGGATCCATGACTGAGGGAAACACTCTGGGCCTCTTTCTGGTCTACACCTTCTCCTAGGATCATCTCCTCCTGCCATGCCTTCATTTACCAGTGAGTGGGGGTTTGAAATCCAAAATGGCCCCAAGATTCTCACCCCCTGAACGCACTGTACATTCCCCTCCTCTTGAATGTGGGTGAGACCATGAAAATGATGGGATATCACTCCGTGATCAAGTGACCTTATCTAACAGAAGTGAAGGGATTTTTCAGATGTAATCAAGGTCCCAAATCAGTTGACTACAAATGGATCATAAAGGGATTTATCCTGGATGGGTCTGGCCAAACCAAATGAGTCCTTAAAAGAAGTACTGAAGGAAGAGAGTCTAAATATAAGAGATGCCCTCCTGCCTTGAAAAAGCCAACAGTCATGCTGTGAACTGCCCTATGGGACCCCAAGAAAGGTCCTGATGGGGGCCTCTAAGAACTGGGAGAGTCCCGGCTGACAGCACAGCAAATCAGGCACACCAGTCATACAGCAACAGGAAATGAATTCTGCCAACAACCATGTGCACTTGGAAGAGGGCCCCGAGTCAGCTGAGACTGAAGCCCCAGCCAGCTCCCTGATTTGAGACCGCAAGCAGAGAACCCAGTTGTGACATGACTGGACTTCTAACCTACAGAACCGCTGTGAGGTAATCAATGTGTGTTCTTTGGAGCTGCTATGCTTGTGGCAATTCATTACACAGAAAGAGAAAGTTAATACACAGCCACAGAGTGCTGGGCCTTTCTCTCGTCCCTCAGTGAGGGCTCTCCTGCACTCAGAGATGGCTGGCATCTCCATCTGGTAGTCCCACAGGCAACTCAGAGGCAGCAGCTCTCACACCAAGCTTATCCGCTTCTCTCCTGAAGGTCTGCTGCTCCGCCCTTCCCCAGCACTGCGATTCTCTCTCCAGCTCCTAGCCAGAATCCGATGCTTCTCCTCAGCAATCCTCAATGGCTCACCTTCTTGGAGCCAGACAGTCATTGGGCTCAAACTGTGTTTCCACCTGTCCCTGACAGGCAGCCCTTCCCAGGCACGCTCTTTCTACCTCCACAGCCTCCTGACTGGTCAACCACCTCTAGCCTGTCCTCCTTCCGGTGCTTCCTCCAATGTGGAGAGAGTGAGAGTCTTAAAACAGAAATAGGATGATGCCTCTCTCCTCTCCAAAAACCTTCTTGGGCTCCCCATTTCACATAGGTTCAAGTGCAAGCTCTCTCTGGCTCGTGTGGAGATGCGTTCATGGTCGGCTCCCATTCAGGCATCCCTCAGGTAACAGCTTTAATATTAGTTCTTTAAAGATGCCTGTCATCAATTTCCCCACTATTTTAGTTCCCTCGGTCTTTTCTTTTTCAAAGGCACTTCTCACCAGTGGAAATGATAGATTTGTGTATGTGTTGATTTGTGAAGTACTACTCTTCCTTCTCTTTTCGCCTTTGCAAGACGGCAAGATTGATGAGAGCAGTCACATCATTGGTCTATTTGCTATGATATACCTGGTCCTTACCATAGACTCTCAGCAGAATTAGGTATTTGGTAAAATAGTAGTTGATTAAATGAATGGATAAAATGAATGAACTCGGCATTCAACATCTTTCTTGATCCACTTCCAGCCTTTTTTCTATCTTTATTCATGTACCTTATACTCCAGTGACACACAATTCCACTTAGTAATCATAAATCCTGAACAGTGGGATTATCACCTTCATTTTTGAGAGGAAGAAAGCGAGGCCTGGAAAGTAAACCAATTTGTGGAATATCACCCAAAGTAAGAGTCAGGACTAAATAAGGTCATGCATGCAAACATCTTGCAAGGTGCTTGACACATAGCGGGCAATTGTGCCTAGTGGTTTCACCTCTTTATCTGGGAAAGAGTTTTGCAAGGTAAGAGAATCCTGGACACCCCGCAGGATTGCAAAAAAAGGGGGATGACAGAGTGTTCGTGCTTGGGGCGGAAAGCAGAGAGTCGCAATCTCTCAGTGTAAGGAACGGGGCGGAGGGGGGAATCCTGCTGAGCCTAGTTGAAAAACAAGAAAGCAAGAGAGACTGATTATTCCTTCTCGCTAGTGTAAGCAACTAAAAACGACATGTTTGCTTTATCGCCTTTGGTCTCCCATTTGATTCCTGACAGCCGTCTCCCTCCCTTCGATGCAGGGCTGGGCTGTCAGGTGCTGAGCTGGTTGGCATCACAAAGGAGGAGGAGAACTGAGAACAGTTTAAACAATATTTCAGGGACCATCACGGGCTTAGGGAGGGAGTTTTTGAGGTTGTCTGCCTCCTTCAGTGCATTCAAGGAACCCTCATTTGCCAACACCGCTTGATGTTTCTGCGGATTGGGGAGAGGTAGTCTGGGTGGAATCCTTAAGAGGAAAAGAAAACCCAATAACAACAATAACGACCAAAAAAAAAAGACAAAAAACAAAACAAAACAAAACAAAAAAACCAATGTCTATTTCCTCTGAGGTTTGAGGGAAGGGAGAAAAGAGAGACATCGGACAGAGAGATTTTTAATCCCTAACAATTCTGAATACATAATTTTCTCTTGTCTAATGTCTTGTTAAATGGGGCCAAATGCGGGTTTAGATCAAAGCTAGGTTTTTGCATTTGACTCTTCTTTCAGTAAGAAGAGAAATCCAAACTCCCTATCTCATCTGTCCATGAGGGAAACTAGAATCTCTCCAGATGGCCTGCATGAACTACCAGAACCTTCTGGAAAAAGGTATCCACCTACTGTAAATCACAAACAGCTAACTACCAAGCCAAGAGCTGTGATAAGAGGGAAGATTCTCCTGGAGGCCAATACTGAGGTGTGGTGACAACAGATTTTGGAGCCAACCAAAATGGGGTTCAAGCTTCAGACCTGCAAGGCCATTTTGATTCTGTGACCTTGGAGAGGTTTCTCTGTCTGCTGTTAGTTTCATTCGTTTACACGTAACACAAGGACAATAACTGGTCACTTAGGAAGCTTAGTGACTAGGCAATGCATCTGGCACCAAAGCAGCATTCAGTGAATGGTTTCTGTAGACTGCTACTCCTCCAATAACTGTTACCCAAGTTCCTGGCTTGGAAAAGGGGGGATGCACTCAATGGGGGCCCACTGGGGGCCCAATGCCAGAAGAGGAACAGGGCTGTGCTGGGGGCTAACGTGTCAAGGAAAGCGTAGAGTGGTTTTCTCAACTCTGGCTGAAAATTAGAATCTGGAAAGGATTTTATAGAAATACTCACACACCCCTTGACCAGGCAATCCCATGTAATGGGCCTGAGATAAATATTTGCAACTGGTGTTTTACAAAGCTTTCCAAGTGATTCAGAGGTCCAGTGTGGCCACAGAACTACCTAACTCCGACAGCCCTTGTTACCACACAGCTGGGGATAGCTGTCCTGCTGTTGGCTCTGACCTGACCCAGTTTCCAGGACTCATCGAGTGGGTAGCACCAGAGTGTCCAAGCTTCTACTCAGGTGCTAAACACCCAGCTTCCCCAGCTGACCCTGTCATCTACTTCTGGAAACAGATCCAGGGCACAGAGCCTTGGACTTTGTGGTTTCCTCTGTCCTACTCCTAGTGCACTTCCCCCTAGGGGAAATTCTGGATTGCTCTGGCTATTTCTAGAAAATGGTCATGCACCCCAGCCTGCAGCTAAATTCTGCCTTCTTACTGACAGGGTCTTCTCAGTGGTGTGCTGGTAAATGCTTAACAATGGGCTCTCTGAGGAGGAAGGGGAAACTTCCATTGCGGTATTTGCCAGTTTCCATGATGTGAATACTTTGACCATGGCTGATGCGACATCACTAGGAGCAGAATTGGGAGTGAAAACCACAGTAGGCTCTTACAAACCGGTATGGGTTGGTTCCAATGTATCAGTGGAAGTTCTATCATACGTTTAACTACTTGGACCAAACGCCAGGACCCCCACTGCTGGTGGTGCCCTGGGAAGGTTGGTCCCCAGGGTCACCACCTTTGTCCTCCATATTGAACTACTTCCCAGCCCCTGAGCTGGTGCAGAACACTCTTATTCATGGTCCTAGCTCTTCCCAGGGCAGATGGCCATGGAGGGCTTAGAAAATTGTCCTGGATCTGATCAGCACGTTTTCTGCACCAGCATAGACACAGATATCTACCTCCTGTCTCTAGCACACACCTTGTTCCAGGGACTGTGGTATGCACTTCCCATGAATTACCTCAATCACATAATGGTCTGATCAGATTTTGAAACCAAACCACTTAAGTTGAAATCCCAGCTCACCTTACTTCATGGTAGTCTAGATCCCAGCTTCTTTATCTGTAAAATGAAGATGAAAATAATCCCTTCTGACGGTACTATTCTGAAGCATGTGGGATGGCCCATGTAAAGAGCCCAGATTGGTGTAGAGAGAGTTCAAAAAATCACATACTGTGCCTCCTGTTCTTTTCCTCTTCCTCCCCCCTGGTTGCCTACTTTTCTATCACGGACACTTAGGATGGCATTACCAACAAGAACTCAGAGAACATCCAGTCTTGGTCAACTCTCATAAACAAACACCTGGGATTGGAACCTTCCAGTAGTCCTGGCACTTTGTTGTGGTTGGTGCTTCCTCCCTCTGTTCTTGTCTCCCTCTTTTCCTCCCAGCTCACCCAGAACCCCTGCTCCCTAGCTTTTCCACCCTGTCCTAACCCGCCCCTGTTTTCCCCATCCCCATGTCCAGGCCCTGGGATCACCAGATAGGCCTACTTCTGCTGGATGCTCTCACCTCTGGGGCCTCAACTAACCTTTTGTCATGCTGTCTTCTGTAGGAGTCCTTGCTGGGCAGGGAGGAAACAGACCAGCTGCGTCATTGATGATGCAGCTGGGTCACTGATGATGAAAGAAATAAGGACTCTGGGGCCCTGCTTCTCTATCCCCTCCATTCCAGGACCACCATTCCCTCCCTCCACAGCCTGGGCATTGTGTCACTCTTTCAAGGTCACTCTAGCTACAGAGGCTTGGAGAATGATTAAATACCAATCCATCAGTCTTTGGTGTTTACCCTTTTCTGAGTAGAAGGTCCTAGAGGGGTGCCCTGCAGGCTGGCTTAAAACATCTTGCAGATGTGTCTGTGAAAGAGGCTGACCTTAGGCAAGGTGCAAGGACGGCAAAGGGAAAACCCATATCGCAATGTCCCCAAGAAGTCAGCCCAATCAATTCGTGTCCTTACTGTTTAGTCTTTTTCTTTTTTCTCGAAGTAAAACCAATGTGCAGGTCAACACATTGGAAAAAAAGGGCCAAGGAACCATGCCTGTCTGGGGCACTCATTTTGCTGTGCTTAACTGCTTACCATTTAATGAACAGTGATCACAAGGCAGGCACACTCAGCTAAGTATGTCCTGTGTACACATGATCTCCTTTAATCCTCACACCAAGCTTAAGGAAGAGCAGAAGGATTACTACTAGACTGATCCTCCTTAACTCAGGACAGACTGAGGCTCAGAGAAGGAACGTGCCTTTCCCTAAGCCACACAGCTAGGAAACAGAAGACCAAGGGCTTGGACCCCTTCTTGGTGTTGCTGAAGCCAAGAATTAACCTAGAAGGACAAATGTTGACTTAATACTTTGGTCTGGAAATAATTTCAAACTGATGGAAAAGCTACAAGTGTAAGAAGAACTCAAAGAACATCCATATGCCCTTTGCCCAGTTTCCCCTTGCTGTTACAATTTTGCCCCATTTGCTTTGCCATTTGAAAAGGCAAACATTGTCGACTTGGGGAAAATGCTTCCCTTCCCTGAGCCTTTGTTTCTATGTACAGAAAATGGAAGGGGTCCTTTCTTTAGGAGTGAAAAAAAACTCTGTGGTTTGATGGGAAATGGTGGAAAAAGGATGGGGTACCACAGTGCTCAAGACATGGTTCCTGCCTATTTCTCTGGCCCATGTGCCCTTATTCCGCAAACCACAGACTCGGGCTCTTCCCAGTGCCTGCTATCACTCCCATTCCTGCCGCCCTTCCCCAGAGCACCACATAGCCTCTCCCCTCATACTGGGCAGGTACTGATCTGCCAAACTTTCATGCCACCCCATTCCCATTTCCTGGAGTCTCTGCTCTACCCTGGCGTCCTCCCCTTCTATTTCAGAACAGTGCCTTACCTTCAATCCCCAAAGGCCTTGTTTTCTGCACATATGGCTTGAATTCTCCCTCACCTGTCCTTCTCCTTTTAGAGGATTAAACCGTGTTTGCACACTCGTGTGTGTGTGTGTGTGTGTGTGTGTGTGTGTATGTATGTTGGCAGGGAGAATCAAAAAGAAAAAACTCACACATCCATATAGATAAGCACAAAGTTGAGTTAGCAATTCAAGAGTTCTTATCACCAACAGAACATCTCAATTTATGAACTGCAGAATTAAAACAACCAACTAAAACAAAGAAGTAGGCAAAAGCGGGGGGCGGGGGCAGCCACGCTCTGGTTCTCTCTGCTGGGGAACTAATTGGCAAAGTTTAGAAGAAAGTGCGTGAGATTGGGAAGAAGAAAATGTGGGTTTCTGAAACTGGCTGGGCAACCAACTAATGAAGAGACCAAAGTCCAGAGAGGGAGAGAGAGTAGCCCAAGGCCACAGAGCCAACCTCACAGACCCGGGCTGCGAGGCCCCTGCCGGGCGCTTGCGCTGCTAGAACCATCCAGCAGCTGCAGCTACTCTGTGTACTGCTCAGCACTGTGCCTGGGGCTGGACAGGCCATCTGCACTTCTCATCTGGCCCTTCAATTACACACTAGCTTATCCTGATCAGCACTGCTTCCCTGTGTGAACTGCATCACCCCCTAGGAGATTATATCCACCTTGAGGCTGGCGGCCCAGGCCCCATTTCCCACAATGCCCAGCATCACGCTTCGTAAGGTTGCTTATTTCATAAATGTAAGTTAGACCAGAATGAGCTTCAGAGTTGATGATGTTAGGCATAAATACCCTTGTCTGAAAGACAGGAAAACTGAGGCCTCGAGAGGACATGTGCTTGGCAAGGGTCACAAAGTGAGTTAGCAGTAGGGGTACGGACATCAATACACATCTCCTAACTCTGGGCCCACTGTCCTTTGCTGCGTGGAGTGTCATCTCTGGTTAATAAAGGTGAAATTCTGCCCAGTGGGAACCTATCATATCCAGCTACTTCACTGGTTAATCCTGTGGGATACAGTCAGAATTATCAAACCCCAAACAAGTGATGGATTGGATGGTTATTTATTTGAGCATACACAGACCTTGGGGCTTGATAAATAGGGTCCTTTAAGCAGCAAGATCATGCATGATAGGAGATGAGATTCATTTCACAAAGCGTTCTGAGATTTCACTCATGCGTCCTGGACCAGTCCTACAGGTGGGGGCCACCTATAGGACGTGGGGGTGATAGGGCAGGGGTGAGCAAACTGTGAGCCACGGGTGAAATCTGGACCAGCATCTGTTTTGGGAAATAAAATTTCCTTAGGACACACGCATGTTCATTCATTTATGTGTTATCTTTGGAAGCTTTCAAGGTGCCACAGCAGAGCTGAGTCTTTTCAAAAGTAACTACAATGGCCGGCAAGATGAAAGGTTTATGAATCGACCATTTACGTAAAAAAGGTTGCTGAGTCTTGATTCAGGAAATCTCACCAGACACCCACTTCTTGGTCTCTCAGTCTCTACATCTCAGGTCCTTTGTCTCTCTTCCTGTCTGCCCGCTCACCATAGTGATTACTGTGTCATCTGCTGACGAGTTTGCACCTGGTTCTCCCAGACGCCTGTGAATGACAGTCCTAGGGCTCTTACAAAAAACCGGAGCCCCAAGAAAGCCAGGGTGGAATCTCAGACTCTATCCTAAATCTCCTTTCCAGTAGATCCTATTGACAAAAATGAGATTTCAGCTGACTTAATTTTGGGTTCAGGATGTTTTCAAGGAAAGGGGAATTTCAGGAGAAAGACCAAAATTTCAGAGTCCTGGAACTCCAGGGTCAACAGCTCTATTTTACACGGAAGGCGGTGCCCAGAGGTTAATAGCCCACCCATGGCCACATCAAGGGTAAGAGGTAAAGACAGGAGTCACAGCCAGGTCTAGCTGAATCTAGCGCCTTCTATATGGACAGGCTAGAGAGACACCTAGGGAGGAGAACCCCATTGGATGTTCCCTCTCGCCTCCCATCCCATGCCTCCTTCTACCATGAGCTCCAGGTGGATCCTTCTCTGCTGGGGAACCTCCTGAACTTGTCACATCCCTTCAGACTGCACACACTCCAACCATGCTCAAAGAATCAGGCAGAGTGGGTTTTCAACCTCAGGAGTCTGACTCCTCCCGCTACCTGGCATGTCCTTCCCTGGGGACCTTGAAGTAGAAGAACTGGGCAGGGCTGAGGCCACAATCCTGCTCACCAGGGGCAGACCCTTTCCTTGCACGTGGAAATGGAGTGAGTGAAGGCAAGAAAAGCCGAGAGAAAAGCAGCATCTGCCCTGGGCACTTAGAATACGAGACACCTGGCCAGGACTTTCTTTCATTCATTCATTCAAAAATATTAACCCGGTGCCCACTATGGACCCATCCCTGTGTTTGGTGCTGGGGACGGAAAGGTAAGTACAGATGGCAATGTGCCTATCCTTGGGTTGCTTCCAGCTCCGTGGAGGATACAGACATCACCCAGAGAACACACTGGTAAACAGAAGATCATAGTGGTGATGAAGTCTGCAGGGTGAGTAGGCAGGAGCTACCCTAGAAGGAAACAGGAATCAGGCGTGGGGTGGCACGGCTGACGGCACGCCATTTAAGTGCAGATGTCACAGCGAGTCAAAGGGTGGGATGGTGGGGGCGTGCAGGAACGTTCTGATGGGACAGATGTGGGAGTGGCCTGGGTGGCAGGGGGACACAGCGCCCGGGGGTGATGGGCAGCCAAGCACTCAATGCATTCATCCTCAACGCAGAAGGAAGGACTGAACGCTTCTAAGCAGAGAAGCAACATGATCCCTACTTACGTTTGCAAAATGATCCCTCTGGCTGCAAAGCTGAGAAGGGGACAGAAGACACGAAGTGAGATGGTTGAGAAAGGGTTTTAGCTGTTTTCAAGCAAAAGATGGAGGTGACAGAGACCGGGATGAAGGTGATAAAGAGGGGAGAGCTTGCTGCTGGGGGTCATACTTATAAAGGAGATGCTCAGACTCCTCTTTAATCCTTACAGTTACCCCAAGAGGGCGCTGTCACTACCTCATTTTAAAGCCAAGAATACCCGTGGCGGCTCAGTCAGTTTAGCCTCAGACTCTTGATTTCAGTTCCGGTCATGATCTCAGGGTCATGGGATCGAGTCTCACTCAGCATGGATCCTCCTTAAGAGGCTCTCTCTTTCTCTCTCTGTCTCTGTCTCTCCTTCTGCTCCCCTCCACCATTCACTCTTTCTCTCTCTCTCTCAAATAAAAATAAAAATAAATAAATAAATATAAAGCCAAGAATGTTGAGACTCCTGGCTCATGTCCTGTGGGTGACAGTGACAAAGCCGGGTCTGGGCAAAGGTCAGCTTCCAGTTCCAACTCTTCCAGGAAGCCGTCCCATATTTCTCCAGTGTTCCTCTGTGTCTCCCATTTCTCGCAAAGGTGAGACAGTCTCAACCACCCAGAGAACATCTGGTTCCACTTTTGTCTTCCAACAGATCTACCATCTTCCCCAGCACCACCTGCGGCCCTCAGGAAGTCCGTGTTTACGGACTTCCTTTGAGCATGCCTTTCAACCTCTACTTGTCAACTAGGGAAGTGAGGCTCACACATAAGCAATGACCAGGCTCAGGTCACACAGAAGACTGGTGGCAAATCCGGGACTGGAAACCACGGTTCCTGTCACTATCAAATGACTCCAGAGTGGTATTTCCTTCGGAGCCCTTCAAAGGCAGAAACAGTCGAATGCGCTGAGCCAAGTCCACATGCCCCTGGATTTGAAACACGCAGCCCAGGTCCTGTTCTCAGACGGCACTGAAGGGGGGTTGGTGAATAGATATGGATCCTCAATGCTATGAGGTGACTGCTTCCAACCAGCATAGAGATCTGCCTTTCCTGCTCGTTTTAGTTCTTCCTCCCCCCACCTCACTATACTTTATCACCTCCTCTGTGTGACAAGCAGGATGGCTTGCACAGTCCCAGGGAGACTGCAGGGAGCTGCTGGCTCACTGCCTTTGTAAAGAAGAGCCTGGATGGTGGTGGTGGAAGAGGTCGAAGAGAACTGGCGTGATGGGAGTTCGGGCAGGCCTGGGGATGAAGGCACAGTCAAACGGGATGACAGACGTCACTCTCATGTGAAGGGCAGACACCTTCTCCAAAAAGAAATCCAGGGAAGGGGAGAAGCACTAGGGAGGGTAGGGATGGAGGCAGATATGGTGCAAAGGAGCCAGAGATCAGCAATGCTTCTTGAACAGGGGATTCTCGCAGATACACAGCCAGTCCCACTGCCATGAGTGAGAGGGGACCCCAGGGCTCAGATGAAAGAACAGGGGCCTGGGCAGGTGACGTGGCTTGAGTGGGGGCCACAGAGCACCGGCAGCAGATCTGCGATTTGCCCACATGCGCAGTCCAGTGCTTCTTCCTGAGCAGCCCAGCTCTACCACCACCTTGTCTTCTCTCCCTCCTTAACCCCCGCCTGTGTGCTTTGCTGATGCTAACTGCTTCCAGTCCTCAGAAAAACCCCTAGAACTTTCATTTAACTGTCCTCACTTCTCAGAGTGGAACAGTGATGCACAGAGAGGTGAAGGTTCACATTCCAGAAGGCACCCATGGTAGGTGGCGTGGCTGCGATCAGAGCCAGGCAGTCCCCCGCAAGAGTCCATGCATTTAAGACTCTACTGCACTGCACGGTCCCCCCTGAGGGCTCCCAAATTTCCCCCAGCTCACCTCTGTAGTGTGCGTGTTCCCTGTCAGGTCAGGGAGCGCTGAAGGTGCCCTTGTACACAGACAAGAAATGGCAGAGGAGGATCACAGCCCTTCCCTGGGGGACCATGGTGTCTGCGAAATGAGCACCGGGCTCTAAGTTCATCTGTCTGGAGCAGAAGCTTCGCCAGAACCGAACTCACGCGCTTTGCTTAGCAAAGAACAGAGCACCAGCCGCATGAAAAACCCTGACGATGCCAGCCACAGGGCCAGGGATGCTTTGCTGTGACCCTGTAAAGAGGGTACAGTAACTTATGCTAAGGGCATCAAAACTTGCAGCTCCTTCCCGACTCTTTCAATCCACTTCTTTGCTGCTCTTTCCCTTCGCCTCTGTCCCCATCTAACGTATTTGTCTTTTGATACAATACAAGCTCCAGGAGGACAGATCGTTTAAAAATTGTTGCTTGATCAGCACCCCCAGTGCCTAGAAGAGTATCAAGACACACGGTGTTCAACAAATATTTGGTGTCCATGTGCGAGGGAGGGAGGGAGGAAAGGAGATAAGGAGGGTGGGATGGAGGAATGGGGGAAGAAAGAAGGAAGAAAGAATCCACCAGGAAAGAGCTGGAGAAAAGAGGAGAGAGAATGGTGGGGAAAAGAGGAAGAGAGGAAGAGATGCTAAGGAGAGAAGGAGAAGAAACAGAGAACACAGAAGAGAACAAAGGAAAGACAGAGGAATGAAGAGAAGGAAGCCCTGAGACATGAAGGAGGGAAGAAGAGGGGAAAAGGAGAGAACAAGAAAAGCGAAATAGAAATTAAACAAGCAGGCAAGCCAGCCTGCCCAGGGCACTGAGAAGGAAGAGGAAGACGTGGTGGAAACTAGAGGAGGAGGGGGGAAGTGCTTGCCGTCAGTGGGCAGGCAGAGGGACAGAGGCATCAGTGGGCAGGCAGAGGGACACAGCCATCAGTGGACAGGCAGAGGGACACAGCCATCAGTGGACACTCAGAGGGACACAGCCATCAGTGGACACTCAGAGGGACAGAGTGGCAGCCTTCAGCGGGCGGGAAGGGCAGGGAAGGAAGGCTGCAGGGGGTAGTGGTGGGGGAATGCTTCCCAGCCCTGTCCCCCACACCCTGGAAACACAGCCTGGCCTTCTGCAGTACATGGAGGCATTGGGCCAAACCATTTATCTCAAGTCGGGTGGCTCACTTTTGTTTTCTTTTTAAACTTTAACTCCGATTTACGAGGGGCGTGCTCCATGATGGAGGTTTTTCCAATTCGCTGTAAACAGCCCAGTCCTGCAGAGGAGACCCACCGACTTCCCCAGCCCTAATTCTGGCTGCTGGATTGGGGGAGGGAGAAGAGAGGTCAAAAATGTCATCCATCACCAACTCCAAAAGTCCCAACGCACCAGGTATCAGGGAGCCAAGGCTCGGGAAGGGCTGAGAGGCAGGCCTGATTATTCCAAGGCTGTGAAACCTTCTCAGCTGATGTGTCAGAAGAGATACTCCCCACACAGGGCCTGTTCAATGTAAGGTGCCAGGGTTAGGGACATATGGAAACCAACTATGAGGACTGAACTGACATGACTAACGTCTACTTTACCTGGTGCCGTGACAAATTTTTTATGTGACTTAACCAAAATTCATCTCTAGGTCAATGAGGTCATTACAACGCCCATTTCACAGATGAGAAAACTGAGGTGTTGGGAAGGTAGATAACAGGCCTAAGAGCAAAAGTTGCCCAGAGAAGCTACGTGACCCATGCTCTTTGAATGTCCACCATGTATGCGTGGAACGCATGCGAACTGTTTCACTACGGAAATTCTTTCCCTCCTCCCTACCCCGGGTCCTTCTTCAGCCCACTTCTGTGCAGAGGTGAGAGGGCCACATGCCCGAGGACCCTTGCCTCTTCCTGGGCCTGGTCTAAGCCCCTGGCTCACTCCTTAATCACAAGCATGGAGTACATGTTTGTACCCCCTGTTCTCTTCCAAGATTGTAGCCTTGAACTTGCTGTTTCCCCATCTTTAGAGAACACTCAGAGATGAGAAATTATATCCACAGGTGACAGTCTGAAATACGCTTTACTGTCCCCTCAGGAGTATGTGTAACCATCAGAGAACGGGGGACCTCAGCCCCAGGATGGCACCCTTTCTGGAGTCCCGCTTCTGCATCTGATGTCTCCTTCCTTCAATATCATGGAGAGAAATAATTATGCACCAATACAGGCTTCATCTGTTGAAGACACAGTCTAGATGGTCAAAAGGAGTCCTCTTTATAGGAACCAACTACAGCACTTTCTCTCTGGTCTAGGTTGTCAGATAAAGAGAATTTTCTGAACAAATGGTTCTAGCCCATAGACCCTGCACATTTTATTGCTGAGTATGTTTCCTTCTGTACTGTGATTGCTAAATCTCTGCATTAAATTGTCAGCTCCTTCTAAGAACGACACAACACAGGATGGCATAGATCACCCTGCATCGATCTAACCCAGGCTTGAATAATTTTCTTTATTCTTATTTTGCTTTCAATCTGATTCCCTTAGTTATTTCATTTCCTGTGCTGGATTTTTTTTTAACTGCATAAAGTTAAAAAAAAAAAAACAAGACTTCCCCAAATCCTTTGGGGAATGAGGCAGGACAGAGCGCAAATAAAGAAGCTATACAATGACCATCACTGGTCTGGCCAGGGTTTCAGATGCCAGGCTGCGTTAACCGGATCAGGACAAGGTTGAAGAAAAGCCGACGTTTGCACCTGAACACAAAGTCTGCTTCCCAGGCATACCTCCTGCAAACGCTGGTTCTGGAACCTTCCTAAGGACTCCCTTACCTTTGCTGCGGCGGCGGCTGCGGTACTGCTCCGTGTAGAACGTCAGCTGTGTTTCGTCATCTGCCTCTGAACCTGAAGTCCCCTTGCTTCTCCCAAAGCTGATTCCCCCTGAAAGGAAGAACAATCCATCAGTCATGAAGGCCTCCTGGAGCTTGTTAAATCCCTCATCCGACCCAAAGATCAACAACCTCATCACCAGACTTCTTTCTGTAAAATCCCAAGTGACCCAGAGCTGGCATGATTTATGGAAGGAGTTGGGGCTCCGTAGCGAGGTGGATCTGGGTTCTAACCATGGCTTGGCAGCCACGAGCTGTGTGACCTTGAGGGTCACCTCCTCTTTCTGAGCCCTGGGTTCTTTCTTAACAAAATGGGGACAGTAACTATTGACCTTGTAGGGTTGCTTTGAAGATTAAAGGGGATATAATACATAAAATATCTGGTCTGTGGTGGGTACTAACTGACAGCTATGTTGTTGCTTCATATGATGAGCCCTCCTCTAAGAAAACACTGCGGGTAACTTAATTTCACACGCATTTCAAGCAAGTGCTTCCTAGACGCCAGGCCAAGAGTGAGACTCTGGAGATGCAAAGATGGATACGGCCCAGTCCCTGCCAGCCAGGGGATCATAAGCTAGTCGAGGAGATAAATGGGATCCTAAGGAGCCTTTAACCTAATTCATGGCTATGTTTTTCCACACAATGAGATGCTGAGAACATGGGGGAGAGCAATCCATCCCCACATGGAGGACCGGGAATGTTTTATGGAGGAAGGGGGATTGTAAGTCAGGGCTGGAAGGATGAATGGGGCCTCAGGGGCAGAAAGTGGAATTCCAGGTAAAGGGAAGAGCTAGAGCATCCCTAGGGACAGGAGGCGTGGGCGGGTGGAGGCCATGCTGACTGCAGTACTGACTGGAAGGATCCCTGGAGCCACACAGTAGAAGTCCCTGAGTCCACACTGAGGACAAGGGGCCTTCCTATGGGCGCCACGGAAGGTTCCAGGGCAAGAGGAGGAGTTCATCAGCTGCACATGCCACAGAGGACATCATAGTGGTATGCAGGCCTCAGAATGGGTGCCGCGCAGGGCAAGCAGCTGGGAGGCTCAGTGATCCCTTCTCGAGAGGCGACGAGGGTCTGGGTGAGGCAGGGCACAGTGAGGATACAGAGGAAGAGCAGGGAGCAAGGGCTGTTTAGAGACACACTCAGGAACATGGAGGCCGATGGGCGAGGCATTCACACGCTATGAACAGAGGATTCCAAAAATGATAAAGATAAAAAACCAGAAAGACATATGCCAAAATACTATGAGTAGTTAATTGTGCAGGGAGGACGATGGATAATTTTTATTTTTCTCTGTGTATATATATGTGTGTGTGCCTATATATATATATATATATATATGTATATAACTGTTAACAAAAAAGCACAGAGTGTGTGAAAAGAGGGATTAAGGCATTGGTAAACTCTGTGCCCAGAGAGGAGCCAGAGGAGAGCTGCAGAGCATAGTGGGGGTGCAGGATGGGCAGGGGAGCAGAGGGCCTTTGGGGAAACTGCTTCAGGTACGGAATCTTCAGACACTGACATTATTAGACTGTCTCTGGAGGAGACTCCAAAACCTGGTAGAAGTGGCTGTCCTGGATGGAGAAGTGGGGGAAGGCGAGGGACAGTAGGAAACCACTTTTCCCTACAAATACCTTGTAACTTTTGAATCAAGCGCCCTATAAACAAACCTATCACCTGTTCGAATATCCTACCTGAGGAACAGAAAAACATATATCAGAGGGAGACGTTGGTCAACTCAAGAAAGAGTTTTCTATGTCATTTCCTCTATAGGGCACCTGAAATGGCATTCAGTATCCGGAAATCCTGCTTGCGACACTCTGTCTACAATACGGTTATTGTGCAGGCATTCATCCATTCCAGCAAAGTGTGGAGTGATCTGCTATGTGCCTAGGAGATGTCTATATGTTACTGCATACAACCCTCATCATGAAAACTCATAAGGGAAGTGTAGTTAACAAACTAGATAATGAAAGACACAAGGACCTGTGTGGGCAAAGTTACTTATGTGCCAGAAGTCACAAAGCTGATGAGTATGAGGATTCAGATTTAAGGTTCATGTGTCCGGCTCCACATTTGAGCCTTCAGGGATGGAAACTTCTTTCCTGGAAACAACTAAAAAGGGAAGATTAGGGAAGGCAAACTGTCCTTAAAGCATCAAGGCACCAAGTATTGTGGTAGAAGCTTCACATACACTTTCCTATTCCAAATTCACAGTACTCCTTGGAGGGAGGTATATCAATACCAGCCCATTTTACAGATGAAGCAACCAAGGTTCAGAAGAGGAAAGAGATTTGCTAATAGTAAGTGAAATCGGACTTGGTACCCACATGTGACCAATGGCCAAGTTCCAATTTTCAACCATTTGTGACACTCCCTTCCCAAATTAATGCTCTGGAAAATGGAAAGATTGATACCTGCCCTCTCCCTTCCCTGAGACAGCATGTTGTAATGGACGGGAGAGTACAGGGGACAACAATGTCTGATCTTTGTCCTCCAATGTATCTTTGGCCCTGGTCCTATCTCTTAGTGTGAACATCACCATTTTCCCCGCAATTAAGAATAGGGCCTGGAGACAGCAGGAGACTCCAGATTCTGCTGGACATAGTCCCTCTCACAAGGAGGTGCCATGGCCCCATGGACATTCTGGAAGCAATGGAAGAGCAGAGATCTCCAAAAGTCAGTTTTTAAATTGCCACTGAAATATTTTACTGTGATAGAAAAAGTGAAGAGGGAAGGAGGGAGGGAATGAAAGAAGGAAGGAAGGAAGGAAGGAAGGAAGGAAGGAAGGAAGGAAGGAAAGGAAGGAAGGGAGGGTTTTTGTTCATCTGCACGTAATTTTTGGCCAACACGAAAATGAAGGCATGGGATAAAATAGTTGCTTTGTGTATAGGAAGCATCTATCCTACTTCCTGCTGTGTTTGCGGCAGCAGAGAAAAAGGGGGGGGGGTCTGTCCTGTCAGAAGTCGACCTCAGACACCTCTACATCCCCTTCAACTCTCTACCGCACCGCCTACTTAAAACGTTTCAGCCAAATCCTCCCTCCCTTCCCCTCTCTCTCATTTTCCTTCCTCTCCCAAACAAACGACCTATTATGCTCCTGCCATGGTGAACATGGCACACAGGACTCAGGGTTCTTTCCCTACTGGGACAGTCTAGCAAGTGTGAGAGAAAGTCGCCAGACAATTCTACTACAATAATAATTTTTAAAAAGCTAACTATTACATAGCACTGTCTCTACCAGGCATTGTTTTAACCCTTTACATGCACCGATAACTCTAGGAGGTTTTATTCCTTTTGTTCCTTTTTAATGGATGAGAAACAAAGGCATGAGGAAAGTAAGTAATTTGCCCAGGGTCTCACAGCTTGTCAGTAGCAGAACCACAATGCAAATCCAGGCAGTGGCTGCAAAGTCTATTCCTTTAATCTCTATGCCAGCGTACAATAAAACATGAGCAGATAGCTCAGGTACTGTCCACCGCCATCCCTGTAAGGAAGGCGTTATGAACCTTGTCATACAGGTGAATAAACTATGTTTCAGAGAGCTGATGTGAGATAGTAGGCGAGAGAGTAGAGACTGAATCAGGTCTACCTGCAAAGCCAGCCTCATCGCTAAAATATCCGCAGAAACTGTGTTCACGTGTGTGTGTATGCCTGCGAGAGTGTGCATGTGTGTGTGCACAGAGGCAGAGGAGTGGCAAAGCTTGACCATTTGACCTGAGAAGATTAGCAGGTGTGTTACCTGCCCCCAATACCAGGGAGGATTTTCCCCTTCCCAAAGCTCCTCCCCCAGGGACTGCTGAACTTGTCCTATCGGTAGAACTCCATTCAGGCTTCGCTAGATCCTAGTAATACCCCACCATTCCCCATGCCCAAGCACATGGAGATCATGCCCCTGACCATCACCAAGGCTTCTCCAGTCCCTCTCCACTCCCACACCTCTGACCTCACCTCCTTCCTGTAGGTACCAAGCTACCAATCCCACAGTAGAAGCTGAAGCTCAGAGAGGTTTCCTCCCCACCAACCTGTCCAACAGAAATATAATGTAAGGTGCATATGTCATTTTAAATGTCCTTGCAGCCATTTTAGAAAGGGAAAAACAAACAGGTAAAATTCATTTTTAGAATATACTGTATTTAATACAGTATGTTAAAAGTCCTATGATTTTAATATGTAATTAAGATTATTATTACTGAAATATTTCATATATTTTTTCATGACAAGTTTTCAAAATCCAGTGTCTATTTTATGCTTACAGCGCATCTCGATACAGACTAGCTGCATTTCACGTGCCCACTATGTATCAGAGAGCACACTTCTTGGAGGTAGACAACAGATGTTATTGAGCATAATTAAGGACCAGGATCTGAGCACCAGAGAGAGATGAGTAAGTCACAGACCCTACTAAGGTATTGAAGCTTTTCTATTTTAATGTGAATTGAATGAAAAATGGTCTAGCTAGGGTTCCATTAAAAGACAATAGCCATTGTCTGTGCCCTCAGGCATTTAGAGTCTAGTAGGCTTCTACATTGGTGTCATCCATGAGCCATGAGAGGTAATGGACTTTTGTAGAAAGACACCAGGGTATTGGAGTCAGACAGGGGTTCTGATCTGAGGTCTCACTTATTAGCCATGTGAGCTCGGGCGAGGTACCTAACCTCTCTGAATTCATCACTGAAAGGGGGATAATAAACTCTCAGCTCACGTGGTCATTATGAGGGAAATGACATAATGTATGTAAACAGTTAGCATAAAGACCAATGAAGTGAGGGGGAGGGCACATTCCTCATTTATTCAATACTTGCCTGAGTTTAACAGAAGAACAGGAAGTGCCACTGGGTGGGAGTGCTAGCTCCCTGTCTACTGTGACATCCTAGGGAGGTGGCATACACCCAAGTCATATAGCCTCTGAGTGTCCATATAATCCGAAGGGGCCACAGGTCAATTACAGACTGACTTGGAGATGATTCAGATGGATAGAAAAGGGTCCCCTCAGCGAGCATTTTAATACAAAATTGGTGATTTAGTGAAGTAAAGTGCAGCCAGTAATTATATAGGACTATTCAAGTGTTTCCGTTTAGGCGCTGAGAGAAAGGGAGAATGGCCTGAGACTGGCAAGAAAAGAGAAGAACCAGCAGCTCCTGCACCCTTGTCTCATGGGCCCCTGGTTCCTCTGGTCCTGAAGGGTCTGGAGTGCAGTCTGAAGAAGATGAACTAAGCACACTGTCTAGTGTGACAAGCACTGCTCTGGGCACTTTATATGCAGTAGCCCATCTACACTTTACAAGAGCCCCAAGAGAGAAGAATCACCTCGATTTTATTGAAAGGCACGCCAACCTTCAGATTCTTCATGTTGCTTATCGAAGATCACAAAAATTATAAATGGCAGAGCAGCCATATTTGAACCTGACTCTGTCAAATTCAAAAACCCTCTATTCTCATGAAAAGATGAGTCATTATTAGTCATCAGAGAAATGCAAATCAAAGCCATAATGAGATACCATTTCATATCCAGTAGGTGGGCCATAATCAAAATAATAAGAAAATAACCAGTGTTGGAGAGGATGTAGAGAACTGGTGAGAATGTCAAATGGTGCAGTCACTGTGGAAAAAAGTTTGATTGTTCCTTATGAAGCTAAACCCAGGGGTGCCTGGGTGCCTGGTTGTTTAAACTTCCAGCCTCAGCCCAGGTCATGATCTCATGGTACATGAGTTCGAGGTCCACATTGGGCTCTATGCTGTCAGCACAGAGCCTGCTCCAGATCCTCTATCTCCTTCTCTTTCTCTGCCCTTTTCCTGCTCACATGCTTTCTCTCCCACTCTAAATAAATAAATAAATAAACAAACAAACAAATAAATAAATAAAATAAAGCAAAACCTAAAATTACCCCATTGGCCCAGGAATCCTGCCCCTAGGCATATCCCAAAAGAACTGAAGGTAGGGTATTCAAATAAATGCTTATATATGAATGTTGATATAGCACTATTTACACTAGTCAAAAGGTAGAAACAACACAAATGCCCATCAACTGATGAATGGGAAAACAAAATGTGGTCTATCCTTACAATGGAATATGATTCAGCCATAAAGGGCTGCTGACACCTGCTACCATATGCATGGACCTTGCCAACATTCTGCTAAGGGAAAGAGACCAGATATAAAAGGCCGTATATTATACAATTCTATTTATAGAAAACATCCAAAATTAGTAACGCTAGAGACACAGAAAACAGTGGTTGCCAGGGCTAGGAAGACAGAGGAGAGGAACAGGGAGTGATTGCCAGTGAATATGAGGGTTCTTTCTGGGGTGATGGAAAGGTCTTGGAACTCTATGCAGGTGAGGGTTGCACAAAGTTGTGAGTGTGCTAGGTGAC
This sequence comes from Cryptoprocta ferox, assembly GCA_028646485.1. Classification (NCBI taxonomy): domain Eukaryota; kingdom Metazoa; phylum Chordata; class Mammalia; order Carnivora; family Eupleridae; genus Cryptoprocta; species Cryptoprocta ferox. Next base: position 16,716,221 of record CM053568.1, on the reverse strand, counting down.
AATGAACTATGCACTTTAAAAGAGTTAATGGTTGATTTTATGTTATGTGAACTTTACAAAAAAAAAATGCTGAAACAAAGAGGCCCTCTGACAGGGAGAAGGCAAGTTGGGACACAGAGTGAGGACTTACAGAGCCATGTTCCTTGGTGCCAATCTCAGGCATTCTGAGTAATCACGATACTCACTCATTTGTGTATGCATCCATGCAGCAATTACTGACCAAGCCCCCACTCTGTGCCAAACACTTTTCTGGGCACTCGGGATAAAACAGTGAATGCAGCAGACAAAACCTTCCTGAATTCCTAGAGTTTACTTTCTGGTGAGGAAGCAATTAAGATATTCCAGGCACGATGCTAGACTTTCTATCTAAGAATCATCTCACTTTTCCTGATAAAAAACTGACGATATTCAGAGGTATTTAGAGGCTCTCAAGAGGGCAAAGAGACTTGATGGCCCACAAAGGAACTACGCGAGGTTTGCTCTGGGGCAAATCAGGGCATCTGAGCAACCTGCGAGTCACATTATGCAAAGTCTAGGGCTAGATCGGGGATGCATGGTCTTGGCTGGGCCTAGGAGAATTAACTCCTTGCTCTTTGCAAATCTGCCTTCTCTGACTGTGCTGCCCTTCCACAAACCTGCCGTGCCAGCCTCTGGTTGCGCCCCCCCCATCCCCTGCGCTCTTGGTATATCATGATGGATGGTGGTGACATGTTAAATTATTCAGGCCCCGTGTCTTCCTCGAGCTGGTGACAGCGATATTGCATTTTTAGATTGCCCAGAACCACACCAGATAGAGAAATATGTAGCTTGGGAACGCGCAAACCCATCTGACCCCCAACCGTCCGGGGAATACAAATGGTGCCAGTCACTGCAAGAGGACAAAAGTGGCTAAAACTTGCCATACCCCTGCACCCCCCCAAACCACACAACTCACGGCTGCTCTGAGCTCCAGGGCTAAATCCAGATGCTCATAGGCAGCTAGCACCTGGAGAGGCTCTGACCACAGCCGCTACCGGTCACCGGGCACCACTAGAGGCCAGGCACTTTGCCCAGAGGGGACTACCACGATTCCTATTCCTCCAGAGGTGCAAACAGAGGTGGAGACAGACCGAGCTCCTTATCTGTCAATGAATGGCAGGACCTGGGTTCGAACCCTGATTTACCTGCTCCCGCCAGGAAAGCAGATTCTGCAGAACTCTTAGGATTCAGGTTGAATTTTTAAAATTGATCATGACAGTTAAAAAAGTCTTTATAGTAAAATACAATTAAACATGATAGTTAATAATTTCGGAAAAAATGGAAATGACCTACTAGAGGACCGTTTAGGGGAGTGATTTAAACAAAAATGATGACATACCCTTAAAACAGACTTTCATGAGACCATTAAATACAGTGCCATAAATGTATGTTTACTGACATGCAGACCGCTCCATAATATATTGTTGAGTAAAAAAAAAAAAAGGGAAGAAGGCAAAGAAAGTTTCCACTCATGTGCGTTCATACACACTTGCTGATATTTGCTGTGAATTCCACTGAGTATAGTAAAAAATGAACATATTTTAATTTAAAAAATAAAGAAGAAGAAAGTAAAAGTCAATCTGAGATGTTTATGATCTAGTTATAAAATAAATTTTAAAAAGCCTATTGCAAAACTCTCAGTGTAAAACGACCCTATTCTGTTTTAAAAATACATACCCTTTAAAGCATATGAATGTATGTATATACATACACATATGCATAAAAAGATATTGAAAGAAATATATTAAGGTACTTCAGTGGTTATTCTCTGAGTAGTTAAGATTTGGGGTATGTGAAATGTTTTTCTTATTGTTCGTCTGCATTTTAGAATTTTCCTTCCATGAATATATAATGCTTGGTAATTTTAAAGAACACTTAATAAAAGTTACGGGTTTAAAAAAAATAAATTGTCTTACTGCTGCAGTTTATTGCTCATTCCTCACTTGAACTTGACTGTGATACGGTCATCATCCCAGGGGTAATCATCCCAACACCCAAGAATGGAGCTATCTCAATTTGTCCTCAAATTTTGGCCCAAAGAACTACTTAATGTGGGAGAGAAGCTTTCTGACTAAGCTTATCTCAGAATCTCATGAAAGGAAAGCTTTGTCTTCTGGAATATCCCGTTGTTCCCTGTGGGAGGCTGCATCTTGCAGACATGGCTATAGCAGAATCCTCCACCCCACACTTTCTTCGGCAATGTGACCTTTGCCACCCCCTATCAAAGGTGGAGACTGCTTTCCCTCCCCTTGAATCTGGGCCACCTTAGGGATGTGTTTTTAATAAAGAGACTGCAGAGGAAGTGACTCTATATGATCTCTAGGAATGGGTACACAATCTCTAGAAATGGGTTATCAAAGGCCAGCAGCTTCTGCCTGGCTTTCTTCAAACACGGACTCTCAGATGCTTACTCCCTCTTTGGAAACCTGCCACTGCTCCATGAGAGATCTTAGCCACATGAAGGCAACACATATAGTAGTGCCATCAGCAGTCCCAGCTGAGCCCCGGTGCCAAGATACCCCAGTCCAGGTGGCAAATATGTGAAAGAAGAAACTTCTAGATGCTTTCTCCCCCCAACCCCTGGACACCTGAGTCATACACAGATGTTGGAGTATTTACAGCTGAGTTCCAGTTATTGTGGAGTGTGGACAACTTGTCTATCTTCCTTCCATCATTTATGAATTTCGGACTCCTAGAATCCATGAGCATAGCGGTGGTTGCTATCTTAAAACACTAAGTTTAGAGTAGTGTCCTGTGCAGAAGGAGGTAACCAGAACACTCCCCTTTTCCAGTCCTACAAAAATATCCACAACTCCTTCCCACTTGTCACCATCTGGCACCCCGAGGCAATGGAAACGTGAACTGGGTGTCCAGAGACCCAGGTCCTAAGTCTGTCCTGTTACTAACATGCTGTATGCCTGGGAAAGGCATTGACATCTAGCAAATATCACAGAACACTTAGCACCTTTACTGGCTTCCCACCAATGGTAGCTCTTTTGACCCCCATAATAAATGGATGACATAGGTATGGCTACGCCCATTTGCAATATGAGGAGACTGTGGGTCAGAGACACCACAAGTGACTTGTTCAAGGTCACACACCTCATAAATGGCAGAACAAAGATGAGAAAACAGGGGCAGGTCCAGAAGCTGTGACAGAATAAGAGAGCACATTCAGGTCCATGAGGTTGACCAAGAATCACGTTCCCTGAAATTCCCACCCTGTAGACTCTGTCTAGCCTTTTGGAATCACAGGTTCCAGCTATTCCACATCCCCACATGATGGCCCTTCAGCTGCCTGAAGAGTGTACATGTACCCACTTATAATCTTTCCTTCCAAGCCAAATATTCCTCCTAACACCTTCAGCCATTCCTTATGACACCTGCTTCACAAAAATTAGGACTTTTTGGATTATGAAGTCAATGTATATACACTGTAGAAAATCAGAGAACAAAAGTTGGAAGGCACAAAGAAGAAAATAATAATCAAGCCAATACTCTCCCTCCTGACAGGTTTTCCTTATTTCTAGTTTTTAACTGTGCATTATGCATATGTTTTCACAACTAGATTTTATGGTCTTATATCATAAGTACATCTTGTGAATTTTGTTTAAAAATATCTAAGCTTAAATTGATTCATTCGTGTATGTCAGAAATACATATTGGGATCCAGCTATATGCTTAGCACTTTTGCTATTATATAAATTACCTATATCATATATGTGTGTATATGGACATATGTAATCTATATCTAGCTTTGTATTTACATCAATATCTTCGCCTGTACATATAACTCACCTATATCCACCAAAGTGTTAATAGTGAGTTTCTCTGAATACTGATATTTTCTTCTTTCTGTGGAACTTTCTTATTTTCCTTTTTTTTCCTTGAAAATGAACTGAGATTCCTTATGAAATCAAAATGAAGCTACATAAAATATGTCATATACATTATCCCACGTCATTAAGTAGAGACTTCAGTATCATTTAATGCCTGCAATATATTCCATGGTACCAATGTATCATCCTGCATTTCATCAATTCCCTATTGTTTGAATTTTATATTGTTTCCAATTTTTCACTATAATATCACACCACATGTTCCTAAAGATAAATCTGTCTACACATCCCTGTGCATCCATGTGTAGAATTTCCTTGAGAGGAAAAAGACAAATTTCTGGGTCAAAAGGTATGGACATATTTTAAGTTTTTGGTCCATATCATCAAGATGTCCTCCAGGAAGCTTCTACCAATGTCATCCTGATCAGTTATATACAGGAGTGATTATTTCACTATACCCTCTAGAACACTGGGTGTTACATCATGGTTTTCCAATCTTAGTGTTTTTGATATGCATCCCATATTTCAAATTCATTTTGTCATATTCTTTTCAACATACTCCAAAGTGCTCAAGTCCTTTTTGATTTGTCATGTCCAGAACTAGGTATCATAATCCAGGTATATGCCCACCCCTCTGTGTATACCCACACAGAGAAGAAATGGACCATCACTTTCCTTTCTCAGAACACGAGACTTACAATAATGCATCCCAGGACTGTCCCCGCTTTACTGACACCTGACTTGTATTCAATACACTCTCAGTTCTTTGTTCACATGCACTGTAAATAAAGCTGGTCCTTCCCATCATGTATTTGTAGAATTGATGTCACTAAACCAATGTAAAGAAAATTTATACTACCAAATTGTGTCTGTGTATTTTCGGCTCTTTCTTCTGGTATCTTAAGATTTTTTTTTTTTTTTTTTTTTTGGTCCTGGTCCTGTGATCTCATATTTTCACTACTCCCTGACTAGAGGCCCTCTATGAACTGGATAAATATGAAAAGGAACAGGAAGTAAGAAAAGGAATGAATAGCTATGAAGTGTCTACAACATGTCAAGCATATAGTACAAATTAATGCTGATTATCAAGAAATTGATGTTTGCAGGGATTACTTGTCTTGGGAAAGGCCACATAGACAGTAAGGAAAAATGATGGGTTGAGAAGTCTAACTGTAGTTCTTGGTACTCCTGGTATACCATGCCAGGTCGTCCCTGATCTAAGCCAGAGACTGGTGTTGAAGAGAATTCTATGGAGAATAGAACTTGATACCTCATAGTAAGAGAACTCTCTTTAGATTAACATCAGCCCCTTAAGGAAAACTCTTTGAATAAAACCAGACAATCTGACTATACTATCAAACACTCTACAATTTCCTCCTTTGGAAACAACAACAAACTATTGTTCATTCAATAACTCCCTATTGAAAGCTTATGACATGCCAGAAAGTGGATATGCATTGGGGAGTGAAACAGAAATATTTCCTGACATCACAGACCTTGCACTTAATTGAGAAGAGAGACTATTCAGATAAACACATATAAAAATCAATACACCTATGAGAAAAGCTTTCAAAAAAAGGGGAAGGGGGGTGATGGTCATGGAGGAGGGCACTTGTGGGGAAGAGCACTGGGTGTTACATGGAAACCAACTTGACAATAAAGTATAATAAAAAAAAAAATAGCTTGCTGGCATTCAGATATCCCAAGCCTCCCTTATCTACCCGCACCTATCCAAAGTAGAAGTGTAGTTTGCCCAGCATGATATACTTTTAGTGAACCCATGATGTTTCCGAGAGCTTCCAACTTCCCTTTCCACACACTCACTATGTCAATTTGACTAACTGGCTCATAGTTCTTGAGAATCAAAATCAAATCAAAATCAAACCAAGTTTCAAAGGTGCCTCACCACCTAACTGAAAGGATAGGATTTGTCCTCCTTCAGAATTTTGGAAGCTTTTCTACTTAACCTTGATTCCTCCAAGAATATAACTAACTCTGTGTTCTAAATACATATTGTCAAATCATTTTAGCCCTGGAAAAGTAATTTGCTTGAGTTTGGGGACTGAAATTGAGGCAGACACTTCAAAGTAAATACTACTTCTTCTATATGTTTGAACTGCATTTCTCATGAAACATCTTTATTCTCCCTTTTCTAGTTTTCAGATTTCTTTTCTTGATATACGTGACAGATCTGACAGATTCAGAATGAATTTAGTTTTATACTTTCATCTGGTAATAAGGGTTCAGTTGCTTCATGCAATGGGACAATCATTTTCTTGTTCTTATTGTTCCAAAGGCAATTTTAAAAGCTTGTTTTATTTTTGTTATTTTTGTATTGTTTTTCAAAATTTCCCACCATGAACTGACAAATTTGTAGGCTCAGCATTTCTGAGACTATTTTCATAAGTTTGGGCTAAGCGGTTACACATTTTTGGACCTTTTAAAAATCTTTTAGTTCCTGTGCAAATACATCTTCTCCCTCTATGCTTCCCAAATCCCTCCTTCATTAAAGTTCTCTGTGATTATTTGCTCAGAATTTCATTTTTCAGAGTCTTCCTCTCTGTAATACATCTAATTCGTTTTAGAGTCTCTGGTCACAGAACCAGGAAAATCTCTTCTCTGACATTAAAATATTACATATATACATGTTCATAAATTCTTGGTTATAATTTTTCATCTTTTGAAATATAAGTGTTATTCTTGGTTTAATAATATCCAGCACTGGCAAAGGTTTTATGAAATAGTCATTTTCCTAAATTATTGCAAGCAGTGCAAATTTGTATGGCCCTTTTGGGAAGCAATTTGGCAAAACAAAAAAGAGCCTTAAAAAATAGTCATCCCTTTTGACCCACTTCTGGGAATTCACCCTAAGGAGATGGTCCTAAATATAGGAGAGGCTCTATGTAGCATCACACTCATCACAATGTTATTTATAAATATAGGGAAATGGAAAAAAACCATAATGCCCAACTTGAAGGCAATAGTTCATTATGCTGGAATATTAAATGGACCTTGATGATAAGTAGATAGATAGGAAACACTTGTATCCAATACTAATTTTTTAAAAAAATTTTAAATGTTTTATTTACTTCTGAGAGAGAGAGAGAGAGACAGCGTGAGCAGGGGAGGGTCAGAGAGAAAGGGAGACACAGAAGTGATGACAGGCTCCAGGCTCTGAGCTGTCAGCACAGAGCCCGATGTGGGCCTCAAACCCACGAACTGCGAGCTCATGACCTGAGCCAAAGCCGGACGCTCAATCAACTGAGCCACCCAGGTGCCCCAATCCAATACTAATTTTAAGAATGGGGGTAAAAATCATAAAGTCTGTATTTATAAAATGATTACTATTAAATATAGCAAAGTTTCTTCTTGTGGTCTGGAGGAGTAAGATATTAATGGGCCTACTCTCCTCCAGATAACAATAAAGTCTGAACAAAATGAAAAAAAATCCACCACCTGAGGGCTCTAGAAAGTAAATACAAACAAGTATGTTTTGGAAAGGAGTTGAACTTAGAGAAAGAAGGCAGCACAGGGAAATTTCTCAGGTTTCGAGCTTTATCCCTGAGGGTAGATCATAGTTTCAGTCTGGCTCAGGGCAACCAAAACATCAAGAAAAAGTGTGGTCTTTCTGGAGTGAGGACCCAGTGGATGGATTCAGATCAACCACTGCTTCCAGGGAGGGAAGGCGGAATCCAGAAAAATAAGAGATCCCGAGAGGATCTCATAATCTCTGTGTAAGCCTTGCCCACAACTCTGGCCGACCTCCGAACCACACACAGGTCAGGCAAATTATAAGCAGCAGAGCTAAAGAAAGAAAAACAGCTGAGATTTGAGTGGCCGCTCACCACAGGCGAGACAGTTAGATGGACAAGGATTTTAACACAACTACCATAATTGTGCTCAACAGGAAAAAGAAGATGATTATAATGAATAAAAAATACAAAAATTATTAGCAGAAGAATCACACCACACACAAACACACACACACACACACACACACACACACACAGGAAGATTTTAGAACTGAAAAATGAAACAAATCTGTGAAATTAAAAAAAAAAAATCACCAGATGAGCTTAACAGAGATAATAGAGGAAATAATCACTGGCCTTGCAGGTAGATCAATAAAATTCTCTAATCAGAAGAAGAGAGAGAAGAAATATTGAAAAATATTAAACACTGTCTAAGGGAAACATACAATATCAAAAGTTCTAAATATAGATGAGTGAAGTTGCAGGAGGAGAGAGAACAGAGTAAAAAAAAAAAATAAAGAAATAATGGATGAGATTTACCAAATTTGGCGTAAGGAAGACATGAAACTAGCAAATTCACAAAGCTAAGAAAATACCGAATGGGATAAACATGGGGGGCGGGGGACGAGTATAAAAGGGCCCACACTGATAGTAAAACTGCTGGAAATCAAACTTATGGAAACATCCTGGCTCCAGCCGCTCCTATATGGCAAGAAAAAGAGAGAAAAGGGTATAAAGATTAGAAAGGAAGGAATAAAACTATATTTGTTTGTAGATGACATTTATTTATTTAGAAAAAGAATCACAAGACACCTATATAACAACCATTAGAATAAGGTTAATTAATATATGAAAGTTAATTATATTTCTATATATAGGCAGCATACAATTGGTGAAATTTCAAACCAATTCCATTTACAAGAGTGCAAGAAACACTGCTTAATATGTTTAGTGAAAGGTGTACAAGATTTCTTCAATGAAAACCACAGAAAACTACTAAGGCAAATTTAAGAAAACCTAAATAAATGGAGAGATATACCACGACTGTGGACTGCAAGACTCAACACTGTTGAGATGTCATTACCTCCCAGATATATCTATAGGTTAAATGCAATCCTATTCATAATCCCACCAGAGTTTTTTGTGGGGTGGGAGATGGTAGAAATTGACATTTAAAATGATGATTTAAAAATTTATATGGAAGTGAAAATAACCTAAACTTGCCAAGCAATTCTAAAACAGAACAATATTGGAGGGCTTACACTACTTGTTTTCAAGACTTGCAATAAAACTATAGTAACCAATACACTGTACTGTTAACGAAAGCAGAGGCATATAGATGAATGACACAGAGTTCAGAATTATACACAACAGAGTTTTGATAAAGTTGTCAAAGGAAAGCCTTTTCAACAAATGCGGCTGAAATGGACAGCCATATGCTATGAGATGAACAAACATAGGCCCTAGAGCATGCAGTACTCACACACTAACTCAGAACAGATCACAGAACTAAGGGTACATCCTAGAACGATAAACCATCCAGTAGAAAACAGGAGAAAAATCTTTGTGACTTTGGGATAGACAAAGATCTTGGGTAAAAAAACCAAATGCATGAATCATAAATGAAAAATATATATATATATATATATACACACACAAATTGTATAAAGGTGAAAACATTTTGCTCTTCTAAAATTTTTTTAACATTTATTTATTTTTGAGAGACAGAGAGAGACAAAGCATGAGCAGGGAAGGGGCAGAGAGAAGAAGACACAATCCAAAGCAGGCTCCAGGCTCTGAGCTGTCAGCACAGAGCCCCACGCGGAGCTCGAACTCACCAACCATGAGATCATGACCTGAGCTGAAGCCGGACACTTAACCAACTGAGCCACCCAGGCGCCCCTTGCTCTTCTAAGGATGCAATTAAAAAAAGTAAAGGCAAACTGTAGAAGGGGATAATATAGCACAGTAGTCCCCCACCTTATCCACAGGGAATACATTCCAAGACCCCTGATGGATTCCTGAAATCACAGATATACCAAATACTATATATACATGATGTTTTCCTACACACACATCTATGATTAATTTGAATGTATAAATTGGGCACAGTGATAACAACAATAACTAATAGTAAAATAGAGCAGTCATAAAAGTTATGTGAATGTGGTCTCTCTCAAAAAATCTTATTGTGCTGTACTCATTCTTCCTGGGATGACATAAGATGATAAAATGCCTACATGATGAGATGAGATGAGGCTGGTGAATGACGCAGGCATTATGACGAACTGTGAGGCTACCTGTGACCTTTGGATGCTGTGTCAGAAGGAGGAGCAACCGCCTGGACTAAAGTTAATCAGGAGTAATAGAAACCACGGAAAGTGAAACTGAGGATAAAGGGGAGGATACTGTACATATATCTGACAAAGAACTTGGATTGAGAATATATGGAGATGCCTTATAATTTTATAAGAAGACAAAAACTTGGTTAAAAATTTGCAAGTTATTTGAAGAGATACTTTTACAACAAAGAATGGCAATAAGCACGTGAAAAGACATTCAACCTCTTTAGTCATCAGGGAAATGCAAATTAAACCACAAGCAGACACCACTACATAATCATTAGAATAGTAATTATTATTTATTTATTTATTTATTTTTAGAATCGGTAACTCTAAAGGAAAAAAAAAAATTAGCCTTGCCAATTCCAGTAAGTTTGGGAACAGGTGAAACTCTCAGACACTGCTAATAAGAATATGCATCATGCACCTACTCGGAAAAAAAAAAACAACTATTTCTCAAAAACTTAAACCTACCACAACATATGACCCATATACTCCATTCCTAGTTATTTGCTAAAAAGAGAAACATACGTCTACACAAAGACTTGTGCATCAATGTTCACAGCAGCTTTACTTACAGAGCAAAAAACTGAAATCAGCCCAAATGTCTACCAACGGGGTCAATAAATAAAGCACATCCATATAATGGAACACTATTTAGCATGAAAAAGTAACTCCTGACATATGCAACAATACAGATGAATCTCAGGGTGCCTGGGTGACTCAGGTGGTTAGGCGTCCAAGTTCGGCTCAGGTCATGATCTCACTGTTTGTGGGTTCGAGCTCCATGTCAGGCTCTGTGCTGACAGCTTGGAGCCTAGAGCCTGCTTCAGATTCTGTATCTCCCTCTCTCTCTCTGCCCCTCCCCCACTCATGCTCTTCCTTTCTCTCAAAAATAAATAAAAATCTTAAAAAATTTTTAAAAAATACAGATGAATCTCAAAATCATTGAGTAAAAGCTACCAGACACCAAGAATACATGATTATCTGTATGGTTATCTGTATGTATACTGTATAAATCCATTCATATGGTATTCTAGAAAGGCAAATCCAATCTATAGTGAGAAAAAGGCAGCCCTGTGGTTGCCTGATGTTTGTGGGTGGAAGGAAGAATGTACTACCAAAAGGTCACAAGGAATCTTTTGAGGGTGATGGAACTGTTCACTGGTATGTACATCTTCCAAAACTCACTGAACTGTATACTCAAATGGGTGCAGTTTTGTACCCAAAATATAGCTCAATAAAGTTGTCTTATGAACTGCATAGAGAAAAATATAATTCAAGCTTGGAAAGAAAGTAAAGCCAAATTAAAATGTTGATAGTATTTGGATGATGAGGTTGCAGAAAATTTTTATTTTCATGGTTTCACTTTTAGTCATGTTACAAACTTTCTTTAATAAACATAAATCATTTTAAATTAAAACAAAATAAACCAGCTTATGTCAGGTTAGATTAGGCAAGCATCCTTTTTCTGGTTAAATGTATAAATAAGATATGAATTTCTAAAACGTACCGCTTCCAGAGTATACCATTCTTGTTGATCAGACCTAAGGGTAGAGAGGTAATCCCAGAGGGATAAATGTTCTTCCTTCTCCTCTACATTTCACGCATGAAATTGGAACAGAAACAATTCAATAATTTACCACCAATTGTGTTCTTAGTGAAATCATTCTTGTGTAGCTATCTGGAGAACTGAGGTCCTTGCTGATTGATACACTGCATTAGCACTGAGTTGTTTTGTGTATGCAAAATTCATTGTGTGTGTGTGTGTGTGCGCGCGTGCACGTGCATGTCCATGTGCGTGTGTATCCCTTTGAATGTGAGTGGGCTTGTTACTGTTTTGACTGAAAGACAACGGTAGAGGTAAGCCTAAATATCTTCCAGGGGGTAGTCAAAAAAGGCCACGTGCTTTTACCTGATTATCTCCAGAGGGTTACGCTGACAGAAGCCAGTCACTCTCCCAATTGTCTGACTACCCTAGAGACTACCACGGTGGAGAAGCCACTTGTGGAAGCACTGATTCAGCCTCCACTGGATCCCTAGCCACCAAAAGCATCAGCTGCTGGCCATGCCAGTGGGCCATTGTGTACGCCCTGCTCAGCTGAGTCGTCAGAAGACCGCAGCCCCCACAATGTTTGACTGTAATCCCGAGAGACTCCAAGCTGGGATTGCTCAGCTGAGCCCTTCCCAAATTCCTGATCCACAAAACTGTGGGTAAAATAAGATAGTTGTTGTTTTTAGCCACCAACATGTTGGGAGTAATTTATTATGCAGCAATGATCATTTGTAACAGTGATCTTGGGTGAGTCACTTGACCTCTTTCAATTCTTTAGTCTTACATCTCTAATAGGAATATCATCAACTCTTAGTACTGTTGCAAGGTTTACAGTTACAAGAATCTTTCAAAGCTTTGAGTACTGAGCAAATAACTTGTGGTTTCATTTTATTTGCTTATTTACACAACACACGTATTGAATACCTACCATATGTCAAGCCTGTGCAGTAGACTAGGGGTCTATTAATAAGAGATAGTCCTTCCAGCCAAGGAACTCATATTCAGATAGATAAAGTGGTTAAGAAGCCAAGTGATGGGGGGCACTCGGGTGGCTCAGTCAATTGAGTGTCCGACTTCGGCTCAGGTCATGATCTCATGGGTCGTAAGTTCAAACCCTGCGTCGGGCTCTGTGCTGACAGCTCAGAGCCTGGGGCCTGCTTTGGATTCTGTGTCTCCCTCTCTCTCTGCCCCTCCCCCACTCATGCTCTGTCTCTGTCTCTCTCCCTCAATGATAAATAAGCATTAAAAAAAATTAAAGAAGCCAGGTGATGGAATCAAGTATGACAAGGTCATCATATAAGCCAGTGCAGGAACATGTTGAGGATACATGGTAGGGGCTTGCTCCCACTATCCTGGGGGTAGTGCAGAGAATGGTCAGGATTCCAGAGCAGGTGTGTGGAGGTGGAGGGAGGCAGGAGAGTGGAGAGAGATCGTTGGATAAGGGTAACAGCATCTGGCTTAGCTGGTGTGAGTGTAAACTAATCACGGCGTGTGTATGAACGCACACAAGAAAGGTGTTCTCAGTGGCCTATATAAATCTTGATGAAAACAGATCATTCTCAGGCATGGTGGAGGCACTATAGTACCCACCTTTCATGCATCTTTCTGGGCAAACAAAAACTTAAAAAAATAAGTAGGCAAACAAATAATCTAGAACATCAGATTCAAGTAAGATCTACCTTAAATAATCTTTGTCACTTTGGATGAGCAAAGCAGGAGACAAGGTAAAGGGACAAGAGTTCACCAGAAACATCTGATTCTTCTCAATGCAAGGCTAGAGGATGGGAATACTGGGAGGCAGCCGTGAAAGCCTGACTCCAACATCTTGGCAAAGCCCCTCTTTCCAAGTCAGGCTTAACAGGGATGTGCCTGCCTCCTGTGGCCCAATGGTTGTCCTATGGCCAGTAGAGTTATTTCTTGATTGCCAGATGCCCACGATCATTCTCACAAAGTGCATGTGTTCATGTCATGTGTGTGCGCGTGCATGTGTGTGTGGGAGGTAGGCATCAGCAAAAACAAAACAAAACAAAAAAGCACTTTTCCATTCGTCCTTTAAGTAGGTCCATTTAACAACTCCAAGACATAAGCAGGATGAGCAGAGGGTCATAGAAGTAATGTCCAAGGCTGTGTGTCCAGGTGACGACAGTAAAAGAGCCGATTCGAAGTCAGCTCTGGTTCCCCATCCCCAGTGCTCTTCCCAGACACCGGACATGTAAGAATGGTGACTAGTGGTAATTAACAGTGAAGCTTTCTTTTAGGTCAATCAAGGCCTCAGACAGGTGAAGAGAGAGAAGGGAACTTTATTTGGGATGAGGAAATACAGTGTCCCTTTTGCTGGGAAAAGCCCACTACTTTTAGGTGCTGGACACATGAAGGGCTCTATGCAAATGCCATCTTTAATTAGCTCAGATCCGAGTGAAGGAAACTAAATTCAATTTGCTATTTGCACTCCTTCTTTTCTCCCTTGGAGAAGTTTAGGGTTTTAAATAGCTCAGGGAGAGGGGAAAAGAAGTAAAGTTAAAAAAAAAAAAGAAGGAAGGAAGGAAGGAGAGAAGGAAGGAAGGAAGGACGGAAGAGAGGGAGGGAGGGAGGGAGGGAGGGAGGGAAAAACAAAGCAGTCTAATACTCAGAGTTGTGTTAATCAAGTTTTTTTAGGTAAGAGTGGGACTTTGTCAGGAGTGGCTAAAGCCTTCCCCAAAGCATCTTAAATCATGGACGGGGTGTTTGCCTGCCTTAGTGGTACCTGGCACCCAGTAGATGTTACCTCTCAGTGAAGTATCTGGCATGCAGTGGATGCTACCTTGCATAGCGATACCTGGAACCCAGTAGGCACTACCTCTCAAAGAAGTACCTGGCAGCCAGTAGGTGTTACCTCTCAGTGAAGTACCTGGCACCCAGTAAGCACTACGTCTCAGTGCGGTACCTGGCACGCAGTAGGTGTTACCTCTCAGTGAAGTATCTGGCACACAGTGGGCGCTACCTTGCATTGTGGTACCTGGAACCCAGTAAGCACTACCTTCCAAAGAAGTACCTGGCATGCAGTAGGTGTTACCTCTCAGTGCGGTACCTGGCACACAGTAGGTGCTACCTCTCAGTGAAGTACCTGGCATGCAGTAGGCACTACCTCTGAGTGAGGTACCTGGCACGCAGTAGGCTCTAACAAGTGTTGGCCAGAAGGAATGAAGTAGGAGGGGGTGATCTCACCAGCACCCCCATGGTGTCATGCTACAGATGCTCTGAAGAGATGTTTTCCAATTTAATCCTGTTTGCTGAGTTACTGGCCTGTAAATTTCAAACAGAAATACCCTACCATGCGTTGTGAGTCTGCTTTTTCCTTCCTCCTCACTACAACTCCCCACTCAGCCCTCCCACATTTCCATCCCAGTAGAAAACAGCACCTTTTCAAAGCAGACACCACACTGCATCTCTTTTCAGACGCAGGGTGAACTGCATCGCTCTGGTGCTAGATCCCACCCAAGGGTTCCCGCCTCTTATGACAGCAGGGCAGAGGGCAGGTGAAACCCCCTTTTAAAAAACACTAATATGCAAAAAAAAAAAAAAAATCCAACCTCTCCCTGCCTCCTACAAGAGCAAAAGTGCTAAGTAATTTCACTGTCATTCAGAAATGGATTCCCTGACAAGTTTTATAAACTCATTAACTAAAACTTAGGAGTCCTGGGTCCTCATTCTATCAAAGTTGCCATGTGGCTTCAAGTCAGTCATTTACCTTCTCTGCTTTCTCGTAAGAGAAAAATAATTATATCCTCCCCCATATATTTGGCAAAGCCATTATTCAGCTCAGATGAGAAATTCTCACATGGCCAAGTCAGAATTCTTGCTGGTTTCTCCCAAGCCCTCCCCATCTGGGAAAAAACAATCCCCAGTCATGCACTTAATCAAGCCAAAAGATGGCAGCCATATTGGTCTCCTTCATTCTCTTCCAGAGAACAGCCAATCCATCCTTATTTCTTTCTGTCCTTCTCACTCACAATGCATCGTTCACTCTGTCCTTTTTGCTGATCATCACACACATTAACCTTGTTCTTGTCTCGACGTCATGACATTGCTCCTTCCATGCCTGGAATGTTTTTTTCTCCACTTCATGTAGGTCTCTACTCAGATGTCACCTTAGAGAAGCCTTCCCTGACTACCCTACCTGAAACACCCTCTTAGCCCATTCCCACACACTTTATACTCTGCTTTATTTTTCTTCATAACATTTATTACCATCTGAGACGAGGCCTTATCTTTGTTGCCTCTGTCTTCCATCACTATAGAACTGTCAGGAGATTAGGATCTCTGTCTTTCCATCATGGTACTCTCTACTGAGTCTAGTGCCTGGCATATAGTAGGCACTCCATAAATATCCATGGAACGAATGAATGCATAATACATGTGAAAACATGTAGAAAAGCTCAAAGCTCCAGAGCTGAAGGAAAAATTACACATTATCAGCCTTCTGGCCCACTCCAAAGACAGGATTTACAGGTAGGTCTGGAAATCTCTTACAAATATATAATATGTTTCAGGGACTCGTCTATATGGTTATATGAGGAGCTCACTGGGGAAGTGAAGGAAATGAAAATAGGATAGATTTCATTTTGCTAGGCACAGTGTGTTATTTCCCAAATTGCTCTGAATTTCCCAGGACATGGCTTCAGGCTTACGGAGTGAGGGTGCCAAGGCCTGGTGTTACCAGGGCAGGAAGGTCCCCATGGAAGACCAGATGGACTTGTGTTATGGGGGTAGGCAGTCCAGGGAGTAGTTTTCAGGGCCCCTGCCCCTCCAATGCCTCCTTCACCAGAACCCCTCGTCCACTGGTTCCAGAATTTTTCACTCTGCAGTCAATAACTAAGTTTACCCTTACTAGATCTAGGAAGAGCACATGACTGAGGACTCGATCTACACTCAGATTGTTCCTCGCTGTGCGATTTTGAAAAATTACTTAACCTATTTGACTGTTTCTAAATTATTTTCTTTTATTTTTTTTTGGTAACGTGAAAAACACGAACCCTGATTCCTGCCTCACCAGCTCTTCTCTAAGTATTTGTAAGTAACAAAAATCAAGGGATCCCACTGTGACATGTTCATTACCCTCACTTTCCCAGGACGGTGATGAGGCCTGACTTTAGAATCTTTTCTACAGGTAGATTTTTACCAGGTGGAGGAGAACAGATGAATAGCACTAGAATGTGAAGAGATAATTCATAGCCCCGCATAGCTATTACTTCACGTTAAAGGAAATGATTTGTATTCAGAGATTATGTAATTGTGAAGTGCTGAACAATTACAAAATATTTTGGCTCCTTTTGCGTATGAGGGAGGGATACAGAACCCTGAAATAGAAGAAAGTGGTGGCTCATAGGAAAATTTTGTCCTATCTGTTTGTGAATGACTGAAAACTCCACCTTCCTACACACATTCTGAACACTTCCGGCAAAATGAGTCATCATGTTATGATGACAAGTGTTTGCTAAGCCTCTACTACATGCCTGGTTTCTAGACCTGAACCAGTTCTCAGACCGACCCCACTGGCTAAAGGAGAGGCTGGGTACCCATGAGGAAGACTGCAAAACTACAGGAAGTGTGCATAGCACTGGCTTCTCCCAGTCTTCCTCAGAGAGATTCTTGGCCTCTTATTTGGGTAGCCATATCTCCAGGAATATCCAGATTTTTAAAAGATAGTTGGATAGAAGTGACACTGATACCCATGGGCCCAAGGAATATTTAGAATGGGGGATGTAGGGACAGCCAGGTAACCAACTGGAGTCCTCACCTAGATCTATGTCACACAAGATGATTACTTCCCAGTCCCCAAGTGCATAATATACACAGACAGATGTAAGGAGTGGCAGAGCTCCCTTCCCATTGTTCTCTTGTTTGTTTCCCACTGTTCCTCTATAATAAACCATCCTAATGGGGCATTTCCATACCCTTATCCAAGTAGAGGCATTCCCATCCCCAGCCAAGAGAGGAAACCAAAACCAGTATCTCATCCTGAAGGTAATGGATGTGGTAAGTGACTCTTAAGGACCCTAAAGATGCAGGGGTGGTGGTTTCTATCTTATCTCCATTTAATTCACCAACCTGGTCCTTTAACAACCCAGATGGATTCAGGAGGATAGCAGTGAGCTACCACAAACTCAAACAAATCGTTGGCTCAACTGTAGCTGCCAGATGTGGTGTCTAGGCTACAGCCAATTAACACAGCCTTGGGCATATAGTCTATGGCCATTGATCTAGAAAATAAGTTTTATCCCATCCCTATCTTGAAGGAGTATCAGAAGCAGTTTCCATTCCGATGGGGTAGGCACCACTACACATTTACAGTCTTGCCCCAGGGCTATATTATCCTCCAACCCCCCAGTCTGAAGGCACACAGATCATGAGGACGCTCTGCAGAATATCACATTGGTCTGCCCTGTTGAGGCATCATGCTAATTGGACAAGATGAGCAAGAAAAGGAAAGTACATTCAAGAGTATAGTAAGATAGACATGCTCCAAAAGGTAGGAGATAAGTCCTATGAAGAACTGGGGATTCGCCACATCAGTGAAGGGTTTAGGTGTCTGTGGTCTGTGGCATGTCACACATCTGTTCCAGAATAAATGAGAAATCCCTATATCTTATACACCACACCTCTAGGAAAGAAGCAGAATGCATAGTAGTCTTCTTTGGGTTCTGAACTCAGCATGTTAAACATGTGGGGATATTGCCCTGACCCACCTTCCCAGTAGCATGGAAGGCCCCCCTTCTGCAGCAGGTCAGGCTGTGGTGCAAACGACCTGTGGTGTACCATTTGATCCACTGGACCCTGTAGTGTGAGAGTCATTGGTCATAATAACTACTGTGTGGAGGTTAGGGCACATGCCAATTAGGAGCCTCATAAATTAGACCCCCAAGCTTCTGGATTAAGGCCACGCCACCTGCAGCAGAGAGGAATGCATTTGCAGGGGTGAGGGGAGTTTCTGGTAATGCTAATGGGTCCTATCAAGACACTAGGCAGCCAGAGCTGCCCATCCTGAGCTAGATTCTGTCTGATTCAACAAGTCATGGAGGAGAGATGACACATGGAAATGGCACATCCAGGATCAGGTCCAAGCAAGGTCAGCACAAATAAACTATTACATAAGTCAATGGCCCAGACCCCATGTCATACGTCACTGGCACATGTCACTCATGTTACACTTAGGGCCACCTGTGGGTGGGATGGAAGGATGGAAGGCCAAGCTAACTTCACAAAGAGAGATGCATACAAGCCTAAACAATGCACAATGTGCAGGACTTCAAAGGGTGCACTTGGCCATCTACCTTGTGAAAAAAGGGGAGCGGTCCAAGGTAAGATATAAGCGGATACATGACTTAATTGGCTTGTCAGGGGCCCCGCCAGAGAAAGACACCTTGCTTGTTGAACACCAACTTAAGCAAATGCCCTTGAGAAGTCAACAAGGCATCGCAGGCAGCAGCTAGCCATCAGTGGTGGGTTTACTGAGGAGGGGGCCAAGAGCGAAGGCTGTGGAACTTGTCTTTTCACTTTCAGTGGTTCACACATATGCCATAGCTCAACGCGCCACACGAAACATGTCCCAGCTCCCTAGAGCCTCTTACTAAGCTTTCAGCCCTCCACCTCTTCTAAGCCGACTCTTACTACCCATGTGCAATAGAATAGCATCGAAGACAAGAGAGACCAGACAGGCAGTAAAAAGCCCCAAAAGGGGCCAGAGTCAGTGACTGGCATGTCTCTCTGGCTCTGATATTCCACGACAAAGGAGCCAAGGATGGGAATATTTCCTAGTGCCCTAGGCTCTCTCACTCAATCATGCATCAGAATCACCAGGGAAGCTGTTAAAATGCAGATTCCTGGGCTCCCTCACAGAGTGGCAAGGTCTGAGCATCTACATCTGTAGCAAGTTCTCAGAGGATGCGATGCTGGCTGTTGAGACACCACCCTCTGTGCATCCCTGTCCCAGAGCAACAGGGACTCAGAGGCTGACCTTATAGGCACCACTGCAGACTCCAACATGCTGTGTTCTCACAGCCAGCCTCAGTGATGGAGGCCATATGTGTTGTACTTCAGAGCCTGGGCTTTGGGGTTCTACGGATCTGCGTTCAAATCCAGACTCTGCCAATGACCATCCATGTGGCCTGTGGCAAATGGACTTCACCTTGCGAGCCTCAATTTTCTCATATAAAATGAATCATAATAATATCAACCTTTTAGGGATGTTGTGAAGATTTAATTAGATATATTGGGGAAAAAACAGGCCTGGTGCTTGGCACACAATAAGCCCTTGGTAAATAAGGATAGTGCTCTGTAAACTGTAAAGTGCCGGCAAGTATAAGAGACTGCCTTCTACTGGCATGTAGTTTTTATTTTTCAATTCAAACTTTCATCTTTCAGGACACAGAGGGGTAACAACATTAGGAGGGAAGGAAAGGAAACAGACTGTGTGGTGGGGAGTTATGACTCCTCCCTCCCCACCCCTCCCCACTCTTCCTTCACCCCTCCAACTCTCCTCAGCCCTCTTCTCCAAGGTCATCCTGTCTGCATTTGGACTTGGAACTTCGGTGAGAAATTGTTTCCCATTTTCCTTAC
Organism: Cryptoprocta ferox; assembly: GCA_028646485.1. NCBI lineage: Eukaryota > Metazoa > Chordata > Mammalia > Carnivora > Eupleridae > Cryptoprocta > Cryptoprocta ferox. Next base: position 16,696,120 of record CM053568.1, on the reverse strand, counting down.
CCACAGTGCCAAGAGAGGGTGAGCAGCCCAATGGTCTCCTCCCATCTCTATTAGCAAACCTGTCTAGGTTTTGTGGTCTGTCTGTGATGCAGTCGCCACGGCTAGCACAATGCCTGGCCCGTAACACTTGCACAGATAGTAGCTGTTGAACTCAGTTGAATTTACAGCAGTTAGGGGTCCAAGATTTGGGTGGGCCCTCATATTGTGTCTGGGTCAGTATATGACCTTGGGTAAACCTCACCCCTCATACAGTCCTCAGTTTCTCATTTGTCAAAAAAGGAGATTTCCCTGGCCTCTTCCAGCTTAAGGTTGGAGCAACCCAGACAGAGATCTGAATGGGGAATTAGTAAACCAGGGTCCTGGGCCCAGATCTGCCACTAATTCACAGGGAAATAACTTCCCCTCTCTGGGCCTCAGCTTTCCCATCTGCATTATGGGATGATTTTTAAGTACTCATTTCCCATTCCAAAGTCCTGAATTTCTAGAATACTTTATTTTAGACCTCTTTGGGGCTCAAGGTCAAGGCATTTGAGCAGTGTTGGACATGATGGAGAATGAGTGTGGTTCCTTTTATCCTAAAATGGCCACATTTTACGGGAGGCCTCTCATATCTTACTGGATGAAATCTCCCCTAATAACACACAGTAATGACGATCATTAATATTACATGTAATCATTAAAGTAGCATCATATTATTCTCAACTCAGATGGTAACTTTTAAATGAGAGTGACCTGATAGTTTCACCAGACAAATGAAGGCAAAGATGGGCTGTTCTTTGTGCCACTCACTTGAGTCTTCTCTACATGCATTTTAACCTTAAAGGGAAGTGGCATAAGATAGTGAAGACAGCATTGGACTTAGCTTTAAAAGCTATTGCTTCAATGTCAGGTGCTTTTACTTTCTAGCTGTGTGACTACAGGCAAGTGACTCAACCTCTTTGGGCCTCAGTCTTCTCATCCGGGAATGCTTCCCTGCCCTCACAGGGTTGTTGCAAAGATCACCTAAGATAATGGATGTGAAAATCTGTCGTAAACTGTAAAGCTCTCTGCAAACACAAGGCACTGCCATGATGGTAATAAAAAGCAAATGGCACATGAATATTTCACAAGCACGGACTGGGACAGATTATTTGTAAAGTACCCCCATCTAATGGGGTTTTATAAATACACACTCCCTGTCCTCATTACAAACTTCCTAATAATCTCCTTCTAAAGCTCATCTTCAAACTCCTTTTCTCTCCCCTGTCATTTCTTCTTAATATCTCCTCTCTCACACAGCTATTTATTACTGAATGCTGGGTGGCATTTGGGGAGACAGTTGGTCAGAAAAATATACACATTCATATTTTGTACAGAGACATAAACAAAATGAAGCAAGGACACCTCGATTCTAAGCTATTAAAAATATACTTCTTCCTTGTGGGTCTGCCTGCAACTGCTCCTATTAGTAATACTTAGTCTGAAATTAGGTGTAACAACCTCGTCCCCATATGTAGCCTCAAATCCATTCACAGGTGGCATTAATATGAAAAGGGAAGAAATAGGCTCAGATGCATTTTTTTCCTCCTAAAAAAAAGTATAAATTTTACAAAGCCTTTTGGAGTCTCTCTTGGCTAAAGGAGAAATCCTTTTGCCATTAACTGCTCCTGCAGAGAGAGCTTGCTAGCTGCAAGATCATGATGAGGGTAAGCATTAATTAAATCTAACTGTGAGAGAATAATTATGTACACATATCCGTCAGGGCAAGTTGTCACTATCCAGTAACAAAGTTGGATACAAACTCCATCAGCAGAACTGTCAGGCGGCTGTTAAAAGGATATAAATGTGTCCCAAAAGGATCATTTCATTTAGGGGGGGAAAAATTGGATTGCAAAGGATTAATGAGGCGAGGGGTTTGTGTTTTCAATTGAATGTAAAATGCAAACCGAGGAAGTTGTGATATCATCATTTAACCTTAATGTTTAGCCACATTTGGATTTCTAACATTGGTAGGGACAATTAGACCTTGTGCATCGAACCAACATTTCCATCATGCAATGAGATTAAAGGTTAGATTTCTGTAAGTTAGATTGCACAAAAGTTTGCAACAAAATCATAAAATCTAATTTACACAGACGGCATATTCTTAATAATAATTAGGCAAGGAAATGAATGTAAATCCCACCAGGGTAATTCAGGGATTCAGGAAAGGGCCCTTTTTCTTGTGGCTGCCTTTATATCTGCTGAATTTCAGTCCAAGCTCCGTGGAGCCCGCACACACGCATGTGTGCGTGCATGCATGTGTGTGTGCGTGCGTGCATGCCCAGGCCCCATGCAGGTGAGGTGAGCGCAAGTCTTGGAGACAGGTGCTACAAACAGGCACGGCTACAATGTAGGAACAGACACAGTGGTGTTAGAAGCAGGTCTAAGGGGACATACAGCCTCCACCACTGTCTGACACGTGAGCTTGGGCTACTCCATGTCTCTGAACTTCAATTTCCTTTACAAAGTAGTGTTATCGTGTTATTGAAGGGTAGTTACAATAATATATTTGAAGGTATTTAGAACAGTGACTGGCACAAAATAGGTGGCCAATTATTGCTGCCATGTCCTACCAGATCATAGATCTATGTCCCAAGGGAGGAAACAAACCACAAGATTCAGGACCTGTTTTCCCTGCCCTGGCCTCCCAGCTGGGACAGTCATAGGCAGTGATGGTCTCCAGGCAAGGCAAGGAATAGGAAGTCTGCCTGGTTTCACTGCACACTTGGTGGCCAACAATACCAGACAACACCAAGGTCATTTACTCCAATGCACTTATAAAGGAATTTGCAATGGTTGGTTGACTGCCTACCTGTTTCCTCCCCCATAACTTGAGCCCCATAGGGGTGAGGACCTCATGTGTCTGGTTTTCTACTGTTGTCTCAGAACCTAGAATGGTGTCTCACACTTGGTAGGCACTCAGTTGACTCAATGAAAGTCAGGTTGGAGGCCCCGGACGGGGACGTAACAGGAGGAGCTGGAATTGGAAAATGGGAATCAGGCCACAACAGCACTAGAGAACAGCTAGGAAGAGACTCATTCTATGCTGGGGATGATGCCAGAAGGATGGATGATGTGGACTCATTGGGCTGTACTGGGGCCACAGAAGCTGACCTTAGTCACAATGAGGCCAGAGTCTATCAGAGATCCTAGCCATTCTGGAAAGCTGTAATTATCAGCGTAATGACCCAGTCTTGAGTTCTCAAGATCTTGTCAAGTTATTTTTAGGTCCTGCCTAAAAGCATGACTTCTTTAAGACATTTCCCCTTCTTGGAATCTATGCAGGTTGCTACAAATGCCACATCATTCTGCTGAAGAGGATAACACTGACCATTCTCAACCAACATTTTCACCAAGGGAACCGGGCTGACATAGATATAGGAGGAGGCTGGCAATACAGCTATTCTCTGGAACCTTATCATCTCAACTAGACTGTAATATAGGGCCTTTCTATTTCCAGAAGATATCCTGAAAAAATGGACTATTTCTATGGCCTGAAGAAGAAATATGAAGAATATGGAATGAAACAAAACAATTTGTCTTGACAGAGGCCAGTTTTTGGGAAACACTCAACTACAACCTCATCTACACACACTCCCTTTCCCTTCCCCCCTCCAAAAAACAAAAACAAAAACCAAAATAAAATCAGTGTACATTACACAGATTGTTTCTCCCTATTTCCACCTCCGATTGAAAAAAAATATCTTTCAGATGGATAAAAATTAAGCCACATTTAGTCATACATTGCCAAGAATCATCATTGAAAGTCAAATACATTTTCAGGAAATTGGGCCAAAGCCAGAAAGCTGAGGTCATAAAATGTCAAGACCCATAAAAAGAATTTCTTACTTCTGTTGAAAAATCTTTAAACTCTAATTCTTGGGGGCAGAATTTTATATATGTTCATTTGATTATATTTTTAATAGTATAGTTTAATTTTTCTCTATTATGGTTTTCCCTACTTGATCTAATAGGAAAATTTCTGTAAAGATATTCCCCTTTGATTATGTGATTAGTCAACTTGTCATTGTACTTCGCTCATTTTTTTCTTCACATACTTTTGAAGCCGTGTTGTTTCTGTACATAAGTACAGATTTCATTTGTCTCCTGGTAAACTGTTTCTCCTATGATTAATGACCCTCTTTATTTCTCAGAATTTTTTGTTTCTTGTTGTAAAGTTTATTTTGCTGTATATTTCTACTTCTCCCCAAGCTTCCATTTGATTAGTATTTGCCTAGTATATATTTTTCTTTCCTTCACTGTCAGATTTTCTGTGTCTTTACGTTTTAGGAAGATCTCTGGTAAATGGCATACAATTGGATTTTACTTAATCTAATCTATTTCTGAATTTTATTTTGCGAAGTATATCTATTGTAATTACTCATGCTCTGAGGCTTATTTCTACCTTGTTATGTTTCAGACTCTCTTGTTTTGAAATTTTTATTTATTTTTAAAGATTTTCTTAAGTTTATTTATTTATTTTGAGAGAGAGACAAAGAGAGTGAGTAGGGGAGGGTCAGAGAGAGAAGGAGAGACAGAATCCCAAGCAGGTTCTGCACTGTCACCACAGAGCCTGATGTGGGGCTTGAATTCACAAATTCCAAGATCATGATATGAGCCAAAACCAAGAGTCGGATGCTTAACCGACTGAGTCACCCAGGCACCCCTTAAAAATTTTATTTAAATTCCCGTTACCATACAGTGTAATATTAGTTTCAGGTGTAGATTTTACTGATTCAATACTTCCATACAACACCCAGGCCTCATCACAAGTGCACTCCTTAATCCCCGTCCCCTATATCACCCATCCACCCCCCCAACCTCCCATCTGGTAACCATCAGTTCTCTGTAGTTAAGGGTCTATTTCATGCTCAACATCATTCATCATCAGGGAAATACAAATCAAAAATACAATGAGATGTCACCGCACACCTGTCAGAATGGCTAAAAGTAACAACACGGGAAACAACAGATGTTGGCAAGGAGGTAGAGATAGGGGAACCTGCTTGCACTGTTCGTGGGAATGCAAACTGGTGCAGCCACTTTGGAAAACAGTATAGAGGTTCCTCAAAAAGTTAAAAATAGAACTACCCTAGGATCCAGCATTTGCACTGCTGAGTATTTACTCAAAGAATATAAAAATACTAATTTGAAAGGATACATGTAACCCGAGGTTTATAGCAGCATAATCTGTAAAAGCCAAATTATGGAAACAGCCCAAGTGTCCAACGACTGATGAAGAGATAAAGAAGGTGTGGTGTATATATATATATACAATAAATATTATTCAGCCATAAAAAAGAATGAAACCTTGCCATGTGCAACAACACGGACAGAGCTAGAGAGTATTAAGCTAAGTGAAATAAGTTAGTCACAGAAAGACAAATACCATATGATTTCACTCATGTGGAATTTAGGAGACAAAAAAAAAAATGACCATGAAGGAAAAAAGAGAGAGGCAACCCAGTCTCCTCTTGCTCTAGCTTTCTCATTATCTTTATCCCACCACACCCTACCGCCCACCCCAGAGTCACCCATAACATCGGCTTCTAAATGTAAAGCCGGAGTTCTAGGTTTCTTTCTCATTCCTTACACCTAAGGAGTTCCTTTCTTGATCTTTGATAAACCTTGATTTTTTAAAAAGTTGTATTTTATTCAATGTGCGTGCACACGCATGTGTGTATGGAACAGGAAGAAGGCCAGTGTCAGCTCCGTGTGCCATGCTGTTGGTTTACCGCACTCCTTGCCAGCTTTCTTTTCATTTAGGAATGGGAGCTTTGTTATAAACAAAAAACATGTTTGTTTTTAAAAGTAAATATTTTTTCTAGAATTGGGAATTTTCCCCCCAAATATTGAAGTCCAGTGTATACGTAGGGAATAGGAGCTTGAGGAAAGAGTCTTACCTACTCGGCCCACATTCTCCTGCCTGCTCCCAGAGTGCCTCTTTGGAGCACAGCTGGACAGCTCCTGCTAATGGCCTGTGAACTCTACCCGGTATCCTCAGGACGTATAACCACATCTATCTCAAATGTGGGAAAATGCAAAGCCTTCTCTTTACAGTCTTCGAAGTGATTTACCCATTTGATCACAGGTGAATTAGAAAAAAGCACAAGCTGACAGCTTCTATGTGTTTTATCCAAATCCCCCAACAGTCAGTCTTGGTGTAGTCATAAGGCCTGCGTGGTTTCACATGTTCAAATGGCATGAAAACAGGACAATGTTTGGAAGCAGGGGACTCGGAATTCAAGTTCTGGGTGTGCTAATTCTTCTCTGCGGTGTGGATGAGGTCTCCCCATCCATCATTTTCCACATCTATGAGCAGGATGATCAGATGACCTTGAAATTCATTTCCATCTCTGGTGAACTAAGAGAACAAGAGGAGTTCTCTAATGGAAATCCCCCCAACTGAGTGCCTGCAAGCCTGGGGCAACAATGTCTCTGAGGCATCTGGATTCACCTACAGTCACCCAACAATTTGACGGTCATGGGGGTTTAAATCTAGGATTCTCTGCGTCCACATCTAAGATGCTCCCTTACACCAGGATTGCAGGTCAGATCCAGTCCACTGCCTTTCTGTGTGTGGTCCAGGAGCTAACAATGGAGTTGACATCTTTAAGTGGTTAAAACAAATCGAAAGAAGAAGAATGTGTTAAGCTGTGGAAATCACACAAAATTCACCAGTTTAGTATCATAAATGCATTCCATTCTTTTGATTAGTAGAATGCTATTACAAAAATGGTACTAATTATTACACTATGAATTCTGTCAAATGTGTGGAGAATTTTCTCTCATTGTGTAAGTGCCTGTATTATATCCTCAAGTTTGCCTCTTGGTCAGTAAAGCCTAAAATATTTCCTATCTAGCCCCTTCCTGGAAAAATTTGCTGATACTGCTTTGGACCACAGGCCCCTGCAAGGATGGACCCAGGGTCCAAAATCGACCATCTTCCATATATCATAAGCCAGGCTGGATCAGACAACGACTTGAGATCCAAACCTCTTTGGTACTGTTAAAAAAAAAAGGCTGGTTAGCAGAGGTGTAAAAATACATATGATCTTTTGATCAACTACAAATGGATTCGAATCTGGGATCTGGTCCTTTCTGAATCGGATGTACCGCCTAATAAAGGTTCCTTCATAGAGCTGAGCCTCAGTTTTTCCATCAGCAAGTTAGGAATAATGAGGCTTCCCTCATGTAATTGTGCAGATTGGTCCAGGCTTTAACATAAGATAGAGACTGAATAAAATCTCCACGCCTATAGGTTGCAAAAAGCAGCCCAACATTTTGTCCATTCGTCCTTCAAGAGGTGAACTCTTATTTCCCCACGCCTTGAATCTAAGGTGATATCATGACCTGCTTTGAGCAACAGAATAAAACAGAAGGAATGATATGTGCCTTCCAGGTTCGGGCCTCAAAAGAAAACCTTGCAGCTCTGTTGTTGCTGGTTTTGGAACCCTTCGCCATTTGAACCAGCCATGGAGAGCTGGCTGACCGTAGGTACATGACTGAGGTCAGCTTAGCCTACCCCATCCAGACCAGAACAACTGCCCAGCTGAGCCCAGTACCAATGCTCAACTTGGATTACAAGCCAAATAAATAGTGACTGTCCTAGGTCATGGGGTGCTGGGGTGTTTTATTATGCCACAGCTCTGACACGGTATTTGTGCCATTCTGATGAAAGACATACCCAAGAGTTGCTACCTCAGGCCACACCAGCACCTGGCCCACAGCCTCTGCAAGGCCACTTGTGATTGCCTCTCCATCCTGCCAGGCTAGGCAGAACTGACTAAGAGCCCTGTGCCATATTTCAGACAGACAAGGAAAACTGCCTGGAGGAGACAGGCACTTTCGGCAACGCAAACTTCTCTGAAAGACACAGCAGAGATTTATGGAGGCAGCTGTATACTCCGACTACAGATCAGCTCTCCCGCATTTCAGCCCAACACAGCGGGGGGTCACTGGGCTCGTGGTGGCACTGGGCCTCTTGGGAAGGGTCTGAGGTCAAGAAAAGGAAAGCCAAAGCCCCAGGGAAAAGGCTGCCCCATCAAATATGCATGGCATTGCCTGTCTTTGAAGGTACCAAGGCTCTAATTTCAGGATGCAGCTAATCCACGCAGTGCTTAAAGGAGCATCTCCACAAATGCCTAGCACATCTCACACTGGCCCTGGGAAACCAGTGTGGTGGGGATCACCACAGCTCCAGGTGCTGGGGATGGAATCCCAATGAGACTGAGCAGCTTTTAACTTCCTTTAAGAGCTAGGGTTCCAGCCAGGGTTTTCTGACTCCAAATACTGGACTTTTCAATAGACGACAATACTTCCGAATCAGATTTATCATCAAAGGCCATTTAAGTCGGAGGAGGCCTGTGGAAATTATCTAGCCCATCACCTTTGCTTTCCAAATTAACAACACAGATTGATTGGGTACTTACCATGTTCAGTGCAGCCTGCTGAGCACTTTGCATGCATTAACTCTAATCCCCCGGCCCCCTTGGAGGTGGCCGCTAACACAATTTGTAGATTAGGTAATGCCAATTTAGCATAAAATGTCATTTCCCGAATTGAGCGAGTCAGAGGCAGAACTGGGATATGAATACACATCAATTGGACTTCAGAACCTGAGCTCATTTCCACAAAGACACACGGCTTCTTAGATGGGGACACTGAGGTCCGGAGGGTTGAAGGTCTTGTCCAGGATCATGCAGCCCATTTGATTAACTGTCCATTAATCCATCAAGCAAGCATTAACTGAGCACCTGCTATTTCTTAGGCACTAGGCTAGTCAATGGAAGCCCAGGCATGACCTGGACATAACCACTGCACTTCATGAGTTTAATTAAGGGAGAAGAGAGGTGGCCATAAATTACTCTAATAAAAGGCAATAAATGACAAATATTACAAGCAAGAGAGAGAAGAGGCTATCAGAGCTCCTGGCTCCTTTACTCTCCCTGACAGATAAGCCCCGATAAGTTCTTTTACTGCAGGATGCATTACTTCAGAATGCAGGCTTATGTAAATAAATGTATTTTTTTTCTGTTTATTGGTAACTGGCTATAAATTATTCACTTAGTTGGAGGAAAATATTCAGAAACATTAATGGCTTTAAATTATCTGCCTTCCTGGGTTGTTGCTATGCTTGAATATGGAACAGGCAAGCCCTGGGTTCAGCCTGTATTACTCTGGTTCGATTCTTTGTTCCCCAAACCTCTTCCCCCTTATCAGTCTACCCTTTCTACCAAGGAGTTTTAGATAGAGGCCACTGCCCATTTGGCCAAAGGAAGTTTTGAAGGTGTATAATCAAAATGAAGTCCCACTAGAAACCATGAGATAATTAACAGGGCCGGAAGGAAGACTGGACAGACACCAGCTATCTGGGGAAGATGAAACTTTTGTTTTTTTCCTCCACTTCTGTGACATTTCTCAAGCCAGATTTTCCTCCCTGCCCCCATTGCCACATGCCAAAAAGCCTGTTCTTCCTTCCACACAATGCCTTAAGGCCACTTTCTTTGCAAAGTCTTCCAAATTTTTCCCAAATGAAAATCATACATACTTCCTCCAAGCCCCTGGACACAAGGCCCCGGCTCCCTGAGGCCAGAGGAAGTCTGAAGGGGGATCTCCTGACTCTTGTCCCGACACACAGAGAGAGAGAGATGCCTCACCTTCCAGCATCTTCTAGCCTCTGAACACCCTCGCAGCAGCACTGGTGATGCAGAAACATTTGTCAATGCAAGAGGAGTTACTGCCACTTTCTTCCAGTACCTAGACTAGGCTGGTACCATTTCAGAGCGTGAAGATCTTACCCAGTCTAGCCGGGACTAAAACCCACATCATCTGGGAACTGCATTGTGGGCTCTGCCAAGGCTCTGAGGTCACAGTTCCACAATCTGCTAGCTGGGTAAACTTGGGCAAGTCACTAAACCTGTCTAAGTTGGAACTTCCTCTTTGGTAGAATGTGGATAATTACAGTCCTTACCATGTGGGATCTGAGGACGCTTTTAAATGAGATGATAGGTGATGAGCACAGAACTTAGAACATACTAAATGCTCAGGAGATGCTAGTTGCACACACCTTATTAAACATTTGTATTCCATGATGCTCCCAGCAGTCTCCTTTTATCCATATATCCATCCATCCATCCATCCATCCACTCATCCACCATTCAGCCGATTGCTATTCTATGCTGGTTCTGTTCTGCATTGTAGCTAGAGAGAGACATAAATCACTGTCCTTCCCATCATGGGACTGTCAGAGCTGGGGAGGGAGACAGATGTGCCCACACGTGTTTACAATGGATTGTGGTAAGGGCTGAGACAGAAAGCAGAACCAGGCTGCATGTGCCCAGACAAAAGGAGTGGCTGGCTCATTCAGCAGAGGTAAGGGCTGAGGGTGGGCTGGTGTGTGCTCTTCACAGAGAAGACTCTGAAACTGAATTCTGAAAAACAGCTAGCAATTTGCTGCTCGGGACAGAGAGAGAGGAGAAAAGCAGGGTCTTTTAGGCAGAACACGATCCATACACAGACTTGAAAAGCAAGGCAGGGAAAGATGGCCGGTATGCTGGAGGCCACAGAACGCAGAGGCTGGGGATTTGGAGGGAGCAACGGGGCAGGCTGGAGTCAGGCTATGAAGATGACCTGGAATTTGGGGCCTATGACCGATGTCTTTTGAGCCACAGCTGTAGACCTTCTGGGAGTATGTTGACTCTCACCTGTCTTTGGGAAGACCTCACTTGTGTGGCAACTTTTCACCCTATTAAACATGTTCCCTTCATCCTATAGATTTTTGCTTCTAAAACTGAGTAAATGGGGCACCTGGGTGGCTCAGTTGGTTTAGCATTCAACTCTTGGTTTTGGTTCAGGTCATGATCTCATGGGTTCATGAGTTCGAGGTTCGCATCAGGCTCCGTGCTGACAGTGCAGAGCCTGCTTGGGATTCTCTCTCTCCCTCTTTCTTTGCCTCTCCCCCACTTGCACTGTCTCTCTCAAAATAAATAAACTTTTAAAAGATATTAAAAAAATAAAAAATAAAACTGTGTAAATGTACCCCTCCCTAATGGGTAAGGGCAGTGACATAAATAATAATAATAAAACAACAGTGATAAAATAATAAGTAATAGGGGCTCAGTTGGTTAAGCATCTGATTCTTGGTTTTGGCTCAGGTCATGATCCCATGGCTTTGTGGGTTCAAGCCCCACATCAGGCTCTGTGCTGGCAGCGCAGAGGCTGCTTGGGATTCTCTCTCTCTCCCCACCCTCTCTGTCTCTCTCAAAATAAATAAATAATCTTAAAAAATAATAATAACCAATAAAACAATGGAGCACATGTGTTCAACGTGCACCTTTTGCTGGGCTCCGTGCTCAGTGCTTTACAGGCCTTGTCTCATCTGATCCTACCCTTTGAAGGTGGTGCCTTTATGATACTAGTATACTGAGCGCAAGGGTGGTTCTTCTTCCTGGGACATCACTATTATCTAAAAAGCTTGAGAAAATGTTAAATAATTTAACTAAAAAAATACTGTAGCATAATTTCAACGAAAACAAACATGGAAATATTATGAAATAGAAAGTCATGGATTTTCTTTTTTAGGTAGAACCTGGAATCTGGGGCCTATGACCAATGTCTTCTGAGCCACAGCTGTAGACCTTTCGGGAGTGTGTTGACTCTCCCATGTCTTTGGGAAGACCTCACCGCAAAAATCTCGCGATGCCCCCAGTGCAAGGGACAGACTATCAGGAAAATGTTGCAGTCAGGAGAGTCACAAAGCTAGATTTAGTGTGTTTTCAAAAGATCACTCTTGGGCGGCCTGGGTGGCTCAGGTTAAGGTCAGGTTAAGGTCATGGTCATGATCTCACAGTGAGTTCAGGCCCCTTATTGGGCTCTGTGCTGACAGCTCAGAGCCTGGAGCCTGCTCCGGATTCTGTGTCTTCCTCTCTCTCTGCCCCTCCCCTGCTCTTGCTCTCTCTTTCTCTCTCTCTCTCTCCCTCAAACATAAAGAAACATTTAAAAATTAAAAAAAAAAAAAAAAAAAAAGATCGCTCCAGCTGCCAGGGTGGAAGATGGATCTGTGGATGAAGGGGCTGTTTCAGGACTCTGGAAAAGCAATAATGAAACCTCAACCAGGTCAGAGCCAGCAGCCCAGAGAGCTCCCAGAGTGGATCTGGGAGCCTCTGGAGGTCACATCAGCACAACCCAGATGACAGTGATAACATCAGCTCCTCTTATGAGAGTCACCCAAATGCCAGGCACTGGGCTACACATTTTGCAAGTATTATCTCAAAACCCATATATGATGTTGGTATTATTAATACTATTTTACAGATAGAAAAATGGAGGCTAAAACAGCTTCGTCGTTTGCTTAAGATCATTCGGTCAGCCAAAGGCGGTTAATGCAAAATCAACTACAAAAATCCCACCTTTAAACCACTATCTAAAATTCATGAACCACAGAAGCTCTTCCTGACATCCAAAGCAGTATTTCCCTGCTTTATTTTCATCCCAACACATTCGCGTCTCACTTCCTGTGGCCGCTGGGGAGTGCCTGGCCAACAGCTGCCTCATAAGACATGAGGGCAGCAGTCAAGTCCCCCAGTGCCTTCCTCCGTCTGCCTAAGGATGATGCACTTGGGCATCCACAAGGGCTCTCAGGAAGAAGCCAGAGCCACAGAAGCACATTGGAACCGCTTTTAACCATGTGCTCAATTCCACGACACCAGTTCTCCACTGCCCGTTCCATCTGCTGCGAACCGCTGGGCACCATGGGCTAGGCACGAAGCCCACTGAAGCAGAGAGAGGCCAGGTGCTCCCACTCTGGGCCAGCAAGGCCGGCGCCACCTCAGGGCCAGGGGGAAGAGACAGTGAAAGACTGAGGATTCAGACCTTCATACTGTGTCTGGGGACTTCTGACGGTCAGTGCAGGCTAACAGAGCAATTCCAAAATTGTATTTCTCTGTTCCTCACAATGTTAATAAATGTTCCAGGGGGAAAAACACAGTCTGTGGTCAAGACAGTTTCACAGCTGTTGAGCTAAACAAAGGAGCTCAGCTTTCTGGACTACAGGACGTCCTGGGGTCTTTAAGAGCTAAGAGGCATTCGGGAATTTCCAAGAGGCGGAATTTCTAAAACTTTTATTGGCCATGGAGTTCTCCTGTCCAAGAAAATCGTGAGGACCCGTGGTGGTAAGCAAGTGAGCTGGGAAGTACAGGGCTGGCTCATACTAGCCTTATTCTCTCTTATGAAAAAAACCCTTATCCAACGGTGGCAGTAAAATCACAAGCACAATGTTATTAAGCCATTTTGAAAATTGCCTTAACAGCATCCACTTGAGCACAGTTAATGTGGCATCCATCAGTGAGTCTATCTCTAGGGGAAACAAGATTCTCTGGAGGTCTGTAGCAAAGGGCTTTGGTTTATCCTGGATCCCTCCTACATCACCAACTCGAAAGTTAGGAAACTAAGCCAATTTCGAATGATTTTTAAGGTGAACGGACTCATTGATACAACAAATATTTATTAAACGCTTTCTCTGTATTAGGTTTATAAATATGAAACACATTTTTTTGAGAGGAAGATAGTAGATAAGCAAACAAACAAAAGTAATTTTAGACCACGATATTATGAAAGAAATAAAAAAGGGTGTTGTAGCAGGTCTTGGGATAGAAAGCATGAGACCGGGCGGTCATGGAAGACAGTACAGAGGAGCTCACATGTGAGCTGAGAGCTGAAAGGTGGGAAAACAGCCAGGAAAACAGCTGGGGGTGGAAAGAGACACAGCAAGTGGAAGAGACTGCAAGTTCTCTGATTCCAAAGTGGGGAACCGTTTGCTATGTTTCTGCAATAAGAAGGAAGTCAGTGTGGCGGCCCATAAGGAAATGCCAGGCAACTAAAGAGAGCAGAAGCCAACCCCGGATGGAACAGGAGTTTGGCAAATAGTTTGGATTGTATTCTAAGGACAATAGGAAACCACTGAATGATTTTTTTAAAGAGAGAGAGTGTGCAGGGGAGAGGGGCAGGAGGAGGGAGAGAGAGAGAGAGAGAGAGAGAGTGAGAGAGAGTCTTAAGCAGGCTCCACACTCAGTGTGGAGCCCAATGCAGGGCTTGATCCCATGACCCTGGGATCATGACCTGAGATGAAATCAAGAATCAAGATGTTCAACTGACTGAGCCACCCAGGTGCCCCCAGGAAACTACTGGACGATTATAATCAGAAAGGGACCTTACCTGGTTTATATTTCTAAAAAAGATTAGTCTGGCTACTTTGGGGAGACGGAATCTCAAGGAGGGCACAGTTGCAAGCAGGAGGTGAAAGATGGCAGTAGTCATAGATTTGAGACACATTTAGGGAAAAAATAATGCATTAATTCTCTTGGGCCCAATTTGACTTGCAAATCAAAATAACTTGATATACAATCATTGTCTAAGTCAAACAGGTTTTCATTAACAATCAAATTCTGAAATTCTACCCTAAAAGGGGGAAACAGATTCCGAAATGAAGGCTAAATTTGATGACCACCTCCCCTCCCCCCAAAAAACAGTTCCACGTGACATGGTTTATGGCATTGTTTAATGCAGAATTATCAGAAACAGCGCAAATGCCCCAAAATAGAGGCTTCATTAAGACAGTTATGGTGCATAAGAGGGATTTGGGGGTGGGGAGAATTCAGTGGTAAAACCCATGTTCAGGATCTGACACTATGGAAATGAATTCGGACTGGCAGTGAGAAGGGCAAAAGTTATGAACTAGGAGTCACTTGTACTCACAGGGGCTGGATTTGCAAGGAGGATCTCGGAGGGGAATTCTTGGTGAGTGGTGGAAGAAAAAAGATGGGTAAGTAAAGCTGAATGAAACTACAAGGGACTCTGAACAAATGTTAAGAAAGAACAAATACTAGACAATTCTATTCAGGTCCTGACACACATTAGCTGAACGTTCCACCGTTGTCTACATTCACCATTTCATCAGATCTGCACAGTGATCTCTGGTGCAGGGATTGGCATCCCATTGTGCAGAAGAGGAAACTGAGACTCAGAGACATCCAGTGACTCTTTGAAAGCCACACAGGTTGAAGTTCATTGGGCTGGGATCAGCAGCGGACACCACTGACCTCAAAGCAACTTACTTATCTTATGCATCGCATTGGTTCAATCTGGGATTTACCATGTGAATTCCAAAAAGGAATGCCGTTATCAACTTCTGCCTCAATTTATGACCTCAGGTTAATGTGCCAATCTTGGCTTCTCACAGGATTCAGGATTTCACGGGATAAAAACCTAGACATTCTCTCAACAAAAAGCAATGTTTACCATGTATGCAGGCACTGATTTATTAGGCCCAGAAATGCCAAGGTGACTCAAACAATGAGACAATTCTGGCCGTCAGAAAATTCTCTGCCTAGCTAAAGAGAGAGCCAGACAAGCAAATTATATTACACAAAAATGAAATCGGTGCTTAACACATATGTAAAGATATGGGAGCATGCACACATGTGAGGATTCAGAGTGAATTCTGACTGACAGCCAGTGATATCTTCATGGAAATGTGCCATGCAAGTTACATTTGGGAAAACAGGTAGGACCTCACTAGCACAGAACACAGTGGTTTAGGAGCTCCTGGGTAGCTCAGTTGGCTGAGTGTCTGACTGTTGATTTCGGCTCAGGTCACGATCCCAGAATCATGGGATCAAGCTCTGCATTGAGCATAGAGCCTGCCTAAGATTCTCTCTCTCTTTCTCTCTCTCAAAATAGAATAGAATAGAATAGAATAGAATAGAATAGAATAGAATAGAATGGAATAGAATAAAATAAAATAAAACACAGTGGTTTAGTTAAAAAGTGTGCAACCCAGCTAGATTATTTCTTCCTGGCTCTTCATTTACTAGGGCATCCCTTTTGGCAAGTTACTGTAGCTTCCTTTGCCTTAGTGATGTCATCTGTAAAATGGGAATCACCCTGTACCTCCTTCACAGGATTGGTGAGAATCAAATAAAAGCCATTTAGTATTTCTCTGTGGAACGGCAGTTAAGTATCGATACATGACAACAACTGCTTATAGGGTCCAGTTAGGTCATTTCAGGCAGAGAGAATGCCATGAAAGGAACATGGAAATGGAACACACAGATTTTCGTGAGATAGCAGAGAGACAAAAGAGCTCTGCAGTGGCCCTGAATGTCATCTTCCCAAGCCCATACACTCCTAAGGGCACCAGACAGCCAATGGAGCTCTGGGAGGAGAAGAGAGATATCATCAGAACCCCGTTCACAGGAACTAGAGATGAGAGACCAGAATCAGGGGAGAGCTGGAGGCTATGGAGTGGGCTTAAGAAGAAGGGAAGGGGTTTGGACGTCAGGCAATGATAAGGGGATTCATCCCATTTGCAAAGTTACAGAGATGACCAGAGAAAGAAAAAGGTGATGACAATGATGATGATGATGAACAGGAGGAGGAGGAGGAGGAGGAGGAGGAGGAGGAGGACAGAATGGGAAAAGGAGGAGGAGGAGAAGGAGGGAAAGATTTACTTTTTCTAGCATGCTGGGCTGGGGGCTACACTAAGACAGCATGTGATAGGGGTGGCTTAAAGAAGCAGAGCCACCTGCCCAAGGTGATGTGGTTAGTTAACAGCAGAATCAAAATTTCATTCTGATTCTGTCTGATTTACAGTGCTCCTATGCTTGACCATGATACTATTCAGGCTTTTGAAGAGCGACTCCAAAACCCGTTCTGGAATCCCAGCTTGAGGACTGCCTTCCATGAGAATGTCCGCCTCCCTTGCACCCTCCAAAGTGACACCAGCTGCAATTTAAAGAGCATCTACGGTGTGAGCCAGGTCCCACGTTGGGCACTTTCCATAGACTGTTGCTAGTTTTCTCAGCCTATAGAAGAGATGGCTGGCCCATTCCCATCTCCAATGAGGCAGCGGGGGCTCCACACCCAGGGGCGCGGGTCTGCTGTCTTCAAACCTCAGCTGAGATGATGGATCAGGGAAACAATGGAAAAATTCTATGAGTCCAGGGAAGCAAGGAGAGGGGGCACCGCTCTTCCTGGGACCTTCAGAACCCGGGGACAGCCCGCTGGCACCCTGGCAAGCGGTGCTGGGAGGGCCTACCTCGAGACTTGCTCCTCCGCTTCCGCCTCCCTGCCGAGGCCCTGCGTGGGGCTGCCTGCAGCTGACCGATCTCGATGGGCGTGTTAGCGCGGAAACTCTCCTTGAACTTCTGCATCAGGGACTCCACTGTCTCCTGCGTCGCCTCGGCTGCTGGTACAGGGTGGGCAATGGGGCTGAGGTTAGGGCTCGGCCCACCCCTGGCCCCTGGAGGACTGGGTCTGGCCACCCTGCGTCCCGGGAGCTCCCTCCCTGGCCCATAATGATGGAGAAGCCACAGGTGCCAGTACAGATATATCTGTTGGCCTCTTTGCTTATGCATTCAACACACACCATGTTGCAGGCGTCACCCCAAGCCCTTGAGATATGGTGGTGAAAAGTCAGACACAATCCATGATTCAGGGAATTCATAGCATGGGAGGACACATACCCAGGCATTCCCCAAACTGCAATATTTTTTGTGATAGGACAGAACAGAATGCTAGAGGAGCACCAGGAAGGGACCTCTCACCCATCCTGGGAGTCAAGGCAGGCTTCCTGGAGGAGACACTATATACACAGACACCTTAAGGATAAGTAGGAATTAGCAAAGAGGGTAGAATCAGGGTAGGGTTACTAAAGTGATGTAGGATAAGGAAGACTGCCTGGATAGGAGGAGAGGCATGTGCAAGGATCCAGAGCCAGAAAGAACATGGCGCTTGAGCAACTGACAGTTCAATGTGGCTCCAAGGGAGCGTGCAAAGAGAAGATGAGGCCAGAGAGGTAAGGTCACTGTCAGTCACATCTAGGAGCCTGGATTGCATCCTAATGGCAGACGTTTTTCACTGAAAGGCTTTGAACAGAAAACTGGTATGTTTAAAATAAGTCCCTTTGACAACAATTCCTAATAGAGGATGGTAACCACATGCAGAGGTCGAAAGAGGCCAGTGCAGTGGTGTGGTAGCCAGCCAGACGCCGTGGTGGCCTGAACAGAACAGTGTCAGTGAAGGAAGATGGCAGCCCGTGAGTCAAACAACATTTGAGGAGATAAAACAATAGTGCTATGATATGGAGATCACTTGGTACAATATCTCAACTTAGGGAAACTGAGTGTGCCCCCCCCACACCCCGAACAAGGCATATAACTCACTCCAAGCTACCAAGTGGCAAAGTGAAGTTTTCTAACTCTTGGCCCAATGTTCCATTTTTATCAATACCCTCAATGGAGTTGTTAGTAGCCTCATTTCTATAAAATTGCAAAATTGAGACAGGTAGAAAGTTCCAGAGAATGGTGAGAGTGAGGTCAGAAGGGCATAGAGAAAAAGGTGGATGATAAAAGAGAAGGAAAAAAAAAAGCAGAAAAGCTCAAGAAGGAAGGAGAGAGGCAACATAAAAGGCAAAGAGAGGAAATGGGAAAGAGGCAAAGGAAATTGTCTAAATGGCCTCACTGCCTTTGTTCTGAGACATTCCCAAAGACAGTCCCAACTTTGAAATCTTCAAGCTCAGCCCTCCCTCCATCTATGTCTCTAGAGGCAAGGACATTTCTTCGGTTTGAGCTACCTGCTGTCTGAGGCCAGGAAATGGTACACGTAAAAGATGCATGCTTCTTTGAAGGAGTTTCACCAGACTGGACAAAGAAGGCCTCTGAACATCCCAATGCCAATTTCTAAGGAGCTCCTGTTTTCCCAGGTAAGGTTATTGGCTTAGACTGATGCATCTGGGGCATAACTCATATCCAGATGGTTGTTTTGGGCACTGGGCTCTGTGAGAAGCTCTGTCTTTTATGACGTTGGGGAGCATCTATATTTGCTAAGGAAAAGACAATTGACAATACAAATGGAACATGGTGGCATTATAACTTACTCACCTGCCTGTCTTGCTCTCTGGCAAGATTCTCTCCACTGAGTATACTTAAAGGTGAGCCACGAAGGAGATCCCAAACATGGGACCCCCTATCCAAGCCCTCCAGCAAGAGGCTACCCTCTAAATTCTGAGAATTGCTGCCACGTCCAGTCTTTCAAACCCAGAGATGAGAGTGATTGGCCCCAAATTGTAAGGGTTGGGCTATACTGTGATCAAGAGTTTAGAGCAAGCCATAGTCTGGAATCCTCCAAAGGAGCGACCCATACATGTGCGCCAACACCCATGCCTTCATTCATCTTCCTATCTGTTCATTCATCCATTCAACAGCGTTTTCAGAAAAACCATAATGTATCTGCGACAAGTGCAGGAGGTGTTGTTTTAGCTCAGGTCAACCATAACAAAAGTCACAGATTGGGCAACCTAACAGAAATTGATGTTCTCACAGTTCTGGAGGCTGGAAGGCTGAGGCCAGGGTGCCAGCATGGTTGGGTTCTACTGAGGTCTCCCTCCTTGGCTCACAGACAGTCACACTCTCCCTGTTTACATGGTAGGGAAAGAGAAGCAGAAACAGAGAGGAAGGGACTGAGAGAAAGAGGGAGGGGAAGAGACAGATCTCTTCCTCTTCTTCTAACACCACAGTCCTATGCAATTAGGGCTCCACCTTTATGATCTCATTTAATTTTAATGACCTCTTAAAGATCTATCTCCAAATACAGTCTGCTATGGATTTTACTGTGTCCTTCCAAATTTCTTAGGTGGAACTCCAAAGCTGTATTTGGACTGTATTTGGATACAGGGCTTCTAATAGGTAATTAAGGTTAAATGAGGTCATGAGGGTGAGATCCTGATCCAATAGGATTGGTGTCTTTATAAGAAGAGGAAGAAATCACTCTCCCTCTCCCTCTTGCTCTCCTAACATACACATATACACTAAGGAAAGGCCATGTGAATACCCAGTGAGAAAGAAGCCATCTGCAAGCCAGAACCCAACTGTGCTGGTGTCCTGATCTCGGACTTCCAGCCTCCAGAGCTGTGAGAACATGAGTGTCTGTTGTTTAAGCCCCCAGTCTATAGTACCTTGTTACATCAGCCCAAGTAGACAACCCACGATCACATCGAGGTTAAGGTTTCAATAGGATTCTGTGGGGGACACAAGCGTGCAGTCCAGAACAAGGTATGATGGTGAAAAGACAATCAAACCCCCCCTAATGCTCACCATATAGACAAGATAGACCAAGATTAATGAAATGATAGACATATACATGTAAAATTTTATAAGTGATATACAGCCCTAACGAGAAGTAAAAGAGGATATAAGAGGCTCTATTAGCAGAATATGACCTAGTTTAGGAACATCATGGACCCTTGCTTCAAGAAATGGGTAGTGGGACTAAGGTCTGAAAAGAGTATGAGTGAATCAAGTGATGCGGAAGGAAGGAAGGAAGGAAGGAAGGAAGGAAGAAAAGGGCAAGTGATGGGAACACAAGGGCAGGGAGGATGAATCCAAAGAGCCCATTGAGGAGAAGGAACACCAAAGGGGCTGCTCCACCCCTCGCTGGGCCTGAAACACTGAAAACGACTGGTATGAGATCATGCTGGCAAGGCAGAAGTCCTAAGCCCAACACCAACCCTAACCCTCCTGGACTTGATTAAGGACAGAACACGCCAATGGTTTCAGACAGAAAAGTGACTCGATCAGATTTTCATTTAGGGAGGATCGTTCCAGCAGCAGAGAGAGGAATTCATGGAGAGATGGGCAGACATGGAAGACAAGAAACCAACCAAGAAGATGGTGCAGTTGTACAGAAGTCCACACACAAGATGATGGTCACCTGGGCAGGATGGCAGGGGTAGAGACACAGAAGTAGACAGGGGGCAGAAAGAGCCAAGGCAGAAGCAGTACAGACAGAAGTGGGCACATTTGAGAGTTCCCTTGCAGGCACAGCTCCCTCAGAAGGCGGTGGCTGACTGGAAAAGGTAGAGGAGGGAGTGGCAGGTATGGAGGATGACACCCTGGCATGCACAGAGGCGTCCTGAAGGTACCTGGAAGAGAAGACCTTCCAGAGGACTGAAAACACGAGTTGGGTCTGAGATATGAACACGTGGTGTCTCTCACACATCTAGATAGAGTCCGAGTAGACAGCAGGTTGTGCTGGTCTCACACTCACAAGAAAGAAGAGACCCCACGGAGACCCCACACATGCTTTCCTTGGGAAAGATACGGAAGCACTATGTGTAGTGGTTCAGAACATGAGCTTATGGCACGTGTGTTCATTTCTGCTCTGTACTGGCTGTTCTCCATTTGCTCCCCCTGATTCCTTCCCATCCCAGGTTCATTCTGCCCCACTCCACGTTCTCCAGGCAGACCTTCTATGAGTCACATCTCTGCTCCTTGTTATTTGGCTAGCAGATGGCTTTGCCCAGTGGGACGGAGGATGCAGGAGGAAAGAATTTGGAAGTATGTCTTCCCTTGCTCCTTTCCAGTCTCTGCACCCTATTCCTGAGAGTCTGCATCATTGACAATTACAGCTTCGGCCAGGGGCCCTGTCCACAGATCCTGTCCTCACAGACTCCGGGAAAATCATTTCTTCTCCCTGCCCCGTCAGTGCAAGGAGTTAATAGTGGCTTCCTGATATTTCCTGTCCCTGGTTCCTGCATACCTTCATGCTGATTCTCTGCACTCTGCCTACGCCTCCATAAATAATCGCTTCATTGAGTTTCTCCCAAAAGTCCCATTTGAAGGTGCCTTCTTGGTCCAGCTGAGACCTTGACTGATACACCATCCCTTCCCATCATGCTCTGACACTCACCAATTCTAAAGATCAGCCTCTTCCCATCCTGCTATTTCTGCTCTCTTTTCTCCAAAATCGACAGACTGGACTGGCTAGGAGGCGAGGTGGACACAGAGAGGGAAGGTTTGCTCCTCTGAGCTGCAAGTGTTTCTGATTGGGACTGTAGCAAATCTCATCCATCTGTTTGGCTGTTCTTGCTGGGGCTGCCGTGCCAGGAGCCCAGACTTACAGGGGACATGCCTGTATAAGCCCCTCCATGGCTTACTGCATCCTGCCTCCCGCTCTCCCCTACCCCCATCCCTCTGATCCCTTTCAGTAGCTCTATCAATATCAATATATCAAGTTGTCCAAACAAGCCACACTACCTCCTGGTACCCGCTGAGCTCTGCCTCCCTAGAGCAGCAAAATGCTCACCCGTCGCCTAGATGAATGCAACAGATGGTGCTTGATCTGAGCATCGCGGCAGGCCCAGGAAAGGAGGGGGGAGGGGGAAGCCATCTCTTTCTACCATGTGAGAGCCTGTCAAGTTTAATGGGTAAGAACCACTGGAGCCTGAGGAAGAGGACCTCCCCGCCCCCAAGACAGAGAGAGGGGAAGAGAGAAAAGGGGAGGAGGGAGGAAGACAGAAAACAAGAACAGAAGGAAACATGTGCTCAGCAGTAAAGGCAGGGGGCAAAAAGGAGGGGGCAGAGAGGAGTGGAAGGGGAGGAGAGAGAGCACGAAAATAATACACAGGGAACAGGAAGGGGAGGAGTGGCAAGGGCAGGAGAGGGGACAGAGGAGGCAGGAGAGGGGAAGGAGAGATGGGGGACAGGGCAAACCTTGAGGGCCTCTGCCAAGGGATGCAGTTTCCAGATACCAGACAAGCTGCAGCCTGATCCTCTGCCCTGCACTCCAGGCACCACATGCTGTGTCCACCCTAGAACCTACCATTCTGTATTCAGAGCCTCCCCTACACAGCCTGGGAGGCCCTGTGACCAACACTTGTAGAGGCTCCTCTTTCACTTGCATCACCTTAATCAATTTTTCTAGACTCATCCAGCCTGTGTAAGAAGAAAAATCACACTTCTTGAATACCGACTCTTTGCTAGGCCAAGGAGCCTGGCATCTTCTTATACTTTCCTCCTAACGAACTTGAAAGGTATATATCATTAGCTGGTGTTTCAAAATGGGGAAACTGACACTCAGAGAAGCTAAATCATCTCCTAGGGTCACACAGCTTAGGAATGGCACAGCTGGGATTTGGACCCAGGTTACAGTGACCCGGATGACCCTAGCTCCATCCACTGCACTGACCTACACAGATTCTTTCCGGTTTGTCGGTGGATGGAAATGGATAGTCCAGTCTTGGGGTTTGGAGGTGAATTCTCAGGGCCTGGAAAGTGACTCTGACAGGCCAGCCCCTCTTTAATCATCTAAGAAAGGAGCCCCAAGCAACCTAGCCTGGGGCTCCACCTGATTGGAAAGTGCCCAGCTATACCAGAGGAATCTTGCTCAGTGTTGCTGGTCAAGACTGTCTGGCCTGGAGGTCCTAGGCTCGGGCTCAACTCATGTGCCATTTTATCAGCTTCGCCTCACTACAGAACTTATGCTCAGAGAACCAAGCCACAGGTTGGTATTAACTGGCCATAATGACTACTGTAAGTGAAAAAGCCACTCAGGTTCCAATGTCAACTCTGCCATTGTGTGAGCTTGAGTTACTCTATACTCTTTTACAGTGGGTGCTCAGTTTCTTCCTTTGTAAATGTCTGCAGTTACTCTATACTCTTTTACAGTGGGTGCTCAGTTTCTTCCTTTGTAAATGTCTGCAGTTACTCTATACTCTTTTACAGTGGGTGCTCAGTTTCTTCCTTTGTAAATGTCTGCAGGGCTGTGGGAGGAAGTATGTACGTAAATTGTCTAACAGAGCTCCTAGAACATAGTAAGTGCTCAAGAAAGAACAGTCATTACCAAACTTTCTATTGCTCACCCTTTAGCTTCACAATGAGTCAATCAATTCATCCATCCATCCATCCATGCATGCATTTGTTCATTCATTCATTTTGAAAGTCATCCGTGTTATAAAATATCCACTTTGAAAATTCATTTAGAGAGTATATAGTTCCTCATTTGTTTAAACGTTTATTCATTTTGGGGGGGAGGGGCAGAGAGAGAGAGAGAGGGAGACAGAGGATCCAAAATGGGCTCTGTACCAACAGCAGCAAACCCGATGTGGGGCTTGAACTCACAGACCATGAGATCATGACCTGGGCCAAAATCAGACCCTCAACCGAATGAGCCACCCAGGCACCCGAGTATAGTTCCTCTTTTATTTAGATGTGACAACAAAGGCACTAAGAGACAAAGTCACAATAAAAGTCCACAGAAGACTAAGGTCCAGCTCTCAGGTCTCCTGTTTCCACTACTCTTCTCGGATTCCCCAAATTCTAAGAGAACTTGAACCTCAGATGTAGTGAGGTTTAATTATATGTATCAAATTGTGTAGGCCATGGTATCTAGATAGTTGGCCAAGCATTATTCTAGATGTTTCTGTGAAAAATTTTTAAAGGCAAGATTAACATTTAACATAATAGACTTTGGGAAAGGCACATAACCCTCCATTATGAGGGTGGGCTTCATCCAACTAGTTGAAGGCCTTAAAAGAAGAAAGACTGGGGCACCTGGGTGGTTCAGTCAGTTAAGGATCTGACTCTTGATCTTGACTCAGGTCATGATCTCACAGTTTGTGAGGTCGAGCCCCACTGTTGGGCTCTGTGTTGACAGTGTGGATCCTCCTTAGGATTCTCTCTTTCCCCCTCCTCTCTCTGTCCTTTCCCTGCTCTCTCTCTCTCTCTCTCTCTCCCTCTCTCTCAAACACACACACATACACACTCTCTCTCTCTCAAAATAAATACATAAGCATTAAAAAATAAGTAAAAAGACTGACCTCCCCCAAGGGATAAAGAATTCTGCCAGTCAACTATCTTCAGCCTCGAGCTACAACATTAAATGTTCCCTGCATCTTTAGCCTAATGGTCTGCCCTGATGATTTGAGACTTGTCAGCCTCCAGAATCACTGGACTGATGTCCTTAAAACAAATAAGGAAATGCACAAACCAACCAACCTCTAGATAGATGCTGATAGAGATAGAAAGAGGTAAGCAGCTGGAGAGATAGAAAATATATATAAAATCAATAGGTGATTATAGACATAGGAACCCCTCCTATTGGTTCTGTTTCTCTGGAAAACCCTGACAAATACAGACCTCAGCTTGTGTCCCCAGACTTTGAACAGAGCACATCTAGATGCCAGGATTTGGGGGGATGGTAATAAAAGAAGATATCCCAGGTCTAAAGCACATGCCAGTTGGGAAGCCCAGCTATAAATACAAAGAACCATCAAATTTGGAAGTTGTGAGAGTCCAGTCCCTGACCCAACATTACATCTCACGTAGGGGCCACCTCTTCGTGAAAAGAAAACAAAAATCAAGAACAGTCAGTATTCCTTAGCCAGATGACAATACTCTGCTAGCAGAACAAATTTAAAACCCATATACACATTTTTTTAAATGGCTACCCCTTCCCAATTCACAGGGATAAAAAGTTGATGGATGGAATTTTCTCACTTTTTAGTTTGTTTCTCACACACATTTTCTTAAACCTTTGATGCCTGCTACAGCTTATCTTCAAGCAAGCGCCTACAGGCAAGACAAATGAACACACAGCAGCAAATATAAATTGGAAAACTTGGAAACAGCCTTTTCTTATACACACATCTTGGGCCTGTCAGTGAATACTGCAGACTTGTAGGGTGGTCGTAATTTCTGCTGGAGAACTGTATCAAGTTTGAATGATGGAATTAGAATTAGTGATATTTCCCTGTGTTCTGTTAACAACACAATACCTTCCAGGTTCTTTGAAGCTGGTGCCACGGTCCCCTAGCCAGGGCACAGATGGTCTCTAAGATTCTTTCCAGCTCTGTGGCCCTGTAGTTCTAAATGTAAATGGAATTGGGCTTTCACTAAGATGAATGCAGTAACCACAAGAACGGTACTGTTGAATTCGCAAAGACTTCTTATCTCTCAGGATTATTATCCTTAGAATCTCCTATTTTATAGAGAAGCAAAGGAAGTTTCCAAAGTTTGGGCTGGAGTTGGATCAACAGACAAACAAGTCCTGTTCAAGAGAGGAAGGGTCAAGTAACTGGATAGGTAGGGTCAACACCTTCTTGGTCACTGGATTACCTACCGCCTGGACAGCAAGGCATGGCTATGGAAAGGCTTTGGAATCAGCTGCAGTTTGGAACGCTAAGCCCCGTTTCCTACCAGCTGTGAGATGTGGGCAAATCATTTAACCACCCAAAGTCTCAGCTTCCCCAAGTGTTAAGCTGAGGTTTGCAATTCCAAAAGCATAAAGCTGTTTTTTGGATTAAATGAGATGCTAAAATGCTTATCACAGTGCCTGATGCAGAGGAAGCATTTAAAAAATGAGAGTTAATACTGTTATTTTTATTGCCAAAAAGATCTTAAGCACATCAGTCACAGCAAATCTGAATCTTCTGCCCAAACCTGTGGGGCATATTCAAGTCCAGAATCTGTTGGGACTCACAGGCGCCACTCAGATTCCTCTTCCAGATTCATCCTTTCTGTAACTGCACAGGAAGGCCACGTATGGGGCTCTGCATGCTCTGAGAATGGAGGGCCGCTTACATTCTACAAGTGGAATTCTTCAGCCAACACCATCACTGGGCGCTGTATCCAGACTTGGGGATTGGGGACACAGCGATGGGCTGAACATCACCCCTTCTTTAAAACAGGACACTGTTTCATGGAAGAGACAGGAAAACATAATGAAGATAGAAGGTGCTAAATGCCCAGGGAAGTGTGACAAGAACACTGAGAACACGCCCTCCAATTCCTTTTGCAAGTGGAAAGGCTGTGGGAAATTCCTGGAGGAGAGGCCAACTCACCTGAGCCTTAAGGAATGCAGGGCCAGGTAAAGGGCGCTATATAAAGGGTGCCATCAGCAGGCGACAGGGGCAAGGATTGCCGAGAAAACTCCACTTGCTTTGGCTCTTCTTGAGCTTAAAGTGGGGGCTGATTTTATTGCCGAGAACATCCATCTTCACTGGGGAGAAGGGTGCTCTTGCTACACACTCCTACCTCCTCTCCCAAACCCTAGATCAAAAAGCCCACCTATTTTGAGGACCCTGCCCTCCAGCCCCACTACCCTTTCCTGTGCCTATTCCTGTTATCTCAGATGCTTTGAGTACAACACAAGCGTGTCCTGAGACAGACTTGGGTCTAACCCCAATCTCTCATTTACACACGATGTGGCTTTAGGTGTTGGGCATGTTTCTTAAACTGCCCTAAGACTAGTTCTTCACCTGTAAAACCTTGAGCATAAATCTCCCTCAAGAAGTATGGGGTTTTGTGGGGTTTTTCTGGTTAAAATTCAAAGCAATGACATGTGCAAAGTGCTTAGCTCAGTACCCAAAACGGATTAAGCACTCAACAAAGTATAGCCTTTATTATCATTATTGTTAGCTGGCTTAAGTGAGATAAGCTTGCAGAGGGCCTTGCACCGACTCAAAGCTTAATGCACACTGAGTTCTTCCTTTTTGGGCAACTCATCACCTTTGACTAAGGACGTGGACTCTAATTCCCTGTTGTCCTCCCAAGTTTAAATTTTACTATCATCTCTGGCTCCTGTAAAGTTCAAGGTTATATCTCCACTCTACTTCAGCCAATCCCATCACGATTTACCCCAGAGATGTAGCCATAATCTGGACCTGATTATGGCTACGACATAAATCCTGGATCCAGAATTTTTGCTCATGGCCCTCTGTCTACCCTCTTGCTTTCCTCTGTCATGCTCTTCAAGTCTGTGCTCTGACCTCTAGGAATTACCAGGTCTCAAATACATGTGTTGCTGATGAAAATCTAGCTCCATCATCAGGAGCCAGAGGAAGCTGTTTTCTGGCAACAGAGAGATGCCCCTATGCCTTTCCTCCCCAGAAATTTAATCTTTTCTTAGTTTCACATCTTCCCCCAGAGAGTTAGCTTAGACTTCTTTGGTTGATCTATTACCAAGGTTCACTTAAATATACCATTCTGACGTGTCAAGGACACCTCATTAGTCATGTAATCATTAATATGATAGCAGTAATAATAATATTAACCATTTATGGAGTGTTTACAATGTGGTAAGTTTTAAGGTAAACGTAGCTATGATTTAATGTAATTCTCATAATGGCCACGGTGCATGGAGTTATTAGCCCTGTTTCTTCACCCTGCCTCCCCCTCCCCGCCGGCACCCTTGCTATAGTCTCAATGTATATGGAATGCACTTCATTGGTCCTCGATTTGCTCATCTATGCGACTTGCTTTGGCCAATGGTATTTGGGCAGAAGTCGGCATATGTCGGTTATGAGCATCAGCTTCAAGAGGTACCACAGACTTCTGCTCACACATTTACACCTGCCACCACCATGAGGAAGACCTGTCCGAGCTAGCCCGCTGGCACACAGAGGATGAATGACACATGGTAGATTCACAGCTCTGCAGCGAGGAACAGAGTCACCCTACTCTTAGAGCCCAGGTCACTGACCCCAGCCACTCTGCAGATGATAAGCAAGCCTATCTAAGACGAGCACAACACTCCACTCAATCCTCAGACACATGACAAATTGATGTTTGTTATACAAGACCGCTGAGATTCTGTAGCTGGTTGTTATGCAGCTCTATTGTGGCAATGACTGACTGGTATACAACCTGTCAAGATATGGATTATTATTTTCATCTTACAAATGGGTGAGTGAGGCACACCAAGGTTAATTAATTTTTTAAATGTCATATAACCTCTGAATAGCAGCCCTGGACAAATATCTTCAAATACTATTCCATGGATTGTTTTGGAATGCGACCAACGAACGTGATTTAATAAACTGGCTTGCACATTGGGGTTGATGAAAGTAACCCATTAGCCAGCTTCCCTTTAGTCCCTATTAATAATAATTATGAAGAATGTCTCAGAAATAACAATGATCCGAAACTGAGGTGTCCCTCTTCAGTGGCGTAAAGACCACTAACACATCCATTCGGAGCCTTCAGGGCCAGGCTATGTTTGGTGAATGAATGAATAAAGGTTTCAAGGTATATATGACTGGGCACTGAATGAGGAGTATGAAAAATACACATTGTGACATAAGTCCATTACTAAGTCATGCTATGGTGGTGGGGGGCGCTTACCAGGGAGCAGAATATAGAATTTGTACAATCGTACTACTTCAACTGGCAGACTTTCCGCCCATCTTCCTTTAAACTAAGAACCTATCTTCCTAGTGCAAAAGGGTGGTTATAAATTTAAACACATGTAAGTCAACTATAGCAAATGGCAGGGATTTTGGAGTGAAATTAATGCAGCTGCATTATAAATATGTCCTATTTCTCAATATTAAACTCTTAAAAATAGACTGGCTAAATATATAGGCAGTAATGGATTGAGGCTGAGTTGGCGTTACTAGAAGGCTCGGGATTCTTCCATTTAATGACTTGTAATTTCGATTTCCCATTCCTCCATGACAGTGAGAGCCGGCTTGCTTTATTATTCACGATTACATGCCATCACCACACAAAAATGAAAGGAGAAAACTACAGAGCAACATCAGTAGGAGGGGGGAGACCGGAGAATCCCGAATTGAAAACTCAGCAAATCTGGGAGAAGACCCAATCTCCAGTTCCAGCACAGCTGCTGTGTGACTTTGGATACCTCGGCCAGCCTCGCTGAGCCTCGGGAAATAAAAATTTTCTGTGAGATGCATGTTACCGCATGTGATAAGCTGGGCCTCTATACAGTTTGGAATATTGCCACTCTGCTGTAGCTTAATAAAGACTGGGCTTCTAAATTCTGTTTTCTCCCATCCTTAATCAGTGCCAATGTCCACACAAAGAAGTGAGACAAAGCAACATGGTGGAAACACTGAGGTTCAAATCCTAGATCTGCCTATTAGCATACATCACCCTTGAGTTCAGCGACCCTGCCTCTCTGATCCTCAGGTGTTCTTGATCTGTTTCATGGTGATAAGGACACCCACAGGAAAGGTTTATGTCAACACATTAGTGATACCACTGCCTCGTATTTGTTGATTTGTTGAGTGCTTACTCTATGCTAGACATGATGACCTCAAATCCCATTCACCACAAGCTTGGGGAATGGGTGACATTAGTATCATCCTATGGGGACATAGTTCGATCTGGGGCCCAGGCTGGTCTGCCTCCTGTGGTTTTACCCACTACTGAAATGATGCAGACAGCAGGAGGAACAGAAGAAGGATGTGGAGGGAACAGAAGAGGGACTAGGCTGTGGCATGCTGAAGCCGTCCCAAGCACCTATGGGGGGGGCTACTGTGTGGATCTGGCTTCACACACGTATCTGAGGAATTAGTTTTATTCCATGGTTAGATGATCTTGAATTATCTTCTTCTTTCCTTATTCAGTCCCGGTTAAACTAGCTCATCTAAGTATTATGGATACCTCCTTTTTTTTCCTCCATCCTTTTCCCAGGGAGCAGCCAAAAAACTAAGCTAAGGCAGTAGAAAGAACTGGAAATCATGTCTTTAGCAGAGCAGAACAAATTCCTCCTCTGATGTTTTTTGGTGAAATAATAGAGATCCATCCCAGGGAGCCATTTGCACAGGGAGCCTGCGTGTACGGGCAGACGGGCCTTGAGGAATGCTCGCGTTTTGTTCGGTGTGAACAATGAGGTAGAGAAATGTGATAAAAAAGAGAGAGAGAGAGAGAGAGAGAGAGAGAGAGAGGCTGTGACAGAACCTTCAAACCAAGGTCCTATAGTAGCAACACTGTGGGTTCTGAGAGCCATGGGAGGAATCTCACGCTCCTGCCACTGTTCTGATATGGGATATTCTGGGATTATAAACATGTGCTATCTCTCTCCTCTCGAGTGTCTGCCCCTTTCTCCTCACCTTTTAGCTCTTATCAGTCATCTCCTGATTAAAACTTCCAGAAGCTGGACCCAACATGCCTGGGTGAGCCGTAAGTGTCTGAGCAGATTTTTTTGGAGTCCTCAGCAAAAACGTACACTTTATAAACACACATTCAGCCGGGTGTTCTTCTTTCCCCTCCTCACTTATGTCATTTCCACTCAATAATCTGGGCATCAGAGATCTCAGCGGGAGTTAACAGTAAGGCCAACACTGCAAACGCAACATTAATAGAAACATCAAGTCTTCGAACCAGAAGGTGACAGCTCCACCATGCATTGCTCAGACCACACCTAGGGGACCGTGTTGAGATCTGAACGTCACATGAAAACATATTAGCAATGTAGGGGACCCCCAGGTAGCTCAGTTGGTTAAGTGTCCAACTTCGGCTCAGGTCATGATCTCGCAGTTCGTGAGTTCAAGCCCTGCGTTGTGCTGTCTGCTGTCACTGCAGAGCCTGCTTCAGGTCCCCTGTCCCCCTCTCTCAGCCCTTCCCCCACTTGCTCTATCTCAAAAACAAATAAACATAGTTTTTAAAAATTAAAAAAAATTATTAGCAAAGTAGAGCAGGACAGGTGTGAGAAGCTAGTCTGAGATGAAGGCTTAGAATGGAATCCCGAGGAACATCAGGAGCTACCTTCAATTACCTGAAGGGCTGCAGGACTAGTACTACTTCTAAGACTAATGTTTGATATTCTTACCACTGCAGCTATATCCCATGCACCATGATACATGCTTTATAAATAATTACAAGAGTCATTTTATTTGAGTATTTACATTGGGCCAAGCACCTGCTAAAATGTCCAAGATTTAATTTCATGTAATTTTCAATGATGCTGTGAAGCAAACTCTGTATCCTTTTTTTTTTTTTTAATAGATGGGAAAACGGACCCTGATTACATTCAGGTTCTTGACTAAGGCCAGGTTTTTCAGCCTCAGCATTACTTTCATTTGAGGCTGGATAATTCTCTATTGTGAGGACTGTCCTATGTATTATTGTAGGATGTGTAGCAGCCTCCCTGGCCTCTGCCAATTAGAGTCTAGCAGTCCCCTCCTCAAGTGTGACAACCAAAAGTATCTCCAGATATTGCTCAGTTCCCCTGGATGGGGCTAAAATCATCCCTGGTTGAGAACCACTGCCCTAAGATGACCTAGGCGGTAAGTGGGAGGGCTGGGATTCAAATTTAGGTATGTCTGGTACCAAGGTCCATAATCTTAAGAATAATAGTATCAATAACAGCTATAATAGTAATACAATTATCTTAGGAACCCACTATATGACTGGAAGTAATCAAACTAAGGTGCCACATTCCAAATATTATACAGAAGAGATTCAAATATTAAATAACAGTGAACTAAAAGACCAAACCAATGATAATCCATAAAGTCCATTATTCTGTAAATTTAGACCATGATGTTCTGATTTTTATTATAAATGATTTTCAATAATTATGGAGGAAGGAAAACATCTTAAAATGAATTGTCTTCTCCTTAGCAGAAACTCAAGTTCACCTCTATCTCATACATATATGTATACATATATGTTTAAGATCAGGAAGATTCCCCTCCCAACTCCCTTTCTTCATCCCTCCAACATACACACAGGCACCGACCCTCCTGTCCACACATTTGGGCTCAGAATCAATTGATCCATTGTCTGGTTCTAGGTAGAAGGTAGCTAAGATACAATAGCAAGTCGTCAGCTGTGCAGCAGATTGGCAAGTCTCCACCTGTTTGTAGTAAATTAATGACGCCCGAGCAAAGAAGACATTGACAAGAAGGAAGCCCATTAACCTCCCACCTGCCTCTCTTCATGGTCAGAGCATCTACTCCTGAGCTGTATTTGAATGCAGAGGAGGAAAATGGAGGGGAGACACGCACATCTCTAGCAATTACAGACGGGAATGAAAAAAGACACATGGATCCAAGCCAGTGAGAAACCTGCTGGAAGTCAGTCATCCAGGTAAAATTTCAGAGTCAGTTCTCAAAAGAGCCTGATGATGCAGTGAATTACACCAGGATGAAGTTAAATTGCAGCTGGACTGAGTTGGGCTAAACATAAAAGAGACTTCCTCAATTACCTCATGAGTCAAGCACCAAGATAAAAAATAAAAACAAAAAAAGACAAGAGGAAGCTATGGAGCCCCCATATCCAGAAAGCCAAGTACAGAGAAAAATCCACCTGTCTGGCTGATTTTGGCATTCACCTGCAAAGCACAGGGATTAAAGCAACATTTTTCATGCTGGGTGTGGTAGATCAAACAAGGATGAGGCAGTTTTCCAAAGTAGCATATATATAAATATGCGAGAGTCCACAGTCGTCTTCAGTTCAAAACATGACAAGTCACTTATAATGGCTGGAATTCAGTGTTCCTGGAGGAACGATGCTGCAGAGGAGGTGAGGAGGCTGTGAACACATCAGGGAGAAGCCTGAATGTCAGGCTAAACACTTGAACTGTAGTCTGTATAATAGGGAAGATTATACATACAGGTATTATGAGATATATGCATATATGGGAAGATTTTCATCAGAAGAGAAGGACTGTCAGAGAGGTACTTAAGAAAGATCAATGTGATTGCCAGTGTGGAAGAGGGGAAAGAATGGATAATGATAATCAAGATAAAAAGAGCTGAAATGTATTGAGCCACTCAGCGTGTGCCAGTAACTGTGCTAAGCATTTTACCTGAATTTTTCAATTCAATACTCAGAACAGCCATATGACATAAGCACTTCAATAAATTGCTCTTTGTAGAAGAATTTAAGCTTAGAATTCAAATTATGTTCAGGGTCCCAATACTAATTACTGGTTGATTCAAGATATTAACACTGGATGAATTTTAGTGGCTGCATTTATGAAAGGGTCTGTGTAAGTCCAGACCAAAGGAGATGCAGATATTGACTATGGCAATGTCAAAGGACATAGAAAATAAGATATGTATTTGAAACAAATATTTATTTAGGGATTAGAATAGACAGGAATGATAGGACTTAGATCTATATTGGAGGAGATACAGAGAAGCCAAGAATGCAGCCTACTTTTCCCCCTGGGAATAGTAGCTGCTTATGATTTGAGAGGTAACTACATCCCAACATATCTAAAAGTTATCTGAATGTTCCCCTTTTCGGTTATAAAAGAATCACTGATTGTTTTCCTTGCCATAATCAACTCACCTGCAAAACTTGATCAAAACATTCATTATAATGCATAGGGGCACATGTACCCCAATGTTCATAGCAGCACTTTCAACAATAGCCAAATCATGGAAAGAGCCTAAACGTCCATCAACTGATGAAGGGATCAAGA
>CM053568.1:16622790-16661588 GCA_028646485.1 Cryptoprocta ferox | reverse complement strand
GCTCTGATCTTCATGGTTTTCCCATCTTCAGCAATGTCTGAATCTCTTTTCTCACCTTTGTCCTACTGGCATGACCCTCCCTATTTCACCCTCTCTGAAGTCACAGCCATCATTCACTTCTAAGCTAATTGTCTCCATCGATGTGTGCAAACTAACCATTTATGGGAAATGCCATGGAATGTTAATTTCATTTGGAATTGGATAATTGCAAAAAGCGTGCCCATTTTTTTTTATTATATAGAATGAATAAGTATTGTATTAATAGTGCCATTTCCAATTACAACCCCAATCACAGGCCTGTCGTCCCCTAACTGTGGGTTATTTTTCATGGAGCGTTTTTCTGAACAGTTTTCTTTTTAAATCCTTCCCCCCTACTCCCTTCCTCACATCATTGTAATTAAGATAATGCGGCATAATTATAAACACATATTGGAAGCTCGAACGCCAGCATGGACCATCCAACTCGTGCTACACACTTACTGAAGTTTCTCAAGCAAAAAAAAAAAAAAAAAAAAAAAAAAAAGTGTTGGAGCCACTATTGAGGGAGAAGAATGCAGATTGGTGAAGTCAGCAAGGAGCACGCCAGAGCAGTCCAAAAACTCTGGCCAGAATCCACGTCTGGGAGCTGAGCTCACTTGGATATTTCTAGTAGGCAACCATGAAGCATGCGCACAGCTTTCAGATGTTGATAGAAAAAAGCTACTGAGCACTGACCAGGTGATCCTCATATATCATCTGATTTCCCCAACAAAATAAATCCATGAAGTTTGTTTTTTATGAAATCCATTTTACAGATGAAGAACCTGTGAGTCTAAGGAGTTAAGAAAGTTGGCCAACGTGAAGAGCTAGGATGGATGAGCTGAGATGCAATCCTGGGTTCTAGTATTAGCTTGTTACTACCATTATGAACCACTCCAAAAAAAATTTTTTTTTTCATTCAAAATCGTATCCATTCATGTGTCTGGGGGTCAAGTCAGGGTCCAGTTGTTCAGACTGGGCTTTGTTTGCTACAAGCTGCATGTTGGTTTCAGGTCTATTTCACAGGTCTCTCATCCTCTCTGGACAAGCAGGCTCTCTGGGGCATATTCCCACAGAGATGTGAGAAGGCATGCATGAGGAGGAAACTCCACTGTGTAAGTACATTTCAAGCTTTTGTCTGTGTCACACTTGCTAACGTCTCAGTGGTCCAAGTCAGTGAGATGGCCAAGGCCAGTATCACCGGGACAGGAAAGTATGTTCTACTCAGAGTGGCGGATGGAGAGTGAATATTTGCTGAACAATCAATCATTGAAGTGATGACAACCTATACATCTTCCAATTTTCACTATATCATGAAAACCATACCACTTAAGGTTTAAGTTCCTAGAGTGTAGGGGGTCAGGTCAAAGACATGTGGCCATGGCGACACAGAAGTGGTAATGAGTTACATGACCTGGAGAATTCCTCATTTGTATAAACAATGATAATACCATGAAAGGGCTACTGAGATGCCTGTAACAGTTTTTAAATGTCCAGTGCTTTTTTATAACCTCATGTTTTCTTCAATAAACAGATCACTCCTGACTTTATGTTATATATTTGGTTTTTAATTATCTGGTCTTCCAAATAAAGTTAAATAAATGAAAAGACATTGCCTATTTTGTTAACTGTTATAACACCAGCACCTATGATATTGACTGGAATGTAGTAAGCACATAATATTTTTTTTTAATAAATGAAATGCAAGTATGTGAACCCCAGCTTATAAAAACTCCATCCATGTAAGACAAAAAACTCAACCCATACCAGTATAGGTCCTGTTTTGTGCTCTAAAGAAGGGGTAGGTTTTTTGAGGGGGACAGTGGAATAATGAGGAGGAAAAAGGGAATGAGAGGATGAGCAGTCTCTTGTAGTTTTTCTTGGGAAAAGTATATAAAAATAGCTCTTGTAAAAGTAAGCAGAATTAAACCTCATAACAAGACAACAAAGAGCTGCGGGTTAAAAGTTGGAGAAAGTTTCATGGAGCAAGAGCCTTTTGAACTAGTTCTTAAAAACTGTGTTAGATTCACATATGGGGAGATGGGAGAGGAAAATAACAGAAAGGAGAAACAAAACAAGAAAACTTACAGAAGAAGGAAAAGGCACAGGTAACCATTTCAAGTGTCCAAACAAGTTTCACACTTCCTTTAGAACTTTTTGGTTTATCTAAGCAACTCCAGATGTATCCTATTAGTTTATCTATATAATGACCATGTATAATATACAGGAGACTTATTATCACCATGTTATAGATGAAGAAAGAGAGGCTCAAAGACAGTCCATAATTTAACTTTGCAGCTGGATGAGAAATGGAAATTTTAGCTGAGATAACTCCCCCTCTACCCCGCCAAAGTGTCATGCATAGACATCAAAATGACTTTGGAGATAGATCACTCAGTAGATCCTAGGCAGAGTGAAGAGTTAAGAACCAGTTAGTGAACTAGTGAATCCCTCAACCCCATGAGGGGCTTGACAAATGATTTTCAAAGAAAGGATATATGGGTGATTGGGAAACAGCATCAATGTGAGCCTCATCCCCTCCTTCCCCGGGGAGGGAATGATGGCACCCCTGAGCATGCCTAATGAGAAGAGCTGTCACGGCATGACTCCAAGACCATCACATGTGGTCCTTGCCCAGTGAGCTGGTGTCCAGCTCCCAGCAGGGAAACGTAAATGGCGAGCAATGGGCTGGCTGGCCAGATGCTCTGGTGACCGCTAAGCAGACACACCTATGTGGGGATCAGCCTGTGCCCCCAGAGTGTTCTCTGTGGCCCAGATAGGATGATGAGCCAGAGAAGACCAGCAGGAGGTTGCAATACAAAATAGCTGTTAAAAGAAGGATGCTAAGCTAAACTGTGTGGGCTCACATCCTGGCCCCAAACCCCCCATTCCAGCTGTTGAGATCTTGGGCAAGTTCACTAAGTTTTCTAAGGCATGATTTCTTTATCTGCAAAATGGGGATAATAATCGTGCCAACACAGGGCATGATGAGGATTAAATGAGTAAATATAGGACAAAACACTTAGCACGTTGCAAGTGCTGTTCAAGTGACAACTCCCCAAATTATGTTGAGTTAGAAGGAACCCAGCTGCCTTGAAGGGTGAACAGACCTCACCAGAGAGAAGCGGGGGAAATGTTTCCAGTCACAGCATGAGTGAATGAACACAGGGACAGCGATGCATCCAAACACATTAAGGGGCCTCAGCGGAGGGAATCTTTAGGAATGGAGGCTGGCCTCTTTAAGAGATCATGAAAATGCCTTCAAAGGGGCAGGATTTATTCTACCAGGCTCACTGTCCTGAAAGTCAAGTTACAGCAATGCCATCAAGTCAAGCCTTCCCTGATGCTGTTATGTTTCTTTCCTCCTCACCCACCCCTCAGCCCCAGAGGGATTAGAAACAATAGCTACAAGGTAAGGGGAGGTGGTAAGCAGAAAAGAAAAATCAGGTGTTACCTACCTTCCTCAGCTGCCAAGGTAACTACAGCCCTAATCGGAAGAGCAGAGCTAGAGAAGGAAGTTCACCTTTATTCTTTTTTAATGTTTATTTATCTTTCAGAGAGAGAGAGACAGACAGAGCATGGGGAAGGGGCAGAGAGAGAGGGAGACAGAGAATCTGAAGCAAGTTCCAGGCTCCGAGCTATCAGCACAGAGCCGGATGCAGGGCTCGAATCCACCAACCGCGAGATCATGACCTGAGCTGAAGTCAGACGCTTAACCATCTGAGCCACTCAGGTGCCCCTAGGCTCACCTTTAAATGGAGATTAAGGGGTTACTTATTACATGATGCTGGGCACCTCTGAATTGAGACTGTTTTGCTGTGTTAGGTAAATGCCGAACTTTGCCTGACCTAATGCTTATCAGAAAAGTCATTCTGTTTTTCTACGGGGCCAGAGGAGATGTTAATACAAATATAAAGGGGTAATAGAACAGAAAACTAAAGATGCTTTGTGACTATATCCTATGGACAATCTTGGATGACATACTAGGTTACAAGTTTCTAGTATTATTTTTGTTACATTTCCCATTGTATTGCATTAATACAGCTATTCCCATTCCAACCAGGGCTTTCCTTTTGTTTTTAATTTAACAGACTCATCACAACACATCCAGACAAAAATGGCTTAGCAGGGAAGTGGCGCAATGTGACTTGAGTGTTTATCGCCCAACTCATGAGCCATTCTCCATAGCATGATTCAATCAATGTATGCAATTTACGGTTCCAAATAATGCATTTTCCCCCTTTAGCTCAAACCTGGATAGATCATTCCTGCATATTCCCATCCTAGCTTAGATTCCTTGCTCTTGTAATATGTACGTCTCATATTGGCAATGATGCATGATTGCTACCTTCCCCAATGGAAGAGGAGTCCCACATTGACACAGGCCATATTTGCATTATTTACTACTATTTCTTCTCCTGGTACAGAGGAGACACTGAGTCCATGTCAGATAAATGAATGTATGGACGGATTAATTAGTAGGGACTCATCACTGAGTCCCTAACTTTCACTGAGTTTCAAAGCACTGATCTTCGTGGGCTTTGATTTCTAAACAACAGGTTAAATACATAAAGTTCTGTCTTAAAATATATTCCCAACTAAAATATTGCTGCCGTTGATTTTTAAAATGAGTTTTAGAAGTATCACCTTTTAGAAGTACATGAAACCTTCAAAATCATTGCTTACAGATGGCCAAACTGAGTCCTGGAGAGTGGGAATGACATGTGAGCCAGGGTCAGGATAGGAAGGCAGGAGGGCTTATAGTCCAGTGTTCTCGGCTGTGCCTCGCTGGCTGACGAACCCTTTGGCCCTGTGTCACTGATTGTTTTTAAGGATTCACCCTCTAGGGCATCACCTGGTGAGGCTGTCACTGGGTGTAAATGAAAAGTGAACAGGAGCCTGGAGGGAGCCTCCACTCAGGCATTAATGAACATGCGGCAGAATCCAGCCTAATGTTGCGTGAAGTTTGGAGAAAGATCAATAACCGTCAAGTCAAAACAGATCTTCAGCCTCCTGGTCTCCCTAGACCCCTGCCCACACCCCCTCTAGGCAGCCAGTGGGCCCCGAAGTGTGTTATTCATGGCTGGATTTGAGCTGTTAATGAAACATCTTTATGAGGCATGGGTCTGGGTTGACACACAGGTTCCTCTAAGAACAAAACTCAGGGATTCCTGTCTTTGCTGTACAAAGTCAGGCTTTGGTAAAATTGTACCGGCCCATGCCTCACCCCTCCTGCAAGAACTCTGTGGGAGCCTCTTCCCTCCCCCATGGAGCATCAGGTTCTCAGCAGGTATACAGGAAGACAAATGGTGATGGCCAAGGTTGACTCAGTGACTTCTCTGTGCTCAGCACATATATGGATTGTCTTTTATTTCCCACAGTAATCCTATGAGTTAAATAACTTATTGTAGCCATTTTAAAGATGAAGAAACTGCAGCCCAGGAAGGTTAATGAACTCCCCACCCAGGGTCACAGGGCTACCACAGGATAACGGAAGTGCTAGAACACACGGTTCGGCTTTAGAGCCCAAGCTGACAAGCACTAAGCTTCATTAACCCCCACTGCCCACGTAGTGGCCATGCAATAGCGCAGAGAGGTCGTGGCTCCTCAAAATGTCTCCCCTCTGCTGCCCTACCCATTCTGCATCTCTCTCCCATAGGTATTTGCATTCACATACAGAGTGTGTATAATTTGCTGAACACTTACCACATGTCTCGTATGATCTTAGTACACTACACTCAACACTTTATACTTCAACCTCTGCAAAGCAGGCCCTGTTACCCTTGACTCACAGTTGAGCAAATGGAGGCTCAGGTAGGTGCGGTAACTTAGCCTCCCCAGCAAGAGGCAAGGTGGGATTCTGAGTGGGAGGCCTGGGCTCCTTTCCGAGTGCTTCAGTGTAGCTCTGCCCAGTGGTCCCAGCTCAAAAAAGAGATTCCCTCACCTCTTAGCTGCCACTGCTCTGTCCCTGCCCCTTCCTCATGGAGCACAGCACCACAGCGCATGAACATTCCATAGTTACTCGTGCTAATGATCTATGGATGCCACGAGACTGCGGGCTCCTGAGAGCGAGGGCCACATCTTTACGTCCCATGAGCCCTGAGTCCAGCTCCTTGCTCACCATAGATATTTGAAATTCCAGTGGCAAACATAAAACCTCATCCCTCTTCTCCATTCAGCTGTGAGTTACTGAGGATGTCACTTCATGCTTCTTTAACTCTACTCTGTGTCCAGCAAAATAAATAATACCACCTCCCTAGAAAATTCATTGGAAGAGGAAATGAGAAACTAGATATAAAACATCCGGTATAATGTCTAACATACAGTAAGTGTCCATTAAAAAAAAGTGATTTTCACAAGAACATAATCACGGAGCAAAAAGTATCTCTTTAGCACTTAAAACATCTATAACAAATAGTTCTTAACTTAGTTAACTGCTTATCCAATACACAGGAACTGGGTCTTACTAATAGAGTTGAAAACAGTTGACGATAATATCAAACATGTGTGTAACACTCCGTGGCATTAGAGTGTGCTCATTTAGGAACTGAGGAATGGAAAGAGGGAGACCAAAACCAAGCATGCAGATATGGAGTCTAAAGGGTCAGGTCATGAGGAAGAGCCCAGGACATCTGGAACTCTCTGTTACCATACAAAGCCTCTGACTTGGTTCCACTACGTCTTCCCTCTCTAACCCATCCTCCTCATTACGGTCAGTTAGATCTGCCAAAAATGAAAATGTCTCACCAGTTTAAAGACCATTAATGGATCCCCACTGCCCTTAGGACCCAAAGTCAAATGCTTGCACATGGCTTATAAGGAAAGCCTTTTATAACCTGGTCCATAACAGCCTCCTCATGACTTGCCAGTATCCATTTCTTTCTCACCCAAACCAGCCAAACCAATCTTTGTACAGCACCTTCCAATCCCCCATCTTCCCCTAGCTGGGCCCTACTTGTCCATCAGATCTCCAGTCAGCTCTCTACTACTTGGAGAAACCCTCACTGACTCTCTAGACTAGATGGGTCTCTCTGCTAAATGGCCCATAGCACCACCTAATTCTCCTCTCATAATATATGCTTATCGGTCATTATCTTCTTCTCCACAGACAGCAAAACCCCTAGAATCAAAGAAGGCAGCCATATTCGAAGAGCACAGCTGGTACCAGGCACATAATGTGACGTCTGGCTCCTTCCCTCTCTCTGCCTCAGTTTTCTCAAAGGCTAATGATGTCGAAACATCCATTCTTCCTGCTACACTGGGCTGGTGGCAAGATAAAAGGATACATCTGAGAGAGTCATATTAAAGCTTCCATTACTGTTCACACAGCAGATATTTTTCTTATTATTTTTTTTAATTTGGAAAGATGACCTAAAAAGGCAAAAGCAAACTTAATCAAAACATAACTAGGGATTTTGAGAGCTCAGACTGACAGAAAAATACCATCAGTTGGAGCCTGAAAAACCCCAAAATTTGATCACAAATGCAATATACTATCTATGTCTATTTCTCTGTCTCTATCAATTGTGTGTGGATCACATTAAATTTTATTTTTCCTGAAAACATCTTTCCTTAATTGCTAAAGTCTTATACATTTAAGAAGAATAGAAAGCCATACAATTCTGAGTCGTCTACAATTAAATCACTAAAACATTATTTGGCAATTACATTTGAATGTCCAGGAGACTTCGGAGTAATTTAAATAAGGTCCTTAAAACTACTATTTTGTCTTCCTTCACCTTAATCAACTTTCCCAAATACAATGCCATGGTAAGAAAAAGAGCAATCCCCAAAATCAAATTATAGTAAATGCTGAAAATAATGTGGAGGCATGAACTCATAAACCAAGAAATGACTTTCTGGGAGGTTGAAAATTTGGCTGAAAATACTGCTGCTTCTGTTGAACCTGAGTGGGGTGGACAAAACTGACTCCTGAAAAAAAAAGTCATCCATTCGGCAAATATTAAGTACTTATTATATTACCACGCTCCAAACAAGGGAGACACTGTCCCTACTCTTATGAGACTTTACATTCTCGAAAGGGAGACAGCCAACCACTCAAGTAATTTCATGAATGACATGCACTGGACAGGAAGCTCTGTGAGCATGTAACAGGGAAATCTGATATGAGCTGGGAGCTCAGCAAACTTTCTCCTGAGGAAAGAAGATCTGAGCTGGCATCTGACTTTGCCTTTATCCCAAAGGCAATGGTTTTCAGTCATGTGAATGATAAGAGTTTATCTGCATTTTAGGAGCTTTATCTGAGTGGCTCTGAGCAGAAAGGTATAGGCCGTGGGCAGTGTGGCAGGGTGAAGACCAAGAACCAAGTCAGTATCCTGAAGACAGAGTTTCCTTACCTCTAACACAGGGGTTACAACTAATCTGAAAAGATATGTACACCGCTATGTTTATCGCAGCATTATTGACAACAGACAACTTATGGAAGCAGCCAGGTAAGTGTCCATCGGCAGATGAATGAATAAAGAAGATGTGATACACACACACACACACATGCACGCACACGCGCACACACACACACACACACACACACAATGGAATATTACTTAGCCATAAAAAAGAATGGATCTTGCTATTTGCAATGACATGGATGGAGCTAGAGATATAATACTAAGAGAAATAAATCAATCGGAGAAAGAAATACAATATGATTTCACTCATGTGCAATTTAAAAAAACTAAACAAATGAACAAAGAGACAGACCAAAAAACAGACTCTTATCTATAGAAAACAAACTGGCGGTCACCAGAGGGAAGGTAGGGGGGTAGGTGAAAGTGAAGGCTTGGGCTTGTCGTGATGAACACTGAGTAATAAACAGATTTGTTCAATCACTATACTGTATACCTGAAACCAACAGACCACTGTATGGTAACTGTACTGGGATTTTAAAAAATTAGGAAAAAAAAAGTAAAAAAATAAAATAAAATAAAATAAAATAAAATAAAATAGGGGTTATAGTCTTTCTGCCTCTGTTGCAAGGTTACTGGGAGGAGCTAAGGGGATAGTGTGGATGAGGGAAGAGCTAGAAAACAATTGGTGTGCAAACACTTCACCACCTGAAAGAGCTGTGCACATTAAATTAATAAGAATGAAAGGTGCTTCGTCAATGTCTTCATGTCCATATGAAATAGACAGTCTGACGGCTAAAGGTCATAGTCCCTTGAGGGAAACCTAATGAAGTATGGGGGTCCTTAAGGAATATTTGCAGGAGTGGGAGAGCTTAACGTTCACAAGAATGTAATGAAAGAGACTTTTCTTAAAAATAAATGCTAGTGCAAGGCAGCGGTCTACAATCTACACTGGTCTTCAGGCACCTGTCCCAGTAAGTCCATCCACAGAACTCAGGCTAGGAACCCCAAGGGTAAAACAAAATCATTGTTAACACAGGGGCAATGTGTCAGACGGGAGCCCATAATGAAATAATGCATTTTATACTGCTACCCAAATGAACAAAAGTTGCATGAAGCAATATGAATGTGATTATTCTACAATGTTTACTATTCTCTCCTACGCTATTGTTTTTGTTTTATTTTATTGTTGGGTGTTTTTTTTTCTTCATGTTTTTAAATGCTG
The DNA here is from genome assembly GCA_028646485.1 of Cryptoprocta ferox. Lineage (NCBI taxonomy): Eukaryota > Metazoa > Chordata > Mammalia > Carnivora > Eupleridae > Cryptoprocta > Cryptoprocta ferox. The sequence continues at coordinate 16,651,979 of CM053568.1, read as the reverse complement.
GAATGATTCAATAGGTTGAGCCTTCCTAGCAATTTGAATAGCATTATTGACAGAATGACAGGCAAGACTTTTGAGTTTGGCCTCTGTTAATTAATGGCTGGTATGATCGTGGACAAAACACGACCTCTCTGACCCTCCGTTTCCTCAACTGTGAAATGGGGATAATAATGCCTACTGTAAGAGTTGAGCAAATTGAGGTAATACTGGGGGAAGTCACTGCATAGATTTCCCAGCACAGAATAGGTGGTCAATAAAGGGTAGTGATTATAAATAGAGGCTGCTAATATGGGTATTAGAGCAGAGCTAAATCCCTCTTGACTGGATCCAGGAAGGAAGAAGAAGAAGAAAAAAAAATCCCGTATTCATTTTCTACCCAGGGGGTCTTTCTGTTTTCCAAATGTCGCTATTTGCTATGGGGAGGGGAACCCAGTCCAAAAGCCTCTGTTTGCTGTGACAGGATTTATAAATAAGTAAAATGCTTCATCAAACATTTATAGTTGTGTGTGAGAGTCAAAAAAAAAAAAGGGCACGTGAGCTTGGGGGTTATTTATAGTGACTCCCTGTTTTCCTCTCCACCACAATTTCACAGCTTAACTTTCATTTGCTTATGATTGTTCTTGGATGAACTTCACTTCCAAGCAGAAGGTATTAATTATTAAAACACAGACCAGAAAAAACAACCCACGCTGCTCCCCCAAACAATGACAGGATGATGTAGCAGAAGGAAGCCACCAGAAAGAAGGCCTTGGAACTGCCAGCACATGCTTTCCCACAGAGCCAACCCTTGGCAAAACTCATTTAAACAAACATGCTGTGGCGCCCACTGTGTTCCACTTGGGGGCTGCGCCAACTGTGGGGAGGGGTCAATGATGAGTTAGACCCTTTCTAACTCATCTCCTTGCGAAGGGAGGGAGCTCCCAATCAAGCGGGGAAGCGGTGTGTAAACACCAAAGCACAACTGTAGGGGGCATGAGCCCCTGCACTAGGTGTGCTGGGAACGGCGGAACCAAAAAAAAAAAAAAAAATCCCTCCCAGGAGGCATCCTGGTCTGGGGAGAGAATAAGGTGGGATCGGGCTATGGGAGGTTCAAACCCCTTGCTCCTGTGCCTCCTGGCTATGTGATCTTGGGCATGCCACAGCCATCCCACTTGTGAGGACAGTGTTGATAATCCCTCCCTGACGAGGGTCACTGTTAGGATTAAATATGAAAATCCATGTGAACTGCTAGACATGCTGTAAACATTCATGAAATAGTAAATACTTAATAGTAATAATATGGACACATATTTAGCATACAGTAGGTGCTCAATACATAGTACTTCCCTTCCTCCTTTCCTTGCTTGAGAATATTTGGTTTGATTCTAAATCACACCCACCTCCTAGCCACTCTAACTGCAATATCCTCCATTCCCCAGTAAGTGTATCTTCCTTACTTGACCCCAGTCTCAGTCTGCTTCATAATTTGTCCATCGGTTTGTTGACTGAACATCTAATACCACTGAAAGTGTTTCAATAATACTGACTGAGCATCTCCTCTCTGACAACGCGAGTGCAGGCATTAGGGATTCAAAGAACAAGAGAGATGGGATATCTTCATGAAATCCTCACGGGGGAAAGATGGCCATAAACACATCAGTAAGTCAGTTACAGGCTACGTCAGATGGTGCTAACACTAAAAAGAAAGACAAGGCCAAGAAGAGGAGCAGGAATGTCTAGGGAAGGAATATGCTATTTAAAACTAGTCCTGGGTGGCCTATGGAGGAAGTACCATCTGTGTAGGGACCTGAGGAGGTTATGAAGCAGCCAGGTGGGGTATCTAAGAGAAGAGAATACCAGTAGAGGGAACAGCAGGTGAAAATGCCCTGAGTGGGGAGCATGCTGGGCCTCAGACCACCTCCCACTCTGGCCTCCTGGAGGGGAGGAGGGAGCAGAGTGATCGAATTTTACGACACAACTCTGTTTTTCTCACACTTTAGTATAAGCAATCTGTACCTTACCAGTGTCCATGTTAGATCCTGCAAATACACATACAGAGAGCCAGATGCCTGGCAGTGTGTTCTGCCCCAGGTTCCACAGAAGAGGGAGTGTGGCCTTGCGCTTGGTGACTGCACGTTCACCACCAACCACGCCACCCTTAGGCTCTGAGCTCTACAGGGGCAGGAGCTCTCAGCAACATCCAAGAGCAGACTGGAGTAATCTCTGACGATGCCAAGGTCTTGTGGAGGAATTTAAACTAAGGTGCATGGGTGGCTCAGTCGGTTAAGCATCTGACTTCGGCTCAGATCATGAGCTCACGGTTTGTGGGTTCGAGCTCTGTGTCAGGGTCTGTGCTGACAGCTCAGAGACTGGAGTCTCCCTCTCTCTCTGCCCCTCCCCCGCTCATTCTCTGTCTCTCTCTCAAAAATAAAATAAAACATTAAATATTTTTTAACTAAGTAAAATCAAGGAACAAAAGCAGAAAAGCAAAAACAAAAAGGAAACACGGAATAAAAATCGTTCTTTTAGGTCAAGTAGTTGAATTGCTCACAGGTATGTAATGTTTGCCATGGTACAAGTGAGAGGGCGAAAGTCATGTACCAAGAGTAAAGGCTGCAGCCTGCCTGGGTTCCTGGTCTAGCTGTGTGACTTGGGAAAGTCTACTTAACCGCTCTGTGCATGAATTTTTCCACCCATAAGATGCAAATAATAATAGGACTTATTTTGAAGGATTTATGTTAGAATAAAATGAGTTCACCTGGGCGACTGTGCACCAGCACACCTGGCTTGGAGTAAGTAATCATAAAAGTTAGTTAATGTTAGGGAGAATGGACATACACATTTTTATAAAATGTTCATATACAGAACACTGCACCGCAATAAAAGAAAATGAATGATGAGTACCTGTCATAACATGGATGAATCTCACAGATAATATTTGAATAAGAAGCCAGACACAAAAGAGGGCATACCGTAGGATCCCAAATATATAAAGAATAGGAAAAACCAACTGATGGTAAAGGTCAGAATACTGTTTGCTTTTGAGAGATGGAGATTTTCTAAGGAGGTGCAAGAAGGAAACTTCAGCAGCGCTGGAAGCATTCTATCTATCATAAGGCTGGCTGCTAGAACTTTCGGGAATAACAGAGTTGTTTGTAGTCTGTGTTGTGCAATGCAGTTCAAGATACGATACAAAAGGCAAATGTGACTACTGAGCATTTGAAATGTGGCTGTGTGATGAAAGAACTAGATGTTCAGTTAATTTTATTAATTTGAACTGTGAGAGCTGCACGTGGCCAATGGCCACTGTACTGCGAGAAACGGGTGTAAACCTCAGACTGGCTGGTGGCAAAAAGAGTATATGTATATGGTAAAAAAAATGCATCAAAGATATACTTAAATCTGTTCAATTTGTAGACTTGATTGTGTATGTGTGCTAGCCTTCCAAAGTTAGCTAGGATTATTAAGTTACATCCATTATGTCACTTGTTCCTCACAAACTCAGTACAGTGTGGGAGGCCAATTCCTACGGTGCCCATTGCTACAGCGGCTAAACTGAGGCTCAGACAGGTGGCTGTGATTTGCAAGTGGTCACACAGAGGTTATACACAGCAGGGTAGGACACAAGTCCACCCAAGCCTCTTCTCGCCGAGGGAAAAAGGCAACACATAATGACCCTGCTGAGATGCTTCCATCCAACAACTCATTAATTCAATCCACACTTTTTTGAGCACCTGCTAAATGCCAGGAACTATTCTAGATGCTTGACATGGAGCCATGGACAAAGTGAGAGGAAAGCCCCTTCTTTCATGGGGCTGCTGACATTAGAAGTCTTTGGCCACCTCACATTCTGATCACCACACAGAATCCCTCCCCTGAGGTGGCTTGGCCACGGGCCAGACTGTGTGGAATCAGACTCAACTAAACATCTATCAGCTATCTATTTTCTGTCTGATAATCCTACACTTGAATCTTGATTCATTTCAGAGATGACTAGCCTACTTGTTTTTCTGCACCCTATCTCTTTCATTTATAAAATAAGGAATGAAAAAAGATATCACAGAAAAATAGGAATTAAAAGAAAGGTGGAAAGCATTATTAGCAGCAAAGACATTCATTACTTAACGGTAAAAGATCAATTCCCTACACAAAAAAAAAAAAAAAAATTAAAAAAAAAAAACAATCCACACACCTTTATTCACTTAGCAATGTAGTCCTGAAACAGAAATAAACAAAAAGTGCCAGAAATTAGTGAAACTGCCCAGTCTAGATTTTCCGTGGAAGATTTAAGCTCAAAAGTCTCAGACACAATAACAGGAAAAAATTAAGCAGACAAAATTTAGATACAGACATTTTGGTCAATAAAATTAACAGGCGGGATCTAATGGTTACACATGAAATCTTTTGTCTGATAATCAGAAGATGTATGATGTTCTGGGGCACTTGGGTGGCTCAGTCAGTTGAGCATCTGACTCTTGATTTTATCTCAGATCCTGACCTCAGTGTCTTGCAATTGAGTCCCATGTCAGGCTCCACACTGCGCAGGGAGCCTTCTTAAGATTCTGTCTCACTCTCACTCTTGCTCTCTCTCTCTCTCTCCCCCTCTGCTCCTCTCCCCTCACTCAAACATGCATGCACTCTCTCTCTCTTAAAAAAAAAGAAAAAAAAGAAAAAAACTGTGTGATATTTCTCCAACACATAGGAATTGTTTATAAAAAGTAGCCATGTCCCAGAGTGCAAAGCAAGTCTCAACAAATAGTTAAGAACTGAATAAGTATCCAAATCATACTCTTTAATGAAACAAAATTAGTGTCAATAACCAAAATATTTTTTAAATGTATGTTTAGAGTTGGTGGGGGGGTGGGTGAAACAGGTGATGGGGACTAAGGAGTGCACCCGTGATGAGTACCGGGTGATATATGGAAGCGTTGGATCGCTATGCTGTGCGTCTGACACAAGTACTACACTGGATGCTAACTATATCCTGAAATGAAAAGTAAACACTTTAACAAATGTTTGATGTAATTAACGGTTCAAAGAAGAGGCAAAGAAATTTGAAAACTATTTAGAACTAAATGCACACCACACCGTAAAGCGATGTGTACAAATCAAGCAATCCCTAAGAAAAAGTTAAATATTGAATGGAAATAGAGAGAAAGATTGAAAATTAATGAGCTACACTTTTAATTCAAGAATCTTAAAAAGAGTAATGGTAATAATAAAGGATATATAAAGAAGAAAATGATCAAGATGGAAATTAATGATGTAGAAAAGAAACAGTATAGAGTATCAACACACCATGGCCAAATTTAAATATTAATAAAACGCACTGAATACTGACAAGATTGAGAGAAAGGCCCAAATAAACCCATATATGGAATTAAAATAAGGATATGATTATAAATATGGTATAGAGTTGGGATATACAGACACAGATATGTATACTTATCACACACACAGATATAGATATATCCACATAAATATGTACTTTCAGCACATAATATTAAAAACACTAAAAACATTATGTCCACAAACGGGACAACTTAGACAAAACTCAGTGACTCTTAGGAAAAGTACCAAAACTGACTCAAGAAGAAACAGATAACAGAAACAGCTATAAAAGTAATTGAATCAGTAGACAGAATTTACTATCTAACAAAGAGAAAAACAAAAATATCAGGCCCAGACATACTAAGGTGGGAATTCTACCCAATGTTACAAGAGAGTCCCCATTCTATGCAATAGTTATACGTAAACGCATAATAGTATAAGAAGGAAGCTGTTCAACCTCATGTTTTATTTATGTAACTAAGATAATGTTGATATTGAAAACTGTCAAAAATCTTAGAAAAAGTCAGTCTCTTTTACTAAAAGAATATATATGGCCATAATACACTATACAATCAGGAGAGAAAATATGATTGTCTTACTTCATGCAGAAAGAGTATTTATCATAAAATGTCACGTCCAAGCACGATTTTTAAAAGTCTTAATACACTAGGGATAGAGGAGAAATTTCTTTAGGTTCAAAAGCCACTAACTTTTACTATTTGGTTTCTACAAAGATGTACTATCTAACGCTAAAGTTTTAGGATTCTTCCCTTTAAAGTCAGAAAGAAAAATGACAAGGTCTGTCATCATTTTTACTCAGCACTGAATAAGAGGCCCAGCTTAGAAAGGCAACAGGACAGGAGAAAACAAATACAAGATATAAAGATTTGCGAGATGACTGTTAATTGTATATGTTTTTTTTTTTTCACATGGAAATTAAAGAAAATCTAGAGGGAAAAGGTAATAAAATAATAAACCATATTTTCTGGATTCGTAATCAATGAGAAACTATTTCTATACACAAAAAAGCAACAATTAAGAAAGGTAACAGGGGTGCCTGGGTGGCTCAGATGGTTAAGTATCCAACTCTTGCCTTTGGCTCAGGTCATGACCTTGGAGTTTTGTGAGTTCAAGCCCCACACTGGCTCTGTGCAGGCAGAGTAGAGACTGGTTGAGATTCTTTCTCTTCCTCTCTCTCTCTCTCTGCCCCTTTCCCACTTATGCTGTCTCTGTCTCTCTCAAAATAAATAAATAAAACTTTTAAAGATTAAAAAAAACAATAAATGTAATAAAAATAAAAATATACAGTTTGTCCCTAGAAATTACATAAAATAAAATGGGTTTGTAGATGTACATACACATTTAAAAACTATACTCAAAGACATAAAAGAAGGCCTAAATAAAGATGTACACTATTTCTTGGATTTTGTAAAGTCTGAGTTTTTTGAATTTCACAATTTAATTTTGTCCATTCAATACAATGCCATACAATACAATGCCAGTCCCAGCAGGCCTTTTCCTAAAATAGAAGTTTATTTTAATATTCAGGTAGAAGAGAAAAGAGAAAAAGAGCCAAAACATTTACGTAAGAACAATGAGGAGGGTCCTGTCCAATCTGATATCAAGACAGTATAGAACTTGAATAATTAAGAGCATGTAACCAGAACAGGGATCAGTATATAGGCCAGTGAAAAGGAAGAGAGTTCGGAACTGGTCCCCACACACAGAGGGACTTGTTATAGGACAGCGGCATTATAAATCCGTGAGGAAAGTGGGACTCTTTTGAGAGCGGATAGAACAACTACCTACCCTCATGAAAAAATATAGCTCATTAGATCTGTAAATCATCACATACACAAGCAAGTCCATGGCTAAAGACCTAAACGTAACAAGCCAAACCTTAAGAAATTAAAATAAAATACAGGAACATCTTTAAGACATTAGGATAGTGAGAGATTTCTTCCCGAAGCCACAAGAAGTATACGCCAGATATGAAAAAAATAATTTTGTAGCATTAAAATCACAATCCTCAAAATGAGGAAGCAATTCTCTTAACAAAAGGAAAACAGAAGTCACAAATCAGAAGAAGGTATTTTCAAAATGACCAAGGGCAACTTATTTTTTTATTGATAATTATCAATATCTATAAAGAACTTCTACTAATTAATAAGAAACAATTTTTAAAAATTGTGCAATGGATGGGATCGGGAAGCTGGCAGAAAACTCAATATAAGAAAAGATGTTTAACCTCATTAGTAATCTCTGACATGCAAATTAAATTAGCTTTGAAGTTATAATTTTATATGCTACAGATGGGCAAAATGTAAATCATCTGATAATAAGTGTTACTGAGAATTTGGGAAAGTGGTACTTTTATATACTGCTGGTGGGTGTGTGATAAAATATAAAATTGAAAAGCATGGAGAACAGTCCCAGATATGATCATGACAACTATACATGAAGCAGACGTATAAACACTCAAATAGGAGGGAAACACGAATGGGTAGAGAGGAATGGAATCAGTGGAGATGATTTAGCTGTGCAATTTAACATTTTACTTATAAAAACAAATCGTACAGATACCACAAAATACATATATTGTCCTAATTTGGTGTTAAGAATATTTATATCATATTAATTTACTCTATTGTATGGTTAAAGTAGCTCGTAATTTGAAAGCCAAATACATTTTAGGAGGACTTTTTTAAAAACGGATGCAATTTGGGGAGCAACCAACTTCAGCTCAGGTCATGATCTCAAGGTTCATGAGTTTGAGCCCCGCGTCAGGCTCTGGCTGACAGCTCAGAGCCTGGAGCCTGCTTCGGATTCTGTGTCTCCCTCTCTCTCTGCCCCTCCCCTGCTCACGCCTTGTCTCTCTCAAATAAAGAAACAAAGAAATAAACGTTAAAAATTATATATATAAAAAAAAAAGGACGCTATTCAAGAGAAAGAACAATTGGTGTAAGGAAATGAAGATGAAGCCAAGGGAAAAAGTGGTACTCAGATGAGCACATAAAATCCGGTACACTTCCTAGAGCTCTGGCTTGATGACCGACGCCAAGCCTCCCAGCAGACAGCAAGCACAAAGAGGAGAAACTGGCTATCAGAGTCACACGTCCATAAAATTAAAACAACCATCTGGCCAGAGAACGCAGCCATCTTGGTTCTGATTCCTGAGTCCATGTTGGTATTGTGCGCCCTGTGTGAGGTATGAAATGATATCCTCAGTGAGCCCCCCTCAGAAATCGGAGGATACTGCAGCAAGGTTAATGACACAAACAGTAACTGCATAGCCCAAGGAACTGTTCTAAACAGCTTCTGCTTTATAACTTATTTAATACCTACAACTAGCTTTATTTTATTATCACCATTTCATAGATACAGGAATTGAGGGAAAAGGAGGATAATAGCTTACCTCAATCCTACAGCTATGAAGTAGAAAACCTGGCGTGGAACTGATTCTGGCTCTCCATTATCCTGTATTAACATCATTACAGCAAAGCCTGTTCCATAAAAGTAGTTTGATGATCTCAGAGTAAGGTGGTCCGGGCATGCAGCTGACTGAATGTCAGACTTTTCCAGCAAGCGCATCTTTGGAACAGCCGAACCAGTGCTCACTACTCTTACTTCCATCTGGGAACTTTCTGACTGAGTGACCAAGCTATGGGTCTTTTTGCCAAGAAATTGGAGATAACCCCAATTTTGCAAATAATCTTAGGGGGGAAAGCTCAAACATGAACCCTCCATTAAAAAAAAAAGTGCTACTCTAGAAAGGAGTAAAACAGATTGTTATGTTCTCAGACACTGAACCAAGGATATCAATTCTCACCACTGGGTATCCTTAATGTGGAAGGACTGTGAATGTGATGAACACAGAGCACACAGTTACGTACTAGTTGTGTTTACGGTACCGATTGTTGTTATTGTTCACGTGCAGAATCGCCTGTGTTCTCCCCCACTTTCATGCTTGTTCTCTATGTTCTCTATATTCCCCTTAGCAACATAAATTTGAACTTGACTCTCTGCTCCACACCCTCCAATGGCTGCAAATCAGACCCAGAAAAACCCAGCACTGCACCGTCACTGCCAAGGCACTGTGATCTGGCCCCACATTAGGTTCCAATAGGTTCTCATTGCCTACACTTCTCCCCTTGTCTCACTCTGCTCACACTACTGTGTCCCTTGTTGGAACCCCTCTCAACTTGGTGGAGTTGTGCCCTCTGAATGGCTATCTCCTCTGCAATAGCAGGGCCCCAATTCTTCTCACTGTTTGCTGCCCCACTCTTCATCCACTTGTCACTGCCCTGCCAGAAGGCTTCTATGAATGGGGTCCTCTGATTACCGTCTTTCCCTCCACTGCCCCATTAGAATGTAAGTTCCGTGAGGACAAGGACTTGTCCACTTTCATCATTGCTCTGCCCCCACCATCCGCAATGTGCCTTGTACATAGCAGGTGCTATCACTGAGCATCAGTGAACAGAAGGAAAGGAGGAAAGGAAATAAGTTAATTGGGTTTTATCCTTATGATTCCAAGACACTGATTTAGACACATCCATGTACCCAACTTTGGTAGAATCATGGTGTAGACTGGCTTCGCCCCCAGCACTTAATGGCCATGAGAAGATGCATGTCCAATACCAAGGAACGTTATAAACAAAAAAGGGGCAGCGATTTCTCCAATGCCCCTCGCTAACTGCTCGGGGGCCGGCAGACAAGTGATAACACTCACGCGCTGGGAGGCATGGAACCAAAAGGGAAAGGGTCTCCGGTCCCTGCTGGCAGGACATGAGTGGGATCCTCAGGGGCCCGCCCAGCCTGGCACCAGACCCCTGGCACTAAGATCTAATTAATAAGTCCCCAGAGAAAGAGCAGGAGGGAGAATCAAAGCAGCAAGCGACAGCAGAACAGCATCTGCAAGCAGGAGAGAGCTGGGCCCAGCTGGGCTGCACCCAGCGGCACCAGCCCTAATTAAGTTATTAGACACACATGACTGCAGCTGGGGTGCTCCTGGGCCCACCACCCACGGAGAGGGTTGGCTCTGTGGGGGGCTGATGACTGAGCTCCTTCTGGCCCTCTCATGGCCCTGTATTTCCTCCTTCCTCTCTTCTCTTGTAAACATGGTAGACAAGGTGGATACCATTAGTTCATTTCTTTTATTTATTTCACCAATATGGACTGAGGGCTTCCTATGTGCCAGGAAACATTCTAAATGCTGGGGACGGAGTGTGCATGAATAGATCTCTAATTCCAACTCCCTTGGAGAAAGCTGTACATTCGTATACGTGTATGCATGTATGTATGTAGATGCCTGTGTGTGAATATCTGGTATTTTATATATAAGATCATCTGGAGAGAAGGGAGACAGCATTTAACCATTTCTAGCTCCCACATGAAGGAACCCCGTCTCCAAGAGGTAAAATAGACTACATAGCGTATGACGTGTCATCCTAATATGAGACCCCATTGTTTGTAACGATAGGAAAAACACCTGGGATGCTCTCCTTGCTCCTAAAAGGAAGTGTCTTATCTTACTCGTAGTTGCCTCCCCTTCAGGCACCTCTCCCTTGCCCTTTCTCCCCGCTTGCACATTCCCTCAATAAATCAAGGTGGATCGCAAGGACACAGGGAGCCCCCAACCACCCGCTGTATTCCAGGTTGCTGGGCATGGTGATGGCAGGGTCCTTCGGCTTTACTGTGTCTTACACCCCCAGCCCCAGCTCTCCTGCCTCACTGCAGATCTGTCATTCCTAGATCTGGTGCAAATCGGTGTTTAGGGACCCATCTCACTCCTCCCTCCCTTTATTTCGTCATCGACTTCCTGTGGGACATTTCCTTCCTCTTTACCCTTCCTCCTAAGGACATAGGATGGGATGTTCCCTCTGGTCTCGTTTAACAAATAGGGGAACTGAGGTCCAGAGTAGGGCAGCAGAGTCCAACCAAACGGCATGTCTGTAGAAGAGCTCTGAATGAAAGCAAGAAAGGTTCGTTCCCAGACACCGTGGCATCTACTGGAGCATGCTAGCTCCTCATCTGTCATTCGGAGCATGGTGGCGGTCTCCCATTGATCTCCTGACCTTATTCTAATCTAGCTTATGCTGTCACCTTAATAATCCTTCTAGGAAGAAAACTACCTGAGCATGGAACTCCCTACTTGAAAGTTGTTGCCCAGGGTCTTCCAGATCAAGTCCAAGTCCCCAGGATCTTGTCCCCATCTTGTGTCCCAGTCTGCTCCTCCTGTGCACCTTCTCTTGTTCCAGTCACTCTAGACATCTTGCAGCCCCCAGAATATGCCATTCTTTACTCTTTCTTGCAAACCTCAGGACCTATGCATATCCCTTCCCCTACCTCTTGGGTTAACTGATGAACTTCGTATCTTCAGGATCCAGCTCACATAGCACCTTCTGAGGGAAGTCTTCCCCATCATCCTCAGCACATTTAAATGCCATTTCCTGTGCGTCCCTTGAATATATGTTCATATTCACATTCTGGCACCTTCCCAGCAATAATTTATGGACGGCTCACTATGCACAGAGCACTGTTTACACAATTTACACGGGAGATCTCATTTAATCTTCACAGTGACTTTTAATCTGGGTGTGCGCATATGCCTATTTCAGAGATGGGGAAACTGAGGCCCAGAGAGCTTGGAAGACCTGCCTCTGGTCACAGAGCTAGGAACTGTCAGAGCTAAGAGTGTACGCTGGTCATACTCTCCAATATGTCCTACTGCTGTGATGAACTGTTTGTCACACACCATGAACTTGTCAAAATGTGAATCCCCCCCAGAACCCCTTAACACTGGGACTTGAGTGTGTGCACAGACGGTGAACTTTGCAGGTGGCCACTGAAAAATGGACATTTCGGTCTTGATTTCTTTGTTTTCAAAGCCTGCTAGACAGTAGGACAGTGCAATGGCCACAACACAGAGACTCTGGAGCCAAACAGACACAGAGACACAGGTCCTAATCCTAAGGGCTCTATTACATCTTACAGCTTGAAATAGTTAACCTCTCTGATCCCCATTTTTCCTGGTCTGTAAAACGGGGCTCATGATGATAACACGTAGGATAATCACAAGGATTAAAGGAAGAACCGCACAGAAAGTACACAGCATAGTGTCTGGAACTCAACGGACAGCGGGTACTCAACTGCCAGTATCATCCACTGCGGTCCTTATCTTGATAGTGTTCTCTTTCTCTCTCTCTATCTCTCTCTCCCTCCCTGTGTCTCTCCTTAATCAAGAGGCATGCTCTCTCAGCAAGACTAGTTTGGGGTCTGTGCAGGCTGAGAAGGGAGCACGGCCGCTCTGGCCCGCTAAGCCCAGCGCCCTCCTTCTCCACTCCACACGGCCACCTTCCAGCTGTGAAATAGAGTCCCTGCTCGAATGGGTCCCAGAGCTGTCAGGGGGCTGCCAATTTCACAGTTCACAAGGCTGCTGTTCCCCCCTGATTAATGGGGTGCCAACAGCCACGGGCAGGGCCATGACACCAGTCATACGGGGCTCCCCCCTACTCCCCGCCTATGCTTCCTGAGGAGTAGAGAGCAGGCCGGCCTCATGCATATTAATGCAGGGAGAGAAATGATTTTGTACTGCATGCCTTCCAAAAAAATAAATAAGGTTTCACCCAAGTCTCATGCATTTCCCTCAGTAAACTCAGCATGCTTCAGGGAAGAAAACCACACACACACACACACACACACACACACACACACACACGTACAAACGCGGAACTATGAAAAACCAAACACACTTTATACCACTGATCTGAGCAGAGCATCTGATGCCAAGAATGACCCAGGGGACACAGGAGATATTAAACCCTGGAGCACAGATAGGGTTATTTTGAAATTAATCCAGTTCTACCCCATAACCCTAAGGGAATCAAAATGGATAAGGTCCAAACTCAGCAGGGCACATGAAGCCTGCCCCACCACCTTCCAAGTCACTGCTGTCCATCTACACCATCCCTCAGTTCAGACGCAGATGCTCTCTGCTCCCTCCAACAGCAAACCAGCATCTTCTTTCACGGCATTCTCTGCGGTGGGGATGGAAGGAAAGCTCTCATCGCAGGCAGACCCCCAATCCCCCCATCCCACAGACGTAACCTCAGGAGAGCCACCCAACTTGCTGTGCCTCTGTTTCCCCGTCTCTGTGTAACAGAACACTCTCACTCTGGCCCGGTCCCCCCTCTGTGCTCTAGTCACTCTGGCCTCCAGGTCACTGAATGGGCTGCACACTTTTTCTTTGCAAGTCACTTCCTCTGCTCATCTCTTCATCTGGATAAACACCACGGAACCCTCTGACTTCAGCTGAAATCCTCCCTCCTCAAAAAGGCCTTGCTGGACAGGCAAGCTGAGGCCAAGCTCCCCTCTCCTCTCCCAGAGCTCTTAGTGCGTTCCCTTCCCAGTACTGCGGTGTCAAACCCGGGCTTGGGTGATGGTAAGTAGGAATAGGCCTCGAGACCGCCTTCCGCTGGTGGGCGGTGTGTCAGAGGGCAAGGCTCGTCCACCCTCTGCTCTGGCCATGAATGGATGAGTGAACGGTGGGGTGGGGGTGGGGATTAAAAAAAAGAGCACACGAAGGGCCTGATCTGTTTGCAGAGGATCCTCAACACACTACCGTCGCTGACGTTCGCAGAGCCTTTTCTTTGCAAACGCACTTCACGGTGTCCTGTGACATGTTCAACTCATTTAGTCCAGCGACATGGGGATGCACGGTCTGATTTTCCCCGTTTTAGAGATGCCGGCAGTGGGAGGCTGGGGCATTGACTCATTTGTCCAAGGTTATACACGGCTAGTATTAGGAAATACCAGGGGTTAGCCAGGACGGCCTGGCTCTGGAGCCCACATGCCCAACCACCTACAGAGTGATCTAATTTCCGCCCCTTTATCTTCCCTCTTGCATCTTTCTTGGCCTGAAACACCCTTGCTGAAGGCTCTCGCTCGCTCGCTCTCTCACGAAGTCTTTCCTAATGTGTCATACCCACTCTTTCTTTTAGAAACCCACACGCCCCTCCCCCAAACCCATGCACAGACCATTGGAATTAAAAACGTGGCCCTTGAGATAAAAATACTCTACCACCCTCTGGCCCTTTCTCTGATAGGATGGGGCAAACCTCATTTTCTTACAACGTGAAGAAAGATTCCTGCCTTTACAGGGAGCATTGCTCAGAGTACAGAAATTGCTTTCTCCTCCAGGGTCCTACAGGGCCAAACACTCAGACTCCAGAATGAAACCAAGCTACCACCGAGGAGCACCCTCCCCCTCTGAGAATACCAATGTCACCTTTCTCCTGAGATCCTGACAAGTTGAGAGCTTGATAAGGGAGCAGAGATCTCACAGCGTACCTGACCATGCACAAGTAGATAGGTGGAGGCCCAGGGAGGAAGAGGATTCCACTCGGGCTATGTGGCATGCTGAAGGCAGAACCCAGGCTCCCTCATTCCCCCTCGGTGCCCTCCCCTCTGTCTCCCCATGCTTTCTCTTCGGAAAGAGAAGAAAAAAAAAAAAAAAAAAGGAGAACCATAGATACAATAAGGAGTCATTGCCAAGGACACAGCTGGATGGGACAAAGCTGTGTTGAGCCAAAGCAGACTGCCTGCCTGTCCACCCTGGGCGAGGCTGCTCTCCTGGGTGACGAACAGCGCCAATCAGGCGGCACTTAACATAATTGTAATGAAGTAGACGCATCTGGTCTCCCAAGGCTTCATTCACTAGGGAAATGATGAGGAAGTGATGTCTCTCTCTGCCAGCCTCCTACGGACACTTACCAAACAGTTCGGGAGCCAGGAGGCTCTACAAAGAGGCTTGAGACTGACCTCTGCCACCTATTAGCCCAGTTTTTTCCTTTCTGCAGCATTTCTGTACAAGGTATGTACAAGTAAGTAGGAGTCTGCATGAGAGAAAGTCTTCCTTTCTTTCTCTTAAAGAGATCCTTGTTTTTCTAATACATTCCCTACACTATACACATACCATTAGTCATGCTAGCTGGGTATAAGGTACTCCATTCTGGCTCAATCTTAGTGGCCCCGTGCCAAATGTATATACACAGCCCCAGGATTCTGGTGACAGGGGCAGAAACGGAAAGATGTAGGAGTTTAGATCTAAAAGGGTCCAAGCGGCTCATTAGGCAGACGGGAAAGACTGAGGCTCAGGAGGGGAATGTGACCTTCCCAAGACCCTAATAATATGTAAGACAGATGGCCTCCGCACCAGGCTATTCATGTATTACTGCATTTCATTCTCAAAACGACTCTAGAAGTCCAACCTTATGAGGAAACCAGTTTCCCCGATGAGGAATCTGAGACTTAAAGAAGTTAGTTAGCTTGTCCAAGACCAAGGTGGTTTATACCCATGAATGCCCCATTCCAAACCTATCGTCCGCTGGCTGGCCACTTCCCCAGAAAGCCCTCCCATTATTTTTGCTTTGACTCATGGAATATTTTGGTAAGTCAGGGGCGCCTGGGTGGCTCAGTTGGTTAGGTGTCCGACTTCGGCTCAGGTCATGATCTCGCGGTTCATGGGTTTAAGCCCCGCATAGGCTCTTTGCTGACAGCTCGGAGCCTTGAGCCTGTTTCGGATTCTGGGTCTCCCTCTCTCTCTCTGCCCCTCCGCATCTTGTGCTCTCTGTCCCTGTCTCTCTCTCTGTAAAATAAATAAAACATTTAAAAATTTTTTTTGTTAAGTCAAAAGTTGGTGAAGTCCCACCCTCTTTTACATGCATTGGTGGGGTGCTAAATATTGAAGGGGATCCTGGGGAGAATGCTTTTGTAAAATAAAGGACCGTTTAGGAAAATAATCTGTCATTCCTTGATTTATCTCTTTGCTAAGCTGAGCTATTCACAAACCAGGTTCTTTTGAAGCAAGACACACCAGTCCTGCTCTGAGCAGATGGACTCCCCACTGTTCTGGACGGGATACCATGCTTTGAGGGCCTGCCACACTCACAGATGCCTGCTTTAGTGAGACGCAGCTGCAGGTGCATAAGAGCCCAGAGGGTGCCCTGCTGGGTACGCAGAGACTCCCCTAGCCTGGCAGAGCTGATGGGACCGGAGCGCCATGTCTGAGCAGAGACAACCCCACATTAGCCAGTGGATGGATGGTGGCGTGGCCTGTGTGAGGACCTGCCCGTTAGGACATGAAATACCGGGGGTGGGAGAGTCTCTCATAGGGTGTTTGTACAGGAGACACAAGAAGATGGTCAGATCAGATGAGCCTCTCTCATGAGGCACGAAGTGGAGCCAGAACAGACGCTCTGAGAGCAAAAGCCGTGGGCATCCACAGATGAGGAGTTAAAGAAAGGTCCAGAGACACTCACACAGATTCACGAACTTAGCACAGCCACTTGAGGCAGAAACAGCGTGCTCATTCTTATTATAGCCTAACAGTGGTTCTTTCTCCTTGAGTCCCGTGACTGTCCTTTCTTCACTCCTGGCCCCTGGGTTCTCCAAATGGGAAGGCGGCAGAGCACTGGTGAAAAGCAAGCATTCGCAGGTCACACAGACCGAGGTACAAACCCCGGCTTTAACGCAAAGCAGGTAGGTGATCTTGGGCAGGTTACCTGAGCTCTCCCAGCTCTGGCTGCCTCATGTGAAAAAAAAGGGCAGTTAGAGGTACCGACCACACCAACATTTTTTTTTTTTTTGAGGATTAAATGCGTAAATAGTTATGGAGCGCTGCTCATGGAGGCTGGCCCACACAGACTAGCTAATATTACTCCTGTGGCAACTAAAAATAAATCCTCATCAGCTAACCCAAATGGCCTGTTCTTGGAAACCTGAACACACTTAATGAAAGCACTCAGTGTCAGTCATTCATTGATTCATTCAGTCATTCTATTTGCCCATTCATTCCAGAAGTTATTTATCTGTTGTCTGCTCTGCACCAGGCAGTGTTCTAAATAACCAGCACATAGCATTAAACAAAACAGACAAAATACCTAGGGGAGACAGACAATAGACACACAGATATGTATAATGGGTCAAATGGTGACAAAGGAGAGGAAGAAAAAGAGAAGGGAAAGGAGAATAGAGAGTGTGGTGTGTGTACATGTGATTGCGCATGTGCTATTTTATACGGGGTGGTCAGAGATGTGCTCAATCTCTGTGGGTGGGTGGGTGGAGGCAGGGATGCCAGTAAACTGTGCATTTTATACTGTGCTATTTTATACAGGGTGGTCAGAGATGACCTCAATGATCACACAACTTACAAAAAAGAGCTGGGGGGACTGAGAGAACAAGCCGTGCAGATACCAGGAGAATGAACTGTTCAGGGACAGTGATGCAAAGGCCCTGAGGTAGCTCTCTCAAGAACAAATCCTTATCTATAGTGAATAAAGAAATAACACAGTGCAGCACAGGGCGTACGGTCAATGATATTATAATAGTGCTGTATGGAGACAGATGATAGCTACGCTTGCGGGGAGCACACCACAATACAGAGACTTGTCAAATCACTATGTTGCATACCTGAAAGTAATGTAACATTGTGTGTCAACTAGACTTCAATTAAAAAAAAATTGGGGCGCCTGGGTGGCTCAGTCGGTTAAGCGTCCGACTTCAGCTCAGGTCATGATCTCACAGTCTGTGGGTCGGAGCCCCGCGTCAGGCTCTCTGCTGACAGCTCAGAGCCTGGAGCCTGCTTTGGATTCTGTGTCTCCCTCCCCCCCATCTCTCTGCCTCTCTCTCTCTCAAATATAAATAAACATTTAAAAGTTTTAAAAAATAATAAAGCTAAAAAATAAAAATCATAATGTATCAAAGACCAGCTACAAAAACTGTAAAGATTGTCTCCCAATAACCGAGAAATACTGGAAAAGGAAACAGGCACAGAAATTTAAAAAAATTACAACGCAACAATAGCATTCCCATCCTATGTTTGTGTAATGTGCTGGTTTTCAAGAAGCATTCACTTGCATAATTGTTTGGCTCTCCCACACTCTTGTGAAAATCAGAATCTCCATTCTACCAATGTGACACCTAGGGCTTACAACGGGGCTTCTCAATCTCAGCCCTACCGACGTTCTAAGCAGGGAGATTCTTCACCATGAGGAGCTGTCCCGTGTCCTGTTCATAGCAGGGTGTTTACTGGCATCCCTGCCTCCACCCACTAGATACTGGGAGCCTTCTGTACCTTTTCCCCAGTCATGACGCACAATAAGATCTCCAGACATGATCAAAGTCCCCAGCAAGGAGGTGACAGTGACAAAATCACCCCGGGTCGGGAACCACTGGCCCAGAGAAATGAAGTGACTAGTTCAAAATCTAAAAACCAGTGAGCAGATGAAGGTTAGATTCTGACCCAGAGCCAGTCGTTAGGGGAAACCATCACCCTTTCCACAGCATCCAGGTTTCCAAAGCCAGCCTGTGTCTGTTAATACCATCTGGGCGCCAGGAAGGGGGGAGGCTGGGGAAGTATGTGATGAAGAGGGATAGTTGGGGGGGGGGGTGGCAGTCTGCTCCATGTAGCTGATCGCTGATCACTGGTCTCTATTCAAGTATGGAACTGCAGAGCCAAGAGAGGAAGATGCCTCGCTTCCCATTCTTTTTTTTTTTAATGTTGTATTTTTTTATTTTTGAGAGAGAGAGAGAACGAGAACGCAAGCAGGGGAGGAGCAGAGAGAGAGAGAGAGGGAGACACAGAATCCAAAGCAGGCTCCAGGCTCTGAGCGGTCAGCACAGAGCCCGACGCGGGGCTTGAACTCACAAACCTTGAAACCATGACCTGCACTAAAGTCAGATGCTTAACCGTCTGAGCCACCCAGGCGCCCCAATCTCACTCCCCATTCCTGAGAACTCTTTAGAAACCAGACTCTTATCCTGCCGGGGATGATGACCACCCAAAACAGAATGGCTCCTGGCCAAGTTACAAAGATACCTTTGTCTTCAGTACTCCTTCCACAGATGAGGACCCATGCAAAGAAGAGAGGAAACAACATGTTTCAAGGAGCACAGCTTCAAAAGGCAGAGAAGAAAGAGCAGGCAGTAAATGTCCAGCTTGGAAACGCCAAGGAGCAGTGAACCCGTGGGCTGCCACCTTAAGGGCAGCCGCATTCAGGAGTCACACAGGAGCCAGGTACCCGGTGGAGGCGGGGGTGGATGATCCATGCATGCGGGTTGGTGGCCCCTCTAGCTGTGCTCAGGGGCAGCACAGCATCTGCCTGCGTACATGTGCGTATCCTTTCTCCGGGAGCCTGGAACCTCAGAGAGGAGCCTCGAGGCTCCACTGCTTTCCTAATCCCAGCGTCTCTCCTGTCCCACACCGGAGATGGTGGGGAGGAAGGTCCTGCCTCCTGGACATCATAACCCCCTCAGGCAGGAGACCCCCACTTGCTGAGCACTGGCTGAAGGAGAAGCCAGCAGAGCAGAGAACAAGTGGAAGCGGCAGAGCTAACTTGGCATTGTGTCCACCTGACTCTCCCCTGGGGAGAAAACAGCCCCTTCCGGCCGGGGAGTCCTTTCTTCATTCACCCCCACAGGTCCACATGCAGGATTTGAATAGAAAACATCATCCCTTCAGAAGTGGTGTGGCAGCCACCCTAAGGGGACACCGACTGGAAGTCAGATGGCCTCTATTAGGGCCGCTGCCACCCCTTCCCCACATACACACCCAAGAGAACTGGCTGTGCAACCTCAGATAAACCCCTTCCCCTCTCTGAGCCTCCGTGCGCTGAATGCAGTGAGCATTTCGGACAAAGTAACAATAACGGCTTCTGTTTAGAGTCAAACTCCTACACTAAGTGCTTGACAGGCATGGCCTGCTGTCACAGCCACAAGCATCCTGCAGAAGGAGATCCCATTTCAGAGGCGAGGACACTGAGTCCCAGAGGTGTGAGTGACTTGCTCCAGTTCTCACACTTGGTGAACTGCAGGGATGACATGTCTGGTTGGAGAACCGGGCTTCTTGGCCACTTCCTACTCTGCCGTCTGACTTCCCAAAGGTCTCTTGGCATCTATTCCGCTGACAGCCTCTTTCTGGCTGGAAACACAAAACTCAAGGAGTTGGAGAGGATGAAGAAAGGCATCCTGACCTGCCACCAAAACAGGCATCGCTTCTGTTAAGGGCGTGGGTCAGGCATGGGGACGAGTGCCGGGGCTGGACGGGAGAACAGCCCTCCTGGACGAGGTGCTATCACTCAGCCT
This sequence comes from Cryptoprocta ferox, assembly GCA_028646485.1. Lineage (NCBI taxonomy): Eukaryota > Metazoa > Chordata > Mammalia > Carnivora > Eupleridae > Cryptoprocta > Cryptoprocta ferox. The sequence continues at coordinate 16,631,531 of CM053568.1, read as the reverse complement.
CCACCGTGTGCGGAAGGCCTAGTGCTCCCAGATTCCCCAGTAATCAAGTCTCCAACTCAACGGTGCCGGACGCACGGGCAGAAATGGGGACCGTGACGCGAAATGTCCTGCTTTATGAAGATGGACAACTTAGTTGAAAAATGTAAAACAAACTCTGTATGCAAACAAAACAAAACAAAACAAAACAAAACAAATACATCTGGGGACCGAATTCTACCCCAGAGAAGCCAGAGCACAGCCCCTACTCTCTGGTCTCCCCAACACCCTTCCTTCTGAATGTCAATTCCACCCAACCCCCTCCTTTTCATCCTGACTCCAACCGCTTAACACTTTTGCAGGAAACTAGCTCCCCATTTCCCAATGGCTCCCCATCTCACTCACAGCAAAAGCCAACATCCTTACCTACCAGGCCCTACATGGCCTTTTCTTCAATGCCTCTGTGGCCCAATTTACTGCTCTCTTCCCCATACTGCTTCTTCTTATTCCTTGAACGTTGCCAGCACACTGATGCCACAGGGCCTTTGCACTTGCTATTCATGCTGCCTGAAAAGTTCTTTCCTCAAATATCCAAGTGGGTTACTTCTTCATCTACTACAGACTGGTCTTCAGATGAGTGAGGCCTTTCCTGAGGGTCCTAATTCCTTTCCTTGTTTTAATTCTCCCTTGTTGCAATGATCATGATTTAATTTTATATATAATTATACATATATATTTTATATATTTACGCTTATAAAATGTATATTTATAAAATATCTATATTTTATATTTAATTATATTTTTTACGTAAATATATTTTTTCTTGTTCACTTATTTACAGTCTTCCCATACTTGTAAGTAAACTTTGGCGCACCTGGGTGGCTCAGTTAGTTAAGTATCCACCTCTTGGTTTCAGCTCAGATCATGATCTTGCGTTTTTGTGAGTTCAAGCCCCGCATCAGGCTCTGTACTGGCAGCGCAGAGACTGCTTGGGATTCTCTCCCTCTCTCTCTGCACCCCTCCTGCTCACAGTGTCTCTGTCTCTCTCAAATATAAATAAAAAAAAATGTTTTTAAATGCACATAGGGGCACCTGGGTGGCTCAGTCGGTTAGGCAGCCGACTTCGGCTCAGGTCATGATCTCATCGTTCATAGGTTCGAGTCCCGCATCACGCTCTGTGCTGACAGCTCGGAGCCTGGAGCCTACTTCAGATTCTGTGTCTCTTTCTCTTTCTGCTTCTCTCCCACTCACACTCTGTGTCTCTCTCCCTCTCCAAAAATAAATAAACATTAAAAAAAAATTTTTTTAAATGCACATAAACTTAATGGAAACAGACTTGTATATATTTTATTCACTTCTTTATCCTTCGTGCCCTAAACTGAGCCTGACACATAGTAGACACCTAATTTAAGCTTGTGGAATTCATAAATTAAAAAAAAATAGATGTGTAAATGTTTGCTTACTTAACAAATGTTTACTGGGACTTTCTGACACAGGGGTATTGAGCTAAACATGCATCAAGAACTTTACAACAGTCAGATCATTTAACCCAGTAATTCTACTCCTGGGAATATATCCTAAGAAAATAATACAGAATAATGAAAAATAATTCTAAGCCCAAAATGGCTATTGCTAATGAACACAGAATAAAAAGGAAGCAACTAAAATGTTCACCAATAAATAAACTATGAGACAGCCAGAAGATGAAATGATAACTATGTCGAAATATTATGGCATAACATTTCAGAAAAAAAATGTAAGATATAAAATAATAGATTTTCAACTTTCAATATGCAAAAGAGGAGAAAAGAAAAAAGGAAAACACCGTCAACAGTTGCTGTGGCTACTGGGGCTTTATGAAACACTTCTCGCTTAGGCTTTTTCAAAAGTTTTCTACAAGGAGCTTACACACGTTTAAAAGTAGGAAATATTTGAAAAAATAAAAACCGACCATAAGTGTGGATAAGGATGGTAATTTATTGCATCCCAGGGGCAGACGAGCACATGGGAGCCAGAGGCAGGCTGGGTCCCTGAAGGAGAGAGAGCCTGAGCTGCCTGGACTCCTTTTGTGACAGCCAGGCCCCCACTGGGTGACGGCCAGCTATTACAGTGGAGGCCAGTATGGGAGGTACGGAGTCCCCTGGCTGCTGGGAAATTGCTCCAGCTCTGATCAATCAGGGAACAGTCTCTTCAGCCCCTGACATTTATCAAACCTCCTTCACCCTCATCTGTCAGTGTGTGGTGCGGCTGCCTCTCCAGGGCACCGTCTAATCAAGCCAGAATGCCCGGAGTGTCCCTGGAGACCAGGAGGAGGGGGACTCTGAGGGAGAAGGGAGAAAGGAGAGACAGGGAGATAGGGATAGAATCATGAGGGAGGAGGGGGAAGAGCAAACGTTCAGAGAACGCCTGTTTGTTTTGCTATCGTGGCAATTAATGGTGGGAAGTGACATTTTAAGGGGCTCTGGTGACAGCTTTGGTGACATTCCTGTTTGTGATTCCATGACAAATCTCTGTCTATATCTTATTTTAGAGAGCATGGAGACAGCTCAGAGGATGGCTGTCTGGGGATGCTGAGCTCCAGTCTGCTGGAGGGCAGCTCCTTCCTGCTTTGCCCAGCCTCCCCACTCAGGCACCAGGGCTGATGTCCACGATGTTGGGTGGCGGGGGGGGGGGGGAACTCACACATCGAAGCAGAGAAGGCTTTGGTGCAGAGTCAGGGTCTGGTCTTTGGCAGCCTTTTGCACTCCATGGTGTGGTAACATTAATTGGCGAGAACACAAATATTCCACCATCCTGCAAGTGGCCAGTTGGGGTTAAAGGAAAAAGAAAAGAAGGGGCGCCTGGGTGGCTCAGTCGGTTAAGTGTCCGACTTCGGCTCAGGTCATGATCTCACAGTTAGTGGGTTTGAGCCCCGCGTCGGGCTCTGTGCTGACAGCTCACAGCCTGGAGCCTACTTTGGATCCTATGTCTCCCCCTCTCTCTGCCCCTCTCTGGCTCGCACTCTGTCTCTCTCTCAAAAAATAAATAAACATTAAAAAAAGAAAAGAAAAGAAAAGAAAACTTCTCAATTCTGAATACTTGCCAGGCTGGCTAGTTCTAAGGAACCTATATTTTTTCAAACACTTTGTTTTCTAAGAAGTCCAAACAGGAAAACAGAATGGAAATGGATTTAGTTCAAAATGACACTCTGAGAATTAGAAAGAATTACTTATTGTAATCTTTCAATACAATCTCCAATCGCACCACAGCATCCCGAACCAATGTCTACCCAGGCTTGTCTGAGTATGTCCAAAGAGAAGAAGTTCCTATGCCCAAGATGAAGAGGCAGAGGGCAATGAGCATGTAACAAGTTGTTTTGCCAAATGATATTTAAGATGCTACAGAGATAAATACAGTATGGTCAGACGGTCAGACAGAGAGAGCTGCGAACTTGAACTCAAGAGATGTGGGTTTACGGAGAGCTTCATCCCAAACTCACTCTTTGTCGTGGGGGTGGAGTGATTTAATTTCTCTGAGCCCTGGAAGGTTCTGCGTGTCTCCAAGGGTTCAGTAACACACAGAGCATCATATAATGTTTATGAAGCCATCCTATAAATGTTAAAGGACTATATAAAATAAAGCGGCTATTACTGTTTTATACCCCTCTAAACTGTGAACTTCTAGAAGAAAATGATTTCCCACTGTGCTTTGTCTCTTCTGTATTAAATGCAAGGTCTTGCATGTAGTAGGTGCTCAGTAAACACCTGTTAAATAAGAGAATGAGGGGTGCCTGGGTAGCTCAGTCGGTTAAGCATCTGACTCTTGACTTCGGCTCAGGTCATGATCTTGTGGTTGGTGAGTTCAAGCCCCGCATTGGGCTCTGCACTGCTAGCACGGAGCCTGTTTGGGATTCTATCTCCCTCTCTCTCTGCCCCTCCCCGCTTGCTCTCTCTCTCTCTCTCTCTCTCTCAAAATAAATAAAAAGAAACTTAAAAACATTGTTTAAAAAAATAAAATAAATAAGTGAATGAATGATTGAGTAGTGAAGGAAAGGTATACACCCCCCCTCCCAAAAAAAGATGCAGGGATGAAAGCATCAGCCCATTTCCCTAGGACAGCTGGTACACCAAACAGCCTTTGGGGCGTTTTGCAATGCAGACTCCAAAAAGAACTTTCAACCAGGAGAGGGGAGAGCCAATCGTTAACATGAAGCCAGGGCAATTTGGTATAAGAAGGTCATATCCAAAGTTTTCTTTTTATGCTAAAGAAACTATCTTTCAAAAACAATCTTATGTATAAACCCAATGTATGAGCCAGTTAAAAGCAGTTCAGCTGTGGTGAAAGCAATCCTGCCCATCCCGCTTTCCTCTGGGCCCCAGGGTGCCTGGCAGCACCCCCAAGGCCCTGCCAAATGGGAGCTGTTGTTAGGGAGTGAGTTGCCTCATGCTCTTGGAGAACCTCCCTCTGGGGCTCCAAGACACCTGGGAAGAGGATGGCATTGCACTGTGGCTTAAAGGATGGGTGGATTTTTCCAGGAAGCAAACACAGCAGGAGACAATTCTGGGAGGCAGGGGGTGGAAGAGAGAGTGTCCCCTCTGGAAAGAATATACAGGGGCACCTGGGTGGCTCAGTCGGTTAAGCGTCCGACTTCGGCTCAGGTCATGATCTCACGGTTCGTGGGTCGAGCCCCGCGTCGGGCTCTGTGCTGACAGCTCAGAGCCTGGAGCCTGTTTTTGGATTCTGTGTCTCCTCTCTCTGACCCTCCCCTGCTCGTGCTGTCTCTCTCTGTCTCTCAAAAATAAAAATAAAATAAAATAAAATAAAATAAAATAAAATAAAAATAAAATAAAATAAAAATAAAAAGGAAAGAATATACAGCACACACAAAGGGTCCTCTGGGAGGAATGACTAGTTTCAAGAGAAAGTATAAAGACGATGGGACCAGTGGGCCATCATGTTGGGTAAAAGGCACCAATGGGTCAGTCACAGGGACAGCAGGAGGGGTAAGACATAAAGCCCTCACGTGGGCCACGGCTGTCTCATGTACCATCCCCAGGTCCTCTACCCAATCCTCACTTTGAGTACCTTGAATTATCCTCCTCCTTCAGATCTCCAGGCAAAAAGCACCTACAAGAACCTATCAGAGATCCAGTGAGCAGGGACCTTTCCCCCCTGGGATCCGAGTATATATACCCTCCCTGAGGGTTAGGAGATCTTTGAACTTCAGATCAAGACCCACTCATAAACTGTGAAACCAATTCACTGGGCCATACCAGCATTGAAAAGATGACATAAAAAGAACAGAAAATATCAGGGCATGCCACACGTAGTACAGATAAGTATGTTTTTGCAAAACTTATTTTAGAGAGATACACACACGCATTCTAAGATACACACACACACACATACATTCCTACCCATGTGTGGCCTCAGTGCAAAATCTATTTCTCACTGTGGCTGGTGTTCAATATTTTTGATAAACACAGCTCCAAGAGACTTGGCTTGCTAGCAGCTAAACCCATGTCTTACCTCTCCTGCTCAAATAAATGAACAGGATTAATGCACATGGTATTGTCTTCAGAGCTTGTTGGGTTCAAGTCCTGGCTCCGCTTTATTGTTAGCTTGTATAACTGAGATGATCTCCAAATTTCGATACGAGTAATTTCCTCCTTATGAGAGGGGTGGGAAGAGCCAACAAATCCTTGGTTTGAAAATACTAAACAAGGCTGGTCCAGTTCAGAAAAGGGTTAATAAGGAGTCCACGCAGTTACCAGCCTGTGGAAAGGCATTAAGATATCCATCTCTCCATTCATTCATTTATCCGTTCCTCCATCCACTGATGCAACACCTATTATATGCCAGATACTCCATTAGGCACAGAATAAATCTAACACACCTGGTACACAACATCATGGAACCCTGAATCCAGTGGGAAAATTAAAGCAATTAATTAATATATCCAAATAATTTAAAAATTACTATTACAGAAACCAACAGGGGAGTTGACAGAAGACAAAGGAAGAGAGAGCTCACGTAGAGAAAAGAGCTTTGTCTGATGAGGTGAGATTTAAGCCGACGCCAGAATGACGAGGAGTCAGCCATGACAGGCTGGGGAAGGACAGACGGGGATTCTTCTGGGCAAACATAAATCATGGCTTATGCAAAGGGCCTGTGGTGAAAGCAGCTCAGCAAGGTTGAAGAACAGAGAGGAGGCCACTGGCTGGAGTCTGGATGCTGAGGTCAACAGCAGTGAGAGCTCTGGAAAAGCTTTCACATGAAACTCTGTGACCAGAGAGATCAAAACAGATGAAGGCAGGCATGGATGTCAGAGGATGAGGTGCTTGGGGATGCCAAGAAGACTGATGTGCCTTGAAGAGGAAATGGCTGGGCAGGGGTGAAGCTGAGGGGGCTAGAAGCCTCTACATGAAGAAGTTTGAGTATCAAGACATCTGAATGAGGTGCTGAGTACAAAGAGCTCTGAAATTTTAGAAAGCGCTACACAACGACACAGCATTTACATGGCTTTCACCTGAGGGCGTCGGGAGGGTGAGTTATCAACAGCTTTCCAGTCCTCTGTCACTCTAGAGTGCTCTACTGACACCCGACACGAGTCCCCTGTGCCCTTGGGAACCTCTCGGAACACTAAAAAATGGGATCTCCCTGTTGCAAAGCCCCTTCTAAAAGCCAATTCCGAAGTCCAGATTTACTCTATAGCCGCTTCCTGCCTCCAAGAACAGATGTTAATTACCTATTTTTCTTCCCTGATTTGTGGGTGAAGCAAGTTCACGGTTGTTATGCTTTAGCTGGCCCGGGGATTGCAAGAGCTCGATGCCTTCCCAAGACCCTGGAACTCAGTGTGGGGAGCTGTGCCCATACCCCTGCTCAGCCCCTTACCAAGACAGTTCTTGTGCTGGAATTTTAACCTGGCTCAGTCACTTTCCTGCTGTGTGACCTCGGATGAGTTACTCAGCCCCCTCGTTGCCTCAATCTCCTGCTCTATAGAATGGGAGCAACATTAGCACACAACTCACAGGGTTATTGGTGAATATGGCATAATTCAAGGAAAGTGCTCAAAACAGAGGTTGTACAGCTAAGTGAAGGTCTCTGTCTCTGTTTCTATTTCCTTTCCTCTCCTTCCTTCTCTTCCTTCCATCACAAACAGCATGCATTTTTTTCCACAATAATAAAACCAAATTAAGAAAACCCAATACCCATTCAGCCATCCCCTACCCTATCCCTTGATAAGGTGATATATTTGTTACTTTAATTTCCTTGAGCTTTCATGCATAATATTCAGGGAAGGGAAACATAAATTTAAGGAGGGATAAGGAGAAATGGAATTGGAATCTATCAAGTTTCTGTTATATACCAAACACGGTGCTGAGCATTCACATGCTGACATGATTAAATCCGCAGCAATGTGCTAAGGTGTATCAGCAATGGTATTCGAAATCCCTGAGCATTTCTAAGGCAGAGGCCCCGACTAGAAAGCCAGGACGCTGGCCATCACACCAGAGAAGTACCCTAAAGCTACCCCATTCCTGGAGAGTAGGACCTTCTGGAGGATTCCTAGGGAGGGGCTGGCATGGCCGGGAAGTAGAAGGACACTGGGGGGAGCTCAGAACAGTGAGCTCCTTCCCAACTGACCCAGAAGAAGTTCAATATGGAACACAGGGTGTGGCCACACAGGTGTGCACCAGCTGAAGGTCAGACCCGCTCAGGACACCGCTCCTGGGGTCTGGAAACCAGAGCAGTGGCCCCCTTGGTAATGAAACTTTTTCCCTCCGCTCTCCAGAGTGTCCTCTCTACTGCCTGCCAAGTCCAAGCTGGAAAGCAGGCTGACCGAGCTTGAGAAGAGTGAAGGAGTTTGAATTTATAGGCAAATTCCAAGTGGCAAACGTGTAGCTGGGATTAGCCTGTGGCAGTACGATTTCAAAAGGGCTACGGGATTACTTTGGTCTGGGTTGCCCAGCCTCCGAAGAGTTGTCCGCTCTTGACAAAGCCCGTGGCTGGTCCCCGGTCACTTCATGAAAGACAGCACCTCACGGCTCTCTCCCGAGGGCCTCCTGAGGCGACAGAGAGCTCATGTGGTCTGAGCTGCTGTTAGATCTTCTACGACCTGTCAGTGGAGCCATCCCTCTCCTGTCCAGACAAGGAGGGCCAGGCACCCAGGGACCACAGCACTGCAAGAACAGCCCCTAGCAGCCACCTCCCAACAGGCAGAGTGACCAGCATCCTGTGCCGAGTCAGCAAAAGTGTGCTCTCCACTTCCATCCTGTCTAGATTTCTCCCTCGCCCACCCCTATCAGATGGAAGAGCGGCTGGATACAGTAATGAAGGGCTTGGTGGTGTTTCAAACTGTACTTTGTTTTAAGATCTGGGCAGGGTTTAAATTTTTTTTTTAATTATTTAAAAAAAAGGGGCACCTGGGTGTCTCAGTCGGTTAAGCGTCTGACTTCGGCTCAGGTCGTGATCTCTTGGGTCATGAGTTCGAGCCCCGTGTCAAGCTCTGTGCTGACAGCTCGGAGCCTGGAGCCTACTTTGGATTCTGTGTCTCCCTAGTTCTCTGCCCCTCCCCCGCTCACACTCTGTCTCTGTCTCTCCCAAAAACAAACATTAAAAAATTAATTATTTAAAAAAATAACGTGGGTCAGACAAAAACAGGTGAGGCAAAGGCATGGCCTTCCAGAGCGGCAAAGAAGTTTGCCCAAGGCCATGCTACCTGTGAACCAAGGAACAGGATTTAATTCAATTTGCTCCTCTCTACTTCTTGGAGGCGGGGGGGG
>CM053568.1:16606506-16622690 GCA_028646485.1 Cryptoprocta ferox | reverse complement strand
TTTCCAGACCCCTTCAGTGAGGAAACTGAGATTCGGAGGACTGAATTCCCATTTTTCCAAAGTGAGCCAGTAAATAAGGGAGGCAGGATTTGAACCCAGATCCAGGTGACACCAAAACCTGTGTTCTCCCCTATTGTCTCACTCTCTCCCCTCTGCAGGGTTCTAGGCTTGACAGAAATGTCGCCTTGCAAGACACCCTTAATGTCCTTATTAGCCCACTGAGCACAATAGGAGGATGGGTCCAAGATGAAGGACTCTGGAAGCAGAGAAGAAGGATGTGGAGCTCAGAGCTCCAGGGCTGGCCCAAGCCGTGAGGGCTCCCCTCAACTCACAAAAAGAAGTAGGTTGGTGTCAGCATGGGAGTCTCCAGGCCAAGCCTTTAACAGCATCACAAAGAAAATGAGGAGGAAAGGGCAGAATGGTTGGTTTGCAGCATTTATAGGAAAAGAGCCAAATCCCATCTATAAACAAACTAGTGCCACAGACACTTAATAAAGACAGAGGGGAACACATTCTATGCTCATGTCCAAATAATCAATTGGCTTCCAACTTCTGGCACTGGGTGTTCACAACGGCATGTAGGAAAAAGGGTGAGAGGTTTCAGTCACCAAAAAAAAAAAAAAAAAAAAAACTCAATATGAACCAGCAATAGTAGCGCAAAACAAATGGGATCTCAAGCGGCATCAACAGAAGCATTACAGCTGGCAAGAGGGAGGTGAAAGTCCCATTTGACTTAGCACAGGAGTATTCCCGCCTTGAGGAAGAGGACCGTTAGTTCTGGTGTTACATTCGAAGACATGAAAAGTCAGACTCTCCACCTAGAGGACAGTCACCAGGATGGCGAAATATCTGAAAAGTATGTCATACGAGACGAATTGAAGAAACTGGAATTATTTAAGTTGATTACCAGAAGTTACAGTGCCCCTTTTCTTTCTGCAGTCGAATTTTCCAAGAGCTGCCTTAAAGAAGGAAATCAGATTCATTTTCTTTGTGGACATGAAAGCCCAGAGAAAAGCCCAGATTTCAATTCAATATAAGGAAAACCTTTCTAACAGTAGTGTGTGAAAATGAGGCGACTTCCCACTTGAGTAGTGAGAAGGCCGTCAAGGGAAGTAATCAAGAGACAATGGGGAGATACTTAACTACATAACTTCGGATGCTCCTCAAAACTCAATTCCAAGAACACAGACTTTTTTTTTTCTTCTTTCTCCCATCACTACTAAAGAACTAGAGAAGACAAACTCTGATAACTCAACGGAGAGATTGGCCATGAATCCAGAGTGGCTTAGCCCTGAAGATGCCACCTGTGTCCCCAACCGCCCAGCTCCCCAGAATGTCCCCTGGAAGGTGGGATACGAGAGGGACTCACCTTTCTTCTCAAAGTCCCCCTTCTCTTCTCCTGGCCGGCCCAGACTGTCCAGGGTGTGTGTCACCTGGCTGTCAAACTCATCCTCGCGGGACACGTGGTTGGCCCGGCGGGGTAGGTCCTCCTCCTCCTCGTAGTCATAGTCATCTAGGATGGGGGTCTCCCGGATGGGCACTCCGATGACAGAATTGTGAGCCTGCAGCCGAGAGGAGCGGAAGCTTTCCCGGGCCTGGGGCCCCAGCAGCACTGATGGGATGTAGTGAATCTCATGCGTGGCTTCCGTGCTGGCGCTCTTCTGGGGGACGCGGCGACGCTTCTGCCAGCGCCTCTGGGCATACAGCGCCACGGTGAACACCAGCAGCAGGAGCAGCAGTGCAATGAGGCCGCCCTGGAGCAGAAGGGAAGAAGGACAAGCAAATGGGCCAGTGCTCTTTGGGCTAGGGGGCCGGCGGGGGTCTTCCTGTCCACCAGACTCCGCGCAGATCCCTGCGTGTGGATCCTAAAGCCTCAGGAACCGCTAGCCACTGCTTGAAAGCCAGAGAGATGCTGCTTCCAAACCTGGCTTTCTCACCAACAAACTGTGTGGCCTTGGGCAAACCGCTTGCCTTCTCTGAGCCTTGCTTTTCGCCTACATGATGATGAGTAAGAATCCCTGCCCTTCCTTCTTCACTAGGTTGCCACGGAGAGCAAATGAGATGGATAACGGTCATGTCAGAGCAAGCAGATGACTAACTGCTGAGAAGAGTCAGGGCCATGGCTTCACACAGACTATCTGAATCTCGACTCCGCCTCCCATCAGCTGAGCGACCCCAGGACATTTGCTCACATTCTCTCCGCTTCGCTTCCTCGTCTCTAGAATGAGTCCACTGAGGGATCAAGAGATAGTAGTAGCCTTTCTTCCAACCTGCTACAAATATGAGACAATATTATTAAGTCAAACAGAATTTCTGCATGGTCTGTTCTTCCTTCATTATCAGAAACACTAGTCTTCCAATATGTGATTCCCAGTAGAGCGCCCAGGACAAAATAGGTGCCTCATAAATATCTGTTGAATAAATAAATGAAAAAAAAAAACACCTTTCCAGGGCTCCTTTAATCAGAACATTAAGGCAAACTGAAGCTTATTTTTCTTTAATACATCCAACTAGCAAATATTCCACTGAGTCTGCATACCACCATACCTTGCCCTGGAACAGGTTACAGCGTTTAAAAACATATCTTACGTGATTTACAAGACTCACAAAATACCCTCTTCTGTGAGTTCCTTAAGAGCAAGGTGACTCGCAAGCATGTCTGCGTCCCCCATGACACCTGCCGAGGACTGGAGGGGACAGCGGGCATTCTCCTCGCTCCACTGTATTCACCGTGTGCCAGGAACATCTGCAATGAACGGAGTTGCTCCCTCACGGACCTTGCTTTTCTTCCTTACATATTGTGCTTCGTGTCTGGGGGACTGCAGGTCCCCATGTTGAGCCCTTGGGGGTAATCCATGGGGTTGGGAAGGATCACCTTCACTGTATGGGGGAAAGAGGAGAGAAATCCAGAGACTGGCAAACTCACAAGTGAACAACTGGGCGAAACATGTGCCTCATTTGTGGCTGTGTTTGGTTTCCTTTTTTTTTTTTTTTTTTTTTTTTTAGCTCTAAAGCCTACATTCTTTCAACCACATCCATGTGGTTGATTGTTCTTCCTCGATTGAGATCTCACTGAAGGCAAGGGCAATTTCTGATAACTATTTGTATAATATCTAACAAAGATGACAGAAGGTAACACTGAATACATTATGGGGGGGAGGGGTGGCAGCTGTCAAACATACCTACTTAAGCCGAGAAAGTTACTATTTACGAAAAGCATTCTGATAGTCTGCTGCCTAGACTGAAATGTTACCATGTTCTTTTTGCAAGGCCCTCGGTTCAGTAAGCTCAAATTCATCACCTCCACGGAGAATGAGGAGTGGGTGGGAAAGGGGGTAAGAAGTGGCCAGACGTACAGGGTTGACCGCCCGGCCTTGACTTCAGGCGTGAGCTGCTCTGGAGTCCCCAGGGAGCTTTCTCTGGCTGTCAGAACTTCCGCCCAAGTATACAGACCAAATAACTCTATTATGTGTATTTATGTATATGTACGTGTGTACATACATATGTGCACGTACGTACATATGTAAAATGGGTGCGTGTGCATGGGTTCATCACATTTGCGACCCCGCCTCCAAGTAAAAATAGATCCTTTTTCCCTCCATAGAACATACAACAGTGATCGCTTTGTGTCTCCAAGACTCCTCGGAAGGGGTATTACTTGTCAGGTTTTCCATCACAGGTAAGAGAGGGAGGAGACAGAGGAAGGTGGGGGAGGAGAATGCAGGAAAGAGATAAGAGCAACAGGCAGTGAGGAGAGAGGAGGCAGGAAGACCCCTTGATAAAATAATAGCAGGCCCTCGCTTTATTGCCTTTACTTCTTGTTCTTTGATCTTTAAGATACTCTTAGGTGATTGGGATTATAGTGTCCATTCTATAGATGAAATGAGGAAAAGGTGGTTCAGAGAGGCTAAGTAACCTGCTTGAAGCCACACAGCTTTTGATCCTAGGTCCATCTAGGTACAAAAGGCCAGGACGTGGTAAGGCAGGGTTCGAACTCAGGTCTTCACTGAGTAACCACTGGCTATTTGACTGCACAGTGGTTCTCATGAACCGAAGGGAGGGGAGGAGAAAACGGGAACGAGGATGAGGGTGCACCAAGAGAGAGCAAATCCTGAGAAGGGAAAAGGAAAACATGACCTTCAAATCCAGGAGCCGATGGGCACATCTTGAGGCGGCCACTTCAGCAAAGCTTTTCACGTTGGTCAGTAACATCCCTGGGGAAATCTCCTTGCCTATCTTCTCACCTCTGGGCATGTCACTGGCATTTCAGGGCCCGGCCCCTGCCAGTCGGGGCCCTTCAACCCCGGCCCCTTCCCGCTCACCACTATCACCCCTCCCTTCCTCCACTGCATCCAAGCCCCCCTCCCAGGTCACCCCTGCAGTCCCGGATCAGCTCCTAAATCTACATCCACACCAGGAGCTTCTGGAAGGCAGGAAGGCACACCCTTTGTCTCCCAAACCCCCCAGCATCATTTGCCATAGTGGCTAAGAGCTGGACTCAGAGCGGCACAATTTTAGTCCAGATTCTACTGCTTAGAGGGTATATCCTTGACTAGGTCACTTTGCCTCTCAGAGCCTTGGCTCTGTGATTGTTTAAACAAGAGCAGTATCACAGTGTCACCTCACTGGGTCACCGTGAGGCTAAGTAAGATGTGTGTATGTAGAGCTGTGGGGAGGGGGCCCGGCAGCTGCTCACAGACTGTTAGCTATTGCTATTGTCAACAGCATTCAGCAAGGGCAGACTTAATGTAAATGAATAAATTAAGGAATGAATGAATAAATAGCTTGACTTTCTGCACCTGAATGCCTATTCTGCAATATTTGTCTGGAGTCCCCCAAATCCTTCTTAATCTGGGCCAAACACTTTACACGTGCTCTGTCATTTACCTCTGCACAACTGTGCTTGTGAGGCACCTTTGTCCTATGTCAAGTAAGGAAACGGAGGCGCAGTGCCAGGAGGTCCGTTATCCAAGGTAGTGCAACTGAGATTCAGACTAACCTCAGCATGGCGACACGGTTCTGCTCGGAGCGGGAAGGGACAGAAGCATCACAGGCCTGATTCGCCCCTGCCCAGCCTCACATACGCCTCCTCAAATTGCCTAGGCAATTCCAGGTATAGGCTTCCCAGCATAGGAAACTTCCAGAAGGTCGTGCAGAGGAATACCACCCATCCCCCTTGCCCCACTTTGATGGGGGCTGAGCTTGAATGTACGTTTAGCTTAATGGTCCAGTGATTCTTTTACCCCTGGCCTTGCCATCGGATATGATCCCAGGCTCTGGTTCTCCCTGTGTGCCCCGACCTTAGCTTCCACCAGCCTCAGCTGAGCCACCAACCATGTGGATTCTGTTACACATCAGATTTCCACTGTGAACCTTTAGCCAAAAGAGAAATTCAGTATTCAAGGGTTTACTGTACCACTGACCTACTGAAACTAGTGTCCTCATGCAGGGCTCCTGAAAGGCTGTAGGGACCGCCCCTCAAACATAGGAGCAGCGCAGGTGATGTTACAAGCGGCTGTCTGGCCACCTGTATGTCCCTAGGGCCTGAACAAAGAGCAGAGAACAGGAAACTGGGGACAGGCTCTGGGCATGCAGTAAATAGGCTCTGTATTCAAGTTTACTCCCTGTGTTTGAGCTTGAGTCTGTCAGATTCCCCTAGGGACCCTCAGTTTACTCATCTGTAAATTGGACTTAGCAAACTCGGACTAGTATATAACACAGTCAGAGGCAAAGAAAGATTAAGGGTCAGAAAAACTTGAACTCTCATATTATCATATATAAGCCGGGCAACCTTGGGCAAAGGAATGAATCCCTCAATTGCAATTATCTTATCCATAAAGCTGGGTCTCAAACATCCATAGAGAAAGGAGGTTAGACATGAGTTTCATGGATGAGGAGAGGCACACTCAGTGCTTGGTACTTGGCAAACCTGTGATCATCTCTCATTCATGCTTCACACAGGGTTGCTGGGCAAACCAAAACTGAGCAGTGCTATGACGGCCCTTACAAACTGAGAAGTGTGGTGCACAAGCAGAGGAGCTCAAGAGAACCATGTGGCCATGCTCTATCCTAGTGAGACATCCCACCCTAAGAAAGCAGACAAGTAACTCAGAAGCGAGAGGCAGCTGTCCTGTGCGTCCACCTGGACTGGTCCAGGCCGCTGGGCTGGTCCACATGCACAGAACTGTTCTCCATTTCTCCACGGTCTTTCTTCACCAAGGGCAAGTGGAGAGAAACGCAGGAGCTGATGCTGGGAAGGTAAGCAGGGCCAGAGTGACCAGCCACTGAGCCTGCACGCCAGGAGCAAACACGAGTCCTGGAGGTAGAGAAAACAGCGGGGCGACCGCCAGCCAAACCGGGAGAAGGGGATGTAGGCAAAGGCTGTGAATTTTTAGAAAGCAGGTTAAGAAGAGGCCAAAGCTCCAGGGGTGGCATGCCAGGGTCCCCTGGCCTCCGGGATGACCTGATGCCAAATCCGATTTGGACTGTGTTCATTCTCTGGCAGCCCAAGACAAAGAAGGTTGGAGGAGTGGCAGCAATTTCCAGAAATAAAAATGCCAGGCTGTTAGTTATGGGGTGGTTTCTGCAAGCGCAAGCAGTACAGGTCTCGGGGTGATCAGTTTGACCCTTTTCTGACAGATCTGAGGATTTCACTAAGCAGTCAGCTAGGAAGTGGGAGAGAAAGAGCAGGAGGAATGTGTGTCCCCGTCTCCAACGGAAACTTCCCTACTATCTGGGGGCACCTGGGCGGCTCTGCGAGTTATGTGTGCGGTTCTTAATTTTGGTTCAGGTCATGATCTCATAGTTCGTGAGACTGACCCCCATGTGGGGCTCTGCACCAACACTGTAGAGCCTCCTTGGGATTCTCTTTCTCCCTTCTCCCTCTCGCTCTCTCCCTCCCCCTCCCTCACTCTCATGCACGCACATGAGTGCATGCACAGGCACTCGCTCTCTCTCTCTCTCAAAATAAACAAACATTAAAAAAAAAAAAAGTCTGGTACCAAGACCTCAACAAATATCAGCATCTCTTCTTCCTCTATCTCAAACCAAATCCTTGTGCACCCTCCTTGTGTAAAACCCTTTCTTCGCTCTCCAGGGCCCTCAGAATAATGTCCAGACTTTTTGCTTGGCACTCAAGGCCCTTTATGATGAGGGACCCCATTCTTTCTCATCCCCAGGTCCCCCCAGGTCCTACCCGATACCCTGTTCTGAAGCCACAGTGAGCAATGAGCACCCCCCCCCCCGCCGGAAGTGTGAGGCTCCGGGCTGGGCTTTTCCTCATTGGCTACCCCCTCTGCCCAGAGCACTCCTCACTCCCTTACTGGTTTGAATAATAACCCTGAAAAATTCAGGTCCACCCAGAACCTCAGAATGTGATCTTATTTGGAAAGAGGGTCATTGCAGTTGTAACTGGTTAAGATAAGCACATACTGGATTGGGTGGGCCCTAAATCCAATGACTGATGGCTTATAAGAAGAGTAGAGGAGGAGTGCCTGGGTGGCTCAGTCGGTTAAGCGTCCGACTTCAGCTCAGGTCATGATCTCGCAGTTTGTGGGTTCAAGCCCCAGGTCGGACTCTGTGCTGACAGCTCAGAGCCTGGAGCCTGCTTTGGATTCTGTGTCTCCCACACAGATTGTGTGTCTCCTCTCTCTCTGCCCCTCTCCCACTCATGCTCTGTCCCTCTCTGTCTCTCAAAAATAAACATTAAAAAAAAGATTATCTCTCTAAAAAAAAGAAGAGGACACAGAAAGACAGACACACACAGACATACACACAGACACACACACACACACACACAGTCACATAGCAGGAGGGGGAAAGAGAGAGAAGGAGGAAAAAGGGGGAGGAGGAGAAGGGGAAGGAGATGAAGGGAAGGGAAGGGAGAGGAAGAAGAAGAAGGAGAGGGAGGAGGGGAAGATGAGGGAGGAGGAGGAGAAGAGGGGGAAGAGGAGGAGAAGGAAGAGGAAAAAGAGAAGAGAGAAGAGAAGGAGTGGGGAGGAGGAAGAGGAGAGAGGAGGAGAGAAGGAAGGATGAAGAATAGAAGAAGGAAGAGGAGGAGGAGGAGCTGGAAAAGAGGGGGAGAAGAGGGGGAAGGAGGCAAGTGGGAGGAAGGGGAAGGGGAGGAGGAGGAGAAGAAGGCAGCCATGTGAAGATGGAGACAGATTGCAATGATTCATCTGCAAGTCAAGGAAGGCCAAGGATTGCCCGCAACCATCAGAAGCTATTGGGAAGCATGGGACAGGCTCTCCATCAGCCTCCAGAGACAGCAAACCCTAGTGACATCCTGATTTTGGACTTCTGGCCTCCTGAACTGTGAGGGGATAAATTTCTGTTCTTTTAAGCCTCCCATTTTGTTGTCCTTTTGCTAAGGAGTCCCTAGGAAGCTCATATACTCCCTTTCATCTGCTCATCTCAACTCACTCAGCCATCCTGACTCAGAGATCACATCCTCAGGGAGTGTCTTGGCCTCTTCAGGCTGAGGCAGGTCTGTGATGTCTTCCCTCTCAGCCCCTGTTGTTTTCAGTTATCCGGCTGCGCTACCGCAATCCAGCCATCTGGTTGACCGTGTTCCCACTCTAGGTGAACTGCCATCTACCCCTACCATTTATCCAAACTAGGATGCAGTACTTGGCCCAGAGAAGGGACTTAATCGATATCCAGAAGCCTAAAATCTTGACAAGACCTGCCAGAGGAATATAAATCTTAGAGTCCCTGGAGAAGCTCTGACCTCAGCATCGAAAGGGCACCTGATCAGACCTCACATGAACCCTCTCTGCTGCTCTGCCTTGATCCCCATGCTAGTACCTCCAGCCGGTTTGCTTACAAAATATCAAACACTGAAAAAAATAGAAAGATGAAAAATAGAAAGCACCCCAAACTACCCCACTGAGAGGACCTTCTGAAAAGTCAAACTTAGAACTCCATTCAGCCTGGCCTCATTTTAATCTATTTTTTCATGTTAACTATCCAGGCATGGGAGAAGGAGCCAGAGAAAGAAAAAAAGGCGGGGGGGATAATGTGAGAAATGCTTTATTTGACAATGTGTCATTGGGAAACTGATTATTTCTGTCTCCGGCCTTTTTAATATTCCCTCACAACGGCCAGGCTGCAAGGGGATTTGGTATTCTAAGACTGGATTTATAATACTCTGTTCAGCAGTGATAAGAACACGGGCCTTTAATCCTCAGAGCTGTGAACATGCATATTCTCCCAAGTAATGTCCTTTTCTTCTCGTCACTTGTGTCTAGTCTCGACAGCCAGCTCTAGGATGGCTGAAGACTGATGATCCACTGGGGGTACCCCTGGCCACTTGCCAAGTGACAGAGCTAGTGGGGTAAGGGCTCCGAGTTCTCTGGGGAGTCTCCTATCAGGCTCCGGTCTATGTTGAAGATGGAGGGATTACTGGAAAATAGTCCAGACCTTCAGCATTACCGGTAAGGAAAACTGAGATTCAGAGAGAAGTGCCTTGACCACGTTCACAGAACAACCTAAAAGGGTATTGGCAGTGGAATGTGCAGCCCATATCCCCCAGAGCTGCTGAGAAGTCATGTGAACCCTGAGAGTTATCTACAACAGGGCTTCCGCCACATTCCCCTTCTCTCCATCCAATGGCTGTCCTATCTCCCGGTCGCTACAGCCTGTCATCCTGATCATTTTCATACACTCTGGAAGTTCTCCCAGGCCCCAGGCTTGGTGCCATCCCTACTGTTCCCAACCCATCTTCTCTACCATGACTGAGGCCCAGCTGGACACAGAGCCCCTCCTTACTGATTAAGCTGGAGAGTCCCATGGTTTGACAGTTCAAGTTGTTGTCAGTCAGACTCCCATTTTTCTGGATAATCTAGTTTCAAACCATATGCTTTCGAGGTACCTTTCTCAAAATATATGTTTCACCCACCTATGCCACCAAGCCCACTGAGTATTTACTAACCAGCAGGCCTAGGACTAAGTATCCGGCCACATCAGAACTCACTGTTTCTATGAAATGTCCTGATATTTTTGCCCAAGTCATTTCTTCTGCCTCGAATGCCACTCTCATGGTTATCCTTCACCTCACGTCCAAATACCATCAGACTTTAAGGCTAGTGTCAATGTAATCTCTTTGGTGACCTCTCCTGAGATGTCCCCTGTACAGGCTTAGCCAGAAGAAATCTCTTAATCCTCGGTACTCGCATAGTGCTTCATCTAAATCTTCACTTAAGGAGCTTTAGCATTTTCTACCTTGCATTAGAGTTACTGGCCCTCAGCACTTAGCTCCCCTACTTGTTATTAGATTACTACACCCATTGCACAGATGAAAAAGTGAGGCTTGGAAGATAAACTTGCTTCAGAGGACACAACAAGGTGAACATAAATGGGATAAGGCCTCCTAACTGAGGCAGTTTCCAGTAAATGCAGGCTCACTCTCTCAGAGACTGGAAACTGTCCATTGGACCTTGAGGGAGAATAAGATGATAACATAGGTCAGAACTATACTTTAGGCATTCGTGTTCCTCAGATTTTTTTTTCTTTTTCTTCAAGCAATAAGATGATGAAGTCACAATGGATGCATATGGTGGGGAGACCACGGAGCTAACCGTTCATGATGGGCCAGAACAGCTCTCAACTTTCACCCCCACCAGAAGACATTTGGTAATGGGTGCATTTTTGGCTGTCATGAGTAAAGAGAGGGTACTACTGGCATGTGGTGGGTAGAGGCCAGGGAATCCGTAGCATCCTCCAGGCAAAGGACAGCTATACACAACACAGAACTACCAGGCCCGAAATGTCACAAGTACGGAGACTGAGGAAGCCTCGGGTCTAAGGAAAGGTGATAAGACCTGCAATTGGGGCATTTCAAGTGGTGGTTAGTGAGTGGGGTAGAAACAAGACAGGCCAGGGGATGGGAAGATGTGGTGTGCGATTAGCATGAGAGGAGGAGGAAGAAGGAGCCAACAAAGACACCATGGTGTGGATCCTGCAAGTGGATTAGAGAGGAATCTGTCTGTTAATTTTTTCCTGGGTGAGCTCCCAGAAGGCTATGGAAGATCCCACCACAGAATCAAATCAAGAGGTAAGTTCTATGTGTGAACAATTAGGAGAAGATAAATGCAAAATAACTTATAAAGATCTGTATCTATATATACATGTATGCTATGTATATATCCATATGTATAAAAATATACTCATACCTATCTTTATGTGTCTATAGTTAGTTATATTTATATATAGTTATCTCTCTGTATCTAGACAGATATAGGGTGACCTATTTAAGGAAGTCCCATTACAGAAAATGAAATATTTTTTTTTCTTTTAAACTAGTCTGGTACTTATAATGTATCTATTAGAGACACTATTTTACTTCCCAAGATAATGCCAAGGGAACAGAGTAAAAGCCCAGTAGTTCTTTGGAACATAGTCATTCCCCACTTCAGATGAACCTTCCTTAATCATTTTTAGATCAGATCAGAATGATGCCCAAATCCTGAGAGATCAATGTGAATCCCACGGAAATTTATCAAAGGGAAAGCTAATGAACACTGGGACCAGCAGCACTTGCCCTTGAGTCAGACAGACATGGATTTTAGTCACGGCTGCACTACCTTTCAGCTGTGTGTCTTTGGGTATGTCGCTTAAGTTTCCTCCGGTGTCTCATCTGTAAATTGGGTTAGTAACATGAGCTGAGAGGGTTTGGGAAGGATTAAATGAGTCTGCATTACAGAACGTGGAGCACAGGGATTTGCAAGTCGTGGCTCTCAGGAAATACTAGCATCCTTATTATTGATCCAAGACCTTGTTTGATGAAAAATTAGATGCAAAGGAGTAGTGAGGCCGCCAATCCCCCTCCACTATATTGAGACATTCTCTGTAGTTTCCCAAATACCTTCCTGTGACCACCCCTGGTTTCTTCCTCCAGGCTCCAAGCAGTGTCCCTTCGACCACATCCCTTCCCCTCCTTGGGCTGAGTAGGTGAGACTGGACGGTTTCTATCATTCCAGCTGCAATATCCTAGCTTAAAAAGGCAAAGGCAAACTTGAAAGTATTTCTGGAGGCATGGGGGTGGCTCAGTTGGTTGAGTGCCTGACTTTGGCTTAGGTCATGATCTCACGGTTTGTGGGTTCAAGTCCCGCATCCAGCTCTGTGCTGACAGCTCAGAGCCTGGAGCCTGCTTCAGATTCTCTATCTCCCTCTCTCTCTGCCCCTCCCCTGCTTGTGCTCGGTCTCTCGCTCTCGCTCTTACTCTCTCTCTCTCAAGAATAAACATAAAAAAAAAAAGAAAGCAGTTCTGAACAGATGAAATATATATATTCTTACAACATCCTGCATAGCATTGTAGCTGTAAATGCAGATACGACACCGGTGAAATGTCCTACATCCCTACCACCATCTCATTCATCTGTGTGTTTGCTCACGCTGCTCACTCTGCCTGAAAATACCCCTCCTTCGCCTCTCTGTCTAGTCCTTTCAACCTCAGCTCTTGGGTCATGAGTTCTTAACAAGCCTTTCTGAAATGTGCTATCTCTAGGTGGGTAAAGTACACAACTTTCAGATCCGTCAGTGACTCACACTTCTGTCTGCCAACCACCCTCCCACCACCTCTGTGTACCCAACGCCCAGCATGGGGTCTGACCCTGAGTAGGGCTCATTATGCACTTAGTGTATTTTCACACTGAGAGACAGTGCAGAAAAGGGCTGGGTTTTATTTATTCCTGAACGAATTTGAATGTTCCATGGCACACAGTAGATCTTCAATTACTTGTTGAAGAATTAATGAACGAACCCCCTAGAAATGCCTCTCTGAGACTAGGTGACTGAAATATACACACATCTGTTTGGCAATTCTCCATTTGTGTGTAAGAATGCTGAAGATAATTCACAGGAGCCATTGAGCACAAATCAGCACCGTACTCCAAATCCTCAGGTGGTCTCTCAAGTTCCGTCTGAAATCCCACTCTGAAGGATGGGTGGATGGAGAGGGTGGGAAAAAGCACCTTTTTGAGAGGATTGATTTTCCTACTCCTCTCTGAGTCATGAAGACAAACAGATGAACGCAAATGACTGGAGACGAACACTGGGCTTATCCGTCGATGTACTCATTTTCCAGGATGAGGGTGTGCCTGGAAGCAGGCAGACCAGAGTTCAAGTTCTTACTTTTCCACCCAACAGTGGCGTGACCTTGGAACACTCCCCCTGTGAGTTCCAACATGGTATAAAACCATTCACCAGGGTGGTAGATAAAATGATGTATCTACACAACGCCGCATAGCCCTTGACCTGTAGAAAACATTCAGCCCTGGGTGCCTGGGTGGTTCAGTGGCTTAAGCATCCAACTTTGGCTCAGGTCGTGATCTCACAGTTCCTGAGTTCGAGCCCCACATTGGGCTCTATGCTCAGAGCCTGAAGCTGCTTTGGATTCTGTGTCTCCCTCACTCTCTGCCCCTCCCTTGCTCGTGTTCTCTGTCTCTCTCTCTCTCTCTCTCTCTCTCTCTCAAAAATAAATAATAAACCTTAAAAGAAAGAAAACATCCAGTCCCCGGTAGTTTTACTGGCTTCATTGTTACTGTTATTACTGTCACACCCAGTCCTCGTGCAAACCTCTCACCTGGATCTGGGAACACATGGATATGGCCTGGAAGAACTCACAGCTGGTTTACAGAAACAGATAAGTAGGCAGATAATCGCTGTAATGCACAGTTCAATAAGCTCTATGCCAGAGGGAAACACAGTAAGAAACAAAGAGATTCTTAAAGCTTCTAAGTGCAAAGCACAGAGGAAGTGAGAATCCAAAGGACTTCCTTACAATTCCAATTACCGTCAAGTTCAAAGGTGCGGGAGTGGGCTAGCCCATCCAACTGGGTGTACCCACATCCAAATGCGACAGGGTGGACAATGAAGGGCACGGCATGACGGTTGACGGCGCAGGCTCTGGAACTGAAGGCCCTGGGCCTGAGTGTCTGCGCAGTGAGGGACCAGCTCTGCAGCCTTGGATGGGTCATTGCACTTTTCTGAGCTCAGCTTTCTCACCTGGAAAGCTGAGGACAGCAGTCTTCACTGAAAGAGGCTATTGTGGGACTAAACAATGCACAAAAGGGATTCAGCGCGGTGCCTAGAACACAGCCATGGCCAATAAATGGGTGTTTAAAAAAAATTCTGGCAGAGGGAAAACAGTGAGAAAGAAATCAGAACACTTTAGTCCCAATTCTGATCCTGCCCCTTTATAAACTAAAGAAGTGTGGAGGATGCTCACAGGTCCTCAACATATTATTTAACAAGATGGCCACAGCAGCCACATGAGCTCAGCATTCTTCATTTAATAGATGAGGAAAGTGAGCCTCCAAGAGATGACTTTGTCCAAGGCTCCAGAATCCAAAGTCTGTCTGCTGCAGGCTGCTGTAATTAATCCTGAGACCCCCCGTGTGTGTCCCTAGAGTTGGCAGTATACAGAGCCTGTGTCCTCTGCTCGGGCATGATTTTCTGGGAAGGTGCTGCAGACTCACAGGGTCCAAGGAGAGATCCCTAATGCCGTGCCAATTTAAGCCACTGTGCCCCCACAACTCAGCCTTCTGAGATGGGAAGGAGGGCTAAGACCACTAAGAGCCTAGTTAATACTAATTAATGCAAAATAACTTTCTTAAGGGCAGCAAACTTCCAAAGTAAACTGGCTTCTTTGGTAATCACAGGTGGGGAAAGGAAGCTTAGTGTGGGGGGCGGGGGCAGGGCAGGGGATGCTTGTCTAAGACACAGCCTCATCCTCTAAGACTTCCCTTTGCACCCCCAAGGACAATGCCCCTCACCCTCATCTCCATCACAGAATCCCTATGTCCTTTCTTTGCCTTAACTTTGTTCATAGCACTTTCCTCTCCTTACTGTTATACTGACTGATGTGTTAACTTTGTTTTGGCTCTGATGGAATAGAACTTCCCTAAGACAGAAACTATGTTCTGTTTATTTAGCATCAGTAAAACAACTGAATGCTTTCTTGGTGCTTGCTAAATAGTTTTTGGATGGCTGGATGGATACATACCTCCCCAAATGACCTGATAACCCCTAACGGTCAAAGGCTGGGTTTGAATCATCTTTGATTCCTACCCCATGGCCAGAAGATTAGAAGACACTTAGTGAACACACATGCATTTGCATGCACACGCGCGCGCGCGCGCACACACACACACACACACACACACACACTCCTGTTAGCTCCCTCCTGGGGTCTGGGAAGGGGTACTTGTTACAGAAGTAATTAGGAGGCAAATCTGGTAACTGTCTGGCTGCTTCCTTCCGCCATTGGGGCCAAGCAGAAAAGTCGGCCTGAATTCCAAATTTGCTTAATGATGTATTTATTTGTAAATATTGAAGAAACACTGAACCAGAAAGTGAAGGGGTAAAGGATGTCTGACCCAACTATTCATGCAAGTCACCTTCCACAGAAAGCAAACTGATAGCTGTATCTGTTTGCTGATCTATTCTTATGTCTGGATAGAAATGACAGAATGTTACAGGTGCACGGCATCTAGGGTGTAGCTCAAAGACACTGGATTTGGTTCAAGTCCTGGCTGTCACTGATGAGCTGCGCAGCCCTGGGCCAGCTACTCCACCTTGCTGAGTCTCAGATACCCCAGCTTTAAAGTGATCAAGACAACACATGCCTCTTCATCTTTATGCAACCACCCCATTGAGAATCATGTTTAGAAGATAACTTTATATGCGGCAGAGGGATTTTGCAGATATGTATTGGTACTTAGTAAAATAAGTGTTGAAAAAGAGAACCAAGCACGAGTAGTAACTTAGGCAGACAATAACTGAAGTCACAAAAAGCCACGCTGCAAATCCAGAGGCTTCCCAATATTTCTTTTCTTTTTTAGTTTAACTTTATAGTTTACTGTCAAGTTGGTTTCCATATAACACCCAGTGCTCTTCCCCACAAGTGCCCTCCACCATGACCATCACCCCTCTTCCCCTTTCCCCCTCCCCCTTCTGCCCTCAGTTTGTTTTCAGTATTCAAGAGTCTCTCCTGCTTTGTCTCCCTCCTTCTCCCTAACTCTTTTTCCTCATTCCCCTCCCCATGGTCCTCTGTTAGGTTTCTCCTGTTAGACCTATGAGTGAAAACATATGGTATCTGTCCTTCTCCGCCTGACTTATTTCGCTTAGCATGACACTCTCGAGGTCCATCCACTTTGCTACGAATGGCCAGATTTCATTCTTTC
>CM053568.1:16461221-16606006 GCA_028646485.1 Cryptoprocta ferox | reverse complement strand
TGCAAATGACATATTGGATAAAGGGCTAATATCCAAAATCTACAAAGAACTCACCAAACGCCACACCCAAAAAACGAATAATCCAGTGAAGAAATGGGCAGAAGACATGAATAGACACTTCTCCAAAGAGGACATCAAGATGGCTTCCCAGTATTTCTGATGCCCCTCCTCTCTCTCATCATTCATCAAGCTTCTTCAAAACTTATTCCAAGTCACACAATAGGGGTCCCTTAGAGGCACTATTTTGCTGCCATTTCCCAGCACTGGTGACAGGGCTGTCAATGGTCTTGGACATGGTTGTGATGGCCTCGGGTTCTCCCCTACTGAGCTTGATCAGGAAAACCCCAGGAAAGTTAGTTACTATGGGCAGAGAGTCAAGCACAAGATGCCGAGCCAAGAAAAGGGAAAAGAGAGAGGCCTCAACCCAAGGCTGCTCTGGGCAGTGGCAGATGCAAGAGATCTCTCTGGAAGGATTTACCCTTTCCCTTGTCACCTTCTCACTCCATGCCACCTGAGGTTTTTGGAAAATAGAATTCAGTGTTTCCTGAGGACCCCAGGTTAGCAGACACCTACTACCTCACTTGTAACCCCTTGCACCTCTGAGATGCCCTCCGCCCTAGTCAGCATGTCAGGCAACAGAGGATCCAGGCCACAGAAGGACCTGTTAGGTGGCAATGTGTCTTTGTTCAGGGAACATCCCGATTGTACCAATTCTAACCTCCTCTGCCCCACCAAGAGTGCTCAACACCTCAAAATCTGTTCCCTGAGACCTTGCTGTCACAAGCTGCACTGCCCCACCATGGTCCTCCAGGTCCTGCTTTTCCCCTGACTCCTTAGATCCTGTGTCTACATCCTTCCAAGCCCCACCCCCACCCTCTGATCGAGGCCCAGCTGGGCTTACATAACTATTCTGCATCCTTAGCTCAAGTCCAGGGTGAGTACAAGGACCTAAAGTCTCAGCATATCAAAGCCTAAAGGGGTCAGTGTAGCTCCCCCAAACCAGCCACCCATGAAGACATATCATTTGAGGTGAGGGCCTCAAGCTGGAAGGATGAGGTCTGGGAGAGCCCAGGAACCATCTAAACTGCAGATGAATTAGATGAGTTGAGCTTAATCCCATAACTACTGGATTGAATGCTCATGTCATAGAACCACCTGCTGCCCACACTGGTGAGTGGTCTGGGCTCATGCACAACCTTGTGCATTCTAAACCAGCCAGAATGTTCTGGAAGAACAGGTAGAGGTGGGATAGGGTCGGTTGCCAAGAAGTCCTTGTTTCTGAATGTGGCCTCCAAAGAAGCTAGGGCATTCGTTTCCTAGTGTGTCATATAAATCACCACAAACTGGGTGACTTAAAATATGAGAGTGCTTTCCACTCATGGCTCAGGAAGCCAAGAGTCTGAAATCAAGGTGTTGGCTGGGCCGTGCTCCCTCCTGGGGCCCTGGGGAAGAATCCTTCCTTGCTGGTGGCTCCTGGAATCCCTTGGCATGTGACATTATCATACCACCCCAACTCTGCATGAATCTTACATCACCTTCTTCTTCCCGTGCCTCTTTGTGTCCTCTCCTCTTATGAGGGTACCAGTCATTAGAGGTAGAGCATACCCTAAATCTGGGATGATTATATCTTGCAACCCTTAACTAATTACATCTACAAAGATCCTATTCCCAAATAAGGTTCCATTCTGAGAACCCAATGAAGATGAATTTGGGGGGTAGTATTCAACCAACTATACCTAGAAGTATATCTAAGTTCCATTATTTAGACTTAAGAGTCTCTGAGATAATCCATAGTAGGTGAACTGAGAAAATTCAGCCAAGAAAGACAAGGACTAAGAGAGGGTAGAGGGAAGATCCCTTTTCCTTTCCCTGCATGGCTACACTGGAGCAGAGGACACAAACCCTGCATGCATTATGGGAGGCAGCCAGCAGACAATGAGGAGAAATCACAGGAACATACCTTTGGACGGAAAAACAAAACAAGTAAAAACCACTTCCCATCACAGCAAACTCAATTCTCTTGAAACGCAGCTTACATACCTCCTTCTTGACTCTCCCAGATAGAGATGCTCATGCCCTTTCCCACAACCCTGCATGATCCAACGACACTGCTGTGGTCTGAATGTCTATGTCCACCCAAAATTTGTATGTTCCAAACCTAATGCCCAAAGTCGTGGTATCAGGAAGTAGGGTCATCAGAGGTGATTAGACCATGAGGTGGAGCCCTCATGAATGGGATTAGTTCCCTTATTAAAAAGGTTAGATACAACAAGAGTCTGCAGTCCCAAAGAAAGCCCTTGCCTTCCCATGCATGCACCCTGATCGCAGACTTCTAGCCTCCAAAACTGAGAAATAAACGTCTCCTCTCCATAAGCCACTCAGTCGTGGGTATTTTGTTATAACAGCCTGAATAGACAGAGACAGACATGTTTCCCAAACTTGCCTGATCATAAGGATCCCCTGGGGATGCTCATTAAAAATACCTGTTTCTGGGCTTTATCTAGCCCTAGAGATTCAACCACAGGGGACCTTACCAGCAGGTGGGTTTGACAGAGCTGACCTAGTGATTGACGCATGGGTTGACATGGTGCAGAAGAATATCCAATCCCACCCAACATACCCTCAGAGGCTCTGATCACAGGTAGAATTAGGTCATGTGAGTTTTCCACATGTCATTTTCCCCATCTGTGAAGTAGTATCTACTTAAGGATTATTTGAACTCAAGCATTCAGCAGAGTGACTAAAACAATAGAAATTCTTAGTGCTGAAGTGCCAAGATGATTGCCAAAAGCATAATCATCCAAAATGGCCCTTATCCTGGTCTTCAGCATATGGTTGCCTACAGATGAGTCTTCCCTGATTGACCTCTTTCTTCCCCTCTTTTCTACATGCCAATTTAGCCGGTTCAGGGCAGGCCACCCCAGAATATATCACTTTGGCATACTGATTTTTTTTTTAATTAAAGTTATTTGAGAAATGGGGCGCCTGGGTGGCTCAGTCGGTTAAGCATCTGCTTCAGCCCAGTTCATGATCTCACAGTTCATGAGTTTGAGCCCCACGTCAGGCTCTGTGTTGACAGCTCAGAGCCTGGAGCCTGCTTCGGATTCTGTGTCTCCCTCTCTCTCTGCCCCTCTCCCATTCACACTCTGTCTCTGTCTCTCAAAAAT
This sequence comes from Cryptoprocta ferox, assembly GCA_028646485.1. Classification (NCBI taxonomy): domain Eukaryota; kingdom Metazoa; phylum Chordata; class Mammalia; order Carnivora; family Eupleridae; genus Cryptoprocta; species Cryptoprocta ferox. Next base: position 16,602,839 of record CM053568.1, on the reverse strand, counting down.
AAATAATTGTTGAAAAAAAATGTTTTAAGTTACTTGAGAAATGGCACAAGGACACTCTGACTCTAATAAATCTCCCATGTGAAAGGTGCTCTTCCTACACCAGGAGGTAGAAACAACCCTATCGCCAGAGATAGGGAATTTAGGGCCAAGAACACTGTGTAAAACAAAGCAAAACAAAACTTGGCTTAGTTTCTTTACGAATTAGTACCCGAGCCTGTTTCTTAATCTTGTCAGTTCTTCACAGATTTATTGTTTCTTTGTCTAAAATGTATAAACAGCCTGTTTTGGCCACTGCTTGGGTCTCCAATCTTTGGGGTCCCTGTATATATGAAATGATTTTTTTTCCCTCCCGTTAATCTACCTTGTGTCAATTTAATTATTAGACCTGCCAAAGGATCCAAGAGGAGTAGGGAAAACTTCCCCCTCCCCCACACTGGTAAAAGCTCAGAATCCAAATCCACCATATCCGAATTTCAATCCTATATCTACTCTTCCAGTTGTCTGGCCTCAGACAAATTATTCTGTATTTAGAAAATGCGGATGGAAACAAGTCTGCCCCATATGGTTGTGCCCATAACACAAAGTCATCAATATGCTGGTTTGAGTTGATTCCAAATCCAAAACGGGAGTAAATTTTGGTAGAAAGTTGGAGGAATGCGAGGGGAAAGAACTCCTCATCCCTGGAGAAATTCAAATAGCCAAGGATTTGGAAAGAGAATGGAAAACGAGGAGAGTCCAAAGGGAGGAGGGCAGAGGAGGTGGGAAGAGAAGGAACAAGAAGGAAAGTGGCTCTTTTTCAAGGACTGGTGGGCATATCTAATTCCTCAGCTCATTACACACATGAGGATCTCTTTTATTGTGGTCACAACTTCCCCCCGCCATGTTTCCCATCCAGGCCTGAGGCTGCTCACTGGGGCAAGGTGCACACCTCCCCTTTATCGTCACTGCCTTTAGAAGCCTCAGTCTGGGAAGCAATGCAGAAGAGGAGTTAGGGGACCTTTGGAGTCAGGCAGAACTGGAATAAAATTCCAGCCCTGTCATACCTTGTGGCTATGACCAAGTTACAAAAGCCACCCAGGTAAGTGCTGTTACAAAAATAGCAGCAAAAGCTAAATGTCTGATCGAAGCCTCTAGGGGCCTCTTTTTACTCATCTATTCGATGGGCATCATAATGGTCCTAACTTAATATAATAGGATTTATTGACCTTGTTGTAGCAGTTAAGCTATTTTGGGCATTTAAGTGCTCCGAAGAGTGTTGGAGGAAAACGTTTCTCCTCTGGGTAACTTGTGATCAGGGTGAACCTCCTCAAACACGCTGTCTCTTACCCCACACTGCCTTTACTCCTCCCTCCTACATATACGGCTTCTGCTGATGTGTGAGTGGGGAATGAAGACCTGGGCTTCTGGAGCTCTGTCCTTCCCTCTTGCCCTTTCATTTTAGGGGACAACTGCCCTCCAGAAGCAGCCTCCTGATCTGCCCCTACACCCCTTCCATTTCCCAGGGAAAGAGTCCCATGTGGAACAACATCAGGTACCTAGCACTCATCCTGGGTAAGGAAGTACCCATTTCGTGCCATGTCCTTCAAACCACCCAGGCACCTGGGTGGCTCAGTCGGTTAAGCGTCCAACTTCGGCTCAGGTCATGATCTCGCAGTTCGTGGGTTCGAGCCCCGCGTCGGGCTCTGTGCTGACAGCTCAGAGCCTGGAGCGTGTCTCAGATTCTGTGTCTCCCTCTCTCTCTTTCTGCCCCTCTCCCACTCGTGCTCTGTCTCTCTGGCTCAAAAATAAATAAACTTAAAAAAATTCAAACCAATCTTTCTTAATAATAAAGACAAAATGTTAATGTCCATCTCCTTTACTCCTTTTTTCTAATCTTTCAAGTTGTTCTGAATTCAGGCCGAGAAAATATGGGGCTTCTGCAAACCCAGGACCCACTACCTGGTGCATAGAATGTTCTCAGTAAATCGTTCTGTTATTATTTTTGCATTCACCAGAAACTCCATTGTCTCTCCTCCCTTTGTAGGAATTTTTTTTTTTTTTTTTTGCTTTTTTTCTCTCACTCTCTGAAAGCTTTTACATTTCCCTCCCTTTTATCTATACCGTTCTGAAATTGCATCACAATGCAACTAGGTGTGGGCTTTTCTTTCCCTTTTTTTTCCTCATTCAGCGTGTTGGTACTCCGTAGACTCTTTCAATCTGAACATTTGCTCCTTTCTCCTGTGCAGGGACAGGTTTTGGCATTATTCCCTCCCTCGCATTGTCTGTGCCTGGTTTCTGGAGCCCCTCACCTTTTGCTGTCAACACGCAAGTTTTCTAGGAGGCGTGACCAGACTCTACTGCTCCTTGGGTCCCGGTCCCAAAGCCCCCCTGGAGGCAGGGCTTTATGTCCTTCCAGAGGCAGAGCAGGCTGGCAACAGGACTTCCCAGCTAACTGGCAAGGGGGAGGGGCTGCATTCTGGAAGGACACCCTGTGTGTAGGTCCCCTCTGGCACTGGGTCCTCATTCAAAAGCAGGATATTATGGAAAATCGCTGCACCTAAACCAGTATCAGGCTCAGTGAAAGCCAAAAGCTCAAACCTTCATGCCCCCAAGGAGATTTTAGGCAAATCACTCAACCTTCCTCCCATAGCCTCCTTTTCCTCACTCGCCAAGTGGCAACAATGATTTACCTCATCTGACTCCTGGGATGGTTGGGAGAATCATAGGAGATGATGTGGGGCGGGGGGACAAGGGGGGGCTTTGAAAATCATGAAGCGCTCTTTATATATGAGTGTGCACGTGTGCACACACATACGTGAGATTAAAACATACTCTCAAAACTACCCCACATCACAGAGAAACGCTGAAGGCTGCTAAACACACTGCTGATCCTTCAAAGCCAGTGGAAGTGTCCCTCTTACTATTTCACTCAGCACCTACAATAATTGGCTTGAATTTAGAGCCATGATTAAAAAGGAAAAGGATATATTTAAACAAGAGGATTGCACTCAGGGCTGAGTGGCATTGACTGTGAGGAGTGGGCACTGAGATCGACCGAAAAGGACAGCAGTTTCATGTCTCCAACCGTTTTCACTCCGGATTATAGATGTTCATTGAGTGTAATGGTGGGGAAAATGACCTAACTTCCTATCTCTGTTTCTGTATCTCTTGTCATAAAATATATAGAGATAGGTTAATTCATGCAAATTCAATATACGTATGATAGGACTCCAGTGTTATAAAATGCTGCTTATCTGTCTTATACTATTCTCTTTGGACTGAGGACTCCCAGCTAAAAAATGTGTCTTTACAGTATGTGGTGCATAAGAGCTGGGCAGCAGGAAGGGAGGTTATAGGGGGAGGTGGGAGTTGGCTTTGTAAGCTGGCAGAGGGCGAGAGGTAGGGCCGACCCCTCTCCCCAGGCCGGAGAAGGCTGCAGTGTTGCCCAGCGGCCCACAGCCAGGATGCAAGAGGACCTCAGGCAGGGACAGATGACACCCGGACAGGACAGGAAGACTGGTAACTGAGCACAGACAGTACAGACACGCCTGTAACCAAACCACGGCACCTTCACCCTGGCTCCCCTTTCTCTTCCACGCCCCTCCATTGTCAGCTAACGCCTGCTAGGTGACAGGCCATGTGTCTCATATGCCTACCCCAGGCTCAGCTGGGGCAGGAGAGAAGCCCAGTGACACACTCATCTTTCTAAAATCTCACTTTGCAAATGTCAGATTGAAAGGAAAGAACTCAGAGATCATAAGGTGAGCCAACACTGCTATGATTATCACCGCCTGTGCCACTTCCCTTAAAAAAATCTTCTCTGAGCACCCGTTTATGAAGCAAACAAACGAAAGAACTATTCCGGTTTAAGTGGAGGTTGGGAGTCTGAAATTCCTAAGGCTCCATGGAGCAGAACTATATAAAAGTGTTCTTTCATTCTATAAAGGGAGATCAAATTAATGCCTTATCTAACTAAGTCAGTCTTCACAGGAAATCTGTGAGGATTGTAGTAATAAACCCATTTTGCAGATAAGAAAACTCCAAAGATGTTAAGTCATTTGCTCCAGATCCCCAAACGAGGCTATAGCAGATGTCATTAGAACCCAGATCTGTGAGACCCAGTAGAAAATCTGAGAGGCTTTCTTCTGCCCTCCAGGAAAATCTTGTCCCATCTGACGGTGTATTATTGTAACTACAAGCAAATGATACAAAATAAACCATCATGGACAATACCATGTCTCTTGCACAACACCGAGGTTTAAAAAGCCTTTGCTGGGGTACCCGGGGAAGCTCAGTCAGTTAAGTATCCAACTTCAGCTCAGGTCATGATCGCGCAGTTTGTGGGTTCGAGATCCCAAGTCGGACTGTGTGCTGACAGCTCAGAGCCTGGAGCCTGCTTCGGATTCTGTGTCTCCCTCTTTCTCTGCCCCTACCCTGCTTATGCTCTGTCTCTCTCTGTCTCTCTCTCTCAAAAATAAACAAACATTAAAGAAAATTGAATGAATAAATAAAAATGAAAAAATAAAAAGGCTTTGCTGCACTACCATTTGAGCTGTGTGTTATAGGCTGGGACCAGGGTAAGGCCTGGTCTTGAATGCAAAATTTAAGAGAGAGCCAAAAAATTCACTAAGCAAGACAGATACTACTTTAATACAATATTTTAAAAATCAGGATTAATGCATTACTGAGTTTCTGGCAACCCTTTGCATCGTGTGCCCAGGGCGCCCAAGGCGCTCATGCCTCCAGTCCAACCCTTGGCCCCGCAGGTGCCAGACTCGTGAAACTGGGAGAAAATGTACTTTTGAACCAATTTTGCAGGTGAGTAAGGGGAAATCTCAGAATATTACATAACACTTCCAGGGAACTAAAGGCAGGTCCTTCTGTCTCCAGTGAATGTCTGGGATGTAGGTGACAGAGACAGAATTCAAACCCAGGTCGCCTGACTCTGGGAAGCTTATAAATACATCAGTCAAGACCTTGCCCCTCTCAGAGCCTCAGTTTTCCCATCTATAAAAGGGGATTGTACCAGATGGTCTGCAAGGATCTTCCTGGTGATAAACGTCTCAGGAGTCTATGAACTGATAATGTCACGGCCCACATCTCTGGCTCCGGACAGCCCGGGGCCGAATCTCTTCTACAGCACCCTTCAGTGAGGAGAAACTCATTGCTTCTTCATCGTGTAGAATGCTGGAAGGAATTTTGGATAACTCTTTCTCTGATGAGCTGTGTGACTTAAGAGGGTGAATTTTCTTCCCTGAGGCTCAGTCTACTCACTAGAGAACCAGGGATGCTGGTGTCCACCTCCAAGGATGCCGTAAAGATTAAATGAGCTAATGTGGGTGAAGTTCCTGGAACTCAGAAACAGCTCAAATACACTGACATCTATTCTCCAACCTGCCATTCTTGACTAGAAAAAAAAAAAAAGGAAGATAGGATGATGCTCTATTTGTACGCCGATATTGAACGTTTTCCAGACTTTCCCAGCTGTAAGATGTCCCACACACAATACTCAGGGATCAATCAGGCAGGGGATTCTTCCTAGAACCTTAGATGAATCGCTTTTTCAATGTGACAGCCATGGCCCAGGGTATATCTTCCTTGCCCAAGGTCACACAGCAAAGCAGCAGCAGGCTCAAGATTCCTGAAGCCCAAGCTCATCAGATCTCCATGTAGGTAACCAAGAGGCCCTGCCATCCTTGGCTCACAGCATCACCCCAGAGGCAAAAGGCAGCCCTGAGTCCAATGCAGCCAATGCAGCCAGCGTTTGCTAAGCCTCTCTACAAAGTCAGGCATTGGGCAGGAGGAGGGAAGCACGGAGATGAGTGAAAAGGGGCCCCTCCTCTCCAGGGAATTGCCCAGGGCAGGGCAGCAGGAGGAGTTCATGAAACTTGTCCACACATCCCTGGAATATGGTCCTTCCCTGCTCCTTTGCTTCCTCTCTCCCGCAAAAGGACCAGTGAAGTAGACAGATGTTGGTGACATCTGGGCCACTGTTGTGGGGCAGCAAGTGTCTCTGGGCTGCTAGAGGAAAGCTGTTGGTGTTTGGAATAATAATAGAGAGCTCACATTTGCATAGTGCTTCCTCAGTTTCAAGAGACACCCAGCCCCACCCACTCCCACTCATTAGTCCCAGGGAGTGATGCAAATACCAGCTGTTGAAAAGCCAGGTAGAGCCATTTCCAATTCTTGGAAGGCAAAACCAGGGCTCAGAGAAGCTAAGCTTCCTGTCCCAAATCACTGAACTAATCAGGGAGCACAGGGCCCAAGCATAAAGTCACAAGACTTCTAGACTAGCATCATGCTATGTGCTCAGCTCCGGCATGGGCTGTAAGCAAGGGCAAACATGACGCAGCCTTCTCTCTCCAAGTAAAGAAAACCCCTGATGTGGGCTTAGCATCATGTGGTTAGCATGTTCACCTCATGAATTCTCTCCACATTATGAGATAAATATTATTTTCATCCTCCTTTCCTGAGTGCAGAAATTGAGACTCAGGTCAAGTAACCTGCCTGTGGTCACATTGGTCACTAAGAGGAGTCACTGGTGCAGTGGGAGGTCCAGTAACTTGGTGGAAAGAATTGGGGCACCAGGTTCCTGGTCCTGCCATCCTCACAAACCAGGTGGTATTCTTGGTAAACGGCAGAGCTGGGATTTGAATCCCAAAGCCAGCTGATTCTGGGTGTGGCTCTGTGTGTGTGTGTGTGTGTGTGTGTGTGCACAACGATGGTGGAAGGTTTCAAGAAGGAGGAACAGAGCCTTGAGAAGCAGGGTGCTGCTAGGATAAAAGAAGGGCATGACAGCCCCAGGCAGTACTCTCCCAGGTTTATACTGAGCATGCTCCCAGAACGGGAAGTCAGTGTGGCTGGAGCAGAGTCGGGGAGGGGAGAAGAGACGAGATGGGGGTGTATCACAGAGCTAGATAGCAGAGGGCCAAGGGACCAGGCAGTGAGAATAACTCAGTGCGGTTGTTATAAATTCAGAGTGGATGCTGGAGCTACCCTTAGCTAAAACCTTCCTACAGACTTGGCTTTCAGTCTGTATCTTTCCTCAGCTATGTGCGCCAGTTCTTTGTCTAGGATAGGGATCTCTGAAAGATTTCTAGTACTTATCTAGTCCAATCCCCATTTGTCAACTGAGGGTCTAAAGCCCAGAAAAGGAAGGGTTTCGCCCAAACCCACTAAGCACCTCAGGGGCTGGACTCCGGCTCTAATTCGGGCTTGGCGCCTCCTAGGCAGACACTTTCCAGCCCTGCACGCCATATTCCCTCAGCTCATGTCTTCTGTCCATCACTGGGCCTTAGCAGAAGCCCACATTCACTCCCTAACTGCCTGAGACCTGGTTACAATTCTCCCTTCCATCGGGGCCTTTCTGGGCTTCCCCTTTGTCCACCGTAAAAGAGCCACTCAAGAGGAGAGAGAAAAGGACAGTTCCCTCCAAGCCAGCTGCTCTTTCTGAGCCTGAGGCCATTCAAAGCCACTGGGACTGTCAGCTCTGACATGAACTGAGCCCAATAAACAAAACTCCTCTGAGGTGAATTTGTCCTTTTGATGCTTTTCAGAGTTGACACGGTAGAGCTCCTCAGAGCCTGCATGACTCATGAGTTCTTTCTAATGGATTAGTTTGGGTACATTTTCAGCTAGGAGAAACTTTGACAACTGTACTCCTACAAGCCAGGGGCATCTTCTAAAGGACCCATCTGATTTCATTCCAGCTAGAGGCCATTTTGAAATGTATACCAGTCCAAGCAGTGAATATCTTGAGAGAAGAGGTCTGAACATCATCCGTGGATGTGGGCCCACTGTAGACAGTCTGTGATTCTCTTTCTCTCTCTCTCTTTCTCTCCCTCTCTCTCATACACAATCCACATATCCATTTGAAATTTGATTTTCAAACTTTTGGACACCAATTTTTTTTTCCAACGGTTATTTGTCCTGAAACAGAGTGAGCACAAGCGGGGAAGGGACAAGAGAGAGGGAGAGAGAGAGATAATCCTAAGCAGACTCTGCACTGCCAATGCAGAGCCCAATGCGCGGCTCGAACTCATGACCCTGAGATCATGACCTGAGCCGAGATCAAGAGTCTGATGCTTAACCGACTAAGCCATCCAGGCATCCCCGATATTTTATTAAATGAGTTGCTGAACCAGAGACAAAAGGAGACTCATCTGTGGCCTAGATATAGCCTTGGACCCTCAGTTTACAAACTCTGGCCTAAAGGGTCCAATTAGTTTCATTTAACTTGGAGCGAACTTTGACATTTGCATTACTATAAATCCTCTCAGAGAAGGCTTCCCATTTGGAATGCTTCCCCCGGACTTAGCCGACATCCTCCGGAGCATTCCTATAGATTGCTGGAGTGAAAATTGGCAAGTTTCCACCTAGAGGCTGTAACCTATAAATACATCTCGAACCTCCATTGCTTTTACACTCTGCTGGTGGATATAATTGAGTTTCTCTCTGTACCAAACGAGCTCTGAGTTCTTAGTACTTGATGTACTTAATAGAGGAAAGTCGGGAGGAGTCAGGAAAAGCAAGAATAACACGGAAACGGAACAGGGATATGCAGGCTAGAGGTGTCATAAAGGTTTTATCGCCTCTTGTTAGAAGAGAAAAGCATAAGTAATGTTATCATCTCAATCTCTGTGTAATAAACGCTTTATAGTACCCTGCCCAGCTACATACGCACAGGTGGCCTGGAGACACAGACAGGGATTCAACCACGGCTAGAAGTCAATTCTCAGCAGGAGGCAAAGTGGGTTTAAGGAATGATGGCGGGTGATGTTTGGTTGGGGAAACTGCTTTCCTAAAGATGCAATAGGAAGACTTCCCTCAGGGAGTCTCTCAACACATATCGAGGGGTCCCTGTTGGGGTGTGGAATCAGCCAAGAAGGGCTGGGGTGGCCCAGAGCAAAAGCTGGTTTCAGAATTCCACAGGGAACTTAAGCTCTTGTGTGTTGCCATCAGTGTGGCTCTGCAGAGGGAGGGCACTAACTCCAGGCTTCTGCTTTCATCGCTGAGTCATTCCTTCTTCCATTTATTCATTCATTCCATAAATATGGAGCGATTCGCCATCATCATCACAATCATCCCTGTCATTTATTTAGAGATTTCCATTTTTCAGGCACTTGACATTTGCATAGATAATTCCCTTTGATTCTGACAAGAAATCTACAAGAGAAGTATCGCTATTCCCTTTCACTGATAATGAAACCCAGGCTCAGCGAGATCATGTCATAGGGCTAAAATCACACCTCTAAGAAGTAGCAGAGCTACGGTGTGAAACTAGGTTGTCTGGCCGCTCCCCCACCGCGGACTGTGGTTTTCCCACTAGAGAACAGTACCTTAATAATGCTACGAGGTTTTGTAGTGTGTTGGAAAGGAAGTCTTTGATTTTCATAATGAGAGGCGATCGAATTATCCTCATTTTCCAGAAATGAGACTGAGTCTCAGACGAGGGAAGCGATTTGCCAGAGACCACACAGCCATTACGCGGGTCTCCAGTTTAGGCCTATGTCCACCTGCAGGGTCCCCTTGGTGATGATGACAATCATGACCAAGCCTGGAAGTTAGCAATTACTGATGTGCCTACGAAGCACTTGAATAGACCACACTCACTGACTCCCCATAACTGTCCTATAAAGTCAGTGTGACTATTACTGTAATAAAGAAACGGGGCTCAAAAAATTGAACAAAGCGCGCCCAAGCTACACAGCTAGTGAACAGGAGAGTCAGCATTTATACCAAGGTCTATTCGACCTGAATTCTTCACCCAAATTCTTAACCCCATGATGTGCCAGGAAGGCCTCCGTGAGGGAGACTGAAGCTGAATCGGACTCAGACACCCCGTCAAAGACCTCAAGGTGCCTGTCCAACATGCATTCTCCTTTTCTTCCTTAGTAACAGGCACTGGTTTTATCTCATCGGGTACACCTCCAGCTAAAAACTGCATCTGAGTCAGGTGACTAGATTCTGGCCAATGAGATGTAAGTATAAGGGGCTTGAGAGCCTTCCCTAGAGGCTCCTTTAAAAGGAAATGCTTCCGCTGGGAGGCATGCCTCATTTTCCCTTTCTTTTCTCCCCTTTCCTGCTGCCTGGGACTTGAATAGGATGGCTGACTTTCCTGCAGTCATTGTGGACCATGAGGATGGATGCCACACCGCAGGATGGTACGGAAAAAGGGAAAAGGAAGGCAGGAAGAAGGGAAGGAGAGTAAGAGAAAGGGATGGAAAGAGGGAAGGAGAGAGGGGGGACAAGGAGGAAGGGCTAAGTCCTTGAAGACATCATGGAGACCCCAGCCTTGGCTATCCTATCCTCAGACTTTTATACGAGAGAGGAATAAATTTCATCCTGTTTAAGGCACTATTATTCTGGCTTTCTTGTTACGTGGAGTCAGACCTAATGCTAATTGATACAGATCTGCCCTCAAGTAGCTCGCAGTCCTGCAGACAAGATGGATATGCAGCAAACAGATAACCAATATACAAGAAGGTGGTTACAGCCCCAGACAGAGGTTAGAAAGGGGCTTCATTCATCCTTCTGTGGCCTCCACCGTAATGGCCCTGACAGCAAAATCCACGGGCCAGGGCATGCTCTCTGTGTAATGGCAATGGATAAGCTGTCCGTTCTGAAAGGCGAATGCATCCATTTCAATTAGATGTGCCCAGTGCTAGGATTGTAACCAATTAATCCTGCCCATCTGAAGGCTGATTAGTTGGAATATTTGGGTGAATGGATAATAACAGGCTAATAAGCCTACCATCTGAATGCCACTGCACGTCTTTTTTTGACACAATATTGTAGATGCGTTTGCAGCATCTGTGACTAATCTTCAAGTGGCGGGTGGCCCAGTTTGCAGAGCGGCAGAGGGAGGGGCTCAAGGGGCTCCGGGGTCTGGGCAGCTGGAGCCAGCTCTAGCTAGTCCTCTCCTTCTGAGTCTGGACCCAGGCAGCCCAGGTTATGCGAACTGCCCTCTGCATCCTGGACAGTGGAGACCCACAATGCAGCCACAGAGGCTGGACACAGGCTGGGAGGCAGGAGGTCTCTGCCAGGACTTCAGAGCCACCCTGAATCCACAGGGTGACTCAAGCAAGCCCTTTCCCCTGCATGGCTTTCAATTTACTCCTTCGTATTACATTTTTTTTTTAATTGAGGTTAAGAACATTTAACAAGAAATCTACCCTCTTAACAAAATTTTAAGTGTAAAATTCACTGTTAACTATACTGCACCACAGATCTCTAGAACTTACTCCTCTTGAATAACTGAAACTTCATACCTTTGAATAGCGCTTCTCCATGCCCCCCTTCCAAGCCCCTGTCAACCACCTTTCTACTCTCTGCTTCTACAGATTTGACTAATTAAGATATGTCATATAAGCGAAACCATGCAGTATTTGTCTTACTGTGCCCGGCTTATCTCACTTAGCATACTGTTCTTAAGTTTCACCCACAGGGTAGCAAATGGCAGGATTTCCTCCTTTTTTAAAAGGCCAAACAATAGTTCACTGCATGTGTATGTGTGTATATACATTTTTTCTTCATTCACTCATTGGCAGATATTTCAGTGATTTCCACAGCCTGGCTGTTGTGAACACTGTTGCAATAACCTTAAACCAATCTTACTTCTACTTCTTGGTATTGCACCTAGTCCCCTTACCTAGCATATTCTTTGCCACCACTCTTTGCCTGATTAATTTCTTCCTATTCTTTAGACTGCTGCTTCCTGCTGGAAAACCTTCTCCAACCACTGCTCACTTACCTACGGCTCTCTGTGTTACACAGGATCCCATGTGTCCACTGTTCCAATAAACATTGCACTCCATTGAAACTATGTGTTTATTAGTCCACTTCCTGCATTGAACTCTAAACTCCATGATGGCAGAGGCCAGCTCTTTTTTTTTTTTAATGTTTAGTTTTAAGGGAGAGAGAGAGACAGAGAGAGAGACAGAGAGAGAGACAGAGACAGAGTGTGAGCAGGAGAGGGGCAGAGAGAGAAGGAGATGCAGAATCTGAAGCAGGCTCCAGGCTCTGAGTTGTCAGCACAGAGCCCGACGCGGGGCTCAAACTCATGAACCACAAGATCATGACCTGAGCCGAAGTTGGACACTCAACCGACTGAGCCACCCAGGTGCCCCTGGCAGAGGCCAGTTCTGACTGCTCACAAGTATATCCCTGCTGCTTGGCACAATGAATGGCACAGAAGAGGCAAAATAAATGTGTATTTGCCAAAGCCTTGCTCTGACCATTCCATGAATTGAGTAAGAAGCAAATGGAATCACTTTGCATGGGGCACCTGGGTAACTCAGTCAGTTAAGGGTCTGACTCTTGGTTTCAGCTCAGGTCATAACTTCACAGTTTGTGAGTTTGAGCCCCGCGCTGGGCTCTGCAGCCTGCTTGGAATTCTCTCTCTCTTCCCTTCTTTCTGCCCCTCCTCTGTGCTCGCTCTCTCTCAAAATAAATAAGTAAGTAAACATTAAAAAAAAAAGAAAAGAATCACTTTGCAAATCTCTAAATTGATATACAAATGTAAGGAATTAGCAGTAATGAAAAAGTCCTTGAAGGTACAGAAATAAAGCATTCCAATTCTTCCAAGAGCTTCACACTTGCTCAATGTGTCACCAATAATTACCCCGGCTTTTTCTTCCCTCATTCATTGTAATTAAGACATAGTGTTTTCATTAGGGGAGAAACCAAGGTCCAGAGCAGCAGAAATCATGTGGGGTAGAGTCCTGGCAGCACGGCACACTGGCTGTGTGGCCCTGGGTAAGTCACCCAGCTCCCTTGAGTCCCAGCACCCTCCTGTGTAGAATAAAATTCAAATCTCCACCATCAAGCTCATAGTTTGCTGTGAAAATCAAACAGAGTTAATGTGTATAAAATGGCTTGTAATCTGTAAAATGCTACGGAAGTGTCACTTCAATAGCATCCTGCTATTTCAAGTGTCACTTCAATAGCATCCCGAACAGTATTTGTTACAACTCGGATTTCTGGTCTTTAATCCTGGGAAAGCGGACAAGGGTATAAAAAGAGCGTGGGGTGTCTGATGCATTCATCCACTCAGTTCCCTCAATATTTACTAAGCATTTAGTATATGCTAGGGACTAGGGGATAAGAGGTGACTCAAGCAGGCCCTTCTCTCAAAGACTTTCCATCTGGAGGTGGGGGCTGAGGCGAACAGGCAGGTGAAGACAACAGGATATCTCTGCAGAGCTGTGAGCTAGTGGGATGGAGGCATGATCCACACTGACCCTAGAGCGATTGTTTAGGCCTGATCCTGAAGGACTTTCTGGAGCAGATAAAGGTGCTATCTTGTCAGGGATTTTGAACAGGAAAATGACCAGGTCAGATTTACCAGCTGAAAGAACATTCTGGAAAGAGGCAAAGAGGCAAAAACTGATAAGAGAGACCATGACAGGAATCTACTCAGAATGTTGGTGAGAAGAATGGAAACAGAAAAAAAGTGTAACAAAATGGGAGAGAGAAAGAAGAGGGAATCAGAAAGCAATGCTAATTGGAAATATGAGGAAAGAATGTCTAATAAGAAACTTGTAAAGATAAAGACAGAAAAAGCAAGGATTAATGGCTTGCCTCCTTATCTTAAGGCCTTCCGAGGCCATGCACTGCCTAGACCATTCATCACTCAGGCTGTACTCCTGGCTGTGGGGGAGAAACCTGCCCAAACAGACTCTCCATCATTGATGAAGAGGTGAGGAGCAGAGAGAAAGCACTGATGTGGCTTCTGATCCCTGCTCTGGTTTCTCTGCACTGAGTGAGGTGGGGAAGTTACTTAACCCCTCTGGTCTGCAGCACCTACATCACAAAGTGAGGCGAGGGTCAAAGGAAAGGATACGTAAGGGGCACCTAATATAGTTCCTAGGACAGAGGAGCACTTTCTGGCCTTTCCCATCACCCATCCCTTTGTGTAACTCCTGACCCAGAGGCAGCACACAATACTGAGCACTCGCTATGTACCAGGCATGGAGGGATGTGGTGCCTCATGGTCAGGAAGCTTGCCAGGCCTCACTGGGCACTCAACACTGCCCTGAAGTGGGTCGGGAAGCATGATCCCTCTCATGCACATACACGACCTGAGGCCAAAAGGGAAAGAGACAGGGGCCTTCCAAGACCTTCGGTCTCGGGGCTAACCCAAACCTCTTCTGCCCTCATTGCAGCCAGGTCCTACAACTGTGATTTACGATTAGAGAGCTGGTCGTATGGCTCCAAAGAGCCTCTTCCCAACAGATGCTGACAGAGGCAGGCAGAGCCCTGTCTTGTGTAGTTTTCTTCCCAAAGCTCAGTAGCCTCACCCCCCAGAAAGGTTCCCCCTTCCAGTCCCATCTCCTGGTCCTGGACAAAAACCCTGCCAATTTACATTGATGCCTCTTTTGCAAAGAATGAATTACCTTTGGGAACCTAAGAAAAATAACTTTACCCTTTTGGACCTTGGTTTCCTCATTAATAAGATGGGAATTTCCAATCCTGTTGACTTCATAAGGGGCCATGATTAGAATCATACGAGAATATACATGAAAGCTTCTCATGGTACGGACATAATACTTTTGGCAAGACTACTCTTTAACCAGAATCACAAGAAAAAAACTGATGTTTTTTTTTGCCTGTCGAGATTTTTAAGGTCATCCTAATTTCATTTAAATCTAAAATGCCTGCTGGAATCAACTTCATGAGAACAGGGACTCTGTGTTGAAAATTATACCTAGGCCAGTGCCTAAATATTGAGTGGATACTCAATAAAACATTAATAAATGAATGAAGGAAAAGAGGCATATTTTAACTTCAAACACAGCTGTGTTATAAAATGAATGTATATACATCTTACTTCTGGAAAGGATCTCACATACAAGGTCAGCAGACTGGAGTTTGCAAGGAGAGAAACGAAGTGGAGGGATGGGAAGGGAAAAACAATGCATGAGTGGGAGGGCGGTGAAACTCTGGCTCAGGGAAACAGACCCTGGGCTGGAGAGTTCCCAGCTCCCGTCCTTCCCCTCTTACTTTAATGTATGCTTTTGGGAAAAGCCCTTCTGCTCTGTCTCTCCATTTTCTTATTTACAAAAGTATACCAGTCAACGGGTGAAAGGATGTCTGTAATGAGATGTTTTTTCCACTACGTAGTATCTTCTGGTTCTCCTTCCTGGGAGACTTTGAAGTGCAGGCGAAGGCAGGTGCTAGTTTCTTCTTTAAGCTCCCTGAATTCTTACACCTTTACCCTGCCTTTACCCTGTTTGGATGCAAAAATTGATAAGCTGCTTTGAAGGCAAAAAAGAAGGAAAAAAAGCCAGGTGTAAGGGTCTTGGGTCTGGGATAGTTTGTCCCAGATACAGTATTAGAGTTAAGCTGGGTTTCCGGTGTACATAGAATAAGGGAACAAGGGCTCTTGCCCAGGGTGCCAGTTCCTTCCTCATGGCTGCCCATATCACTGAGGGACTGGCCCTCATATCTGGTTGAGCTGCCCTTCTGGAAATAGAGCCTCATTATCCCCTCCACCTAGATATCTCAGGCACCTGGCTCAAGGCCCTGGGGTGCAGAAGGTGGTCATGAGATCCCCTCTCTCCCCATTGTATGGCTGTTAATAGTGATAATTTCTTTATCTGTAGGAGGCATGGCTTCTGCAACCTTTTAATATTCACAGTCTTATCTGTTCCTCTCAAGGTCCCCTGTCCAATGTCCTTATCAGTGTCTGTATCCCATAGATGAGGAAAATGAACTTCCAAAGGGCTCAGATGCATTTCAGTAAAAAAGACGTGTGGAGGTCTATTTACCTGTTATATGCCAGGCTCTGGAACGTACCCAGGAGAAGAGGGTGTAGTCTCTAATCTCACAAGATTCCATGTCCTGCCCGACTGCAGGAGGAGAATGGGCACTTTGAGTCTATGGGGTAAATTATTAAGGTAGAAGTAAGCTTGAGACAGTCTGTCCACACTTAAAATGGCTATATAATTCAGACAGTGAGGCTGAAAGCCAGGCTGTCTCTTGGAGAAGCTAAGACTTGAACTGAGTTGTAAACAATGAGTAGTAGTTACTTTGGCTTAAGTGGAATCAAAGAAAAAGAGTGTGTGCTCCAGGTAGAGGGAACAGTATAGAAGCAGAGATCTTCTTGTTAAAACATCACGGGGCATCTTAGATGCTACAGGACAGTCGCAATGTCCAACAGAGACATAAAATGGGAGGCTGTGGAATGGCAGAGGACAGTTACCTGCTCTGAATCACAGAGAGCCTTAGAAACAAGACCGAGGGGCTAGGACTTAATCCCTAAGGGAATGAGAGTCAGGGAACATTCTGAGCAGGGACAAGATATGAACAGATGTGTGTTCAGTGATCGGGCTGGCCTCTCAGCCCTCGTCCAGTGATCTTGAACATCAACAAAATAAAGTCCGTGCTGACTGGACCATTCTGGACCCGGGAGTGGAGTGTATGTGGTATCTGCATAGTTAGCACAATCACATGCTGGCTCAAAAAGCAGAAAGGTGGCAAGCAGTGCAGGCCCCAAAGAGGCCATCCAGGGAATATACAACGCATGTAAGACATGATGTCAACGATCTGCTTTTATATTCAAGGTTGGCAGTGCCCACATCCTCTCTGAGCCACTTGGTGCTATGTCCCAGGAACCATACCCTGGCTGGCTGGACGATCGGGCTTCCTCACTGCTGCCAGTGTGACTTCGGGCAAGGATCTTCCCTCTCTAAGCATCAATTTCCCCATTTCTACAATGAGCAGACTGAACCAGAAGCTCACTCTGGTTGCATCTACCTCTGGCATGTGAGGGGTCTTCCTTTCCAATAGACTTTTCTTGCAATGAGTATTTACAACATCCATTCTCATGGCCAAGGTCTGTCACATTTGTAAGAGAGGGAAAGAATGTACCTTTTTCAAGTCATGGCTTGCAAACCCATAGATGCTGACATCCTATCAAGTTCTTCAAGTAGCTATTTGGAAAGAAGAAGGACAATGGGTAATAAAGCCCTGAAGGGAAAGAAGGAAAGGAACGGTATGTGGAAAGTCTGTTCTTCCCCAGACGTAAATCTCAAAATCAGAGAGAACGAAGGCAGCTTCTTTCTGCCCCTTCTGTGTCATTTCACACCTGAGCCCCCACCTCCTGCAGCCTGGCCCCTTCTTTTCCTCGACTGAGTACTTAGAATCGAAGGCTTTATTTTCGCCATCTCTCCATTCACAGACTGCCCAAAATGGAAAGCCATTTAAGATCATTTGGGCCAGAGGTTTCCAAACTTCATTTTGTAGCAGAACCCTTTGTTCAAATGATATTGTATACTCAAAATCCAACGTACAAGCTTATAAAAGGGAAGTGTCTGAAAGAGGGAGGAAGCATGTGGCCCCCCTCCCCTCCCACCACCCTACTCTCCAACCCCAACCCCCACCCCCAGTCCAGAAGCACAGCCACAAATCCCTGCAGCCCTAAGCAATGTGATTTCAAAACCACTGACCTACTACTTACATATGTTTAAAGATGGAGAGATGGAAACCCAGACTGAAGAAGGCACTTTGTTCAAGCTATACTGCTGAAGGTAACAGAGTTAGAAGCAAAATCCAGATCTCTGGGCTCCCAGGCCAATGTGGATGTCACAGTTCCATCTGCTTTCTTTGTCCTGGCCTGTTGACACCTCAGCCTCAAGGGCCCTCAGGGTGATGATACTCTCCCCAGAGAATGTCACCGCCTCTTCATCTCCCTTCTCCCTTTCCTTAGAGAATCAACTCATTCACCACCCACACTCGGTGCCAACTCTGCTTTTTGGAAACAGACAGATCAGCCTGTCCTGACCTGGCAGACATATTCTTAAGAGCCTTGGGCTTTTCCACAGTCTGCTGCCCCCGCTGGGACATCTGAGTCTGGGAGGAAGCAGAAGGCTCCCTCTAAAATGACTTACCCTCCCCACATGCTTGCATGCACGCACACACAAACTCTCTCTCTCTCTCTCTCTCTCTCTCCCTCTCTCTCCCCAACTCCTCAGTGTTGCAGACAGAAGCTAGCAAAACCTGCAGTGACAAGAGTCAGAACACTGGGTTTGAGTGATGGTCGCGTTCTTTTCAACCTGGTTGATATAGTTTCAAATACATTTCTTTGCCTCTTGAGGTCTTCATGACCTGCACCAGCAACCTCAAAAGTTTGTCATGGATTCCTGGAGAGATGATGAAGGTAAGAAGGATCAGTAACCTGTTAAGTGGCTCATATATGTAAGGAATGATTTATTTGGTAAAATTTTCATCATTTCCCCTCAGGCAGGACGTTTGCCTCAATTTCAGTTAACACTTAAGTATTTCCATTTGCCTATTAATTTATTAATGAGTGCTTTTTGAAAAGACATTTCTAATCATTCTTTGATCCTGACCTCTACCAAAACCATGAGACTGTGAGCTTTGTGAAGCTATGAGAGCCAGAGTTTGGCACATAGTAGGAACCAAAACTCAGGAAGCACCTATTATGGGCCAGCCACTGGCTTTGATGGCCTCACAAAGCTCACAGTCTCAGGAGAGGCACGGACACTATTGATCCTGTGGGCAGTGCTAGGAATGGAGGAAACAGAGAGGGATGGAAATACTTAGGGGAACATATCCCAGCCTTGGGTTGGGAGGGCCACCAAAGACTTCCAGGAAGAAGTGACATTTGAGCTAATAGCTGAAGGTTGAGTTGCAGTGATCCAGGTGAAGGAAGTAGAGTGGAAAGAAGAGAAAGGGAATAAGCAAAGGACCACCCAGATGGAGAGAAGAGGAGGTGGAAAGTAGCTATAGTGCTTCTGTGTGGTTGGACCAGGCAAAGAATGGTCAGGGATGAACGTGGGTCAGTAATAACCAGAGGTCAGAGCATGAATGGTCCTGTAAGCAAAGCTATCAAGTCAGAACTATCACAGCATCCTGTTCTTTTTCTTTTATTTTTCAATGTTTATTATTTCTGAGAGAGAGAGCAGAGGAGGGGCAAAGAGAGAGACACACAGGATCCAAAGTAGGCTCCAGGCTCTGAGCTGTCAGCACAGAGCACCACGCGGGGCTCGACCCCTGAAAGGTCACAGCCTGCGGCCCTAGACGGTGTCGCTGTCCTCCTCTGCTCTCTCTTTGCAAGCGTATGCCCTTCTGTGGCCAAGACTGGAGTGACAGAACTACAAGGTGTAATTTTCATTCCAACAAAGCCTGGAAAGAAATCAAGAAGAGGATGCAAATACCTAGTCCAGTTGCATTCATTCACTTGTTCATTCATTCATTTAGCCTATCAATCCACCGGAGAGTCATTCAATGCTAATGCTTACTGACAGCCTCAGAGAGCCAGACACAGCACCTCCAGTGAGGACAGAAGGAGCAGCGTGACGCACCTAGTCTTTGCCCACATGGTGTGAATGGCCCCGTGTTTCCCACTGGTGGCCTCTGCACGAGGCCATTAAAAAAATCAAATTATCATTATGTTTTAGAGTGTTTTACATGTGTTAGGGACCAGACATGTCTTGCACCATTTAATCAGCAGCTCTGTGAGGCAACTATCATCACTCTCATTTGTCAAAGAAAGAAGCTGAGGTCCGAAGAGGGTTAGGGATTTGCCAGAGATGAGGCACACTGTGGTACAAGAGCATGAACTTGGTTTCTTGCCAAAGAAACCCTGCAGGGTCCCATGCAGCCTCATGCATCGCAGGATGTGCCCTGAAGCACTCACGACACTGGCTGGCTCTCAGTAAGTGCCGCACGAGCGTAGGTGTCCTTGTTATCAACAGGCAAGTTACTTCATCTCTGAGCCACAGTGTCCTCTGAAATGGGAAGCCGAAGGCATCACAGTTTTGATAAGAAATATAAAGACCTAAAGAGATGGTAAACGTCACGTCCAGTTTGCTGCCTGACACACTGGGCAGTCATCTAGAGCAGAGTCAGAATGCCTGACCGTGGATGAAGGGCAGTCCCGAAGTCCTGCAGGGGCAATACTGGGCCTGGACATGGAAGGGGCCCTTTGATGAGGCTGCTTAACCCCCCCACCCACACACACACACACCTAGGGCTGTAAGTTAAGAGAGTCATGGCAATCTCCCACCTCTATTCTGTCATGCCCCATTTCTCTACACAAGGGGAGATGACGGGAGAGGAGTGTGGAAGGAGGTCCTGGGTCATGAGGCCAGGAATAGCATGCCCTCCGGAAGGCCCTGTGGCCACGAGAGCTCCGGGTTTGGGGCCATTCCCAAAGACCTTTCGTTGGCCACTGTCAAGACTGTCTCCCTCCTGCTGAAAGGCTCCCCTGGGCTAGAAAAAGAGCTGGCATGGCAGGAATCCAGCGACTCCAGTCCAGCTGGGCGTTGCCACTAAAGGGGAAGGCACACCCACATTTGGTGAGGCCTCTGTGTCCCCTGCCTGCGTTCCGCATTTTATTCATATCACCTTTCTAAATCGAGTAGGGATCACCTGCCTTACAAGGAAGTAGAAGTCTAAAAAACCCAACAACAGTCACTGGCTGTCTCTGTCCCTCTGACCAGGCAATATCTGATGTCCGTCCGTGCCCAGAAGCCATGAAGGGGGAATCAAGGCGGAGTGGAGGGAAGGGTGGGTCTGTGATGACCCCAACTTCTGCAGTCACCCTCCTATGCTAGAATAAGGCTGAACTCAGCTCAGGGACGAAACTGGGTTGCCTGGGAGAGCCTAGGTGGCTTTCAGTTAAGGGTCTGACTCTTTGTTTCGGCTCACAGATCTCACAGTTCATGAGTTCAAGCCCCACAATGGGCTCTGCACTGACAGCGCAGAACATGCTTGGGATTCTGTCTCTCCCATTCTCTCTCTGCCCCTGCCCTGCCCATGCTCTCTCTCTCTCTCTCTCTCTCTCTCTCTCTCTCTCTCTCTCTCTCTCAAAATAAATAAACTTTAGGGGGGAAAAAAGAAATCCAGTTGTCTAACTCCTGTGTCTTCTGTTGGGCATCTTACCCAGCCACACACTCAGAGGGTTGTATCTGTGATAAATGCCAGCTTCAGGAAGCCTTTCTGAATCTCGGCAGTCACAGGCCACTTTACCTGTCTTGAGTAGCCTCCAAGTGCTGAAAGAGTACAGACCCCTTGAACCTGACAGAGAGGATGGGAGAGGGATCCAACGTCAGTTCTGCTTCTATGGGGAGTTATGCCCTTGGACAAATCACTCTGTCTCTTTGAGCCTCAGGTTTTCCCATCTGTCAAATGGGCGCATTAAGAGCTACCCCACAGGACGGCATGAGGAATATGTGGCAAGGGACACTGAAGCACCTAGTAAGCATTAGATAACTGGTAGTAATTGAGGATGTGGGGTGATCATGATGAAGGCTATCATTTATTGAGCATTTATTATATGCCAGACCTGTTGTAAACATGTAAATAGTGATTAATAGCATTAGGTAAGACTTAGTGTTATAACTGATATATTTCCTTAAATCCATTATACATTTCAGCTACCATGTCTTTGCATGGATGCTTGCAACAAAGCTCAGTGTTTTCTCAGCCATTTGATTTGACCAAGAGATCTGCAGCATCTATAAAGCGCTAGCCTTTCACAGGTTTAGGGGACGGGAAGAACCAGATGGGGAGCACTTACTGTTCAACTTAACGTTGAGTCAACTTAAGCAATAAAACAAGGACATGCCTGACTACTAAAAAATAAAGTAGTGAGGGGCACCCGGGTGGCTCAGTCAGTTAAGCGTCCGACTTCAGCTCAGGTCATGATCTCACGGTTTGTGGGTGCAAGCCCCGCATCGGGCTCTGTGCTGACAGCTCAGAGCCTGAAGCCTGCTTCAGATTCTGTCTCTGTCTCTGTCTCTGTCTCTGTCTCTCTCTCTCTCTCTCTCTGCCCCTCCCCTGCTGGTGCTCTGTCTCTATCTCTTAAAAGTAAATAAATGTTAAAATTTTTATAAATAATAAAGTAGTGGCATTTAATGTATTTCCCCTGAAGCCCACAATACTACGTAGTTGTACAAATTTGTGTGTGTGTGTATACATCTGACCTCAAAGTTTCGTGCACGAAAATATACTTGCCTTTACTACAAGGGATGTATGCCAGAATCTATTCTATTCTATTCTAGTACATTCTGTTCCATTCTATTCTTGTTTTTTCTTTTTTTTTTTTTTCGTTTTGTATTCTAGTCTGCCACTTTCTACCCTCCGCTATCCTATTTCATTCCATTTGGATCTATTTTGTTCCTTTCCATTGCATTCTGTTCTATTATTTTCTATTTCATTCCATTCCATTCTTTTTTACATTCTCCTCCATTTCTCTTAAAAATACTTGCTGTGAGCCACTTAATATTTTATGACCCATTAAATTGTTTTGACCCATCTTTCAAAAAGTACTGATATAATGAAGCTGTTTTCCAGTTATGTAGAGCTGAGAAACACTCTTGAAATGATATCCTCGCTAACATCAGAATCTTAAACATTATTAAACAAGTAATTTGAGTTACTCTGGCTGGAATTACTCTAGAGAGTGGGGACCCAGAACCAACTATTTGGGCACCTCCTCATTTCTAGACCCATAGTAACTGGTGAGGACTATTTGGGGCTGAGACTGATTAAAAAGAACTCCTTTTTCTGCTTTCAGAGGAAGGGTGGGAGGGAGATTATTTAATTCTTTTTATTAATTCAGTTAATTTGTGTATACATATCAGATGCCTACTGTGTGCCAACCCCAGTGCTAGGACTGAAGATACAAAGGGAAACAAGATGATTCTTGCCCTCACTGAAGTAACAGCAAGTGTAGTAAGGCATTTTCCACACAGCATCCCATCAAACCGTCATGGCTCCTTTAAGAGACTACTGGGGTTTTACCCATTTTACAGATGAGGAAACAGGCTCAGAAGTAGCCCATGCTCATAGAGTGATCCACATTGGGGCTGGGATTTAAACCCAGGTTGCTAGAACCCAGATTCTTTACTTCTAGCTGGAACAATGTGAGAAGGGATATCCGAAGACATGGGTTTCTGAGATACATCTATCTATGGTGGTGAAGGACAGCCTTTCCACCTGCTCCTCAAAATACAGAATAGCGTGAGCAAAATACAGGAAGAAGGCTGGAGCTACAAGGTGTGTTGGTAGAATATGAAGGAGCCAAATTTTTCTGGAACACAGAATGCGTGAGAGAGAGAGAATTTCAGTGGTGCTTGGCAGTTACACAGAGTAGGCAGAGGGGAGGAGGAAGGCAACTCAGCTCCCTCTCCAGCTGAGTCTGGCTGGGTCCTCCAAGGCAAGTCCACACGGAAGGGCAGGGCTGACAGGCTGCTGGCTAAGATTAAGCTTCAGCCCGGATGTGGGAAAGGCACAGCTCGTGGCAGGAAACAATTACTCCTTTGGAAGCATATCCAGAGATGGCCATCTCTCCAAGGAGAAAAATGTGTGTGTGTGTGTGTGGGTGGGTGGGTGGGTGGGTGGGTGTGTGTGTATGGTCTGAATTAAAATGATGTCCACATTTAAAATCCTACCACTTGGATCACTAACAAAACTTTGCCTCATTCTCAATTTCATTGATGGCCACACCTGGCCTATAAGGTAGGCAGGCCGAGAAGATCGATTTCTCTAATGGATGATGGGGGAGATGAAGACACAGGGGCCAAGACTCAGCCTCACCCAGAACTGCTGTTACGGCTGTGCTTCCTCTTCCCATTCCTTCCAGGGAACCCATCTTCCTTTCCTTGTGCAGGGGCTGCCACGAAAGTGGTGTAGCACAAACACTGACTCCTGGAACCCTGAGATGACTACTGCTCAGCCTGAGGCACAAGCCTCAGAAATGCCACCATTTCCAGAAGGCATTAGAGAGAAACTCCATCACCAAAAAACCTTCTTGGAGAGATTCAGACACATCTCCCTTCCCCATTGGGGAGTCTGAACTCAGCCCCATCCTAAGTGAAGAGACTAAATTCAACCTATGTAAATATGAGCCTTTCTGAAGATGAGGAGTTGGGAGTGGGTGGGAGAGGATAAAAGAGGCCATTATTTATTGAGTGCTACTATCTGTCATGCATGCATGTTGGACAATTCATTCAATCAGGAAACCTTATCATTAGCTATGTGTTGGAATTCCCATGTGAAAGGTAAAGCAGCTGAGGCTTAGAGAGGTTAAAAGACCTGTCAAGGTCATCCAACTAATGAGTGAGAGGGGTTGGATTTGAACTTAGGTTGGGGTGTACACAAAACCCAAGTTCATTGTACCATATCATGATGTCCCTGGGTTGTGATATAATAATGGGACATCTAGAATATGCTAAAGTAGCATAAACAGGGAGACATATTAAAGGGGAAGAAGGAAGGAGAGAAGAAAGAACAAAGAAGAGAAATTAGTAATGCTCTTTCTCCCATGACTCCTACCATTCCACCACTGCCACTTATAAGTCAGACCCTCCCCCTTTCTAAGTTAGGTTCACATTCAGCATCATACTTGATGTGTGACCAAGAGAGAACACATACCACTTTCTCTGCAGTTAAGAGATGGGAGTATTGAGGGTCAGAGAGATTAAGTAATTGTTGAAGGATAATCACTTACAGACTTGAATGGAACTGGGCTTAAAGAGTTTTAGCTTGAAAAAAGGGAAGACTTTCAATAATACCCCTTGGAATGTTGTTTCAGTGCCACTTATGGTAAGAATACATTTTTTCCTTTTTTTTTCAGCTTCACTGAGACATAATTGACAAATAATATTGTATAAATTTAAGACCCCTTCCTTGCACACTACTGGTTAAAATATGAAGTGATATAGCCATTATGGGAAAGAGTACAGAGATTTCTCAAAAAATTACAAATAAAAGTGCTATATGATCCAGTGATCCTGCTTCTGGATTTACATCCAAACAAAATGGAACCACTACCTCAAAGAGATAGCCATGCCCTTATTATGCTCACTGAAGCATTATTCACAATGGTCAAGACATGGAAGAAAACATTTTTTTAATGGGACTCAGTCCATATACTCACACATACACATATAAACATCAAAACTTCAGAAATGAGGCTGGTTCTTACTTTCTGCAATCCATTTTGATATTCTCCATTCTGTCTATCCCATTCCATTCCATGGTGCTGCAGAAAGTGCTGGTCCTGAATCACTAAATGGATTTAGTATCTTAGTAATGGGCCAATGCAGGAGTGATTTTCAGGGCATTAAAGCATGAGAAGTAGTTCAAAGGATCCCAAGGAATCCCACATGGAAGCAAAAAATAGATTCATGCTTCACTGCTAGAAATGGCAAAACTATGACCAAAGAGTGGAAACTATAGGAACACAAAATTTAGGTCAAAATAAAAGGGCCTTTCTAAATAGGCAAAAACATCCCCAAATAGGAAGATTGCCTTAGGAAGTAGTGAGCTCCCTGGAACCACAACCATGCAAGTAGAAGCCTGAAGGTTACTTGATAACGATGCTGTAAATGGAACTGAAGGTGACCCCTAAGTTTCTTTCTGGGCCCGAAATGCAATTTAATGTCTTTTTCTCATTTTTCTCCCTATGACAGCAGCTATCACAGGAAATTTTGTCTTTGATGTCAGAGTCAGAGGGCACAGAGGAGAAATAGAGATGCTGAATGTTGGCTCCACTGCCAAACTGGGGAGTGTAATACTCTTCTCTCCATTGTGAGAAAATAGAGGAAACAGGGAGCAAAACAGCAGTCTAGGGGAGGAATCCAGGTGTAAAAGAGTGTGAGAAATCAGGGAAAAGGAGAGATGCGTTTTAGTCCCTGTTCTTTTTTTTTTTTTTTTTTTTTTTTCATCATAGGACACAGGGCCAGCCTCACTTTCCCCAGGTATGCAGTGGGGATACAGCTGAACTCCATCTCCACAGACCATTGCATTTCTCAGGTTCTGGGTCTTCCTGGCGCTTTACTCCTGGATTCCCTTGTCATTGCTCATGATGCCAGCTCAGCAGCTGAACAAGGCAAAGGGAAGAGTGGGGAGTGACTTAGCTGCACCTTTGAGGGAAGAAGGAAGGAACAATTATGGCCCATCCCCATGGCCTTGTGCTGACTTAGA
This sequence comes from Cryptoprocta ferox, assembly GCA_028646485.1. Classification (NCBI taxonomy): domain Eukaryota; kingdom Metazoa; phylum Chordata; class Mammalia; order Carnivora; family Eupleridae; genus Cryptoprocta; species Cryptoprocta ferox. The sequence continues at coordinate 16,576,901 of CM053568.1, read as the reverse complement.
GAGACTCATCCCATCAAATGTGTAGGTCATGGAGTTCAATTCATTAATTTTGGTGGTGGAGGGAGGCTGACAGGCCTGGCGCTGACATGAATAATGATGGATCACCAGGAGAGGGCCCAGGAAAATCTGCAGCTTAATCAGACCCAGAGAGTCTCCTCCGGCATTAATGTAGGCCAAGTGCTTTCTAGCCAATCAGACCCAATTTCAATTTAATGTTGCAAATTGTTACCATGCAGCTCAGCCTCTCAACCACAACTCAGACTCAAACTGGGTTACTCATTTGTTCCCTTTTTCTGCTCATTTGCTAGCACCTGCCTGGTCATTGTCTGTGCTACAGCTTGCAGCAGGGAAGGTGGCTAGACTATAGTGGCAGGGATTCACAGAGGACCATGCAAAGCCCAGAGCTGGCATCCCCACTCTACCACTTTGCACTCTTGTCTATAAAGCCCATTCTTTGCTTGCTTATAAATACCGGCTGCTTCTTCACAGCCAGCAGAGTAAAATCCAAGTCTTTACCGTCAGACTGCTCTACCCTTACCACCCGCCATGCTTCCCCAAGCAGCCTGTGCCTCAGTCACAACACATCACTTCCACTGCTGAAAAAGTGCCATGCCCTCGGATTTTGAAGGCTCTGTGTAACTGCATGTGCTGTGCCCTCTGCCTGTAACACCTTTATTTTTCCCCTCTGTTCGCCACCTCACCCACATCTGCCATCCTTTAATCCAGAGGACACTGGCCAGAGAAAAAGGCAAACAAGCAGATCCTTTAGAGTCAAGGATTGTCTCTTTCACTTTTTGCCCAGAGTGGTCACTCCATATAAATAGAATCAATGAACTTTGGGGGAGACATTTCAAGTTTCCAATCCTCTGTTTTCTCAGATGTAAAATGATAAAAATAATAAAACTAGCTCCCGCACATATATTAGTGTGACTGTCCACAGGGACACTTTCCTTCTCAACCTTTTACCTTCCCAGTGCCTTTGAGAGCCCTCCCTGGGTGCAACTATCAATGTAGCTCTCACCCTCCGAAACCCTTCTCTTAGCTGCCCTGGGCTTCACTTCTCTGCAGCTCAGTTTCTTTATATGTAAAATGTATATACTGCATCTTAGAGGGTTGGAGACATTGAAAGAAATCATTCATTCATCCCTGCTTTTAGTACGTATGCCCGATGCAAATTACAGACAACAGTGAATGTAAAAGTGACTGTCATGGGATGAGGTATAGAGTGGATGCTCAACAAAAGCTTTCTACTTCTTTATCTCATATCCTCTTCTTTTCTTTCTTCCTCCCTTTCTCCTCTTCCTCGCCCTTATCATCTTCCTTTCTCCCCAAGGTATGAATTTGAAACTCTTGTGGCCTTGTTAGGCACCACCTAACTTTATCCCTGAGGACCAGGACACAACTATGAAGCCATCTGCCCCTTCATCAGGACACCTGGATGCAGAGCAGTGAGACGGCAGTGATTCTGCCCCTGTCAACTGTTACGTGTGCTGGACTCTGGGCTCCTTTGAGCAAGTTACCATGTGAACACAGGGTCAGAGAACTCTGATGTTCTTCTAAGGATCCATCATTAGAAGCTCATCCTGTCATTCCACTCTACCTCCTAGTAAACAAGTGCCAAGATTGATGGAAGATCTGTAGTAATGTGGTTTCAGATCCAGGCTTCACATCCTGGTAACATACAGTTTAGCACATAAGTAAATTTGCCCAAACTTGTCAGAAACTATGTATGAGGGATTCACATCCTACCTGGGGTCATAAAATTGTCAATGTTATTGAGAAGAATAAAAGGTCAGGAACTGTCATTTCTTCATGTGGTCTTTAAATGTAGTCACCAAAGTCAGGGAATTGAAAGGTCTGGAGAGTGACACTGTATAGGGGAAGGGGAAGGAGATATCAGGGTTCTCCACCATTAATTAACTGTATGTCCTTGGACCATCCATTTCTCTCTGAGCTTTAGTTTTTTAATCTGTAAAATTCACCTAGTTTAGTTCAATGAAAAATAATGGCCACCCACTATCTGCCTTCCATACATGGGGCTAGACACAGACAAAAAGACAAAGACCATATATCTTAAATCAACTGAAAAGACTGATTTTGGAACCATTCCATACATTACAAAGTATGCTGTAGAAATACTCTATAACTCATTTTGACTGTGTGTGTATGTATATATAAGTGCGTGTGTGTGTGTGTGTGTGTGTGTGTGTGTATTATTCCAGTGAGTGAAAAAGCGAAGACAATACAGTTAGTGAATCTCTTTGACCCAAATTTAAGAAGTGTTTAGTATGAACGAGATGTTATTCTAGACAATGCAGACAGAAGACTGAATAGTCTCTACTTTTATAAAGCTTACATGCTAGGGATAAAAAAGTCACACTTGAGAGGGAAAAGAAGAAACCATAGGCTTTTTACTTAGTTATGAAGGCATAATTAGAGGTGGGTCTTTGATGACAAATAGGAACCAAGACAGGTTGAGGCCACATTCTTCTGCTGAAATCAGGCCAAGCAATACCGTAGTTTAGGAATATGCTTTTTCAGCACCTGGGACAGCACCATACGTAGTCACTAAGCTTTAGGTATTGTTGAGGCAGCTGATTCTTTCAATCTGACTTGGGCTTAAAAGACCTTACAGAGCCTCAAAGCATGTGGGTGTATAGGCAGGACCAGAAGCCACTTTCATAGTTAGGCCTAAATTTTTCTGGAGTTGCCTATATTGGCAAAGGTTTTCCCAGTAAGTGACCAGCTAAGCTTCCTGCTTAAACACTGTGACTTGAAAGTCAGAAATAAAAAGTAGTACCACATTGCTTCTTTTAAAATGCCTCCAATGACTCTCACCTCATTCTTACCTCTGCTTTCTATCTCTTCCACCATCTGTAGCCCTAAAGTGTGCATTTGACTGGAAATGTATCACTCAAAGCACCTGTGGTGGATTGAAATTGGTTAGGATTTCATGGTTCCATCCAATTTCAGCTAGCAGCAGGCAAGGAGGGGAAAATGTTCAGTTATGGGCAACCGTATACTTTTTGCTTTTGTTAAAACAAAGTTTGGAAGAAAGATTTTTGTTGTTGTCATTCTTCTTCTTTTTCTTCTTCTCCTTCTCCCTCTCCTGCTTCTTCTTCAGAGCTCTAGAGTACTTTTTCCCATTGGAATTATTTTGCTGAAGACTTTCATGACATATTTTAGAATATGTCCTTTCAAATATCCTTCTCAGGTGAGGGAGACAGTATTCCTTCTTTATTTCTTAGCAAAAACACATTAACACTTTTTTTTGATCAGCATTATACTAGCCTTTCACTTAAACACTTAGGACTCTAAAATCTGGGGGAAAATATGACATCACTTCTCCTAAAATGTCTCCCATGATCCTCACTATTTGATTTCATCACCTAGGAACCAGGGAACCACATAAACAAGACAGTAAATCTGGGCCTAAGGATTCCCAGAGCCTCATCTAGGAACAGAGAATAGAATTTCATCATTAGACAGGATCAGCTATTTGCTTTCTTTGCTGTTAAGTATAGCCATAGGATAGGATCTCCAAATATCAGACTACAAAAAATGGGTATTTTTCAATTTTATTATTGTATTTTATTTGAGAGAAAGAGAGAGAGAGAGAGAGAGAGAGAGAGAGAGAGTGTGTGTGTGCACGCACGTGTGCCAGCAGGGAAGAGGGGCAGAGGGAGAGTATCTCAAGCAGTCTCCATGCTCAGCACAGAGCTTGACACAGGGCTCCATCCCATGACCCCGGAATCATCACCTGAGCCAAAATCAAGAGTCAAGGTACTCAACTGACTGAGCCCCCCCCAAGTACCCCCCCCAAATATCTATCTTTAAAATCCCTAATTTCATCCCTTACCTAATACTGGATACCCCACCCTACACTGTGGTTGATTTTTTAAGCCTTCTTACCGTCTTTACCATCTTTTTCATCTTCTTTTGTCATAAAGACCTACTTTTCCTTTGAAAGACTAAATGATACCTCCTTCAAAGTTTTCAGTATATGCGGTCTGGCTCTGGATTACCCAAGTCTAGGTCCAGTAATGGCCACCTGACCCAAGGTTCACCAAGTGGCGCATCACAGTGACTTATTTGACGTTTGTGATAGGCTGAATAATACCCCAAAGATGTTTGTGTCTTCATCCCTGAAACCTATGAATATGTTAGGTTACATGGCAATGGAGAATTAAGGTTGAAGATGAAATTAAAGCTTCTAATCAGCTTTTCGATGGGTAAGTGGTCCTTGATTATACAGAGGAGCCAAGTATAATCACAAATATCTTTATAAATGGAAGAGGGAGACAGAAGAGGAGGTAAGAATGATGTGGTCTAAGAACTCTGCTCACTTGGGCTGGTTCTGTAGATGGAAGAAGAGGCCACAAATCAAGGAATGTGGGCAGCCTCTATAAGATGGAAACACAAGGACACAGATTCTCCCTAATCCCCCTGGAAGGAACACAGTCCTACTAACGACACTGTGATGATAACCCAATGAGAAAAATTTCAAATTTATAAACTACAGAACTGAAAAATAATATAGGGGTGCCTGGGTGGTTCAGCTGGTTAAGTGTCCAACTTTGGCTCAAGTCATGATCTCATGGTTCATGAGTTCGAGCCCTGCATTGGGCTCTCTACTGTCATCACACAGCCTGCGATCCTCTGTCTCCCTCTCTCTCTGCTCCTCCTCCTCTCCCTCTCCCTCTCTTTCTCTCTCTCAAAAATAAATAAAAACATTTTAAAAAGATAACATATCTGTGTAGTTTTAAGCCACTAAGACTGTAATTTGTTACAACATCAATAGAAAACTGACACAAAATGAACATATGAATAAATGATGGTTTTCCCAGGCATTCTGGTTAAAAATAAGAAGACTTTCTTTCCTTACTGGTGATGTTAAAGTATAAAGTAATCTCATCATGACCTGGGGAGAGTGCCCAGGAATGAAACCAACCCAGAGGAAACCAGTGGGAAGGAATAGAGACATATTCTTGACGATGTTGCGTGGACATTTTCATCTAACCATCCCTGCACTAAAGGTAGCCGTAGATACTTCAGTTCCTTGAGGAATTAAAGACCTTATGTGTCCTTTAGCCAGTTTGAGTTGGATTTATATCACTTGCAAATTAAAAAAAAATTCTTAACATAGACACAGTGGAGAAAACACCACTTCTTGAAATATCCTATTCCAATTTTGGGTACTTTTGTTATTGTGTCTTTTTAAAATAGAGCTAGAATTGGCTGCTATGTGGCTTTCTACCCATTGCTTCTTATGTCCTGAGGCCACACAGGACAAATTTGACTCCCACCCTTCCTTACAAGATAGTTAGGATCTGAAATAATAATCCACACCAAGATCCCCAAAAGCGTTCTCTTCTGCTGGCTAAATTCTCTCAGTTATTTTCAGAATTTTGGGAATATAGTTTTGAATGCTTTCACTACCTTGTGGTTAATCTTCTCTGGACACACTCATTTCTCATCATGATTTTTTTTTTAAGGATAATACCACAACTAAGCGCTGTATTCCAGGAAATGAGTAACCAGATCAGAATATCCCTGTTCTAGGCAAGACATTTTTACTGATTAAATCTAAATTGAAAAAAAAAAAAGTTTGTTGTTGTTGTTAAACACTGTTACTTCACTTGTCTTACTGTCCAGTAAAATCCACATGTGTTTTTTGTAGCTGCTCCTGAGTCATTTCTCTGCCCCTCTCTGCACACCCACTCTACATTTCCACCTCATTTACTTATGAATAATGTTTTGAAGTGCACAGAGGTCTTTACAGTTACACCTACTGAAGTTTATCATGTAGAGAAGCAGATAATGAGTAAAACGCAGGATTTTCAATTCAAGCAAACCTGGATTCAAATCCTGGCTTCACCACTAATAGCCACATGACCTTTAACAACTCCATTATCCCTTCTAATCCGAAGTCTCTCATGGTAAAATAATAATAGTACCTTCCACATAGGACTGTTGTAGAAACAAACAAGATAATATATGGAAAACGCTTGGCATAGTGCCTGGCATGTACTATGCTCTCAGAAAATGGTACTTATTATTATATTCAGTCAGAAAAAAATAGGTCAGAGCTTTCAAACTCAGGATTGTCCTCTTCTGTGCGTGCAAATGAAAACGTCAGTACAGGGAGAGACACAAAGAAAGATTTGGGGTGGGGGGGGAACTAGGGGATAGGGCAACACAACTAGCCTTCCTACATTCTTGGTTTACATCTGAAGTCAAAGACCAGTGCTCCCAGAAATTAGGACATCCACACTATTCTAATCCTGGATGTGTCAGACTTCAGAGTTTGTTTTAAAAATGGGAACTGGTAGGCAGAAACCATACAGATTTAAGACATATTAAGTAAATTCCTGAAAATCATACACATAAGGGAGGAATCAAGGTATCTGCAAATTGAAACTTCAGAACAAAAACTCCAGGAAGGACTTTGGCAACATCTGGTCTAATCTCTCCCCTTGTAAGTAAGAAATGTAGTCTTAGAGAGTGACTGCGTTTTGCTCTGCTTGAACCACCAGATCTGCTTTGGAACCAACTAGAAGTTGAAATCACTTTTTTTTTTTCCTCTTCTGGACCCAAACTTCCTGGCCCAACAGGCCATAAAAGAAGCTCAGTTGAGTTTGTCTTTCTCCAGAAGAAATTAGGAAAACAAGGATTTAGGCATAGGTGGTTATCTGGAAAGTGATTGCAGGGAAACACTGGTAGGAGATGGGGAAATGAGGCGGGAAGAGAAGGAAGCCAAAAAGGGATGGTTTATTAAGCCAGCCAGATGTTCCACTGGGCAAGAGGAGAGAGGTTTATCCTTCTGGGGTGGTAAGGGTGGTGGGAAAACCCCCACAATCATCAGGTAAGAGGTGCCATTGAAGGTCTGATGGTTCCATGGCACTCTAGCCTACCTCGAGGGCGGGCAGAAAGGCACCAAGCTGCCAGAGAGACTTTAGCCAGTGTCACATGTGCTGGCAACCGGAAGTTGGGCAGGCATTCACGGAAAATGTTAGTGCTAAGGGGAAGTGGGCTGGACCCCTACAGAGTCTGCTACAAAGTTCACATACTAATGAGACAGAGTCTCTGAATGGCCCTCAAGCTACCGACCAGTGGACCAACCAACCCACGAACCAATTAAGAAACTATTATTAATACTAATGGTGCTGGCATTCAAAGATGTTAAAGATATAGAGAAAATATTCAAGTGCTCTATTCCTCTATTGATGCAAGGAGCCATGTCCCTATACATCAGTTCTTCAGAATCAGAAATAATTCTAGACAACATGCGTAAGAATTCCCCAACTATTTTAATGGGTAGGAAATTTCCTAATATCTTGAGGTTCTTGCATGCTAATTTCTGTCTGGAATACTTCTTATCAACCTCAATCTTTAAGAACCATCTCAAAGGCCACCTCTTCCATGAGATTTGCTCCAAGGGCTAAATGAGCTAATCTAATACACTTGACTCCCAGTGACCCATACCAGATACCTCTAAGGTGTGCCAGGCATGGGCAGTTTATACACATTCCTGCACTTCCTTATCCTTGAGCTTCAAGCCAGCCACATTTTGTCACTGAGATCTTATGGAACCTTGCCAAGAATGCAAGCTGCTCTAAGTGACTGCCCAAAGCTAAGATACAGGCAAAAGATCAGTAACTCCCTTTCTCACCAAATGCTATGGGACCCAGTAGTAGAAATATGTTCAAAGCAAAAAGGAACCACACACACAACATAAAAGACACATAACATAAAACACACATACAGAAGCATGGAAACTATCAGCTTAAGAAACATATCTTTACCACTTCCTCAACTAGGTATTTTTTTTTAATAATTATTTATTTTGAGAGAGAGAGAGAGTGAGAGAGCATGAGCTAGGGAGGGGCAGATAGACAATGGGGTGGGGGGTGGAGATTTCCAAGCAGGCCCCATGCTGTCAGCGCAGAGCCCAACACAGGGCTCGAACTCACAAGCTGTGAGATCATGACCTGAGGCAAAATCAAGAGTAGGATGCTCAACCGACTGAGTCACCCAGCCGCCCCTCAACTAGGTATATTTTAAAATAAAACCTGGGAGGAAAATGGGGCAAGTGAAGTGTTCTTGCACTGATCTACACTGACCTTTTCCTGATAGAGTTAACAAGAGCCTCCCCCCGCCTCAGGGTATGATGGTTACGGACCGTGCCATGGTGAGGTCAATTAAAATGCCCCTGTGTTCGAAGGAGGTCAGCAAAGCTGGTGAGGACAGTGCTGCCAGCCCCTTTCTCCCTGACACCTACCCTGACCCGAGTCTACCACCTAGAAAAGACGTTGCCTTTAGTAAGGACACATCCTTTCTCCTCTTCCTTTCCTGACTCCCTTTTTCTCTCTTTATATTTTTGTTTTGGTTTTGGTTTCAGATCCCTTTTCTCCACTGCAGTAATAAATCACTGCAGGCGGGATCTACTGATGAATGCTAAAATGAGTGGGAAAAACCTTAGGAAGACACAGGATGCCTGCAGGGTCTCAAAGTACCTCTCCCAAATATTTATGAATCACGGTGGTGGTTTTATTGGACATCCACACTTTCTTTGGCACACTTCCCTCCTGGAGGCAGATCTTAATCCCCTGCTCCTTGTGCCTGTTAGACTTAGTAACTTGCTTCTAATAGGATATGGACAGAGAAAAACAGGAACTTCAGAGTGGAGAAGCTTGGCAGACGCCACCTTAGTACGTCCTAAGTCCTATTGACAGCACATACCTCCTGATGCGATGAAGTGAGAAGGCCACTTCTCATTTGTCGTGTTCTTCCCCCGAATCTATAATGTCAGCCCAATTATGAGAAAGCATCAGATAAAACCCAGGTCCAGACACATCCTGCAAAATACCTGACCACTGCTCTTCAAAATATCAAGGTGGTAAGCAAGAAAAGCCTGAGGAGGAGAACACTAAGCAGACAGGTCAACTAAATGCAATATGGTACCAAGGACTGGATTCTGGAACAGAAAAAGGACATCGGTGCAAAAATTCGGGCAAAAGGAATAAAGTGTTTAGTTAACCGTGTGGCATTAACGTTAACTGCTCAGTTTTGAAAAGTGTACCATTGTTCAGAAAAATGTCGATAGTTGGGGAAGCTAGTTAGAGGGTATGAGGGGCATTCTCTGTACTTTCTTTACGATTCTTTTGGAAACCTAAAATTATTTCAAAATAAAAAGTTAAAAAACACAAAAGCCAAAAAAAAAAAAAAACAGTCTCTTCTCTCAGGGGTGGCATAGAAAGCCTTGGCTAGGACACCAGAGCTGATTCCTGGCATTAGCTTGCTCATGGACTCTGGCGGTGAGTAAATTCCCCTCTCAGGGCACAGTCCTTCCACCTTTTAACATGATGGGGGCGGGGGTGTACAGGGAGTTAAGCGGCTTTCAAGCCATGATCACTAGGCCATAGCTTTGTTGGTGTGTGGGGGGAACTAAAACAAGCAGATCCTATCCCCCTCATCAACTTCTCCAAGCTTCCAGTCACAGCAGATCCACGTGGATGTCTTAGGCGTCCATATAACATTTCATTTGATGAAAGGTTTCTGATGAAAAATGTTGAAAAGTACTGGAATAGATCATTTACAAGGTTCCTTTCTAAACTTACATTTATCCTCCCCCGCTAAGTCTTCCCTGAATTAACTAAGAATGACTTAGATACTCTCTTCCTTCTCTACTGGGAGTTTCCCGTGGGTGGGAGCCATGTCTGTTTACCTGTGTTGATCAGTCCCCTGCCTTTGTTGTGGGACAGAGTAATCAGTGCCAGGTAAATTGATCTTGAATAGGATGCTAGAAATCTACTAACCTCTTGGAAAGTGAGTGTGAAACATATCCCTGACCCTAGACTCTTGCTAATACTATCTACTGCCAACAGATCCCGACTAAGATGCAAAGTTGTAAATTACTGGCTGATGTCCCCATCCATGCCACATTTTAAGACCTGGATCAATTTTCCCTTCTTCTAGGAAGCTTCCCTTGGTCCCTCCAGCTGGAAGGGACCTCTTCTTCCTCTGTGTTCTCATTGTCTTTGTTCTGTGCCTCCTACACGGCACTACTTTGTCTTCCTTGAATATTTTACCCAATAACCCTACCTGAAGACACAGAAAGTGCATCTCAGAACCTCCTGCAGTGGTTACCATAGTGCTTTGTGTATACGAGATGTCCCATGAACTTTGAAGACCTGAACAAAGAAGCTCTAAGCCTCCTTGTTTCAAGGAGTTCAAAACAAGGACTCTGACAGATCTAGGTTTGAGTCTCAGCTCTGCCAGTTCCTATAGGGTAAACTTAGACAAGCTGCTTAATGTTCCTGGGGCCACAATCTCAAATCAGTCTCTGGCTGATAAACACTATAGTCCAGGGGTCTAACACAGTACTTGACACAGTGGGTGGATGTTCAAGAAATATTACTTGAATTGCTAAATTGTAGCTTCTCTGAGCTTCCGTTCCTTTATCTGTAAAATAACAATACAAATGCCTACCTTGCATTGCGGTGGTGAGATTAAATAGCAGAGCCTCGTCGTGCATTCAGCACGACGCCTGGTGCATGGCAATTGCTCGATAAATGTTTGTTTCCCTTCTAGTCTTTCCCCATCAGGTATTTTCTCCAATGAAGGGACTAACTTAAGCACTTCTCCCAGCCATGTGCTTCATTATGGAGGCCAAATTAAGAATCCAAGGTGCTTACATTTGAGAAAAAGCAAAAGATGCTAGACCATGGAGTGCGGCACGGGGTGTAATGTATTCATAGTAGCTCAGCTAAGAAAACATCCAAGCCCCCAGTTGAGAGACTAACACAGCACCATTAGCATAACAGGTGTCTTTGCTACAAGAATGACACTTTAAAGACAAATCCCCCCAATGCATTCCCCAAACACAGGAGTGCATATTTAATTACACTTAATGCCATCTCTTCCCTCCAGCTCTGTGCTTGGAGGGGACACAAAACTCCACCAAGTTGGGAAGATTTTTATAGAAATGGCTGGAATCCAGAACTGCTTCTTAGCTCCAATGCCCAAAGGAAAAATGTCAACAGTGGTTGGTGCTTCAGGGAAGGAGCTGTGGGCTTTCTCTGTTTGCCTGGACAACAGCTAGCTGAGAAAGAAAATCATGTAATGGGAAGAGGAGAACACACTGGGATTCGTGAGAGGTGAGGTTCACTGTGGGAAAAGCTCTGGGCTGATCTCTACCATAGGTTATTTTCAGTACACAGAGCAAACAATATGGTGTAGGTATAGCCCATTCCATTTTTTATAGAAGGAAACTGAGGTTAGGAGGATTTGAGTGATTTCCTCAAGGTCACATAGTTAATGACTGGAAGCTTGGAGCTGAACTCAGGCGTGTCTGGCCCCACGCCTGTGTGTTTTCCTTTGTGTCTCTTGTCCCAGTGGCTTTCACTTAGTGGACACATCTTCTATGACATGTGTTACCAGTTTTATATACAGCATCTCACTGAATCCTTATCCCATTCCATAGCATCTTCCCTATTTTACAAAAGAGAAAACCAAGGCTGAAATAAATTAATTAACTTATCCATGGTCACAAAGAGAGGTAATATAAATCGCAGGATTTAAATGCAAACTTGTTCATTTTGTATCCTCAATGTCACACTAACGTACTGTGTGAATTTGAAGAAGTGAGTTCCCTTCAACAGGCATTGGTTTTCCTCACTTTAAAAACAAGGGTCTTAAAGCAAGGATCTTCACATTTCCTTCTACCTCTAACATGCCACGATTTTCTGTGCTTCTCTGACATGAGCTCTGCTCTAATTGCCACCTCCGGGCATCCCTAACCTTTTAATTATCCCCCAGGGGATGCTGAGAAAGTTGGTGAAAGGAGGTCTGGCTTTACCACTGAGTCACTGTGTGATCTTACACATGATAAACCTTTCTAAGCTTCAAACAAGACTAATAATAATTAATAATAATAATGATAATAATAAACAGCTACAATATGGATGCTTAAATAACTAAGAATGCATTTGAAGGTAAAATGCATTAGTGGCTATGTCATCATTGTCTTAAAACTGTCAAGGTACCACACAAATATTAGCTAGCATTATTGTTACTATTATTATTATCATTCATGAGGTGCAATGCATTCATTGGGAGTAAGTAACTTCTGTATCAACAGAGTTGATTTGTGGAAGCTAAATGGTCCTCATTGGCCCCCACATGAGAATCCCTATGTTTTGCCAGATCCACTTTCTGAAATTCCCCACTTAGCTTTTTAACAGATACTTTTGAATGGTCACTCGGGAGTATTTTACTGGGAAGAGGAGGAAGTTCTGCAATAGCACAGAAGCCAGACTCACAGACCTTGGACTCTCACAACCCAGGGTTCAAGCTTGAGCTCCATCACATCTAACAAAAGAACCTGCCCCTCTGAGTCCTGGTTTCCTCACATTTGAAGGCAGTTACCGAGAGATTAGATAAAGTACCGTTCCTGGCACATAAAGACTCAGAAGACTATGCTATTATTAATACCAAAATGCTACCGATGCCCAGACTGCAGCAGCTGACAGGATGGGCCAAGTTCACGGACTTGGAGAAGCGGGGCAGGCAGGAGGGCTCAGGTGTTCCTTTTTCATGCCTGTCCCCCCATGCCCCTAATCTGATACGTACCCTTTCCCATAGTGTTAAAGGGTGAAAAACACATTTGTTTAAAATCCATCTGCTTTTTATAACTTCCAAAGACCAAAATCTGCCCAGGCTGCAGATCTCTGCTGCTTCTAATTAATTCCTCAACAAAGACTGCTCTGGCGGCAGCACAGTTTATGAAGCCGGTTGACCCCCTGATGCAGAAAATGATGACACAGACATTGTTGCCCTTTCCCAAGCTCATTTTTCACTTGGCACCACTGGGTCAGGCCAGCCATGTCTTCACCTCCTGGGGAGCAGGACGTGGTCCCCAGCGGGGCTCAGAGACCCCAGCTGTCACCTCCCGTAGCTGCTGGCTTCCTTCCACTCAGGGGCCTCTCAAAGGCAGCCTGGGGTGGAACAGACCAGAAAACCACCAGCTTGGTCTTCAGTTTACCTAAGAGATTGCCAAACTGACGAACCTCTAATCTACATGTGTTTAGGAGGCCACCGGAAGTAATGATCAAAGTCCTCATGAACCAAACATCTATTACGTGACGGATGCAACCCTGAGGATTCTCTCCCCTAGCTTCTCTCTTCATTCAACATGGTCTTTGAAGATGTGAGTTACTGTCCTCAGTTTAAAGCCCAGGAAACAGGACGCTGGAGATACAAAGAGAGGATTTGTACCCTACAGCTCCCATGCACGGAGCATTCCCAGTGGGCCAGGCACCAAGCACGTCCCCATTACCTCAGTGAGGCCTCACTACTGTAGGCTGGGATGGGTTACAGGACTTGTTCCAGGTCATACAGGCAGGAGGTGAAGAAATAGAACCCTACCAAGGGGTGGGCCTCTCCTCTAAGTTAGCTGTCCTTCCAGTCCCACTGGTGCTAATCAATGCACTCATGCTGAGGGCATGGGCTCCAGACTCAGAATCCAGGTCCCGTGTGACCTTAGGCAGTCTCAGTTTTCTCATCCAACAAATGGGTACATACTCACACATCTCATCTGTAAATAATCATTAGCAGGCAGAATTCTGTAAAATTGAATACAGTAGTATGTGACAAGGACCATACCGACATATAAAAGGCACTCAAAAATTTTTTTTTCTTCTTGCAATAACTAAGCGGAAGCTGTTATCATCAGCTGTCTCCCTGCAATCTGTGAATCCACACCCAGTACTTGATGTTGTGAAAAGTTCATTACAGTAACGCATGACAAGGTCATCCAACTGTCTACCTCCCAGTCCCTTCACCTAAGCATTTACTGAGCTGCTCTTAGGTGCCAGGCACTCACCCTGCTTCTAAAAACCCTTCTCCTCTCCCTTCTTCCCTTTCCATCCTGTCCCCTCTCTGCTTTGTGATCACCTCCTCACTCATGCTGCTTTTGGCCTTTGTTCCAGGAGCAACTGCAGAGGCCAAGGGAAAGATTATTCCAGCTTCCCTCATTCCCGCGGCCACTGGGGGCTGGGGTGGCAATAACCAGGATACTCTGCTCTATGAGCTCAGGCTGCTGTAACAAAATCCCACAGACTGAGTGGCTTCAACGTCAGAAATTTGGTTTTTCTCCATTCTAGAGGCTGGAAGTCCAAGATCAAGGGTACAGACAGGGCTGGTTCCCAGCTTGTAGACAGCCCCCTTCTCACTGTGTCCTCACATGGCCTTTCCATTATGTATATGCATCACTGGTGTCTCTTCCCCATCTTTAGGGATACCAGGCCTATTGGGTTAGCGCTCCACTCCTATGACCTTACTTAATCGTAATTACCTTCTCAAAGGTCCCGTGTTCAAATACATTCATATGGGGGGTTAGGGCTTCAGCATATGAAAATTGAGGCGGGGGCACAATTCAGTCGATGACACCTGCCACTCTGAATCTCAAAAGGAGGGCAGCCAGAGCGTCCAGCCCAAATTTCACCCTGAACCTTAAGTGGCCAGTCTACAAAACGTCAGGCAAATGTCCACCACTGGCCCCACCTGTGCAGTTCTGGAAGGGGTCCAGGAAGTCCTTTTCCTGGCACTCACAACTCTGTGACTCTAAGCAAGACCCTTCTCTGAGGCTCAGCTATAAAAGGACGTTAAAAAGAACACCTACTTAATATACAGTCAGGAGGTTTTAATGAAATGTTAAATGGGAACACGTTCTGTTAATGTTAGCAGGTCAACAGTGTTTGAGCTTTGAAAATAGCTACAGGGGCTCCTGGGTGGCTCCATCGGTTGGGCGTCCAACTTCGGCTCGGGTCATGATTTCACAGGTTTATGAGTTCGACCCCCATGTCGGGCTCTGTGCTGACAGCTCAGAGCCTGGAGCCTGCTTCCGATTCTGTGTCTGCCCCTCTCCTGCTCACACTCTCTCTCTCTCTCAAAAATAAATAAACATTAAAAAAAAAACCAAGAATCGCTACAACCTATTAAGAAATTTCTATTTATCAGACACCAAGCTTGCACACAACATGGGTGCCTCCATTCATGGCAATGATTTTGTAGAGGAGGTAGCACTGTTACACCTGTTTTACCTCAAGGCTCAGAGAGGGCAAGTAGCTAGCCCAAGATCACACAGTTAGCCAAAGGCTGGCAGAACCAGGTCTAGCTGATTCTTCTCTCCCCTAACCATGCTCCTGTAATTATTTTAACGGTGCAGGCCCACCCTGCAGGTAAGCTTCCTTTATCTGAGATCATCGGCAAGACGGCGGGGGGGGGGGGCACTGCCCTCCCCCAGAAGGACTTTGGTAGCTCTATGAACCATCTAAACAAAGCCCCTGGCACAGACACCAACATATTTCACTCCCTATTATGGAAGGCCAAGACAGGGCAGGCCTCTCGATGCTTCATTAGGGGAACATCAGGACACATAAGGACAGTAATAAAACAGGAACTGAAGAGGGTGTCCATGGGGAAAGCCCAGAGCCACTCTTGCGATGCCCCTGCAGAATTTTAGAGAAGGAAGGCTGCAGACAGAGCAGGACAAAGACAGCAGCAGATGAGATGGGGGTGCCCAGTGAGAGCAGGAGCGTTCTAGTCAACGAGGCAAACGCAGGGTCTAGATCCCAATCGGGTCTCTCCCTAGCTGTGTGACCTTGGACAAGACCACTTAACTTGATAGACCTCAATATTGCAATCTACAAAATGGAGACAGCAATGCTGCCTGGCAGGGTTTTGGAAGAATTAAATCATGTTTTACATGAGCAGGTCAAGGCTGTGACTTTCTCCCCTGCTGGTCTCAGGGAACTGCAGGATAGGGATTCTCCTCTGCCTTTGCTACCCACAAACATTAGCTGTGGAGTTTTCCACAATGCAGATTCCCCGGAACCCCCACCAGGAATTCAGATCCAGCATACCTGGGAGAGTCCAGGAAAACTGTGTTTTAAACAAACACCCCAGGTAATTCTTTTTTTTTTTTTAATATGTTTTTGTTTATTTTTGTTGAGAGAGAGAAAGACAGAGCACGAGCAGGGGAGGGGCATAGAGAGAGGGAGACACAGAATGCAAAGCAGGCTCCAGGCTCTGAGCTGTCAGCACAGAGCCTTACACAGGGCTCAAACTCAAGAATCTCAAGATCATGACCTGAGCTGAAGTCAGACACTCAACTGACTGAGCCACCCAGGTGCCCTAACACCTCAGGTAATTCTTAGGTAGGAAGGAGATCTTGCTCCACACCTAGTGAAATACGGGCAGTAAACAGCAAGGCTTAATAGGAAGCAATTTGTAAAAATCCTAATGTATGAGGGTAATGCAAGAGCTTTAGAATCCAGATATCAGCTTCCATTCTTACACTGTTCATGTTGCAGAAAATGTTTACCATCTGTGGACTTCAGTCTCTTCCCAGGTGACACGGACAAAACACCCTAAACAACTGTTTTAGAAAGTAAAACAATATGCAGAAAATAATCAGCGCCCTGTATCATTCCTATGTCAGATTCACTTTCACCTGGTCCTTGAAAGGAATCTGTAGGGGCGCCTGGGTGGCTCAGTTTGTTAAGCATCCGACTTTGTCTCAGGTCATGATCTCGAAGTTTGTGGGTTCAAGCCCCACATCGGGCTCCGTACTGACAGCTCAGGACTTGGAGCCTGCTTTGCATTCTGTCTCTCTCTCTCACCGCCATTTCCCCACTCCTGCTCTGTCTCTCTCTCTCAAAATTAAATAAACATTTTTTTAAAAATTTTTAAAAAGAAAGGAACTTGTAATAACCCCACAACTATGGAAACCCAGGAGTGGAAAGAGGGGCACGATTTTTTTCGACCTTAATTCCAACCTCATATTTTGTTTAACCAAGCAATTTATAGGGGGCAAAAATAATTGGTGATTTTAAATGATCTGATACAACGAGGCACTGCAATGATGATAAATCATCTCCGACATATGCCCGGCTCCTCCAAGTGACAGATGACAAACAAAAGCAGGACAAGGTCCTCCATCACAGGCAGAATCATTGAGTTAATGGAAGAATTATTGCTTCTGAAATCCACTCCAGTCCTATTGAGGGGAACGTTCCAATTTATCAAAGCCAAATGAACATTAATTGCAGCAGTCTGGTAAGTTTTCCAGCCGTTATGACCTTCATTGAATTTTAATCCAAAACAGATAAGATTTCCTTCCACACAAGAGGAAACAACACAATTAGCTCAAAATGACAGCTAGATTATGAAGCAGGCACACACGAACAACATACACGCATTCACACTCACGCACACCCGCCCCAGTGAAGATACTGATCCTGCGTGGTTTAAAATTCAGCACAAAGGAAGTAAGCGGAGAAAAGGTAAATAAATACAATCACACATCTGCATAAACCTCCTTCCCTTCATTCAAGAGAGGAATTTTTGGAGGCGGAAGGCAAGATGGAAAAGGTGGCAGGCAGTAATGGAGACAGAATTTCCGTTAACTGCTGTAATTAATGTTATGTCTCATCGGGGAGAGATTAGGAAAAAACAGAGAGGGAAGGAAGAAAAAACAAGTATTATTTTGCTATTAAAGACGCCCTTGAGCTGGGGAACATTAGCAGCAGAAGTTTGAATTGGGTAATTGTTTGACTGCATCGGAGGATGTGCAGACAGGATGATTACCACAATGAAGTGAAATATAGCTGTGTGCAACCTATATGCTTACGGCTCCCGCAACATGGAGAAGGAGGCCTTCTGCTGACTACAGATCACAGCTGGGGGACGTCTAGAAAGTGTGGTGCGGGGACCACCCACCCACACAGACACATAAGCACGGGCGGCATCCACGCAGTCAAGCCAGCAAAGCCGGTTCTGGCACTGACCTGTCACATGACACCAAGTCACTCCAAGACCTACGGGCTTAGTTTCTGTATTTGCTTTCACTCTACAATGAGGGCATTGGACTTGATGTGTTTTAAAGGGGCTGGGATTTTCTTGCGGGTGTTTGTTTTTTTTTTGAGAATTAAGTTGGAAATGTCTGCTTTCCTCACTTCCAAGCGCTGATGATGCAGAAGAACCAGCTGCCATCTTCCACAGTCCAGAGTCAGGCCTATCTGACCAACACACAGGGATGCGGAACCAGATGGTTATGGAGATGGGTACCGGAGAGCTCCTTACCCTTCTTGCCCTGATAGCAGTGTCTTAGATCACTTAGAACCAGAAATTTTTTCTTAACATTTATTTATTTTTGAGAGACAGAGTGTGAGTGGGGGAAGGGAGCGGGAGAGAGAGGGAGACACAGAATCAGAAGCAGTTTCCAGGCCCTGAGCTGTCAGCAGAGCCTGGCGCAAGCCTCGAACCCACGAACTGAGAGATCATGACCTGAGTTGAAGTCAGAAGCTTAATGGACTGAGCGACCCAGGAGCCCCCAGAAACTTTTTTTAAGTAAACTCTACACCCAGTGTGGGGTTCAGACTCATGACCCCAAGATCAAGAGTCACGTGCTCTGCCAACTGAGCCAGCCAGGTGCCCCTGAAATCAGAAACTCAAGTTTGATTCTGGGCTCAGGCACCAGCTGTGTGACCTTAAAGGAGAGTTGTCTTAACTCCCTCACCCTAGGTTTTATCGTTTGTCAAATAGGATCAATAATAGCAGTGATATCAATGAAACTGATGACACAACATTTGCATACAGTTTACTTGTTACCTCGTTTTAATTCCATGAGGTAGAAATTATTAGTATCACCTATTTTTTAGTGGGGGAAACAGACACAGAGCAGTACCTTAGCTGATGCCACACTACCAGTTAAATGGTAAGGAAGGCCAGGATTCTGACCCAGGCAATCCTGCTCCAGCCTTGATACTCTCTTTGTTTTTAAACCTCTCATTTTGAATATAGGGGCACCTGGGTGGCTCAGTTGGTTAAGCGTCCAACTTTGGCTCAGGTCATGATCTCACAATTCATGAGTTTGAGCCCTGCATCAGGCTCTGTGCTGAGAGCCCAGAGCCTGGAGACTGCTTTGGATTCTGTGTCCTCCTCTCTCTCTGCCCCTCCCCACGTATGCTCTGTCTCTGTCTCTCAAAAATGAATAAATGTTTAAAAAAAATTTATAAACTTCTCATTGTAAGTATAGGCTCATGAGAAGTTACAAAGCTGGTACATAAGGGTTCCTGTATACTCTTTATTCCGTTTCCTCCAAAGTTAAAATCACATATAAAAGAATAATCAAAACCGGGAAATTAATGTTATAATACATAAACTAGACCACAGACCTTACACGGATTTTACCATGTTTTCCACCAGTGTTCCCGTTTTGGTCCAGGATCCCGTGTGGTATTTACTTTCTATGTCTGCCCAGTCTTCGCTTACCTGTGACAATCCCTCAGCCTTTCCTGTCTTTCATGATTTTGACACTTTTGAAGAGTGCGGACAATTATGTCAGAGAATGTCGCTCACTTTGGGGTTTGTCTGATAGGTCCACATCCTAGTCCCCAGAACCTGTAAATGCTACCTTACGTGGGTAAAGAAAAAAAGGTCTCTACAGATGTAAGTAAGTTAAGATCTTGCAAAAGAAGATCATCTTGAATTATCCAGGAAGGATCTGAATCCAATAACCCATCCTCATGAGAGACACACAGAAGACAGGACACAGAGAAGGTGATACAAAGACTAAGGCAGAGATGTGGAGTTATGTATGTAGGAGTATGTATGTATGTATGTATGTATGTATGTATATAGGAGTATGTATGTATGTATGTAGCCACGAGCCCCAGAACTGCTGGCACCTCCATAAACTAGAAGAGGCAAGGAATGTATTATCCCCTAGAGCTACTGGAGAGAGCGCAGCCCTGCTGAAACCTTGATTTTGGAGTTTGGGCCTCCAAAACTGACAGAATAAATTTCTGTTGTTTCAAGCCCCCTAGTTTGTGATCATTTGTTACAGGAGCCCTAGAAGCTGACAGATACTAGTATCTGCTAGATTCCCTACTATAAATCACCCATTTTCTTTTTGTAGTTAATAAATAGCCAGGGGGGATACTTTGAGATTCTTCAAATATCCTGCTTCTTCTTGAAGTTTCACCCATTAATATTAGTACACATCAGTGGATCTTGCCAGTAGTAATTATGACAGTGGTGACTGTCTAATGGTGATCTTCTACTTCCCTCTTTCCTTCTATATTTATTTATTTATTGGGATTCTACTGTAAAAAAGAGCTCTCTCTTCTATCCCATTCATTTTAGTCTATTATTTACTTATATCAGTATTTCAGAGTCAATGTTCTTAATAATTCCTGCCCAACTTAGCTCAAAGGATGTCTGCGAAGGCCAAGCATGAGCGTGAATTGGGGGGAAATATCAAAAGAAAAAGAAAGGGATCTTCTCTGAGCACTGTTCTAAGACATTTCATGTGTCTTCTATCATTTAGTTCTCCCCTCAGCCACATGAATGAGGGATCCACAGCCTCACTGTAAATTCAGCAGAAAGTAACAATCAGAGAAGTTCAGGAATGTGCCTAAGAACAAGAATAAGGGAAAGAGTCACACTCTGAACCACCATTTGTCTGTCCAAACATACGTTATTTCCACCAAACCAAGCTGTCTTCTGAGGATCAGGAAAGGGGAGGAAGGGGAATTAACTGAAGGTGGAGCTGGAAGCTGTACTGTGTCCAACGCCAAGTTCACTGGACATTTTCACTGTGGACTGACACAGGGTACAGGGGAAGGGGAATATACAATGTGAATACTGCACGGCACATGCACACTCATTCTGTGTTGTTAAAATGCTGCACACAAGCTTCAGGTTCTTTTTCTCTTTTTTTAAATGTTTATTTGTTTTTGAGAGACAGAGAGACCGAGTGCAGGTGGGGGAGGAGCAGACAGAAAGGGAGACACAGAATCTGAAACAGGCTCCAGGCTCTGAGCCGTCAGCACAGAACCCAACGCAGGGCTTGACCCCACGAACCGTGAGATCATGACCCTAGCCGAGGTCCGATTCTTAACTGACTGAGCCACCCAGGTGCTCCAGAAGCTTCAGGTTTTTGAAGGAAAATGAAATGTAGAACAACAAGCTGGAGTGTAAAGGCAGAGAGTGGTCACCGAGGGAACACCCCCCTCAACTCTGTCAACCTGCCTGCTGCCCTTCCCCCCCCCCCCAGTATGCTTCTCTTCCATCTCTGGCTCTCCCCTCTCCCTTCTCTTTTCCACCTCTTCCTCTGCTACATCTTCTCAGATCCACTGTGCTGGTGCCCCCTCCCTGTCTCTGCAGGAGGCCTTCTGTCCCTGTAACCCTGACTTCTTCCTCAGCCCCCTCCTCACCCCAGCACCCCTCCACCACTTTTTCTTGGGCTTGGGTTCTATCTGCCCCTCCCCCTCTGCTTCTGTTTCCCTTCCTTCTGTGTGGTTCCTTCCTCCCTGCCTCTTATTCTGTTTCCTCTTTGCTTGTCTCTGCTTCTACTGCTGAATCCTTACCTGTCCATTCCTGCCAGTTTCCCTGTATTTTTTTCCATCTCTTTCATTGTCATCAGATCCCTTTTTCTCAGTTTCCCTATATTTCTCTCTGTCTCTGGTAGTTTCTTTCTTTCTTTTTTTTAAATGTTTTATTTATTTTTGAGAGAGAGAAAGAGACAGCGTGAGCAGGGGAGGATTACAGAGAGTGGGAGACACAGAATCTGAAGACAGGCTCCAGGCTCTGAGCTAGCTGTCAGCACAGAGCCTGACGTGGGGCTCGAACCCATGAACCGTGAGATCGTGACCTGAGCCAAAGTCGGACGCTTAACTGACTGAGCCACCCAGGCGCCCCTGTCTCTGGTAGTTTCTATATACCTAACGTAGAAGAGGCACTCAATGAATATTAGCAGATGTCTATTGTTCCTGTGTTTCTCTCTGCTTCCCTCTGTCTCATATTTTACAGATTTTTTTTCTTATACGCAGTCCCAACCTGCATTCCATTTTGGCCAAAAGGCAACTGCCTCTGTGCCCCTTTCTAGGTTTTCTCTCACCATCTCCAGGATTTTCTGTCTGGGTTTGATTGTTGGCCCAGACGAACGGGGTAATAGGGATGGAGAACATCCTTTTTCTAGCCTCATTCTCTCCACCCGCAAAATGAAGGTGGGGTCTAGTCTGCTGGCGCATGCAACTGTCTACATGCCCATCCTCTGTTAAAGGACTGTATACCCCTGCCATTGGCTTTGGGTTGGGCCACATGATGTGTTTTGGCCCCAGCCACAGAATGTGAGAGAACCCCCCGTCTGAGCACTAGCTTGAAGAAGCATCCTCGATTTCTGCCAGTTCTTTTGCTCACCCCCTCTGCCATGGAAACCAAAGGTCTCAGGCTGGGGCTCCCCTTCGGCCACAACTGCAGAACAAGAAGACCTGCAGAGCTGAGCCACAGAGACTGCGGTTCCCAACATGGAAGGCACATGGGCAAGGAAGCACTGTTCAGTCAGTCACCGAGATTCAGAGCAATTTGTTTGTAGAACAAATATTTACCAGCTGACTCATCTAGAAGAGCTGGATTCTGCAAGGGCTAAGGTGCTTTTGGCTCCAACATTCCAACCATATTTTATAGTTCCGTTGCTTCTGGGGAAACATAGCCAAATACTTTCTTGTGCATTCCATGTCATGATTTCAATCTTAATTCCACTTTTGCAAATGGCCAACCAAGAAACTCAGAGAGGTGAAGACATCCAAACCTCTACAGCTGCTGTGAGACAGACTCTCAGCTTGAAACCCAGGCTCCTGACACCAGACTAGGTTCCTTCTACTTCACTGTGCTGTATCTCTAAATGCTGTGAGAGATAAGCCACATGTCCTATGGACAGAAGCCATGGCTTCTTCTTCTCATGGTCCCATCAGCCTAGCTAGAGACCCTGCAAGCTTTCAGTGCACCCTTGTTGAGGCAAGTCAAGGCCGAGCTACTGGGTTCATGTGATTTAAATTTTTAAAACTTAATATATGTATCTGTGATTTTTAAAATACCACTTTCTTAAAAAAATAAATGAGGTTCATGTGGTACAGCCCACTTATATAAAAATGTACTTGGTATATCTGTATTGCCCAATTTCATCATGTCTGCAACTTATAAATGCTTGAAGATCTCAACTTATAGATGGGGATCTTAAGGCTAAGAAGGATGTCAGCTGCCTAAGGTCAGGGAGCAAATGAGTGTCAGAGCTGAGACACCCGAGTCCCAGGCCTCAGCTTCGTAAGCTATATGTATCACATGTTTTTTCCACCACTAGATCATTGTCACCTTTCCTTTTAAAATAATCCCTCCTTACAGAAGTGCTGATGCATAGGGGCACGTGTACCCCAATGTTCACAGCAGCACTTTCAACAATAGCCAAATCATGGGAAGAGCCTAAATGTCCATCAACTGATGAATGGATCAAGAAGATGTGGTTTATATATACAAAGGAATACGACATGGCAATGAGAAAGAATGAAATCTGGCCATTCGTAGCAACATGGATGGAACTCGAGGGTGTCATGCTAAGTGAAATAAGTCAGGCAGAGAAGGACAGATACCATGTTTTCACTCAGAAATGTAACAGGAGAAACTTAGCAGAGGACTATGGTGGAGGGGAAGGGGGAAAAATAGTTGGGGAGAGGGAGGGAGGCAAACCATGAGAGACTCTTAAATGCGGAGAATAAACTGAGGGCTGATGGGGGAGGGGGAGGGGGAAGGGGGGTTGATGGGCATGGGGGAGAGCAGTTGTCGGGATGAGCACTGGGTGTTACATGGAAGCCAACTTGACAATAAACTATAAAAAAAATAAAAATAAAAAAATAAAATAAAATAAAATAAAATAAAAGAATCCCTCTTAGGAGGTTTTCCCCACTACTCTACTTTCTGTCCAAAAGGCTTTTGGCACCTGCAGTCTGGAATGGCCCTGGCTTCCTTGGCATTCTTCAATAATATCACTTATAAACAACACAGCAATGGCGCTTGTTATTGGAGAAACTGTTCCTCCCACCAAAATATATGTAGGACTCCTAATGCCCAATACCTCAGAATGTGACCTTATATGGAGACTGGGTCTTTATGGAGGTAAGCAAGTTACAATGAGGTCATTATGGTGGGCCCCAATCCAATATAACTGGCGTCCTCATAAAAGGTGGGAAAATGTGGATGCAGAGACAAACACACACACAGTGAGAACGCCACATTAAAACCAGGGCTGCGCTGTCATAAGCCAAGGAACTACCAGAACCTGGAACAGACCTTTCCCCTAGTGCCTTCAGAAGGAATTGGGCCTGCCCACATCTTGATCTTGGAAATCTAGCCTCGAGAAGCATGAGACAACACATGCATGAGGTCACTCAGTCTGTGCACTTTGTTATCGCAACCCTCGGAAACTAATATGCCAATAAAGGGCAGGGTCCTAACACTTAGGAAGACCCGACTGTGTCAGGTTCTAGCATATGTGCCTTATGTGAATCACCTTACAACAACCCCCTCAGGGAGTTACTTCCGTCCTCACCCCATTCCAGATGAGGAAATGGACGCAGAGGGAGGAATGATGCCCACGTTACATGGCTAGTAAGTCAGTTATGGAGCCAGAATATGAACCTGGGGACCCCGATCCACAGTTCTTGCACATTAGTTATATTTGCTGTGCCTGGATTTTCTCAAAAGTAGAACAGGAGTAACAATGATATCTGTTGAATGGGGATTGTTTAGAGGAATGAATGAGTCACATATATGCCGATAATGTAACACTAAGCATTAAAACAGTGCTTGTTAATATTATTATTTTCAGATGCTTCACCATTTTGAACAGTTTCTCATAACTTTTCTAATTATTGGTTCTCTGAGCATGGGATCCCCAAAAGTAAACATATTGTTTCCGGTCTTATGTAGAACCTCTAAAACTAGTTATTCAAAAAACCAGTCTTTCATTAACACAACTTAAAATGTGGAAACAGGGGTGCCTGGATAGCTCACTCGGTTAAGCATCTGACTTCGGCTCATGTCATGATCTCATGGTTTGTGAGTTCAAGCCCCGGTAGGGCTCTGTGCTGACAGCTCAGAGCCTAGATAGAGCCTGCTTCAGATTTCTGGGTCTCCCCTCTCTCTCTCTTCCCCCTGCCTCAAAAATAAAGAAACATTAAAAAATTTAATAAAAAAATAAGTTAAAAAGATAAAATGTAGAACCATTTTTACCACTTTTTACCATATAGTTGGCTCAATCTGAGCTCGTGGTTGAGTTTTTAAAACCTTTTTCTTTTCTTTTTTCTTTTTTTCTTGCAGATAGGATTTTCATTGTTAGGTTTAGCAGGCAAGTAAACCATTGCATGATTGAGTGATTAAATCAATGAACTAAGGAATGCATGATATGCTGTGAATGAATAAATGCAATGGTCGGGGAAATGATCTAAAGTCATTTTTCACAGAAAGCTTTAAAAAGAATTATCCCCAAATCACACAAATCCTTTAAACAAAGCTTCTGATTGAGAATGGGAATAATAATTCCTTAGATTTATGTGACATTTTATAATCCTCAAAGTATTTTCCTATATATTATTATGCCATAGAATTATAGATCTTGTGAGTTTGAGAGAACCACGCTAGTCATCTAATTTAAGTATTATTCCTCTCAAAATCCTGATGACTAGGGCTTCTAGCCTTTGCTTGCATACCCCCAGAGACAAGGAACTGACTAGCCCCGGACTCAGTCATCCAGTGCCAGATAGCTCAAACACCTGGAAAGGTCCATCCTGCCACGGACAGGGTTGATGGGCCCTTACAACCACCCCCTCACTGGGGCCCACCCATATAAATGGTGGGAAAATGAGGGAAATAACAGTATCTATCCTACAGAGTATTAGAACAATTAAATGAAGTAACCCATGTGCTGCTGCATGCACCTAGGCTGTGCCTTATACACAGAAAGTCCTCAGGGGTGGCAGCCATTAATTTCATTGTGCAGGACACTGGCACATGTAACCGCATTCAGTACCTAGAAAAACCCTGAGAATTAGGGAACATTATCCTAGTTTCATCAATGATGATTTTGATTTGGCCAAAGTCATAAAGCTAGCAACAGAGATACTGTTCAACATTGGAGCTGACTTCTTAATCAACAACCCCCCCCCCCCGCCTTAATCAACCCATAGATTTCACATAAGGAGGGAGTCTGTGCGTGAATTTGCTCATGAGGTCTTATAAATTTAAGCCAACAGCTGATGCAGAGAGACGAGAAATTGCAAACTACTACGCAGAGTAAGGGTAGAGGTTCTGGAATCAGCCTATATAGAGTGAAATATTGATTTTACCATTTAATCTTTGGGTGACCAAGTCACACCAACAGCTACTGATTTCATTAATATCTCAGGCTCAGGTCTTAACAAACTCAAAGAACATGCTGGTTCTATTCCAGGAGGCATGGACTGTAGCAGGTTCCAATGGCTGAGTCGGAGCTGGTTGCCGTGCGTGGGGGGGCAGGATGTTTGTCCTGAGAAAAGGGAATGGAGAACATGGACCCTGGAACGATTTAGATCTTCTCACAAACTATCGCAGATCTTCACCAAAGACAGAAACAATGCAAAATTGGATAGACCAGGAGCCACCCTGTCATGAGTGAACCATGTGGCATGAGTTTAGAATCTTGGGAAAAGCCTGCTCCCAGAACCGCGTTCTTGTTAACCACACAGCCTTAGGCAAGTCAGTTAAACTCACTGAGTCTCCAGTTTCTCATCTATGAAATGGGGAAACAGATCCTAGCCACTCTCAATGCTATTTTGAAGGTTTGTTTAGGGGAGAGGAAAGCAAACACCCTTTTGGTTCTTGCTGAACTGTGGCCAGAACAGCAAGGACAGAGAAGGGTCTAAGCCACAGGGAGGTGTGCCATCCAGGCCAAGCTCCACCAACTAGCTGGGGACCCTGGACGACTTGCAGCCCATGTGTGGACCTCAGTTTATCCATTTATGAAATGAAAGGGTGTATTAAATCACATCTTAAAGGTTTCAATGAAAGTGCCCCTAAGAATAAGAGCTAATGGTCTGATGTGCCAAGCTCCTCTGATACAAGTGTTCGGTGTACATACACAGTAAGAATTGATGGAAGCCTAATTTACAGATGACAAAATCAAGGCACAGAGGACTTTAAAACTTTGTCCAAGATCATCCAGAGCATTAAGTGGCACAGTAGGACTTTACGCTCAGGCACTCAGGCTCTGGAATCTGTGCTTATTAACCTCCACGCCACCCTACCTCACCTCAGAGAAGCCAGGCTGCCATCAATGAATGTCTTGGGGTTCCAAGTCTCCTGGACATGACTCTATCTCCTGAAGGTAAGGGAAGGACAGGAAAGATCCAGATTTTGGAGCCCTGAAGGTGGAAAAGAACTGGCAGGACCACAAGGTGGTAGCCTTGGGCCACGTTAGTGCGTGGGCAGGGAAGACCCGGATTGTGCCAACTTCCACACGGCCTCCTCTGCCAACTGCATCCTGAATTCCAGGGAATTTCAGATTTCTGTGGGTCTTGGTGAGTTCTTTCCAAGCTGAACTGACTGAGCAGAATAAAAAGGTGAAGAACACCTATAGTCCTTGGAGAGAGAGTGTGATTTAGTGGAACTAACACTGAACCTGGAAGCAAAGAACGTCCATTCGGGGCTCATTTATAATTGAGATTATACCTTCTAGGTTACTGGGTTATGGGAAGGATGTAGGTGAGCAAATGTGATGCCAAACACAGAAAATGCTTAATAAATATTAATCAAAAACTGAGCCTCACTCTCCAACATTAAAAAAGTAAGTCACAGCCCCCCAAGCCTTCTTGGCATCAGATGGTGCCCCACGCCCCGTGAAGACTTTAGCAAG
Organism: Cryptoprocta ferox; assembly: GCA_028646485.1. Lineage (NCBI taxonomy): Eukaryota > Metazoa > Chordata > Mammalia > Carnivora > Eupleridae > Cryptoprocta > Cryptoprocta ferox. The sequence goes on along the minus strand of CM053568.1, from coordinate 16,549,111 downwards.
TACCCTGAAACATTTGCACCCCAGAGTTAGCATGCAGGCACTCACTTGGCGTGGCATGTGGCTGCATCATTTGCAAAATATATATATATGGGAAAAGTCTATCACACTCATTCCGTGAATAACACAAAGGCCTTGATTTGTACCTCCACGTGATGAGCATGCGTTAGGTCCAAAATTAACATTGCTGTCTGGCTGGGGTATGTGTGTGTTTTTCCAAAAAGAGAAAACTTCCAAGCTCTTACTCAGCCCTAATCAAAATGTCTAATGCACAGTGTTAGGTGAAGAGGAACCAGGAGAACAGAGACCAGAAGCAAAGATCTGCCCCCACTACTGACTCTCAATAAATGTGGTTGACTGCTGAATGGAAAATAACACGAGTGAGCGGGAGTGCTACTTTGCTGAGTGGCCTTATGCCAATTTCTTCACCTCTCTGAGCCATACTTTTCTCACACGTAGATTGGGAATAACATTTCCTATCCTTATGCATCTGGCAAAGCCATGCTACAAGAGAAAATAATGGCCTGAAGAGTGAAAAGCACTGGGGGGATGTCACTTGTAGCTATTATCAGATCTCTTCTTGAGCCAGTTAGACCCTGTACATTCTGCATAATGAATTTGTTTTTTCCTATCTACCATGCCGAGCCATTAACGACAGCTTTTTAAAGAAACCATTAATATGAGCCTACATACATTTTAGACTACCAAAGTGATTTAAGCCCGAACAGCCTTCTCTGAAGAGAGAGCAGGCTCCAAGAGCTCCAGGTCATAGGGCCGACAGAGATGGAAGGCCACTTCACCTCTCCGTGCCCGTAACTTCATCCCTCACATGGAGGTGACATGCCTGACTTCATGCATTCTTGGTGAGAATGCAATGAGATAATGTCCATAAATGTGCCCTGCACAGTGCTTGACACACAGTTAGACAGTCAATAAATTCTTGCACTGAGAGAAATAGTGTAGAGGACAAAGTTCAGGCTTTGTAGTCAGACATGCTTAGGGGTTCAAATACCCAAGAGCACCTCTGTCTCTTACTAGCTATGTGACCTTGGGTAAAGTTTCCTTGCCCCCGTGACTCAGTATTCACAACTATAACATGAGGGTAATGGAGGTGCTACTAGGTGTGATTGTGACTAACCCTAGCCCAGCGCCAAGGGCCACAACACTGCAGGGGGTGCTGTGAGGGTCAAAGTACCTGGCCCATCAAAGACACTTGGGGAAAGGGCAGCTCTGCTCCAATTCTGTTCCGATTTTGTTTGTTCAGTCATTCTTGGAAAGGCCAGTTGTGTTTTGGAGCACTGAACCTCAGCCCTTGGCGGAACAGGCCAAGCACGTGACAGATGTTAAACAGCTATTCCCAGAGCTGTCGGCCAAAAGGCCAAGGAACTGGAGACCCTTTATTCTCTCCTCTGAAGCACAATTAGTTTGTCACAGCTGACAGATGATGGATGGGTATGCATCAGTCCAAGTGACACCACACAATCCACCTGACCTTGTTTATCATTCTAACCTCTTGCACTCGGCCAATTCTTTTCCACCCTCCACTGGCAACCCCCACCTCCCTCCACAGTCACCCCACCTCACCCTCTCCACCCCCCAGCACCTTACGGCATTCCCACTCACTCACCATCACAGAAATGTGGAGAATGTGCATCTGCTCCTCTACAATCTCTGAAGGCTCCTGGAGTGTGGGTGCCGTGGCCCGGGCCAGCTGCCCAGCACTGCTCATGGAGACGTGGAAATACAAGGTGCCATTCTCCAGCCATTGCTGCCTCCAGTGCACCAGCGAGATGTCCGCCGCCGTGCCAGACATCTCTGTAAGACAAGACCAAAGGCGCTGGGTGAGCGGCACTGCCTGGGCCTCAGTTTTCCAGGGAGGGAAGGAGCCATACATGTTCAGAAGATCAGAAGGCACCTACTTTGTACCAGGATGCTTTTCCATCCATCAAGTCTATGAGCTGGATGCCATCACTGCCATTTATACGTGGGTCAACTGTGGCCAAGAATCTCCCCAAGCAACAGAGTGTCAGAGACAGAAGTTGAACTCAGGTCTGTCTGGGGTCCTTGTGTATAGCACCACCCATGACAAGGCAATTCAGTCCACTCAAAGTAGGTGGAATCAATCTAAGCAAGAGATTCAAGAGTTTACACTCTCCTGAGGCCACGGAACTGGAAGACGGTGAAGGGAGGACATTTCCATGGGTGAGAAGAGTAGGGGTTTAGAGTGTGAATTCTTTAGAAGCTGAGCTGGAAGTGTCAGAACATCACTGCAGAACCCCAGAGCTGGAAAGGCCCAAGAGAACATGTGGCCCAGGCTGGGTGCCTCAGGATTACCCTTTATAGGAAAGGAGCTTGGCAAGTGGGTTGTTCTGAACCTGCTTCTCCTGCTTCAGTCAGAGCAGCTCCATTTTTCGCTAGTGTATATACTGCACCCCTAGCAAGGGAGTGTTGGCACAAAGTTTCCATGTAAAAATACTTCAAAAGTCACTGCCCCCCACACTAATGTTCTAAATTATTATTTTAAATGTACTTCCATTCAGTACCAACATAGCCTCTTATTAAGTAAGAAGGGTGACAGCATTAGCATTCAGGAAGTGTCCTTGCACTGGGGGCACCTGGCTGGCTCGGGCAGTAGAGCATGCAACTCTTGATGTTGGGGTTGTGAGTTTGAGCCCCCTGCTTCGGTGTAGAGATTACTTAGAAGAAGTGTCCTTGCGCTAAGATCATACAATCTTTTTGTAATGCGGCCTACTAGAGGGAATGTGTCCCTGGAAATGTCCTAGAAGGACAAAGCCTTATCAGGGTGTCTTATGAAGAAAGGGGAAGGTTGCTGGAGTTCCAGGACTTCACTCAAGTGAGGGTTGCCACAGGAGATTGAGACACTCCATTGTAGACAAGTAGCTGTAGTGATGTCTGGGGTCTGGAACTCTGCACTAGTATTCTGACATAGGGGTAGTACTCCCATAGTCACCAAAGACCTCGTATATGTGTGTGTGCGCACACACACACACACACACACACACATTTGAGGAGGATTGATGGGGAAACTGAGTTAGAACTTCATTTCCAATCCGCTCTCCCTCTGCCCCACTACAACCCCCACCATGTTTGGCAACACTGAAGGAAAAAGAGTCACCTTGAAGAGATGATGTTTGCTCACCAAATTCTACTGAATTATTCTTGCATCGTCCACTCCCCACAGAATAACTCCTTGAGGTTCACAATCAACAGTCCTTAGGGAAGAGCATCTGGCACTTGATAAGTGCTATAAAAAGTTAGCTATTAATATTTATTATCATTATTATTATTAACAGGGACAGGATCTAATTCACCCTTCAGCTGCTCTGAAAAAAATCCTTGAGACATCCTTGACTGCTTGCTTTCTTTCCCTCTTCTCCTCCAGTCCACCAGGAAATCCTTCAGAAGCCACCCCAAATGTGTCCCCTCCCTTCTTGGCTCCTCTCCTACAACCATCTGGGCCAAGGTACCACCTCTCTTGCCTGACTTACTACAAGCACTTCCTAACTCCACTCCCTTCTTGCCCCTCTGCTCTTGTGCCGATTCCCACCCAGAACCCAGAGGAGCCGTGCCAGACCCCATTAGCTCCCATCGCCCCTCAGCTCCAAACCCTCGACAGCCTCTCACCTCATTCCAAGTAAAAGACAAGGTGGCCAGAAGTAAGCTATGAGTCCAAGTAAAAACCTACTGGGCTTCCCCTGCTGCACTAGGGTTGAGCAGAGCTGGAGACCATCAAGGACCCTGAGTGCTCACCGTGGGGCACCCTGGGAGATGCTGGCTGGGCGCCCTGTCTGTGAAGTGGGCCTTTTCCCAGCACCTTCTCTCTGCACGCCGCCCCACCTCTTGGCCTCAGCACCCGAAGCCCGGGCAGTGGCACCTCTGGCAGCCGGCCAGCTGGGCCAAGGCAAGGTGAAGACATGGTAAATGGCCTTGCTCAGTACCTCCCTCATATTTCTCTCAGTGCATTAAAGCCCAGAACCAGCGGCCCAGGGAACCCACGGCTGCAAGTTGCTTCTGGAAATAGCTGCCTCTCATTCAGCAGCTCCAGAAAAAGGACTCCTGTGCCAAGGGTCCGGCAGGCACTTAGAGTGCCACACGTGATTGACACAGCCTGGGATAGAGGAGGGAGAGTCAGTGAAGGAGGGCTTGCGGAAACCTGCACTCTTCCCTCCTGGAGCTCTCCCTCCCCAGCCTGTGCTCAAAATCCCACCATTGAAGAAGGCCGTCCCCCTCACATTCAGATTAGGAAACGGAGGGTCACAGACGGTGAGTCACCCGCTTAAGGCCACTGGTGAATTTATACCCAGATGGACCCAGCGGATTTCCAGTCCACACAATTTCTACTCTGCCGGTAGCTCTTACAACATCTCCTTTTCCTTGACTAAATTAGCCCATGAACCAAAACTAGATTGAGCTCTTTGTTTGCTACAGTGATGAGTGCATAGTCAGCAGACAGTAAACGTTAAATGATAATAACAGTGTGTGAAACACAGTAAATATTGAATCACAGAGATCAGCTCTGGACTCACTCTATTACAAAGGAAGGAAACTGTTGCTGAGGCGGGGAGGAGGGCCAGGAGCCTCAAAGAGAAAACCACATTGGCACAAGCAGAAGGCCTGATCATTCATTCCCTCATTCATTCATTCATTCATGCATGCATGCTTGTGTTTGTTTGTTCATTCAACACACTTTATTGAGGGCCTACTCAATTGTGGCACTTTAGTAGCTCAGAATACGGAATGGCATGAGGCATAATCTTACCTTCAGGAAGCTCAGTCCTTTAGTGGCAGAAATTCTACCCACTCCCCATCTGGCATCTCCTTGCCCACACATGCACACACTTCCCATTTAATGTGGCCCCGGATGCTGTGCATTACTCTGGCCCCTCCCCCCCTCAGGTGCTCTAGCCCTGCAGGACTTACAACCGTTCCTCAAACAGACCAGGCTCACTATTGGCTCAGGACATAAGGACTCTTCATTCTGTCTGTCTGGAACTCTCCTCCCAGACCCTGCAAACCACTTTCTTCTCGGTGTTGGTCTCTCTGTCCAAATGACACCTGTTCAGAGAGCCAGTTTTAGCTAAAGTTCTCTCTACACACATCACACTCTCTGGTATCCCCTTTACAAAACCATGTTATAGCACTTATCCCTATTTGAAATTAATCTTATGCATTTTCTTTTGTTTATCTATTTATTTTGAGAGAGAGAGCACGTGTGAGTGCTAGTGGGGGAGGGGGAGGGAGGGAGAGAGAGAATCCCAAGTAGGCTCCACGCTGTCAGCACAGAGCCTGACACAGGGCTCGATCCCACAAACTGCGCGATCACGACATAAGCCAAAATCAAGAGTCGGGTGCTTAACGAACTGAGCCACCCCGGTGCCCTAATCTTATGCATTTCTTAAACATGTATTTAACGCCTGCCTCTCCTGGGCAAGAGGGATTTCCTGCCACATCTCAAGTACTTTTAAAAGTGCCCAACACATAATAAGTGCTCAACTAAAAATTACTGACTCGCCAATGATGAATACACACACACACACACACACACACACACACGTCCATAATAAGAATATGGGAAAAAAAAAAAAAAAAAAAAGAATATGGAGGTAGAGTTTAACCTCATTAGAGTGTTAAAGACAGAGTAAGTAAAGGTCCATTGGGAATTTGAAGGTGGATTCTCCTAGCTTAGAGACAAAGAGCTACTATAAAAACATGGTAACATGAACGCTGCAAAGAATAGGCATGTTGTTGGCCCTCAGAGAAAGGAGGCAAGGAGACGGGCTGGGCGGTTGGGCATTTTGGGGCACTAATACTGCATGTGCAAGTAGGAGTGTGGTGGGATGTCAGCTGGAAATGTATTCAGACACAGGGTTAAGGGCTTTGAATCCCTAGCGACAGAGTGTACTCTCTCCGGCATGCAGCCGGGAATCAGCGAAGTACACTTGATCAGAGCGCCAGTCCTGTGTCCATTAAAACCAGGTCAAAGAAATACTAGCATAAACAAGGCCAGCTCTTGAAATTCCCCGCTGATTGATTTTCCAATTGCATTTTCCCCTTCCTTTTCCCCTAGTCCTTCCATATAAACATTTCATTGAAGTCTTCAAGTCACATTACAATCAAACTTAAAGCAAAAGGGGGACTAAACGCATTTGGTCGGGAACCAAGGCGATTCCCATAAAGGCAGATTATGCTGACATGATGAATATAAAATGAAACAGCAGATATTAAAGGAGGAGAATTGGTGCGCCATGCCTTCCAGCGGTAGGCTGACTCCACCGCCTGCCTCCCTCCCACCTTGGATAGCCTGGTTTTATATTGGAATCATAAAGAAACACAGGGATTGCCTTTTCACCTTTCTCTGTTCTCCCCCCATGGGCTGCAACTCGTGAAATATTCAATAGGCTCAAATCCCCTCAACCACCCCGCTAAAGCCAAGTGAGAGGATCAGCCTTCATCAGTGATTCTGGGTAGACCGCCATCCTGCCTTAGCAGCCACAGATGCCTTTCAGCCTCCTGGAAAGAAATAAAAATTCCCGAAGGCGTGTTGTGCTTTTAATTGGCTTGTTCTTCCTAATCTATGGCACTCATTGTATTTTTATTTAATTCCTGAAGGTCATTATGAAAATAAGAAGCTCTTCTGATCACCAGCCATCTTGGTAACATCTCCCAAGTGGCTAACTAACCCTCCTTCTGATTCCACAGCTCCAGCTGACCCTCCAGCAGATTATTCGCAGAAGGCCAGAGAGCACTTCTGATGAGTTTGCAAATGGGCTTTGCTTCACTGGGGGAAAGCAGACATTACGTGAGATGAGCTCACTGCCTAGGTACAAAGAGTTGAGAAAGGTAGAGATGTTGACTTCAACCACCCTTGCCATTAGCTGTCCCAAAATTCATGGGGGGTGGGGGTGGGTATCTCTACACAGCAAGTCCTGCTGAGTGACCTTGGGAGATATGTCTCAAACACATGCCCTCCTTTTCATCCCTACAATGGTTGCCTCAATGCAGACCTTTATTGTCTCTCTTGTGGAGTACTTCAAATGGTCTTGTGCCAGTCGGGGTCTTATCACAGAAGAGAAGACACACTCAGTAAGGTCACTGAGAAGGGACAGTTTACAAAGACTTTGGAAGTATATTAGTCAGGGTCCTCCAGAGAAATAGAAGCAACAGGATATATACAGGTATATGAGAAAAAGACTTACTATGAAGGGTTAGTTTCTATGGTTATGGAGGCTAGGAAGTCCTCAAATCTGCTGTCTTCAAGCAAGAGGCCCAGGAAAGCTAGTGGCACAGTCCAGTCTAAACCCAAAGTCTTGAGAACCAAGGGAGCCAATGGTGTAAATCTCAGTCTGAGTCCGAAGGCCCAAGAACTGGAAGGGCTAATGCCCAAGGGCTGGAGAAGATGGGATATCCTGGCTCAAGCAGAGAGCAGATTGTCCTTCCTCTACCTTTTGGTTCTATTCAGGTCCTCAATAGGTTGAGTGATGCCTACCTGCATTGATTAAGGTCTTTCTCCTTTCCTTGGTCTACTGATTCAAATGTTTCTCTTCCAGAAACATGCTCAGAGACACATCCAGAAATAATGTTTTACCAGCTCCCTGGGCATCCTCTAAACCAAGTCAAATTGACACATAAAATTAATCAACACAAGATTAAGGTAAACCAGTGATGAAGCACCTCAAGCTTGGCAAGAGCAAGGAGCTGTCATCATGTTAGGCCCAAAGGGGCAAAGAGAGGGATATTTATAAAACCATGAAACAGCCACAGTTGTAGAAAAGGGCTGCCAGACATGAGTTGTGGCCTTCAGTAGAATAACCTAGTAGATAAGGCATGGCCCATGGAGGTGGTGGGATAATAAATGCTCCACCCTCACTCTCCTTCTACTGCTGATCTCTTGCAGGTGCCTTCCAGGAGCCAATTCCAACCAAACACCCAAGGGTGGAGCAAATCATACAGGTCAGCCTTCCAGGACCCTCAGCAGGGAGGAAAGGGTGAAGCATGGATCTCAGGGGGTCAGTGGAGACTTTCTGGAAGGTCCCAACTGGTATGCCCACGTCCAGGCTTCCTTCCAACCATGATGTAAATAGCTACCAGGATTAAATTCCCAATTTATAAATCTGACCACATCATTCCCTTGCTCAAAATCTTTCAATGGCTCCTGATTCCCCTCAGGATAAAACCTAATTTCATGAGCCTAGCACCTGCATTTCTCCCCCGCTTTGCCTCTCTTCACTCCTTTCCCTGCACTTAACACATTAAATCTGATCAAATATTTATGCAATCTCCCCATATAGTTGGCTCTTTCCTAATTCAATGTCTTGGAAGATGCCATTTTTTTTTTAAGGACAAGAGAAACCAGTTTAATTTTATAACACATCATTTAGTCGCCTCAACTAAAGATGCTTCTTCAGAGTCAGGGAGAGCCTTCCCTACTCAACCCTAACCCCTACTCTGGAAGATTTCCATGACTCCCATATGAGCTAGAAGTTCCTTTATGCTTCTATAAAGAGGAAGTATTGCATGCTATACAATATCATAGACCCTGAGAGACCAACTGCTTGAATTTGAACCACAGCTCCCCCGTGCTCAAGCTAGGAGTCTTTGAACAAACTTTTCACCTTATTTGTGCCTCAGTTTCTTCATCTGTCAAATGAGGATAATAACAGCACCTGCTATTACAGAAATAGAGCTATTTTTTCTATTATAGAAATAAATAAAACACCTCATAGAGTTATTTTGAGAATTAAATAAAACAACACAAAGTAGTTTTTAGCCTTAATCTTGATCATCAGTAAGCATTCCACTTACATTTGTTACATATCACTTCACACACATAATTATAGCATCCTATTTTACCACTGTCTTGGTCTTTGCTATTTATCTATGCAGTATTTGGTATTTATCTATGTTAAAATGATATGTTTATACAGCTGACCTCTCTCACTGGACTCTAGTGCAGGGACACTTCAGAGTCATTTGTGTGCCCGAGTGCCTGAGACAGTGGCCAAACACAGGGCAGAGGGCTCCATAAATGTTTGTTGAGTTGAACTGAGCTGTCCTTGTATCTGGATTCAAATGGGCACTCCGAGAGGACAGAGAGAAGAAATGCCAACTCAGGATGGCAGCGATAGCTTGATTCCCATATAACAACACTAAGAAATTTATTTAACATCTGGCTCAAGTTTAGGTACCCTGGTGGATGCAAATGAAGAGAAAGACAGCCTTTAAATGTTCAGGGAGATTGTATTTCTCATGGAGACAGACAAGAAGTTTATACAGAAAATAGATAATCTCATGATTCTGTTTAGACAGAAGTATGTGTGTATACAGTTAGAAATATACTGGAATATCAAGAATAGTGCTCTTTAAGTGGTGGGATCAGAGGTGATTTTAATCATGATCTGATTCATTTTCCTCTACATTTTCTACATTGAATACATATTACCTCTGCATCTGCTAGAGGCAGAAGCATGCTCACTTTAAAGATTCATTTAGTCAACCAACTTTTTCTGAGATCTGGCATTGAGGGACTCTATCCTCGGGAGCTTGAGCCAAGGAACGGAGAAAAAACATGCTATAAATAACTATAAATCAAAGTAGAAAGCTTAAAGGAAAGGAGATGACTTCTGGCTGGATCTAAAAAGTTTCTTTCTGGAGGAGCCTTAAAGGATGGGCAAGCTTTCAACAAGTGGCCATGTGGCAGAGGGCACTGTAGATGGATGAATGGCACAAAGGCAAAAAGACAGGATTGCAGACGTGCACAAGGGTGCAGTGGGAGGAAGCCAGTAGAAAAAGCAGAGGGTCATCATTACAGAGGAAACAGAGATAGAAGGGTATGGCAAGTCTGCAGAGAGGAAAGTAAAGAAGAGGCTGCCTCTACCTATGGGCTATCTCCCAGTAGAATAATGAAGATAAGGCCCCACTTGGGACTCCACACAATCAGATCAAGCCCTAGTTTAGAGGTAAATGAAGCTCTCCAAATACCATAAATTAAAATGACAGGATAAATGGATGGATGATGGATGGGTGGATGGATGGATAGATCCCAGTCTTCTAACCTAATCAATAATCACGCAATCTGGGTTTGTGAAAAGAATATTGAATCTCGAGTTGGAAGCAGAGGTTTGCATGATGCTTCTCCACCAACTAGCTGGTTTTCCAGAGAACAAGTCAGAAAGCCTCTATGATTTTCTTTCTGTATTTGTAAAGTGTATGTATGGTGGGAAGGGTCACCTACTGTCCTACTTATATCACATCTGATGTAGAATTAAGAGAAAATAAAGCCATGCCTAGCAATGTGCTTGGAAATCTCAAAACTCCCAAGGTTAGTCCTAGAAGCAAATGCAATCATTATCCCCATCATTCTAGAATACAGTTTCCGTGCGGCACCCAGTTGGCTCAGTCGGTAGAGCATGCGACTCTTGATCTCCGGGTTGTGAGTTCAAGCCCCACATGGGGTGCGGTAGAAATTACTTAAAAGAAAAATCTTTTTTAAAAAAAAGAATATAGCTTCCATATATATTTTCTAACTGTCTAAAATGTGCCAGGCACAGGGCTAGGTCCCGTAGATTAGGTAAAAAGACCAATCTGATTCCTGCCTTCCATTCCGGATGGATGTTCCTACATGGCCACTGTCTAGCAACAACAGCCATATTTTCCCCTTGCTTCAGTTTCTTCATCCATTTATATATTAATCATTCATTCATTCCTGGTACAAGATTGTGTCTGTTTAGGTAGCTGCCATCCTCAGTGCTTAGCATGCAGTGGGTGCTCAATAAATGTTTGTTGAATAAATGCATCACTCAACGCACATTTTATGAGTTCCCTGCCCTCAAGAAAATCACAATCTAGGAGAGCAGAAAGAGGAAAATTAATTAAGGTGACAATCCTGTCATACTGGCCATGAGACAGCATGCACAGGGTGTCACGGAAATGCACATGAGGGGTGACTTAACACTCCTCATTTATCAGGGGTCTGGACAAGGTGAGCAGGCAGAGTCTATAATCTGGACATTTTATAAGTCTAACCCATCCTGATGTCAGACCAGGTTCAATGTTCGTAGGATGCATCACTGGGGTATGTGGATTTGGAGGTTGCCTCTGCGGGGTATGGGGTATGGGGGGGGGGAGGTAGAATATGGAGAGGTAACAGGGGCTGGGACGCAGCCAGGGCAGCAGCAGTTGGACAAGAAAACCCCAGGAGTACCTCAGACCCTCTCCTTCTTCACCCCCATTTGTCAGCTCATCTCTGCCTTTGCCCCCAATCTGCCTCTCTCAATTCCTCAGAGAACTGTGTCTTTTACAAAAAACAAAAACAAAACAAAAACAAAAAAACAAAAACCTGTTTTCCCTGGCCACCCAGTGGAGGTAAATAATACAGGTATATGCAGTTAAATAAGGGAGGGGAAGAGAATTAAGAGTTATTGGCAAGGGAGAAAAGCACATCATTTCAGATTCTATTTGAAAATAGATGGATACTTGATAGAACTGAATCTTATTACTCCTGGTTATTCTCTCCCGAACCATTTACCTCCCTCCCTTGCTGCATTTTTTTCACCTGGTCTTTCTTTGTCATTTAGCTTCACTATTTGCTCTTGGTTTCTCTGCGTATTTGCTCTCTTTTTCTTTTCCTTCCTTTTCTTTGCTTAATGCATCCAAACAATCAATGAATTTTTTCTCCCCCTCCCTATTTCACAACATTGCAAATGGCTGTGGAGAGGGAATCTAAAGAATGGGGACAGGGACTAACTTTCACCAACACCCACTCATGGCTAGGCACTCAGCTAGGGGTAGGAAACCCACAGAAATAAAGGAGCGAGTAGGACATCCATTGTTCAACCCGAGGCCCAACAGGTGACTGGGTTCGCCCAAGATCTTCCATCTAGCAAGTGGCAGAGCGTGAATTCAAGCTCCAGTTTCCTAACTCCAAATCCAGTGTTCTCCCCCACGGTCCTAACTGGGCTGAGAAAAAGGAGTTTGCCTATTTGAGTAAAAAGATGGACAGACCAAGTCCACACTGGGGGTGTGTCACGAAGACCAGGGCAGCACCTCCCAGTCAGTTAGGTGCTCTGTCCATACATTCCATCATCACAAAGTCATTTGCTGGTGTGAAGTGCTGCTGTTGAGCCCTCTGTTTTTAAAATGCAAATCTCTCCTGGGAGAGGTATATGAAGCATTCTGTCTTGGGGTGAAGTAAATTCTTAAAACCACTTTGCTCCTTTCTACTGAGCGACCTTTAGCAGGTTAGGTTTACCTCTCTAAGCTTCACTTGCCTCATATGGAAAACAAGAGTCATAAAAGGAATCTGTGGGGGACCTGGGGGACTCAGTCAGTTGAGCATCAACTCTATTTCGGTTCAGGTCATGATCTTATGGTTAGTGCAATAAATCTCTGTACTGGGCTTTGCACTGACAGCAGGGAACCTACTTGGGAGTCTCTCTCTCCCTCTGTCCCTCCCCCACTCTTAAACAAACAAACAAACGATCTTTTTTTTAAAGGCAATCTTTAACAAATGTCCTGAGAATTAAGAAAGATTCATGTTTGAAGAAGCCAGCACTGCTTTTAGCACCTGCATATTCCCTGACAGCCGTCTGTCTTCTCGTCACTGCCTATCTCGCCACTGTCAAGACAAGAATCAGGTTGTTTTGAGAGCAGTGGGGGATGGCACAGTACAAAATACAGAGAAGGAGGAGGCAGAGGTGACAGATCGAGCACCCTGCTTCACTTGGAAACAGTGTCTGCGACCCTTCTGCCTGGTCCCCAGTACCCCTCCATCCCCCCACCCCCGCACACCCTTTTTAAGTTATCTCTATTGGCTACGACCCAGAATCATGGAAAACCTCACATACAAAGGAGTGCCAAGTGATGGAGATCAATGATCTGATCCATCATTTTACTGGTTAGGAAATGGGGACCATAGAGAGGTAGCAACTTGCCCTAAATCACACAGCTTCATAATCCAATGCTCTTCACGGATTATAAGGGGGCTAGAGACAAAGATTTGGGGTGGGAGCAGGACACAGTTTTACAAAAGGTGGAACCTCCCTGACTCCTAAAAGTGGTTTACCAGTAAGGGGGGAGGGTGTAGAATTCCCTTGTAACTCAAGCGTGGCCTCCGTCCTGCCTAAAGATGCTACCATGATGGCTCCTTAGGTCTCTGTTGCTGAGTCTGATTTGTCAATCCCCAACCTCCTTACCTCAATCCAGAGGGTTTCACATCTGAGATCCATAGGCTTGGACTCACCCCTGACAGGTAATAAAATGTGTTGTGTCAGGAGAGCATCACACCACATAATGTTGTGGCCAAGGGAGGAAAAAGGAAACTTGTAAAAACCCACAATCGAACAGAAACGAAGAGGGTGAACATGCCTGCCCCTGACTCCACCAGCTATTTGCAGGAAGGTGGGAGAGGCTGGGCATGGAGGAATCCCTTTACGTGATTAATTCATTGCAGTGCCAGATGCGGGCCGCCCACGGCCTCTGTATTCAAACCACAGTCCACTGGCCCCAAGCGGCATCATGACCTCTCAGTTTTCGTTCATACTACACTTTCTGCCTGAAATGCCCTCATCTCTTCTTCCACAACACTGACCTTGCCCCCCTTCCAAATCTCACCAAAGTGACTCCTCCGAAAAGCCCTGCCCAAGATGCCCTCTCCCTCCTCTGAGCTCAAAGCTCCCCTGGCAGGATTATACTCCATTCCCTGGTTCACTAACCTCACCAGTCTGCAATTCTCATTTCCTTTGCTAGGTCATGAGACTCTTCTGGGCCAAGAGTTGCTATTCTCTCCCCTATTTCCCTCTTAGTAGCTCAGCCTTTTTCTTTTTTTTAATAGCAGGTGCTTGATAACTATGGGCCAATGCAAGATTAAAATCCAGGTCCAAGAGGGTGAGACTTCCTACTCCAATTTACAGATGGGAATACTGAGACACAGTGGGTGGAAACGTTACTGAGAGAGATGGAGACCCAGAAGTGGGAGGAACCAGGTGAAGCCTAAGAACGTATGGGTCCACCTGTCCCCTAACATCACCCCCATCCCACCAGAGAACACCTGCAGCACTACCCAAACAGCCCCAACTTGCATCACATGGCATATGATGTGGTCAACTCATGACCAGTCAGCATCCGGCGCCTTGCCTAGGTCTCCAGTTGCGTCATTCCCTCCCCATTGCCCTGCCTATGGAAACATGCTCCCATGCCCTTGTTCACACTCGTCCCGCTCCCAAGGCTGTTCTCTTTGTTGCCTATTAACCTTCAGGACTCAGCTGTGAGTAGACCAGTCAACAATTTGTCCCCTTATGTCTACACCTGTGCAGTGTGACATTGCAGATCCCCATTAGGAGGGGAGTCTATCCCTCCTCCCTTCGAATCAAAGTTGGCTGCATGGCTTTCTTTGGCCAAAAAGACAATGCCAAAAATGACACATGCAGGGCCTTGAAAAGTGTCAGGGTTTGCTCTCTCCTGCTGTGCTCGCAAGCCCTGAAACTGCCACGTGATGAAGCATAGAATAACCTGCTGGGTGATGATAGGAACACGGCCCACTTTCCCATCTTGGACCACCAGCTCCTGGAGAAACCACCAGCTGACTACAGACACACGAGAAAGCCCGGAGGAGATCTGCCAAGGCCAGAAGAACTTAGTCCAACTAAGCTCAATTCAAACCACCAGCCCCACGTAATTATGAGCTAAAAACCTGCTTTAGGCCATTACATTTGGGGTGTTTGCTTACACAGCAACAGATACCTGGAAGAACAACGTAATGTCACTTCCTTTGTGAAGCCTCCCTGTCCCCACTACTGGGGTGCGGGAGCCCCGCGTCCTTTCACTGCTGTGCTTATCACGCAGTATTGTAATCACTGCTTTGGTTATTTCACACCTCACCTACCCTCTGCTCCCTGAGTCTCCAAGCTTCTTAAAATGAAAGGCCTGCTCTCCCCTGCTGTCTGCTATCTCCCTAACACCCAGCTCAGAGTAGGTGCTCAATGGGCATGTGCAGAACAGAAGGAATGGCCTCAGAAAATTCCCCCCAGGCGGGGTCCTACCATATTGCCCTTGGCCCCACCTCCCCCTAATCAAAATCTCCATGGCCCTGATTTGAGAGAGTGTGTGGATATTGACTGACTCCCAGCTGCACAGCTTTGGAAGCATAATCTGCCCCTATATTCCTTAAATAAGCCCTGTGCCTGTTCACAGTGGCCTTGATTATTATTCACCCTCTACTCCATTACCCTTATTTATAACACTGCGATGGAGCACAGCCCCAGGCCGGTGGAGGGATGATTACAGGACCCTTTTGACTTGCAATTCCACACCATTCAGTCCAATTTAGACCCGCCACAGATGGTGCCCTGTGGCAGGCAAAGGACATGAGAGGATACCAGGCTGGGGGTGGGGAGGAGGGAAGGACCCTCTTGATTTTCTGAGTGCACCAGAGGAGAGTGAGGAAAAGGCTCAGGCTGTCCCCAACGTCCTTCAAGACCAGAACAGTGAGCAGGTGAATCATGGCAAATCACGCCCTTCTCCAAGAGCGTGGGGCACAAGAACTCCTGTGACCATTGCCGTACATCTTTTATTATTATTATTATATTATTATTATTTGATTTAAATGCCAGACTCCCCAGTGAGATGAAGGAATGTCGTTCCCATACTGCCAGGCTAGGGGTCAGGAAAGACAAATTCCACTCTGGTCTTGGCTCTGTGACCCTCTGGGAGGCATTTGTACCTCTGGACCTCAGTCTTCTCATCTGTCAAATGGGAGGACTAATTCCTCTCCAGACTCCTTCCCGAGGTCACTGGAGAAAGCAAAGGGAAATATTCATGAGAAAGTAGTTTGCATAAAACATTCTCTGGGCCAAGGTCATAGTTATGCCTCATGCTAATCAACCTGACAGAAGATGTCTGGAAAACCAAAACCACATGGCTCAAAGGAAAAGGCTAACATCCCTCCCATTTTCAACACCCCAGCTCCTTAATGCAGTGTAGGGTCAGAGCTGGGTCTCTGAAACTGCCTACCCAGGCCCACACCCCTGCCACTCCATCAGTTAACTGAGGAACATGGCAGAAGTCACCTAACTTCCCAAGGTCTCACTTGCCTCATGAAACTGGGGAGAAAAGCATCATAATCATCACTGGAGTGGGACTGTCAGAAAGGCAGGACTAGGCCATGTCCCAGTGCCTTGGACCAGTGTCTGGTATAATGCCGCCACTTAATCTCAGAATGGCTGACATTCATTAAGTGCTTACTGTAGGCAAGGCTCTGTTCCCAGCTGTTTTCACTGATTTTCTCATCTCGTCTTTCCTCTATCCCTGACTTGTGGATAATAATACATCCACAGGCACACGGTGCTGAGGCACTGTGTCAGCATGAGACCTGGCACCTGCCTTGGCTCAATAAGGTCTGCAGCAAGGCACACTGGGACTCCTACACCATCTCTTCTGTGCCACACAAACACGTGGCTTTTACTCCAGTTAACAGAGACATCTGGGATCGCTGACTCTGAAGCACTGGGGTCTGCCTTTGCTTGTAACAGGAATTCTCCATGATGTTCTCCATGATGTTCTCCATGACGGCTGGAGAACAGGAATCATGACTGTCCAATGACCTCTTCAGAGCGCTGTGGTTAACAACCCAGAATATCATCAGGGTGTAGGACTAGAAGTCATGACCTCTGCACGGTCATGTTCCCCGCCCCCCACCCTCACCTACCCTTGCTGGCTCTGCTTCCAGAACCACAGAAGCCAAACTCACGCTGAGCCACCTCAGCAAACGTTTCTGGGGAGCCTTCACTGCACGAGACCCTCTGCTGGAGCATTCAAGCATCATTGCCCTGAGTCTCCACTTCTTGTTTAGACTCAAGAAAATCCAAACTCAGGGAGAGCAGGAAAGTGTCCTAGATTATATAGGAAGTCAGGGACTGGGCCGCCGGGAATCCAGACTCTTAACCTCAAGGACAAACGTGCACTGCACCTGCCAATTTCTGAGCAGCCTCCTGGCTCCACAGCTGCCTTGCTGTGTCACCCAGGGGAAGGTGCTCTCCTCTCTGAACCTCACTTTTCTCGCCTGTCAAATGGGAGCAGCCAACCTCAGAAGCTGTTCAGAGGAGGTACCGGAGAATGCCACTGGTGGGGAAAGTGCTTATTCTCTATCTTAATGGGAACTCAAGCCATCAGAGAACACGGACAGCAATGCCTCCCACTCCACGTTTACAAGGGGAACCTCACCCACGTGGGTCGGTTCTACCATGTGATAATTGCAGCAGGGACTGAGAAGAGAGGCCCACCCACCTGGCGTCCCAGGTACCTCCACTACAGGGGATTTACGTTTTCTGAACATTTCTCTTTAATGGCCATCTCTGGTTCCTGTCCACTATGCAGTATGGTATATTCTAGAAGAAATCAAATTGCCAGAATGCTCTTATGGATAAGCATGTGTGCCTATTTCCAGAGGGCACCAGGAAGTTTGCCAGCACTGGGAGCAAGGATCAAGTTAGATAAGTTATCTCTAGAGAATATAGAGAATATAGAAGAGAATCACACCAGGGAGTGACAGGTATATAGGAAGCCAGGTGTGCACAGCCTAGAAATAGCTGCAGAGATGTCTGGGTAGACAAGCACACATTTACAGGTCTGTGCTCCTAAAGCAAGAGTGTGCTCGCTCACAGGCACACAGATTTGTGCATCTTTGTGCTGCCAGGAAAGCTTCCATATCTCCTTTCAACACAAATGCCATGTGATCACCTGTAGTCATTGTCTCTTCACATGCGCGGATGCACAGATCAATGTGCACAGATCGATGTGCTCACATATGGATACAAACACCACCAGCACCGGAAACAAAGTGTTCAATGTGGACTCACATGTACATTTTGCAAAACTGTTCCCTTCCTTGCCCTGGCAACAAGAGCATTTGTGCCTGGGGTGCCTGCATGGCTCATTCGGTTAAGCTTCCAACTTCGGCTAAGGTCATGATCTCACAGTTTGTGGGTTCGAGCTCCACATCGGGCTCTGTGCTGACAGCTCAGAGCCTGGAGCCTGCGTCGGATTCTGTGTCTCCCTCTGTCTCTGCCCCGCCCCCTCTTGCGCTCTGTTATCTCTCTCTCTCAAAAATAAATAAACAAACACTAAAAAAATTTTAAAACAAGAGCATTTGTGCCTGCATCACACTGGTTGGCTCCGTGACACATGCAAGTCCATGCACACAGAGTCCCGTGTGCACTGATAACACAGTGGCTACAGGCTTAACAGGACCCTCACAGAGGCACCTGCTCACAGTGTGTTCCACTAGTCCGCCCCATCTGCTCACCACCATGCCTGCTCCATCCTGCATGTTCAAACCCACATATATGTGCACTGGTGTCTTCACACATAGATACATATCTCCACACTCACGTGCAGAAACCCAAGTATGTGTTCAGGCACACATGTGCCTACAGATCCTGGCACATTTAACCTAAGGATATATCTACGCCCTCATTTGTATGTGCTCACATACACGAGGTGCATAACTGACATCAGGAGTCCCTCTGAGCCCTGGGAATATCTCCGAATCTGTCCTCCAAGGGGCCTGGTTTTGTACTCTAAGAGAAAGATCAAATCCTCTCCCATTCAGTCTCTGGAAGCTATTTCCTCTTTTCTAGTCTGACTGACAGGCCAACGTGGAGCAAAGGAGGGCAGAAGAGTCTCTGTTCCCGGGCTGTCCATCCACTTAATCCTTTCTGATTTTGTTATGGGGGAAAATACTCCACGGAATTGCTATTTCATCCGTTCAGCCTGATGTCCTTGAACGAGACAGAGGCAGAAAAAGGCTCGCTGATGCCGGGCCCCAGGCAGCCCTGGTAACATTCCCACAGGGTTGTGACTCCAAGTTCTGAGCGGGAAGCCTGGTCAGGGAGCCAAAGCCAGTGCCCTGGATGTGAGGGGGTAGAAGAATCCAGGAGCAGAAATAACCTGTTAATAAAACCCCTCCTGTTTGCCTTATAGCCGTGCACCATGCTCAGCACCATCACACACTGCAATTCATGTGGCCCTCAGTGCACTCGCAAGAGAGCTAGACGCAAGCTCGTTTTACAAAGAAGTGAAGGCCCTTGTCGAAGGTGCTGAGTGAGGGAAAGCAGGAGCAAGAGTGGAAATCACAACTTAGGTCAGTTGGTCCCAAAGCACTTTCTAAACTCAGGGGAGTCTGGAAAGAAGCTGGCCAACCATGTGTTACTGCACAACCTCTGGAATCTTCCTCTTCTCAAATAGCACTTGCAGAAGTTCTGGTCCACACGAAGAACACTTGTGCGCTGCAGAGCTATTTTCCCAACCTGCTCCAAGGACCAGGAACTGGAAAAGGAGACAAGGAAGGAGAGAGACTCTGGGGACAAAAGGAAGAAAGGAGTCAGGAAGGAGGATGGGCCAGTGTTGGGAAGAAGGCAGGAAGAGACGATGGGGAAGTAAGGAAGCAGCTTTAAGAGGTAGCAGACTCAGGGGCACCTGGGTGGCTCAGTCGGTTAAGTGATTTCAGCTCAGGTCATGATCTTATGGTTCATGGGTTCAAGCCCCATGTCGGGCTCCCCACCAACACTGTGAACCCTGCTTGGGATTTTCTCCTCCCTCTTTCTCTGGCCCTCCCCCACTCATGCTCGCTCGTGCTCCCTCTCTCTTTCTCTCTCAAAATAAATAAGGAAACTAAAAAAACTTTTTTTAAGAGGTGACAGACTCCAGCCCTCTTTTCTTCTAAAGCACACAGTGAGCTCTCTCTCTCTCTGTGCGCCCGTAAGAGACGCCAGTACTTCTGAGGGCAAGAGACAAGATTTCTATCCAGGGACCTCCTAGACTAGCAGGGCCAATGTCTATTTTATGGGTCATGTTAAAGCTTGACCAGATTTTTTTTTTAATATCTGCATAATGACTTTCCAAGTCAGTGAAGAAAGAATGGTGCAAAATGACCTCCAACATACCCTGTCTCCTGCCCGAAGTCTACCCACAAGGACGAGCATTAGACATCAAGCCTTAGATACACATTTTCCCACACGATCCTCACAACTACGTGTATCCATGTATACGTGCGTGTGCATGCATATACATATGCATAGGCACATATACACACACATATGTACATATGTGACTCAGAAAAATAAAGACACTAGCAACGATCACACAGGATTTCAGCCACAGAGGTGGCATCAGGCCCACTCAGCCTAACTCAGGGTCCTCACCCTAAGACATTCCTCTTATGACCCCTCCTGCAGATGCATCTACTGTGTGTGGTGGCTAATTAATTCCCACAATACTGGCTGTTTAGCAGAGGACAGCACCACTGGATGAACTCTTAGACATAATCCAGAGGCAACGAAACTAAGGTTGGAAGAGGTGAAGTGGCTTGGCTAAGGTCACTGCACGATAAATGTCTAGACGGGGCCTAGGGCTTGCCCTTCTGACCCCAAGATCAACGCTCTTTTCCCAATGTGCTTTATAGCAGGCTATGCATTTTCAAGATGAAAATCTTCACCCTCAGGTCACTGACCTGGATGCAGGAGGACAGAGATGTCTTTGAGCTCCCCTCTCCTACACAGGGGTGAAAGCTGGAGGGAAAGCAATCCTTCCATCCCTGTGGCAATGGGATTAGCAACTGAAGTTGACAGATGAGCCAAGGGCAGCCCAGAAAGAGGAAGGGCCTCGCCTAAGAAGAAATGGAGCAGCCCTCTCAAACACAGCCCCGAGTCTTTCCCCCACAGCATCTACCCTGCCTAATATAGCACCGGAAGCCACTGAGAGGAGGTTGAGAAGACAAGGATTAGAGGTGGAGGGATGAGTGGTTCCTAAGGTATCACTTACCAACTCTGAGATCCTTGACAAGGCCCAGCTTCCAGGTGCGTGACTGGTGAGGTCACACAGACCCAGCATTTAGAAGGCTACCATGAGTTAGTCTCAGGATGTTACCATCCTCAAAGTCTTAATAATTTTTTTATTTTTGAGAGGGGGAGTGGCAGAGAGACAGAGAGAGGGAGACAGAGTATCTCAAGCTGATTTCCTGATGTCAGCACAGAACCCAACACGGGGCTTGAACTCAGGAACCGTCAGATAGTGACCTGAAGTGAAATCAAGAATTGGACACTTAACTGAGTCACCCAGGCACCCCAAAAGTGTTAATCACTGTTGAACATGGGGTCCCACATTTTCTTTTCGCACTGGCCCCTGGAAATTATGTAGGTGGCCCTATCTCTGTCTCTTCATCTTTTTAAGCCTCAGTTTCCTCAGCAGTAAATGGGGTTAGTAATTGGGGCTAACCTCACAGGGTGTCTGTGTCTTGCCCTCATCCTCCTTGGCACTTGCCTTTCTGGTAGAGGCCAATAGAACTTTCTCCCATAGACACTGCTCTCTACCCAGCACTTTCCTAACCCCCATGTAGGCACACCAGAAATAACAGGGATTTTTAATGTCCTCCACCCATCTCTCCCCAGCCCTCCACCTATAGCAGGCCTTAATGGATAACAGAGAGGGAGTGTAGGATAAAGGCTCCAGCTTGGACTAGGGCTGGGCATGTTCTGTCTGACCCCCAGAGTTCCTCAGTGGACGGAGCTCAGGTGCCTAGAAGGGTCCCCTGCTCAGCTACACACGTTCATGGGCTCCCTTCCCTGCCCCGCCTCACCTACACTATTCGGGCTTCCTGGGACCACCTCCCAGATAAATTACTTGTACTCATCTTCTCATCCGACTGTCTGCTTCTGGAGAACCCAATTTCAGACAGAGCTGCTGTGAGCTTAATTGAGATAATGCATGTAAAGTGCTTAATACAGCATCGGGCATAGACACAAGCCCTCAATAAATGTAGGCCTACCAAAGGGGGGAAAAAAAGCCACTTTACAAGAAGACATGAGGAAGACGACAGAACGCTTATAATTGATTTCTAAATTTATCCTCCTAATGAAATCATCTCCAGGCAGACCCTGCTCGTGACCAGTCAGGAATGATTTTTCAGGGCCCCACTTTCCACCAGAGGCAGATGCCAGTCATTCTGGTTCCCAGGACCCACTCCAGAGTAAAAGCTCAGGGAATCACCATCCATTTCCTTCCTGGCCTTAGCAGCAAAAGGGAAGCACAAAGCCACCCAAAAGCTCAGAGCCCAGAGATCAGACATCTTGTCTCCCCTTTGTTTTACAGATATGGAAAACAAAGGGATGGAAATATGCCCAAAGACAGTAGTGTGTGAAGGGCAAGCTCAGAAGAAGAATCAGGTGGCCTGCCAACTATTCTCTTAATAAACTTCGCTATTTATTGATTTGCTAACTCTCTGTAACTGCCCCATGCACACACACATACTAGAAAGTAAGCTCCAAAGACGCAAGGCTTTCTGCCTGTTTTGTTCCCTGGAGCCTAGCCCGGTGCCAGGCACATAGTAAGTGCTCAATATCTATTAAGTGAACAAATGCTCTTCCCATGATACCCATAGTATATACCTGCTGAAGCTCTTCCTGGCCTGCTTTGGGGTGGGGGGGGGGCAACAATTCCAATGGGCCTCAGAGCCTCACCCCCCACTATGACCAGAATAGCATGGTTAAAATGGAGGCTCTGGAGCCAGACCACCAAAGTGAACCCTAATTCCTCTAGACAGCCCCTGCAAGACCTGGGGAAACTTCCCCACCCTCAGTCTCCCCATCTTTAAATAGGGCAGCTGAAAGTATTTACCAAAGGAGGTACAGAATGTAAAAACCAACCCTAGGGTCAGCACTCAGTACAGATTAACTATTATGAAGATAAAAAGAAATGCCCTCCTGCCCCCTGGGGCTTACTTTTGCTGCTAATGTATGAGGGGACGTATTCCAAAGTGTGGAAACATGTACTAATGCCAGTGCAGGGGACGACTGCGTGCAATCCATTTTCATCAAATTAATGAACAGAGAATAACAACATGAGGACGTTCTATCCTCTCCAGTGTCTTCCGGCCCTTTCGCTAACCTCAAGGAGAAAGTGTCAGTGAGGTGCTATAATGTGTTTAACAAGCTAGAGAGTAGAGAGCGGGGCTCGGGCTCAGGTCCTCTTGGCTGCAAGCAGCAGCTGGCTAGAAGGTGACAGCATTGTTTTATTTTCATTGTACTGACTTTTTTAATATATTTTTTTAATGCTCATTTTTGAGAGAGAGACAGACGACGAGCAGGGGAGGGGCAGAAAGAGAGAGGGAGACACAGGATCTGAAGCGGGCTCCAGGCTCTGAGCTGGGGGCCTGACATGGGATTTGAACCCACGAACCATGAGATCATGACCTGAGCCAAAGTTGGATGCTTAACCGACTGAGCCACCCAGGCACCCTCATTGTACTGACTTTTATAGTAGCCTTCTAATTTTACTAAGTGATGCTAGTTCCCCATTTATCCTTATAATATTAAAGTTTCCATTTGCCATGCTTATATTACTTTAGAACAAAATGAAGTGAAAAAGAGAACACAGATAAGGCCAAAGTGATAACAACGTCCCTGAAACGACCAGGGTTTGGGAACTGTGGTCTAGTGTTGACTCATAAGTCCCCCTAGACAGGGACATGGGCCCCAGGTCTTCAGACAGGGTCCTGCCATCCACTTATGCCCTTTGACTTTGAACGAGGCCATCCCCCTCCCTGGATTCAGTTCCCGACCCCACCCTCATCTCTGAAATGAAGGGATCAGAAGTCCCAGGCTTCTGAAAATGTTTGAAACGTGATGACTCTTTTCAGGATTCCAATAAAAACTGTAACCAACCCATGGAAAATGCATCAAGGCCGTGTGGCCGCCCTGCCTGTCTCCATGATGTCTCACTCCCAGATGAAAGTTTGCAAACTGCAGAGACTCTTCAGAGCCCGTTTGTTTATTAACACGGCTTCACTTTTTATGCCGCTTTCCTCTCCCTGCCTAACTCCTGACAAAGGAAATAAAGACAGCATTTAAGAACCCATGTTTAGAAACCTCACTCATTACCGCACCCAGGGTGTTCACACTTAGCACTGGGGTGCCACTTCCCACTTCCTTCGCCCCACACTGTCTGCACTCAAGTCCTCTCTATGGTGTTTAACAGAAGGAGCCTTTGGGGAAGGCACATGTGGTTCATGGAGGAGAGTGGAAAGTGAGCTTTGCTTCTGACCCAGCTCTTCTGTATGGATTAGCTCCTATTTACTGAGCTCCAGCTCCCAAGGCTGCCTGTGAGCCCGGGGGTGGGGGTGGCGAGAGGCAGCGGGAATCAAACTAGGCTGCTCCTGCCTCCGTGAGGCCTCGGGTTGGTGGGCTGGATATCCAGCTCATCGAATGCACCAGACAGAAGGCAGCATGAGAAGCTCAGCCTGGAGGCATCCACCTGACAGAGAGGTGGCACAGGGGAGGCGATGATTAACTTGGCCTTAAGGGGCCAGCCTGGGCAGGCGATGTCTGAGTGGATTCGTGACGATGCACAGATAAAGGTGCACATCTGAACACGGATGTGCAAAACCCCACATTGAAGATATACACGTTGGGGTGCCTGGGTGGCTCAGTCAGTTAGGCATCCAATTTCAGCTCAGGTCATGATCTCACGGTCTGTGAATTAGAGCCCCACATCAGGCTCTGTGCTGACGGCTCAGAGCCTGGAGCCTGCTTCAGATTCTGTGTCTCCCTCTCTCTCTCTGCCCCTCCGCCTTGGCGCTCTGTCTCTCTCTGCCTCTCAAAAATGAATATGTTATTATTTTTTATTTGAAGATATACACGTCATTTGGGAGCCACTGGCTCACGAAGTTGGGGCGACTGCTTTCTGGGGGACCTTGTAAAGCCACCAAACTTCTCTGAGATATGAACCTCCAGCAACCCCAGTTCCAAAAGTGTCAGACGCTTCCTCTGGAAGAACTGCCACGTCAGAGGTGTGGTCCATCTGAGAACAGATGGCTCAGGATACAGTCAGGATACGCATGGAAGAAAAGGGCCTCAGTGTAGCAAGGCAGTTCCCAAAAAGTATGGAGAACCTTGAAAACTAGACCCAACCAGACCTTGTCTCAACCTTCCACGTTTTCTCTGCATCTCTTTTTCCTTTGTTGTCTGACGCTACGCCCCTGGCTTCCTAAGCTCTCCTTCGTGCCCTGCTCTTCCCTCAAATCCCCACCTTTTCAGAAACAAAACAAAAACACTATGTATCACTTCCCTAACTAACAGGCAGAGGCTTTTAACAGATTTCTAATGCACTGCTAGACGACGCCTTAAGGCTTGAATCCCCAAGGACACCTCACTGAAAAGGATAGAGAATCCGTAGTTATTGGGGCTTTAGATTTTATTGTTTTCATAAAACATTGCCAAGAAGTGTCTGTTTCACTCACAGGTAGACGCACACAGATTTCGTCTACCCACCCCCACCTTGAATGTTTAAGTGAAACAACACATAGATGGAAATCTAATTCATTCTGAATGCACGGCATCCCAGGAGAACAAAGGTCTGAGTTAGTGATGAAGATACAGGATTCAGAGAATGGATGTCAGTGGCCCAACCTGGTCCCCTTCCATCTCCCAAAAACTACCCCTGATCTCTTCTACCAAGATCTAAATATAGCTCCCCCTTTAGAAACTCTAAGCCAAGGCCCACTGGCTCTAGGGCTGCCCTCTTAACTGCCTGGGTTTTCTCAATCCATCCCCTCCTTAACCTCTAACCTGACTAGCGTTCTTTAATGACACATTCTCTTAGAACTTTTCTCTGCTGGTCACCAAAACCTACCCTTGCAGTGTTCTACACTTTGATACTTTAAAGGTGATGGTTCAGACACTTGCTGACTAAGATTTGGCCCGAAATTGATCCCTGAGGTCACCTCCCTCATTTAAAAAAAAAAAAAAAAAAAAAAAAGACCCCTTGAGAAATGCTTCCCAAGGGAAAGAACTAAGAATGATATTAAATTGAGACACTGTCGCAGGTTCATGACAGAATAATTTCTCAGCAGGGTATCTTTTGTCTGGCTGCTTCAAAACACATCCATGGTACTGACACTAAATTCTGACTCCAATCTACTCTGATGTTTTCCATCAGAATCCCATGAATTTCAAGCCTTGAGTGTTTCCAGAACCATATTACACTTTCCTGAATAACCTAAGGCATTTTAGGATATTTATGAACTTCAAATTATACAAGGTAGTTTTGTCCCCTTCTCTATATTTCAAGGAATAAGCACAGTAATGTTTAAGAAGTCCTATGGAATCCTCAGCAGTCAGATCTATCTCCCAGTTTTCTTTAAGAAGTAACAACCCAGGGGCGCCTGGGTGGCTCAGGCAGTTAAGCATCCGACTTCAGCTCAAGTCATGATCTTGTGGTCCGTGGGTTCAAGCCCTGCATCAGGCTCTGTGCTGCCAGCTCAGAGCCTGGAGCCTGCTTCGGATTCTGTGTCTCCCTTTCTCTCTGCTTCTCCCCCATTCATGCTCTGTCTCTCTCTGTGTCTCAAAAATAAATGAGAGTTAAAAAAAAAAAAAAAAGAATTAACAACCCAGAGGGTCGCCTGGGCAGCTTGAGCATCCGATTCTTGATTTTGGCTGAGGTCATGATCTCACAATCGTTTGATCGAGCCCCACATCGGGCTCTGCACTGGGCATGGAGCCTGCTTGGGATTCTGTCTCCCACTCTCCCTCTCTCCCTCTCCCACTCATTCTCATAAATTAATTAATTAATTAAAATAAAATAAAATAAAATAAAATAAATGTTTCAAGAATAACAACCCAGAGACAGTGCTTTGCTGAGTGCTAAGGCAGCGAAGGGGCACTGCTTTGCCAGCCTCTCCCCAGTTGCCCCCCCCATGCCCATGATGGGTAAGTGGTAAGCCCCCCACCCCAGAGCCACCCTGAATTATGTTCCCTGCTGGGCTCCTTTCCAGACAGGTGAACTCAGACAAACCCCTTTACCTCTCTAAGGCTCAGATAGATGCCCCATCTCTAAAGATGGTGACACCTTCCTAGCCAGGGTCTGGGGTTTGTGCTGAATCTGTCACAGAGCAGTTCTCAATGTCTGTTGTCTTATGTCCTTCTTTAAAACTCTGCACAATAGTTTCTTTCAATCCATGCACAGAACTCTTCATTAGTTAGCTTTCAGTTCCCTAAATTGGGCTCGGCATAGAGTGGGCCAGCTCTCCTCCCCAGCTCTGACCCTTTGAAATTCATCTCTGCCTGGAAGCCTTCTTCATTTGAATCTCCCACTCACCCCCAGAAAATGACAAAGAAAAATCCAATATAAAGTATTTGGTCAGAGAAGAACTTCAGAGACTAAACCTCCAGGCATGCAGGTATGGGCTTCCCTGACTCCACACAAAATTGTGGGCGATGGTAATCACATAGGTCTACTGAGGGCATGCCGCATGCCCAGTACGTCTAAGTGATCTAAGTGGAATATCTCCTATCACCTCCATAATGCTAGGAGGGAGAGACTCATGGCAATTCCATTGTGTAGATGAAAATAAGTGAAGTGTCTCCCAGATTTGATAACTGATCCCTAATTGCACAGCTTGGACTCCAACTCTCCGCTCTCTGGCTCCGCAGCCATGGACTCACCACTCCCCGTCCACGCCTCCCCTCACCATGAGCCTTCGGAAGTGGGCAGCATTGCGAGGCGTGTCCACTCCAGCACGGAATCTCCGGGAAGCCAGTTCCGCTCTTTGTGCTTGGGTATCTCATCCATATACAGGGTAATTAAAACTTACCTATCTTGCAGGATGGTATTGAAAATTCACAGATGGGGGTTGGTGGGGGGGGGGGTAGACAAGAACAATAAAGTAGGAGGGGCTCGCTCTCCATGGCAGCATCTTAACCTTCTCCCTCACAAGGGCCACTGCGGGGCCACGGGAGAGGAGGTGCTACTCTAGGTCATGGGCCGTGATTCTAAGTGGTCAGGAAGGAGCCCGGAGCCCTGCCCAGGAGGGACAGGGGATGATGCTCTCCCTGCTCAGACACCCTCTGGCTGAGGATAGTACCTCCTGAGGTTTGCATCCCTGCCCTGAAAAAGGGCTGGAATCCAACTCCCTCAAATCCAAACACTTCAAGTTTGCTTATGAAGAAAAGACTAAACCACAGACCAGTGCACGGGGCAGGCAGCTTCCTGACAGACAGCTGATGGGAACTTGGGGTAATGTCAATATCAGCCTGGGGACCCTTTTGCCCCTGGGGGCCAAGAGAGGTCAGAAGCTGTCCCAGAGTCCATGGAAAACAGAGTGGAGCTGAATGGAGATCAGGAGGGTACACTCTGTGGGTATATCTGGGTCTCAGAAGCATAAATGGAGAGCCCTTTGGCTCTGTTTATTCTCCCTTCTCCTTATCTCCCCCCTTTGTTACTTCTCCTTTTCCCCCATTGATTTCCCTTTTCCTTCTTTGTTCCTCCTTCACCTGTGACTCCTCCCTCCCTCCTTCCACCCCCCCCCCCCCGCCCCACAGAATCCCACCTTCTTCAGGATGCTGAACATAGACCTTTCATGTTGCTGAAACAGCCTTGTACCCCTAGATGGCATTTCAAAGCCTCGGGAAGCATCCCTATACCTCTGCCTCCATATACATTCCCCCTGCTATCACAAGCTGCCACAGACCCATCCAATGCCAGGACTAAAAAAAAAAAAACAACAACTTAGGGCTGGTTCTACTCAGCTATTATTCACTGCTGAGTCAGGAGAACCTAAAACAATACCCAGAAATAGCAGGCACTCAATACAGATTTGTTGAATGAATAAGAAATAGAAGTTCTTGATCCCATTTTACAGGTGGGGAAACCAAGGCTCCAGGACAGCTAAGTCTCCTGCCCAGGATCACACTGTGAGTTCACTGTAGTTCTAAGATTTCAGGTTAGCCCAGTTCATTTCTTAATCGCCACGCGATCAGGACTGTCACTCCCAGACCTCTTGTTTAAGACACTGAAAGTGCCCCTGTTGAGCCTGCAGAGTCTCTGGAGAGAAGCAGCGCTAGCATCCATTGCTAGCCATTAACACTGCAGCAGACACGGGCCCTCAGCCTTGGGAGGACTGATGTGAGGAATCCCCAGAGAGCCGAGTCCTGGACGCAGGAGCAGCTCTCATTGGCCACAGCACAGGCAGGGTCCTGGCATGCTGTGTGGGCAGACCAAGTGTCAGTCCTAGTCTGTCCACTCCAGAGAGGGACTGTGACCCAGCAGAGAGAGCCAGCAGGACTGGGTATGGGTAGGGTGGGTATACCTCTGACCAGAGATGCTAGGAACTCAGCAATCTACCAGATCCAGGGTAGCCAAGAATAGCCGACCCCCTCTTTTCCTTTGGGTTCCTGTGGGAGCCACAGGGGGACACAGGCAGAATGGAACTCACTACCAAGTTCCATGACACTCCTTGGTGAGGCAATGTGGTCTCCTGGGCCAGCCTGACTGGATTCAGACCCCACCTCCACTACTCACTGATCTGCGTGTTTTGCAAAAGCTCTCCTGTTTCTCAACACGTGCCCATTGCCTCAGTTTTCTCATCTGTAAAGTGGTGATACTAAGAATGTCTCCATTTGGGTAGGATTAGATATGTTATCATGTTCAACACACTTTCAATTTTGCCTGGCAGGAAAATCTACATCGTAGAAATGTTAGCTGTTATTATTTCTCGTGTGCATCTGAACCAACAGGGCTGTAACAATCTTTTTTATTATTATTATTATTTAGAGGGAGAGCGAGAGAGAGCAAGCACGAACAGGGGAGGGGCAGAGAGGAAGACACAGAATCTGAAGCAGGCTCCAAGCTCTGAGCTGTCAGCACAGAGCCTGACACAGGGCTCAAACTCATGGACCACAAGATCATGACCTGAGCTGAGGTCAGATGCTCAATTGACTGAGCCAGCCAGGTGCCCCAAGGGCTGTAGCAAGCTTACAATTTAGATTACTACACATTCCCAGGTTCCCACTGGAGGCTCGGGCCCATCTTGGACTGTCCTTCTTTCCGGCTGGAGGAAGAAGACACTTGGGAGAGGTCAGCAGACACCGAAGAGCCTCTGGGACAAAGGAGGCCAGGACTCCAACGTCAGGGCTAATCAAGTTGTGCTGTACTCTCTGCAGAATGAGTCACCCCTTTTCTGTTTGCCCAACTTGGGGCTCTCTCCAACAGGCTCTGGGGCCAAATGAGCCAGCACAGCCACCGAACATAACACCAGAGGGGCTTTAGAAAAAACCCGTTCAAGGCCCTCATCTCGTGATGGAAAACGGAGATCCCCGGTGAGGAAGAAGCTCATCCACGGTCACCCCAGAAGGTGCCCATGCTACACAACAACCAAAGTCCTGTGTTTCCACCATTCGCTGCTGCTTCTCCCACACGGTGCTGCTCTGTGGAAGGCCTGGGGCTTCAGAGGTTATATGACCTTATTGTTATAAAGCACTTTGCAAAAATAAAGTTTTCCAGAAGGACCAAGCCTGGCACTGGTTCTGCTGCTCCTCTGAGCAGAGGGGACTCAACTAGTCACTGTGGGAGGCAAATTAAGGCAAATTTGTTTTATGCAGGGCACCACTTAGAAGATTGCTTCTTCCAAAGTCTCCTGGGAACAATTCCTTCTTTTCCAAGGGGTGAGCTTTTCGCTCTAAGAGAACCATTTATGCTGATAAGATCGAAGTAATCGTTAAGGGCCGTGCTTCTCTCTGGATGTGCTCTCTTATTAAATATGTACTGAGGCACCCTACAACGGGTTGTTTTATGTATATCTGCAGTTGCACTTGCCCCGTGCAACTCAAATACTCATGGAGATTTCACCTACATTTTAGTCCTGCACCTTCTCGGGGCAGCAAGGCAGTTACACAGCAGAAAGAAAATAAACTAAAATCTGGATGCTACTGCTTTATAACTGTACAACCCCAGATGAGTCACTTTACTGTCCTGTAAAATGGGAGGCACACAGCCATCCCAATCTATTTCAAGGGCAGATGAGGAGTCAGCGTCCACTCCCTGGCAGCAGCCCTGGCTTCATACGGCAGGAAACTGAGGCAAAGGGACGTGAGCACGGAAAGAGAAATGCCCAAGACCCATGAGACATTTAGTGGGAGGCACAGGCTGGCCAAATGGCCTGATTTCTCAACTCACCTTGGGTTCAAGTTAATGACATTGGAGCGGACACACTGAAAGCTGATTCAAATGTAGTTGTTGTTTTAATAAGCCTTTGGCAGAGCAGGGTGGGGGGGCACCTGGGTGGCTCAGTCGGTTAAGTGTCCGACTTCAGCTTAGGTCATGATCTCTTGGTTTGTGAGTTCAAGCCCTGCGTTGGGGCTCTGTGCTGACAGCTCAGAGCCTGGAGCTTGCTTCGGATTCTGTGTCTCTTTCTCTCTCTCTGCCCATCTCCTGCTCATGCCTCTCTCTCTTTCTCCCAAAAGTGAATAAACATTTAAAAAATCAAAAATTTTTTTCTAAAACATAAGCCTTTTGGTCCTCTTCATCCACAAAATGGAGATTAATAAAAACCTGGACTTGACAGGGCAGCAGGGAGAGTCAAATTAAACGACGCAGTGAACTTGCTTTTGTTGGCACTAAGAGACACACTGTTTGAAGAGCTCATCAGCCATTATTTCCCCCATTTCACTGCTGAGCAAACTGAGGCAACAGGACCATTGGGATGCTTGTGGAAATGCATATTCCCAGGGCCCACATCCACTGGGCTCACACAGAAATCTGGCAGGAACCAAGCCATCTGCATTTTAATCAGCTTCTGCCTGGGATGATGGGAGTCATCCAATCAAACTGCTTTGCAGGCCTCTCAGCAGAGACGATGAAAAGACCTTACCACATGCCAGGCTCTTCCCACGCAGGCCCAAATCTATTTCTTGGGATCAACCAATTGCGAAACGGGCTCAGAGAGGTTAAATAACTTGCCCAAAGTCATGGAACTAGGAAATGGTAGCTCTGGGCTGCGTACTCCATGAGGGTCTAACTTCATCCCGTCACTCTGCCCCTTCTGCGTGACTCAGACCCGCATGCTGTGCTTCCTTACCTATGGCTGCAGCAGGAAGTCAAACGGTCCCAGGGCCCCCCCAGGGCCCCCCTCAACGGCCATCCACCCACACCTCGTCACTCGGCATGGCAGATCCGAAGAAAGGCAGACCATCTCCTCTTTGCATCCCTGCCTGCGACAAACGCGGCAGCTGGAACCAAAGAAACCAGTCGAAATTAAAGTATGAAGTGTGCAGAGCAGCTTGGACGGATGGGTAGCCTGATGTTGCAGCTCCTTGTTCGCTCATGCACTTTCTAGGTGCGTAAAAGTGCACATCTCCTCTACTGCTCTATCAAGCTGGGACATGCACTGCATCTGTCAGCGTCTTTCTTTTTAAAAAAAAAAAAAAATTTTTTTTAACATTTATTTATTTTTGAGAGACAGAGAGAGACAGAGCGTGAACAGGGGAGGGACAGAGAGAGAGACACAGAATCCGAAGCAGGCTCCAGGCTCGGAGCTGTCAGCACAGAACCTGACGCTGGGCTCGAACCCACCAACCATGAGATCATGACCTGAGCCGAAGTCAGACGCTCAACCGACTGAGCCACCCAGGCTCCCCTGTCAGCATCTTTCACAGACCCAAACCAGCTAGCGGAAGGGACACGGCCACTTCCGTCCACGGGAGGGAGATCTGCCCAGTAAGAGGAGCCCTGGATGTTCGGCCACGTTCTGTGGCTTTCGGCAGTGGCAGCCCGGCTCTGGGCCTCAGTTTCCTCACCTGTGAAATGGGATGACAGTAGCCAAACCATAAAGTTCAGCACTTTGCACGGTGCTCAATGAATTTCTGTAGACTGAATGGAGGACGTGATAAGGCCTGGGGAAGATTATGCAGTGACACATGTAGATCAGGACTAGGTCACGAGCAGGTGCTCCCCCAAATATTTGTGCCTCTGGGAAAACCACGTCTACCTCTCTAGCTGCAGGGATCACTCCAGATCAGAGCCCTGTCTGGCTCCCCTGGCCCTCTCTACACAACCCATTCCAGAATACCCAGGCCTCCATCCAAGGCTATGTGTCTCATTCCTATAATTCCCTACTAAACACCTGGATAATCTGATAAACCAATCAGGGTAAAGTGTAAATGGGTGCTAAGTGACTAATCCAGATGGATGGAACCAAGTCATAGACCCCATGTGCATTTCATCCACTGTCATCAACACCCAATTCTAAGAGGGGAGTGGTCAGCATGGTGACATTTGATATTGGACACAGGGTAGGGAATGAGTCTGTGACTAAAATCAAATTCAGCAGGTAACCGCCTTCTCTAGCAGGCCAGGTTCTGACATTCTAGAGCCTTACGACTCTTACAACCATTAACGTTCATTGTCGTGGGGATTCCCTTGTGCACTGTGGGTTCCCGGACCGCATCCCTGGCCTCTACCTACCAGGCCCCAGTAGCATCTCCCCATCCACCAGTTGTGACAACTAAAAATGTTTTCAAACGTGGCCGAATGTACTGGAGGAGGCAAAATTGCTTCCTGTTGAGAACCACTGCTCCGGAGTGAAAATAACAAGAATTTGCCACCCTGATAAAGCAGCACTAACCACTCCCAGGATCTTGAACACACCGTGGGATCTCTTGCCACAGTCCTACATGTTCTGTTGCCTCTCCCTGGAATCTTCTCTGCCCCTGCCCCCTTCCTACCTCAACACCCAGCAAGCATCTACTGCTCCTCAACTCGGAGGTCACTTCCTCTGCGAAATCTTCCAGAGTGTCCTAAAACTGGGAGGTCAGAGGGACACTCCCCATTCGTGAAAGCAAGCTGCACTCTGGTCTGTCACAATGCGGTGATCTTGGTACCCCAAACTAAACCTTGCATTCTTTGGGGACACGGTCTCCGCCCCATTCCTGCTTAAATTCCAGTTCCTAACACCATGGCCAAGGACTGAATAAGTAAATGCATGAACAGAAGACTAGCACTTTATGGGGCACCTGGGTGGCTCAGTCGGTTAGGTGTCCAACTTCAGCTCAGGTCATGATCTCACTGTTCATGGGTTCGAGCTCCACATCAGGAGGCTCTATGCTGACGGCTCAGAGCCTGGAGCCTGCTTCGGACTCTGTGTCTCCCTCTCTCTCTGCTCCTCCCCTGCTCATGTTCTCTCTCTCTCTCTCTCTCTCTCTCTCTCTCTCTCTCTCTCTCTCAAAAAAATAAACACTAAAATTTTTTTTTAAAAAAAGACTACCACTTTATGACTGCCTACTATGTGCTGGGCCCTACCTTGCTTCCGATCAGGCACATCCTCACCTTGATGTCCAGGTTGTGTCCCTGGCTAGCACTACCACATGCTTCCAGAGAGTAAATGACTAACTCCCAGAGAGCAGAGAAACTCATCCAGTGTCACACAGGGAGCAAGTGCAACAGCTGGGCATGTGACCTTAAGTCTATGTGGCTCCCACTCTGCCAGGCTGACCTTCTGTCTTGAACTTGTGAGTTCACCTTGCCTTGCTTCCTAAAGTAGCTTTCTGCCTTTGGACCTCAGCCCCCGGGGCACCACCCTGCTGCCCTCACCGGGCCCCCTGACCCTGCTGACTGCAGGCGGTGAGGCAGCAGGCAGAGGGGTGTGAGCGGTGAGGACGTGTGCACCCTGGCCCCCTGCATGGGCACAGTGGGGCTCCAGCTAAGCAGCCCAGCTTCTCCATGCAGCAGCAGAGACCTAAGGGGAGGACTGTGGGCATTTTCAACACACCCTCCCGTCTCTTGCGGAGTTATTATATTCCTTCAACCTACCCAGTAATGGAGACCTTTGGGGGCTAGAGCAGAAACAATGATTTCCCCCACTCTCCTGGAGTCAAGTCCAGAATTTAATAAAGGTTAAAAAAAATACGAAGGCATTCCAATTCCTCGTCTCTGCAGATTTTTTAAAATTTAGTTTTAACCGTGATGTCATATTGACAGTCCTGAGGGCTGACGTTTATCCATTCCCATAACGGGTCTGGTCCAGACAGACCGTCTGAGCCATTGTTATGCATGTACACACACACATACACACATGCACATGCACACGCACACACACAGTTTGAAAAGAACAATTTCTTTTATAAAAAACAAAATATCAGCTGCATGACACTGATCTGATCTGGGCCCAATCTGTCTGCCCCACTTCTTTTTTTTTTTTAAGTATATTTACTTATTTTGAGAGAAAGACAGGGAGAGAGCATGTGCAGGAGAGGGGGACAGAGAGAGAATCCTAAGCACACTCCGTGCTTTTAGCACAGAGCCCAACGGGGGGCTCGATCTCATGAACCTCGAGATCATAACCTGAGCCAAAATCAAGAGTCAGATGCCTAACCGACTGAGCCACCCAGGCACCCCTGCCCCACTTCTGTCTCCTAAAGCCACATTGTCCAATGTAAACTGACATTTTCATAGTCAGTTAAGACCTTCCCTCTACCTGACCATCCCCACCACCATTTGATCCTCTCTGTTTTCTCTCAATGCCTGGAATTAACCCCTTGGTTTCAGCCCTTCCCAATTAAAGCTGGGAAAGAACATGGACCTTTGCTTCCAAAATGCTTGATGGCTTTGCCAACCTACAGACCTCCCAATGTCTCAGGTGAGGGGCCTCACTCTACAGAGTACCATCCCTCCTCCTGCTTTCATCCTGAATCACCAGCACTGTGTTCAGGAAAAGTGACTGGGAGTGAGGAGGAAGATTCCATGACCACAAAGAAACCTTCAATATTACAAGTCAACATGCTTTCAAGTGTGAAATATGTCCAGGATTGCTTCTCATCCTAATACAAATGATCTCCCTCATATGGAAGAATACAGCAGGCATTTTAATTGTTCTTCCTTCTGCCTGTGCATTTTTGCTTTTCATCCTTGTCATAAGCAGGTAGGCATTGCAACACATGCTCTGTAGATGAAGACATAAAGACACAGAGTAAAACTGAGTTGAATCTACTTGTATTTAACTTGATTCCTGCAAACAATCAACAAATATTTACTAACTGCCTAACTACCGGGCACCATGTAGACTGGTGGGACACATTGAGAAACAAGAGAGACATGGTCATGTGCCCTCTTAATGGGGGAGAAACATGTGCCCATCATGATGTGAAAAGCACTTGATGGGGAAGCTGTGGTAATGGGAGCCAAAGAGAAGACTCAACCCAGCTACGGTCCTGCAGACTCAGTGGAGGACATACATCTACGCTGAGAGCTATAGGCTGAGTAGGTTTCCAAGGGCAAGAAGAAGAACAGAAGCACTCTATCCATCCACAGGAGGCAGATGTGAATATCAACAAACAAACAGTGAAAAAGGATCCTTCAGACAACTTGGGGGAAAAAATGCAGCATGGCTAGTATGCAGATTTGAGGAAGCAGCGAGAGGTCATAGCAAGTGATGAGGTTGGAAAGATGGGCCAGGGAATGAATGCGCGAGGACTAGCAGATCATGCAGAATTTCCCGATTCCCATGGGTGGCCACTGCCGAGATGAAGCTTGAAAAGAGACAAGACAAGTAGCTGGCCTCTGCCTTCTCTACCTCCAACAGATAGAGATGTGAAGAGATGAGATGTGAAGGCACCAGAAGTGGGGAGGGGATGGTGTTGAGGGAGGCTCGTTACAGGAAGCTGGACTCATCTGGGTGACCCTTTAGCTGGAGAGGCGACAATGGGCATCCTGAGCAACAGCGGGTCTAGGACACCACGTGTTGTGTTTCTGGAGCATTAAACACAAAAGGACAGGAGTTAGATGTCACTGGAGCAGCTGGTTGGCAAGAGACTGTGGCATCATTCATGTAACTTATTTAATAATAAAACAGGCAGACAAGAGACGCCATCTGAAGTGTAGATTCTTGGCCCTGATCCCTGAGGGAGAGGCTGATGACAGGCCAGACTCCTGCGGGTCCAGCACAGAGTCTAGCCTGCCCTTTCAGACAGCATAAGACTGTTCTGGATTGTCCACATGAGGATGCCTGTGCCAGAGTGCAGCAGCTCACCCCTCACCTCCGGGCCCCACAACCAGACGTGAACAGCCCAGCCTTCCCACCATTGCCTCTGTCACCACGGGCTCTCCAGGCACCTTCTCTGATGTTCTTGGGAGCAGCCAGCCCAGCAGTCCTGAGTCAGAGCTAGGCCGACCTAGACTGGTCAGGTGACTGAGAAGCTGGGCACTTGGGCCGGAACCCCTCTCTCTCCTTCCCGGATTCAGAGGCTCCTCTTCCATTCTCCACTTTCCCACTGGACTCCTTAATGATGAAGAGTGTCTCATCAATTCCCCTACTAATTACCTGCTGTATGTCCTCATGGAGACTGATAAGGAGGTAATTAGGATGGACATGCTGGGATTACAGGAAGGGAGAAATGTTCCATTGTCAAGATAATGCCACTTTCCCACCACCCTCTTCCCTGACAAATGACCAAGCAGTACGTGGGGGTTTTTTAGAGATGGAGAAGCTGGAAGGGGTGTAAGGGGAATGGAATGGAACAAGGGGGTGGAATTGTACCTTTCAGAGCCGAAGCAGCCCTTGACCATAATTCACAAGTCCCAACCTCAGCACCTCGGGACACCAGACAGGCAGTCGGATACGTGGAAGTAGAACAGGTGGCAGGAAATGAGCAACACATGCACGATGATACAGGACAACCCACACTCACCCTTAAGGAGAGACTGCAGGGAGGGATGGGAAGTTCACACCCCTGCAGAGGGGGCAACACAACAGCCCCATTGGCGCACTGCCCTGTGGGAAGCCCAGGTGGGGCGGCTCTTCCAATCCTTCTAAGGGAAGCTGGAAATCCAGCTGTGGTGTGGAGTTTCTCATTTATCTTCATTTTGGAAACCCACCCACTTTTAAACTATATATATTTTGTGAGCTAAGCAAAATGCTATCTGTGTGCCCGATGTGGCCCATGGGCAGCCAATTTGAGGTCACAAATTTTAGCCTAATGCCTTGTTTACAGTGGTAGAAACTAAATAGATGTTCAGAGAGAAAGAGGGTCTTGCCCAAGGTCACCAAGCAAGTTAACGGTGGAGCCAAGACTCAAACACGCTTTTGCTTGGCACCCTCACACCTTTCACAATAATAAAAACTGGAGGCTGATCACAGGAATACAACAGGCATATAACTAATACCAACGAGTGCATGTAGAGATACCGAACTGCACAAAGAAAACTCCGCAGCAAAAAATAAAGAAATCATTTCCAGTGGTGGCTTTGGGGGAAGGAGAAGGTGTAGATGGAAGGCTTCCTATAGAAACGGCTGAACCATGCATTGTCTCGATACGAGAATCTTATATATGGGGAAGCAGACCCATAATTTGATATGAGTGATAAACTGGAAGTGTCAAGAAAGAGTAGCTTTAAGAAATCAGAGTGAGCCAAAGAAGGGGGGTGTGAGGTGATGTGGAAGTGATGATAAGGTCCTCAAAGCCAAGATGGTGCTTATGATGGAGCTTAAAGGGTGCGCATTTTACCAATGGATAGGAGGGGCAGATATAAGACCCTCCAGGACACAGAGGACTGGACCATTTGAGACCTAGGAGAGGACAATGGTCCTGAGATAGAAATGCATGGGATTTAGGTAGCTGGGAAACAAAGGTCAGCATAGCTAGAATGTACATTTAAGAAGCGGCAGGGCTGAAGAGGGAAGTTGAGCACACATCTGATAAGGCCAATTATGCCAAGTGAAAAAGTATAAATACATTAGATAGGAAAAGAGGAGCTACCGCAAGTCTGTGAGCAAGGAACAAAGCTGGTGATGTTATGGGTGTTGTATCTGGGGACCATTCACCTGGCACTGTGTCTACAGTGAACTGGAGGCTAAAAACTGATTCAGAAGCCCTTGGGAGGTTGCTAAGAGCTCATTCATCCTTGCTCGATAAATATTTGTTAAACAACTACCATGTTCCAGGCACTATGCTAGAGGTTGGGGATCCGTGATAAATAAAAATAATGATTCATTATGTTTACTACCCACCTAGTATGTACCAAGCACCCTCTGAGAGCAGGGTTTCAGCCCCATTCATTTTAGCCCAAGGGCAGAGATTGGCAGGGAGTAAATGCTCAGTAATGGTTTGCTCCATGTAACTGAACAGACACAAAGGAAGTGTTAAAGGGCTGAGCTGAGAACATCCAGTAGAGCTCAGAAGCATGGATGAAAGAGAAGATGCCTGGTGGAATGAATGAATAACCTCTAATTTTGAGATCAGGGTTCTGTGTGTGTCCTAAGTCTTCGTAATTGTTAGACAGCCCTGAACAATATTCCCTTTCCCTGCTTGAAGGTCAGTTTCTGGATCTGCAGAATCGAATTGAAGAGCTTGGCTAGGTCCGAGGTTCTATGTCTTGAAGGTCATAGATGAAATTGAAAGCACAATACAACGGGGTCAAAGGGGAGAGAGAGAGTAAAGAATGTGCAGAATTTCCAAGGCTGGAAAAACAGAGTGACAAGAAGAGAGGAAGGGGAGGAAAGCCAGATTTGGGAATCTTTGGGGCCACTCAGAGTCATGGAGCTGGACAGCTGTCAACTTCTGGAACCACCTCTCTACCTACACTTGCCCTTGGCAAGACCTCACTCAGGCTGGGTGGCCAGCCTGTTTCCCATCACTCGTATTACTATAATTACTGAGCTCCCTGGTGTTCTCTACATCCTCCTTCTACTGTGGGAAAGCACTTTTCTGATGACTGTTAATTAATCCCTCACCGCCCCTGTGCACACTAGTGACTGCTGAGAGTGGCCTCATTTTTCATCCCAGGGAAATGGGCAGAGAAAGGGGCTGGAGGGTCGCTCAGTCAGGCTCAGGCTGATTCAGGACTGGAACCTGAGAGCCTTCTCCAGCCATTCATCACCAGCCCCAGGGGTGACCCAGTGGAAGAGGCACAGAGTGATTGAGCTACGCAATGAGTCACTTTGAGAAGAAAGTGATGGCAAATCCTTCCCGGAGTGGGTGACGAACAGTCTCACAGAGAGGAAAAGAAGAGTGGGTGCTCTTTAGAGGCTGCAAGGGAAAGGGAGGTAAACTGAAGGCTTGGATACCATTCCAAGGAGTCTGGACTCCGTGCTAGAGGTCTACCTTCTACTGGGATTCAGAGAAAAGAAGGGTGGCCTCCTGCCTGAGGAGCAGAGATAGGCGACTTCTTTTTTGTTTGTTTTTTTAATGTTTTATTTATTTTTGAGAGAGAGAGAGACAGCATGAGCAGGGGAGGATCAGAGAGAGAGGGAGACACAGAATCCAAAGACAGGCTCCAGGCTCTGAGCTAGCTGTCAGCACAGAGCCGGACACGGGGCTCAAACCCACGGGCCATGAGATCATGACCTGAGCCGAAGTCTGATGCTTAATCGACTGAGCCACCCAGGTGCCCCAGGCTACTTCTGCCAAAAGGTTGCTAGAGGGACAGAGAAGGGTGACTTCTTCCCAGAAAATGGGGGATCTATGACCTTCTCCAAGAGGGCAGATAAGACTTACAGGAAGAAAAGGGATGTGAGCTGACCGCCCTTCAAAAACTGCAGGTCCAAAAAAAAAAAAAATCAGACACGTTAAGTTACTGTCACAGCTCTGAGCAAGAGGCAGGTGCCCCGCCTTCATCAAGCGAAGCAGTTAATTTGTCCAACTCATTGCTTTCAAGTTCCTCATTTTTTAACATGCATCCAGGGTCCCTGTCACTGATGGGTGAGGATGAATTAGGATAGGGTTTTGAACGAAGGCAGAGAGGAGGAGAACCACCAAGAAAGGGGGAGAAGAACCCCTGCTGTTTTTAATCAACCAAATGATGAAGGAGGGGGAGCAGGGAGGGAAACTGAGAAGAGGGGCCGCATGTACTTCCTTCTCCAAGATGACTTGGCAAGAGGTGCCCACTCTCTGGACTCCATATAAAGCGGCCATGCTCAGCGGCTGCAGGGGTCATAAATGCAGGCCTCAGAAAAGCCAGGAGATTGGAACAATAATAGCTACCATTTATTGTTTACTGTGTTCCAGGAATTGGGCTCGACACTAAAATGATAATGGATGTGACCACCGTTTGTAAGCACATTCTGTCCTAGGAGCTTGTGCTTGGCACTTCTCATGCACTACCTCTTTTCATTCTCAGATTGCCCCATGGAGTGTGAACTGTGATCGTTCTGATTTCCAAGTGAAGAAACCGGGACTCACAGGGGTCAAGTAGTTTCACCAAGGTCACCAGTAACTGGCAGAGTATGGACTCCAGCCCAGGTCCCTGCAACTCCAGCAGCCCCTGCGCTTAACCACTACGTATCCATCCGAGGACTCGTTTCTCTGGACCTACAGCTTCCCCAAACGTCCATCGGCAGATGCATGACCAACTATATGTGGTACCTCCATGCAACGAAATAGTAGATAAGCCTTAAAAATGAATGAATTATTGACACCTGCTAACAATATAGATGAACCTTGAAAACATTATGCTAAGTGAAAGAAGCCAGTCATGGAATGCTACATACCATATGATTTCTTTTATATGAAATGTCTAGGAAGTAGATTAGTGGTTGCTTTGGGAGGTGACAGCTTAAGGGTAAGGGGTTTCTTTCTAAGGTGAGAAAATGTTCTAAGACTAACTGGGGACGGTTGCACCTATCTGGCAATACACTAAAATCAACTGAATTATACATTCTAAATGGCTGAAATATATAGTATGGGATTTCTATCTCCATAAAGCTGTTTAGAAAGAAAAGCTAATGCCTGTACCCATGTCTGGAAGGCTCCCATCTCCTGTTTATTCTATTTCATCACCTGGCACTTGGTATGTACCATCTCACTGAATTCTCAAGATAGTTCTGTGATGTGTAGATGACTGCTCTCATTTCATAAATGAGGAAATTGAGGGCCAGAGAGGAAAAATAATGTGTTCTCTTTCAAAAAGAAAATTTAATTTACAGAGAAGAAAACTGATTTTCTAAACATCTCCCTATATGAGGTACCCACCCATGTTCATTATAAACAGAGACTGTGGAAGCCAGAAGAGAAAATAAAATGGTCTAACCTCACAATTTTCAAATTGCCCTCCAAGTGTCAGACCCTAAAGATGCCCATGCAGGTGCTCAGGGGTCACTGCAGGGAAGTGGAGAGGTTACATTTAGAGCAGTTTCTATATTCTACTTTAGATACTGTGCTTTCCACGTAAGGCTTTAATTGAAAATACTGAGAAGGTAGTTTGGAAGCGACTAATCTTGTCCAACTTGCCCATTTTAAACATAAGATAATTTAAACAGGAGCGGGAAAAGGTCTCTGATTCACATGGTGAGCTAATATTAGTGCCGGGCAGGGGGCCAGTTTTCTTCCCCTCCCCCATGACACATTCCTTTTAGTCCAGATTAATGGCCTGATACGAGACTAGGCTAGAGAACTTGGTTCTGTTCAACAACTCATGTTCCAAACCGGAGGGCAGCAACCTTTCTCCGTAAAGGCCAGATGGTAAATATTTTTGGCTTTGCAGGCCATATGGTGTCTTTAGCAATTAAGTTGGCCATTGTAGTGGGAATGTAGCCATAGACAATACATGAAAAAGGGGTGTGGCTGGGTTCCAACAGAACAGGTGGGGGGCCATATATCCTGTCCCTAATAGGTCCCACACTGTCAGTCCTTCCTGTCCCCAGGGAGGAAAGGGATGGCACAGGATGAGGAACGGTCTCTCCTCAGTGTCCCTGCTGGAACTGCATATGGTGGCAGTGCAGCATGGTGGACAGCAGTACACGCACCTGGAGTCAGGCAGGTCTGCTTTCAGACCCAGGTTTCCACCCATTCAACCTCTGAGACAAGGAGAAGTTAGCCATCTTGGAGACTGCATTTTATTTACAGCATGGGGACAATGTCTACCTTCAGGGTCACTGCAAACATTACAGGAGATGTGGAACGTGAGCGCTTGCTTTGACACTGGGGAGAATTATGATGATAGGCAAGACTAGCTCTACTCTCCGCCATCGTCTCCCGCCTGGTTCCCTTTACTCACCTATCTCCAGCCCAGAGCCCTCCTTCTGGATTCCTTTGCAATGGAGACTGCCCAGGCTCTGCACCTTCATCTAGCACTTGGAACTCCCTCCTTGGAATGCTTTTCCCCAGACCTTCCCATGGCTTAACCTCCTCATTTTCCTAGGCTCAGCTCAACTGCCACTCTTGGCAGAATTTTCCTAACAACACTCTCTAAAGTAGCAACCCCTACCCTGCACTCTAAGGCACTCCATTACAGAACCCCACTTTTCCTCATAACTCTACCTACAATCTTAAATTTCACCATTCGTGGGGGCACCTGGGTGGTTCAGTCGGTTAAGTGTCCAACTCTCCATTTGGGCTCAGGTCATGAACTTATGGTTTGTGGATTCACGCCCCATATCGGGCTCTGTGCTGACGTGCAGAGCCTGCTTGGAATTCTCTCTCTCCTTCTCTCTCTCTGCCCTTCCCCTGCTCACTTTCTCTGTCTCTCTCTCTCT
Organism: Cryptoprocta ferox; assembly: GCA_028646485.1. NCBI lineage: Eukaryota > Metazoa > Chordata > Mammalia > Carnivora > Eupleridae > Cryptoprocta > Cryptoprocta ferox. Next base: position 16,505,817 of record CM053568.1, on the reverse strand, counting down.
CAAAATAAATCAACTAATTTAAAAATATTAAATTTCACCACTCGTGTGTCCATTTACTTGTTTCATCCTGTTTCTCTCAAAGCAACATAAGGATCTTACTGGATCTTTCTGGCTTCCTAGAATTGAGAATGGAGTGATAGATGAATGCATAAAGTAGATGTGGTGTGTATATGTATATCTACACACACACACACACACACACACACCATGGAACGTTACTCGTCCATAAAAAGGGATGAGATTGTGCCATTTATGACAACATGGATGGACCTAGAGGGTATTATGCTAAGTGAAATATGTCAGGCATAAAAATACAAATACCGTATGATTTCTCTTACAAGTAGAATCTAAAAAACAAAACCAATGAATAAACAAACAAAAAGCAGAGTCAGAGCTGTAAATACAGAAAATAAATTGATAGTTGCCAGATAGGAGGGGGTGGGGACGGGCAAAATGGATGAAGGGGAGTGGAAGATACAGGCTTCTGGCTGTGAAATGAATATAGCATAGGAATGCATAGGGATTATAGTCAATAATATGTAATAATGTTGTATGGTAGCAGAGACTAGCTACCCTTCTGGTGAGCACAGCATAACGTGTAGAGTTGTTGAACCACTATGGTTTACACCGAAAACTAATGTTACACCACGTGTCAACTATATTCAAAAAATTTAAAAAAAAAAAAAAAAAAGAATGGAGGCTGCAATGTAGTGAGCACTCAGCAAATATATGTTGAAATAAAAAAGAAGGTATGATAGTCCCCAAACTGCTGTTAAGTTTCTGAATTATCTTCTCCACTTAAAGCTCCGGTATTTGGGAAGGACTAGATTTGAACACAGTGCAAGGACCCCCATGTTAGGAAGGTCAGTCTATGGATGCATCCCTCGGTTAGGTACTGATTGACCTGGAGTACACAGATCCTCTGGAATGATCTGGGTCTCCAATGACACTGACTGCCAAGAGCTGGCATTGCACCGAGACGATAGGAAAGCTATTTCATTAATCTCCATATTAAATTAGACCTCCAAGGGTCCCTTAACCCCATCCCTTCTTATATTTTGCTGTTGGGGAAACTGAGGCTCAAAGGACTTTCTCACAGTCTTGTTCTTTGTGGAATGAGGAAGGCCTTAAATTACTCATGTCATAAAATTCTAGTGGTATAGCCTTAAAACTCAGGCCACCTGACCACACAGATGGAGAACTCAGTGCCAGAGAGGAAAACGGACTTGCCCAAGATCACACAGCACCACAGGGGGCCACATTAAGACAAAACGCCATGTGTGTTTGTACCCAGAGCTGGAATCGCACCCCTAGCCGTCCACGCTGCTCTTTGGAGAGAAACAGAAAGAAGAAGAAAAGAAATCATTCCAGGCACACATTTAGCAATACTCCTGACAATATTAACAACACACGACAGCTTCGTTGAACAAACTGGCAGCTAGTGTAGGCAGCTTAAGGAGACAGGAGGTCTGGAAAGAGAAAGAAAAAGAAAAAAAAAAAAAAAGACCACCAGACACACAGAAATCTTCCCATTCTGCTCTTTTCTAAGCCTGTCTATAAAACTAGGGCTCAAACAGGAGATGTTGGGGGTATGGTAAAAGTCTGAAGGAGGTGCCTACGTGGCATAGGAGTATGTGTGTGCCTGCGCACATGCACGTATTCACATGTGCACACGGCTCCCAAGAGACCGCATGGGGGAAGAATCCATTCGTGAGATGTCACTCATCTTTTATACAAATTAACCTCCACCCCCCTAATGCAGGGATTAATTGTTCTTTGTTTCCTTGACATTCAGCAGAGGAGATCTCCGAAGAATTAAAGAAAGTTCTTCAAGAGGTGAAAAGGGGAAGTCAGGGCTTAGGAGCTCTGAATCTCTGGATGACTGACATTTTCTGCACTGCTTCCCATGGGGACGAAGGGGAAGATTCTTAATCTGGACCTAATCCGATCTGTAGAAGGCAGCCAATCTTGACCACCAGATCACACTAAATAATAATATCATAAATTTACCCTGCCCTTGGTCTTCCATGTGTGCTTTGCAAACACCATCCCAACTCCCACCAACTCACTGTCATCAAAGAAGTCCCAGTCAGCCAAGGTCTTCTACAATGTTCCTAACCTCACCTAGGGTGTGTAATCCTTTTTTTTTCCCCCTCCAATTCAGGGCGGGAGAGTGAGCACACATGCACATGCGCAGGGAAAAGACAGAGAGAAGGGAGAGAAAGAATACCAAGCAGGCTCCATGCCCAGAATGGAGCCCATCGCAGGGCTTGTTCTCACAACCCTGAGACCAGGACCTCAACCACAATCAAGAGTCAGATGCTTAACTGACTGATCCACCCAGGTGCCCCTAGGATGTATGATTTTTTACCCTCCAGCCAATGGCTTCTGACAGCAAAGGACCATCCCAAACCCTCCTCCTTCCCAGATGGTCCCCTACCCCTTTGTTCTCTACTAACAGAAGTTCCAGATTCATGTGTGTTTATGCCCCTAGAGGGTCCATGTCATATCAGTCCCCCACAACTGGAAGCTTTAGCCTTTGTGAAAAGTTCTATCATAAAGGGTGAATTTAAAAAAAAAATGCAAAACACCATCAGACATACTCTCAAAAGTACAGACCTTCCATTTTTCCCTTTAGCTGTGTATCTGTTTGCTGTCACAATCTGTATGAATAAATAAGCTATCTAACATTATTTTTGGAAATAAATACATAAATGAGAATAAATAATGTTAACACTGAATTAATGAAGATGGGTTTTAAAAATACATATTGCCTGGGCGCATGGGTGGCTCAGTCAATTAGGCATCCAGCTCTTGATTGTGGCTCAGGTCTATGATCCCAGGGCCGTGGGATCAAGCCCCACATCAGCCTTGATGCTGGGCATGAAGCCTGCTTAAGATTCTCTCTTTCCCTCTCCCTCTCCCTTTGCACCTCCCCTATTCGCTCACTTGCTCTCACTCTCTCTCTGTCTCCAAATAATAATACTTATTGCCAATCACTTTTAATGTGAGGAACCCAACGCATCACACATATCCCTACTGCATCTCTGCTCGATGCAACAAACCACCATGAAATAGGGACTTCTCATTTTACAGATGGGTCCACAGAGGCCAATGGCAGGAAGGCAGCCATAAGTTCATTGGCTTATTCAAGGAATTAAAATTGTTTAGCTGCAGCATAATGGCCTATAACTTCTGGGCTCCAGAAATCAAACTCCTTTCACATTAGGTCCACCCTAAAAATCTTTGAGAAGTCAGGACTAAGAGCAATGAAAAGAGTGGTCATTTTCATTTATTATGTACCATATGTTGCACAAGATCCTGAGTGGGATCGTCCCTGGCACTAAATGGGAAGGTTTGCAAACATTATCTCATTCCATTCTCTGAACAACCTCATGAAGTCAAAGTAGTACACCCACTGTTCAGATGAGGATATTGAAGATTAGAGAAAGAGAGTGACTTTCTGAAGGTGAAAAAGCTTTTAAGTGTAGTCTGTACATTTGTCTGAGTTCCACTCATATAATTTTCACTGTGGAGATTCCCACTTGGTGATGCAGATACCAGGAAATGAGGCGTCACAAGGGGAGAAAAGGTAGAGAACTTCACTGCAAATCACCAACAAGTAGAAACTCTGTTTTAAGTGAAAACAGTAGAGCAAACACTAAGCTCACAGTCAAGGGGAGAAGTAGCAGCACACACACTAACCTAATATCCAAGGCATGGGGGTAGGGGATAGTGGGCTGAATGAGTGCTAATGACCTTGGGCGGCCAATGTAATGGGTATATTAAGATGACTCAGCTTTCAGCAGCTAAAGTGTTACCAAAAATCCATATTGTATGGATTTATGGGAACCTAATTCTGTTCTCACTCAATGAAAAATAAAACAAACAGGGAACTGGTGAAGATCACTGGGTCAACCTATCATTTATCTGTCTATAATTTCCCAATATTCCTTAATCACCTCTCATCATCACAGACTAGCTGGAAAAAGTTTTGCAAATGGGAAAGTGAGACTATTAATCCTCTATGCAATATATGATTATTTAAAAAATATATTATTTGGGGAGTTCCTGGGTGGCTCAGTCAGTTGAGTGGCTGGCTCTTGATTTGGGCTTGGGTCATGATCTCACAGTCTGTGGGTTCAAGCCCCACGTCAGGCTCTGCGCTGATAGGGTTCTGCACTGACAGTGCAAGGCCTGCTTGGAATTCTCTCTCTCTGCCTCCCTCCCACTCATGTGCTCTCTTGCTCTCTCTCCTTCTCCCTGTTTCTGTCTCAAAATAAATAAATAAGTAAACAAACTTTAAAAAATTATTTTCTACTCAAAATACCTTTTAGGACATCCAATATCCTGAGCCAGTCCCATGCTCAGCAAGCCCTTAATGGGTATGCCTCCTCCATCTTTTATTTCCCCAAATAAAACATCCCACTTAGCCTCTATTCATTCTTAGCTCTACACCTAAGAACTCCCTTCTTTAAGCGTGCAAACACTCAACCTCAAGGCTCTTCTCCATTTATGTGTTCATCCATCCATTCATTCATCCATTTACCCATGTGCAGATCTTCCCCCAAAACTGTTCCAGATGGCCTATCTTGTGCTAGACACACAGAAGACGGGATCCTTGCCATGAGGGTTTAGCAACTAATTGGAAAAATAGACAATATTCACAACATTCCTTGAGATATAGAAGAAAGCAATAAATGCATTAGTGTAAGAAAGGCCTGTTTCTGCGCAAGTGCAGAAAAAGGCGAGGAGGTGTTCCGGGTAGCCATGACGTGAATGAATCATATGAGATGCATACAGGGGAAGGAGTTTCTGCTTTCCTCTGATCACTACCAGTAATCTACTACCACGCTCCACCTCTTACTTTTTATTTTTAAACAGTTATTTATTTTTGAGAGAGAGCATGAAAGCAGGCAAGTGGGGGAGGGACAGAAAGAGAGGGGTCAGAGGATGCAAAGTGGGCTTCACACTGATAGCAGAGAGTCTGATGCAGGACTCAAACTCACAAACCGTGAGATCATGACCTGAGCCAAAATCGGATGCTTAATCTACTGAGCCACCCAGGCACGCCTACCAAGCTCCAGCTCTTCAATGGCTTGGTGAGACCAATGAAAAAGGACTGGATCACCTTCACTTCCACACTGGGCCACTGAAAGTAAACAGCATCCCCATCCATGGGAATTCTTTTTTTCCACCTCTCCTGCCCTCACAGATGAGCAGGTAAATTCAACCACCCAGCTTTGACTGTTCTCTCTCATCAGCTGTGGGAGCTGATGCAGCTCTCCAGAGGGTCTCCAGTGAACCCCCATGATCTAGACTGGCTGGGAGTTGACGGCAAAGGACTTGTAGACCCCACTTGGGCTGCTGCTTCAGCTACTGGCTTCATCCAGCCTTCTCCTCATGTTCTGCAATTTATCCCACAGGGTGACCTTGGTAGATCAGGAGAAGAAGTAGTTAATGGACACAGCAGTGTTCAGGCATCCCTGGATTCCTGGCTACAATACTATCAAAACTCCCAATTTTCTCTTAACAGTTGGTATTAATATTTTACATTTTACCAATGGGGAAACTGAGGTTCAGAGAGGGAACTGATTTTGTTCCATGTCATGGGAGTTTTAAGAGGCAGGAGCAGGACAAGAACTTAAATGAATCTAACTTCACACTCGGGGCACGTGGGTGGCTCAGTCGGTTGAGCGTCCAAGTTCGACTCAGGTCATGATCTCACAGTTCGTGGGTTCGAGCCCCGCATCGGGCTCTGTGCTGGGAGCTCAGAACCTGGAGCCTGCTTCGGATTCTGTGTGTCCCTCTCTCTCTGCCCCTCCCCTGCTCATGATCTGTCTCTCTCTGTCTCTCAAAAATAAATAAATGTAATAATAATAATAATAACTTCACACTGAATGCTCTTTCTACCACACCACCTAAGAGCTGAGATTCTGAAGAATATCTAGGATCTGTGTATTGTGGAGACAAGAGGGGACACTATAGCCCTCTCCCACTTCCAAAGGTCCACTGAAAGTGCGGGCGCGCGTGCATTCGCATGCATGTGCACACACACACACAATCTGTTACTGCCACATCTCCAATGTCAGCAGACTAGCAGAGAAACACCATGCTTTTTCTTGAAGAAACTTTTTCTCTGTTAAGAAGCAAGAACCCAACAGCTTTCTTGAGACCCATTTTTCATACAATTAATGTCAGGCCTCCCATGTTTCCTAATGAAATCTGACACTAACAGAGAAAAATGGATACATTAATATTGAGTTCATTAGTAAATAGATTACCCAAATGTTTGGGGTGAAGGAAGAAGGAGAAAGGGGGAGAGAGGCACACATACCCACTCAGCTATTCTGCCAAGAGCCTCTCCGAGGACCACATGCTGATCAAATATTTATGGATTTTAATGCACGGATCTGTTAAGTCTGGAAGTATTCTCTTTTACTAAATTTTTTTAAAGGGAGAGAGACAAGACCCCACCTGACACTGCAGCATTTTACTGAGATGGAAACGGAGTCTAGTTGAGGAAAAGGCAGGGGCCAGAGAGAAACTCTGTTCCCTGGACAGGAGGTGCAAAGGACTATTCTCCTGAGACATCATACCCCCTGCCCCACCTACACTCCTCCATGCCAGGAGACAGTGACAGAGAGAGAAGTGTGGCCGAGTTAGGAGAGACATTAGACTGGCAGAAAAATTCTTTGTGCACCCTGCTTAATTCTGCCTCCCCCTCTAAAGAAGCATTCAGCTGCCCCATAGTCACCAGTCTCTACCATGCTAAGCCCTGTGAAGGGGACAGAAGTTAAACCAGAGCAGCAGCACTGGACCCAGCCCATAAAGCAGGACAGTCTAGTTCTGACCCTTCCTTGGTGTATTACGTTGGTACCTCCGACAGCTCCTGTCGCTTCCTGCCTTTGTGAAAAGGGGAGGCTAATGGAAGCCTTAGCCTGTCTCCCAGAATCACTGTCACCAAGGTCAAATGAGATCACGGGCAGGACAGCTCTTAATATAAACTAAAGTGTCATAAAACATACAAAGTTGCTGTTGTTACAAGGCATTCCATCCCTTTATGCCTATATGATGAGTTAGAAAATGAAAGCAAAAAGGCCAGGAAACCAGTCCCAGCTCTGCAAACTATTATGTTTGACCTTGGTCAAGTCCCTTCATCCCTCTGGACCTCAGCTTGCCCAGCAGCGACACGGCCAGGCTGGACCACATCTTTTGCACAGCCTTCGCACAGCCTCATATCTACAACCACCCAGAGATTTCACAAAGAGACCAGATATTAGAGTGCTTGATTCTCTAGAGACCCAAGGTTATCCTTGATTAAGGTCAGAGAGGAGATATATTGAGGATCAGATGATCTCTTGGAACTACTGCAGTTCTCACATTTTGAGAGATGGGATATTTTGTGTCTCTTAAAGTCCTTGAGTAAGGAAATCTCATGTCATGCTCGGAGGAGAAAACAACTTAATAAAAGTGAGGACAGAAAGAAAGAAGGAAATAGTTCAGGTAGAAATGGACCCCAGAGAGAGTAGATGTTCATGAATCAAATAGTTTCTTTCCTGGTCGCTGCATTTCGCTCTGTCATGGGCACTTTATTCACTGAGATAGGAATGATCTGCCAAAACATTTTTACACACAAGAGACAGAGATACACAGACAGATGGTGAGAGACAGAGGCAGACACAGTCTCTAAGCTAGAGGCAGAAACTTTCCTGTGCTTTGTGAGCAGGAGGTTAAGGAAACAAAAAGAGGAAAAAAATGTAAAGTAGCAAACAATCAGGAAAAAGACAATGCCACATTCAGAGTAGGGTCTTTGTATTCCAAACAGCAGTGACATTTCCTTACAGGAGAAGGCGAATCTTTTCAAGTCAGCCTTTTTACATGAGCCTCTTGCCGTCCAATTTATTAACCCAGAGAGAAATGCATGGAAAGCAGGCACAGAGTGTATAGGAAGATACAAAGCAGGAACCCAAAATGTATTTTGTTCCCTGAATCTTTTAATGTGACTCACTGGCTCTATTGTGACAAAGTGAGAGGTCCCCCAGGAGTTCATTTCATGTCTCATCCATCCTCAGAGTAATGGGAAAATCCCGCCTGTTTCTACAAAATATCAGCACACACTGTGTGCCACGTGCACGCAATTCCATTAGATGTAATGGAACAAGATTGTCCCAGAAGTTGTTTTCAATTGCTTGAGTGCATCCTTCATTTAGAGAAACAAGAATATATGAGCTGTTTGACTCAAGTTGAAGTGTGGACCCAAGTCTATAGTGATCGCCATGGCTATTTTCTTATGGATGGCTAGGTGGAGACCTGGCCAAATACCACCTCTCCTCATAGCTGAAGAGAGATTTCTGCATCTCTATTTCATGTCACATATTACAAAGCAGCACCCAGCTACTCATTAACTGTTACTAACTGAGCACGGGTCCCTGAATGGTCCACACCCGCAAAGGCATTTCCATTCTGTGAATGCAACAATCAGATTCAGCGATGGAAAAGCACATAAATGAAGGGCCAAATGGTCAGGAGTTTGAATCCCCCGTTCTGCCACTTCTAGCTGCTTGACTGCTGGCAGGTCACTTAGCCCTGCTGAAACAGTTTTACCAGGTGGAAATGAAACAAGAAATGATATGTGTTTCTTGGAATAATTCAATTGAATGTGGCAAGGACAGTGAAAAGTCTGAGGGGAAGTGTCCAGAACTTGGGAAAAGCTGGTTAGCAGTGAGCTTCCCGGAGTTCTATCTCTGAACCAGCTTCCTGTACGTGGTGAGTCTGTGGGCTTAGAGCTGGGTTTCCAGCACCAGAAGAGAAGCCCAGAGACCTCCAATTTAACTCCCAATACTGCCACTAACTTACTAGGAACATTAGGTTTGCCTCCCTGGCTGGGTCCCTGTTTCCTCCCCGAATGAAAGGGAGCGGACTTGATTTGGGAACCTAGCAGTTTTCAAACTGTGTTTTCAGAACACAATCGTTTCTTTGAACACAGCTTTATGCAGAAATAGAATATGCATAACAAAGGAGAGTGGGTATGAAATGCACATTGGGGTCAGAAGTCCCCTTCATACTCGTGCCCCTGACCACCTTTAGCAGGATCTCCTCTGCAAAGCCCCAGGGCATCATGGAAGACAGTGAGAAAAGCCACTGCCTCGGTGACACTGAGGTCCTGTCTAATGACATTCTGGGAGAAGCCCAGAGAAGTGGCGTGGGAATTTCAGAAGTCTGATTGGTTGGACAGCTCTTTCCTGCCATCAGCTTCCAGAGCTGGCTCCTGACCTCTCTGGCCCTTTCAGGCTCACCAAAGGAACACCAAGACAAGGGGAGCATATGGGAGACATAAAACTTCAAGAAACAAAAGGCAGCCAATAGGAGTCATTTCCACGGTCATTTCATTCCCACACATGGAGAATGTACGTACTAAGGAGGCGCAGCCCATGATGGACTGAAATTCATGCAAATACCATTATTGTTTATATTTGTTTCCTATGGCTGCTGTTAAAATTACCACAAACTCAGTGGCTTAAACCGACAGAAATTTATTCTCTCAGATTTCTGGAGGCCAGAAATCTAACATTGGTTTCACTGGGCCAAAATCAAGGCGACAGTTGAGTCACATTCCCCTGGAGATTCTAGGGCAGTATCTGTCCCTTGCCTCTTCCAGTCTAGCTTGTGGCCACATCACTCCAATCTCCACCTCTGTGATCATTTTGCCTTCTCCTCTTCTGTCTCAAGTCAAATCTCCTTCTGCCTCCCTCCTTTCTGGATGCTTGTGATTGCTTTTAGACACCACAGAATCATCTCCCCATCTAAAGATCATGAACTTCACATCTGCCCAGACCTTTCTTCCATATAAAGTAAATAGAAGGCAGCATTCACAATATCCAGGGATTCGGATGTGGATACCTTGCAGGGCTGTGGGGGTGCATAACTGGACCCACCACACTTTGTTCCTTATCCATTCACAGTGCAAACTTGAAGGATACAGACAAGCACTCCTGATAATTCACCCAAACATTAAGAGAAACCTCCAGAACCCCATAGTGACTTTATTCCACTGTTCCCTTTGTTAGAACGACACTCAGCTCTCACCCCAAATTCACTTGTACACAGCCTACTCACCCTTAAGAATCAGTTTGAAAATAACTCATCCAGGAAGCTTTCTCAGATCACCCCAGTGCCTGAACTCACTTTTCCCCAGGAGAGACTCACAGAAAACATTAACTGAACTGTCATGATGCCACTGACAACTGGTAACGATAGATGCTCGTGCCGCACTCACTAACACTCAGCACCACAGCATCCTCACAAACACCCCAAGAGGCAGATCCTGTTATTTTCACCCCTATTTACAGATGGGACTGCAGAGATTCGGAGAGGGGGAGTCACATGCCCAAGGTCATTCAGCTAGCAAGGGGGGAGCACCCCAGCTCCACAACACAGTCCACACTGCCATCCTCCTTAAGCCATTCCACACCCACCATCAATCAGTTCTGCACCTGTTACATCTTTCCTTCTACAATGTGCCTTTCTTAAAGACTGAGTCAGTGTTTTCTGTAGTTTGTACCCCCTCTTGCACCTGGCCTAATCCCTGTTTGCAGGAATAAATGAACAAGTAAGTGAAGAATAAATGAAAAAGGAAAAAGATAAACTAAGGAAGAAGAGATCAAGGAAGGCAGAGAGCACAGGAGGAAAGAGAAGACAGAAGGAGGGAAGACGGAATGAGGAGGGAAGAAGAGCCAGGACTACTTAGAAAATATCACCTGGAGTGTCTCCCTCTTAGATGTTATGCCAAAAACTCCTGAAGCAGGAAGAGAAACTCCCAGCGTGGTCCCATCATTAGTTCTAATAGAGAGACTTGGAGAAAGGGGGACAGAGGATGGGAGGAAGGTGAGAGAAAGAGGGAAGAGATCTCCAGCGTAACATGACTGGAAAAAGAAGCCAGCAAAACCACACAACCATCCATATACACATGTGGAGAAAAAACGCATTCCCAGAGCAACATTAACAGGGGAAAATTAAAGCCTGCACCACAGCCCAGCTACTAAGACTTCAAAGCTCTCTACACATGGAAATGAACACGACAGGCAGGTTGAGGCGCCGAGGCTGATGTAAGTGCCCGCAGTGTGGAGATACACTGAGTCCTAACAGCCCAGAATCCCAGAGACCCTGCTCCTCCCCAGCTTCGTCCACCCCCAAACTCTGGGAGTCCCAAAAGGAGAGGGGCTATGTTAACTCTCAGTGCCATGGACATTTTGGGAAAATAATCTGGACCCTGGAAGACAGCAGGGTTCGGGGCGGTGGTGTTAATTTGTGCACACACACACAACCCAAGCTCAGACCCCCCCCACCCCAGAGAGACACAGAATCACAGACAACACATCTCCCAGTCCAGGAAGCCATGTTTCCTTTATACAATTCCACAACCCCCTACACCTCGATGATTTATTTTGTTTTCCTTTCTTCATCCCTGAGCCTAAAGCTAAGGAAAGAGGAAAGAATGAACACGGGCTTCAACTCTGGACCTAAGAGTAATGAAAAGGGTGAAGCAAGAGGAGAGCAGGGGAGGGGAGCAGCCTGGTGGAGGCATTGCGTGCAATACTAATGTGAAAGCGGCCCTCCCATCGCTCATGTTTCCTCGGGCCCCAGTGCATTCTTCATCCAAACATAAATTAGGGTTTTTTTTTTCCTTCCCCCTCCAGAATGTGGATAGCAACACTGACACATGCAGCCTGCACAAGAGCGGGGGAGATTTTTTCCCCTGGGGCATAGACAGACTGACTTCATGAAGAGACCCAGGATCGTAAGAGAGCCAAGGTTACAGTTGGGAGGGTCCGTCAGCATAGGAGTGGTCACCCCAATGTGTCTCTTGGAGTTGTGTCTTTGGCGGCACAAAGGAGACCAGGAAGTGACAGCCTTGAGCCCAGCCTGTGGCCCACTGAACCTTCCAGCCTACAAGGCTTGCCCTTGATGCCCATCCTCTGTGTTGTTGTTTTAATTGTTTTTTTAAATATTCATTCTTTTATTCACACAACCAATGTAATGCTGAGTGCCTGACAGGTGTCAAACCTGCACCAAGTCCTGGGTGTTCAGTGGAGAATAAAAAGATAAAATCCTTGCCCTTACAGATTTACAATAGAGCAAAGCAATAGGACATAAACAAGTATGAATCATGGCCACAGCTGCTTTTTGAGAGCTCTCAATGTCCCTTGCACAGTTCTAAGTGCTTAAAAGATAGTAAATCATTTAATCTGCACAAAACCTGCAGAAGATAGATGAGGCAGATGAGGAAGCTGGGACTCTAACCAGACTGTGAACTTGCCTAAGGTCACACAGCCAGTAGGTGGCAGAGCTGGGTTTTCAAACCCAGGCATTCTGGTCCTTACCCCAAATTCAACACTAAACAAAACAAAAAGAAGTGCATGGTTGCAACTGATGTCAAGTGCTCACAGAAAAAAAGAAACAGGATGCTGTGACAGCAGAGAATAAAAGATAGGGGCTTCTTTGGATGGGATGGTCAGGGAAGGCTTCTCAGAGGAGGTGACATTTAAACTGAAGGAAGTGATAGAGGAGAAGTTGGTCATGTCCAAAGAGAAAAGAGAAAGACTGTTTCAAGAAACATGGGTGCTTTCTTATGAATTCATTCTCCTTGATCATGTAACTTCTCTCTCCCTATCTCACCCTTTCTTTTCCCTCACTTTGCCACCCACACCCGGAATTCTGCAGTTGTCTCTCTCCAGTCTTATACTTTCATATTCCCGTTAATTACTTCCATCCATTATTCATGTTTGCTTGTGGCTCCCAGTATGGCCGATATTTTCATCCTCATTTTGCAGTTAAGTAACGGGGTGGGGGGGGGGTGAAGAAAGGAAAGGAGAACAGGGGATGATTACACGTGGCATGTTCTAGATTTTATCTTGTCCAATCCCTGGTGGAGAGTCAAGGGTGCTATGACATTGGCCCACACCATATGGCCCACGAATCTGTTTTTAAGTCAAGACCAAACTTACATGTCCAGTGAACATGTGACTCTCTGTCCAGTGAAGCCTGCTATTCCACTAGAGTTTGGGTTACTTGTCAAAGCAACTGCCCATAACCAGATCAAGGAAAAGCACAGAAAATTAGGTAACACACCAATACAGCATTTATTAGTTTCTCAAGCAGAACTCAAGGCTATACATCCTTCTAAGTCCTGAACTTCGGCACCTATTCAGACAGCCTTTGTCCAACCAATCAACCAAACTCCTAATACACTCATTTGCTCTCATTCTCAACAACCCTATTCTCTCAGTGTAGGAAGGGCTGCCTGATCCTTTCGTTTTGCAGACACAGAAACTGAGACCAAGCCAAGAATAGAAGTTAAGTCTACAGGTAGATCAATGAGCAGAAACAAGCAATTAAACATGGGAGAAAAATCACTCTACCCTCGAATGTGAAACAAGGCTTTCTCCTCCCCAGCTCCTTCGCCCGCTGGTGGTGTGAATCAATCTGCCCTGAGCCATCTCTGTTCCCTCAAGGCGATGTGCATAGTACACGGGTGGCTGAAATCACACAGACTTGAGTTCAAATCCTATCACTGTGAACCTTGACCAATTTATGCCATTTCGCTGAGCTTAACTTTCATTGTCTATAAAACACTTAAGGTTGGTACGAGGATTAAATGGGAGTACGTGTGGAGAACTGAATCTAATGCTGGCAAATAATCTATGCTCGATGCATGCATGTTCCCTTTAACTCTGGGAATGAACGAAATGTAAGGTGATTGACCAGATTTAGAGATATAATGAATTATCATCAAATGGGTCAGAGCTTACTCATCTACCGCCAACCTACAACCTGAGGGGTATCCTGCTGCCTCAGTGGCATGTGTCACCTCAGGTAGGGTGACCTGGTATGTCTGGCACCCAGGAACATCTGAAGAGAAGCCTCTGGAGCAGGAACTAAAGGAAACGTGATGGAAGGAAGGTCAAGGACCAAAGGCACATGCCACCTCTCTCCAAAATCACTAAGGGGTTGACAGCTGGGAAGCACTTTTTATAATGACTAACAGGCTTCATGGGAAGGTGAGGTTTTTGAGTGAGGAACATTAGAACTTACTACATAAACGCATCATACTGATCGTTCACACGTGGAGGGCTCTGAACAATGAAGAGTAGCGCTGCCTAGTTGAGCATCTCATTTGTTCTCACCTCCACCCTGGGAGGCTCTCCCTGCTGTTCTAACATCAGCTCTTGGCTGAGCATGCCGTATGCTGGGCACTCCTCAGATCCTCACCACAATCCCACTCGTGTAGGTCCTGTTGCATAAATGAGCAAACCATGGTTCAGAGAGGTTAACAAGCTGCTCAGAATCACAAAGCTGGTTGTAAAGTCTTCTGCTTCATCTAGGGCAATTCCCTTTTCCCATTATACTCAACTCTCTGTCCTTTATATATAAATATGTATGTGTTTCTGGAAATAAGAAATAGGTAATAGATAAAGAGCAAGAAGGTGATGGTTATAACCCCACAAAGACTGAAGCAGGCTCTCAAGAACAGAGAAGGGAAGAGTTGCCAAAAGGGAACAAAAAGGTACATCCAACCTCACGCCTTCGGGAAATGCCCTCAGCACCAGGTGACAGGACGATGTGTTATAAAGGGCAGCGAAGGCCCAGGGATCTAGGTGGTACACGTCTAGCTTCCTAAAGACTAAAATGGCCTATTGATTTAGATTCCAAAGCCCTGTGCATGCTGCTTAGCTAGAATGTGGAAAAACGAAAAAATAATGCTAATCAGAGAGTCTATTACCAGATCAGAAGATTACACTTAACTTACATTCTCATTATTTTTAATGTTTTCAACCGACATTGCACCGAGCTTAAAATGAGAGAGGAGTGTAATCTGTTTATAAGGAAGGCGGAAGGTAATTGGGGAGGCCTGCTCAGTTCAGGACTGAAGGTTTAGGTCAACCCTGTTCCCAGGGTGGGGAGAAGTAAGTGACTTGGCCAAAGTCAAAATGAAGCAGAAATTCAGGGCAATTTTCCAGGTATTTTAATCTAAACTCTACCACTCTGACTCTAAGATGCAAGACAGCTAAGGACAAAAGCTGGCTTTATCTCCCTTTTAACTCTATAGATTCTTGTCTCAATTCGCCACTTTTAGTCTCCAGAGACATGATCCAGGAGGCCAGGGCATTATCAGCTAAATGCTTGTTTCTCAAAATATGTTCATTGGAACCTGATATTCGTAAGACATTCACAGGAAATAGGATGTTCTGTGGTCAAATAAATTTAGGAAATGTTCAGACAAGGAAAAGAAAATGGGTCTATTTACCCTAACACTGCTCAGAGTTCATTCACTTGATATGATGATTGGTAGTATGAACCTCTAATGGGTCTGTGCATGTGTTTGTTTGGGTGTAGACCGCCATTTGTCCACACTTATTCTGAACCAGAGCTTGAAAATTTCTGGTTACATTGTTCCAGCCTTACTTTACTGTGGGGGAAAAAAAAAAGAGAGAGGCAAGGAAAGGCATTGAGGCTTTTACTTTACAAGTGCCAAACACTTTGTATAAAGCCAAGGGCTTCATTGCTATTATATTAGATAGTAGTATTTCATTAATAACTGATCTCTTAATTCATGTTTTATGATCCTGTCAGCACAGAGAGGCATTTGTCTCTGCCCAAAAAGAAAGTCTGTGTAGCTTCTAATCGTGCGCCTCCCCTCCCTCTGCCCCATTAACTTGGAAAAGAAGAATCGCTGGAAAAGGTGGACGAAAGTCAAAACAATTGAGTTGTCTCTTTATGGATTTATCGAGTGGCAACCGGTGCCATAGAGAGAGCGAGGCGGGGGCAGCGAAGCATGCCGGGAAGCCCATTGATCATCAGGCACCTGGGTCAAAAAGGATTTTATCTTCTGTCCTCAAATCCAAATGGCAAGCCCAAGCACAGATGCAGCAGACAGGAGACAGAGGCAGGCCAGACTCAGTGCTCCCCTCGCCAGCCCCTCCCAGGCAGAGGTCTCCAAGGTCACAGTAGGGAAAAACAACCCCATTTCGGAGAGGTTGAGTTGGGGTCAAACTCATTGCTGCGAATCTATCACGGACTAAATTCAGAGGAGACAGACAAATCAGGCATGGCCCCCGCTTTCAGGAGCCCACTGTTTAACAGGGGGGAGGAAAGACAACCAACCACCCAATCATCAGAATGAGGACTGAAAGGGACTCCCTGATACTAAAGGCCTACAAAGGCTCTAAAAAGGAAACCATTATTCTCCCCTCCAGGAGATGCGCTTAATCTGCCTCTCCTTCAGTGCCAACAGGACTTAGTGACTCACTTCCAGTGAACAGAGTAAAGAAAAGGGAAATAATAACTTTGCAATGGAGAAACCTGGTAGATACCACCTTAACGAAGTGATCAGGGTTAATATCAGGTTGATATCATGTACTCTCTGATACTATATGATGGCAAGGATAGTTCACCTCTGTGGTGCTCCTCCAAACCCATATAACCCTGATCTAATCATGAGAAAAGAGTACACATCCAAATGGAAGGGCATTCTACAAAAAACTAAACCAGTACTTTTCACAGCTCTGGGAAAGGGAGGGGGAAGGGAAGGGAAGGGAAGGGAAGGGAAGGGAAGGGAAGGGAAGGGAAGGGAAGGAAGGAAGGAAGGAAGGAAGAAAAAAGGAAAGAGAAAGCTATCATGTATCAGAGGAAAGAAACCAAAGAGACATGATGCCTAAAAGTGATTGGGTCCTGGGACAGAAAAAAGGACACTAGTGGAAACTGTGTGAAATTTACATACAGTCTGTAGTTTACTTAATAGTAATGTACAAATGCTGATTTCTTAGTTTTAACAGATGTGCTGTGTAATATTAGACGTTAACTATAGGAGAAGATGGGTAAACGGTATATAGAAAGCCTCTGTACTATCTGTGCCAATTTTCTATACGTCTAAAACTACACCAAAATAAAAAGTCTAAGAAAAAAAGATACAGTGCTTACTAAGGGTTTTGAGAGATTAATGCCTTCTGTAAAGCAGTTTGGGGGAGATGAAAATGAAAATCATAGAAAGACACTGTAGTCGGAGGAAACATGGGAATGATAGAGAATGTGTTCAGAGCACTTTGCATACTTCATACGAGGGGAGGGCAGGCTGGGCTGTGGGAATGAGGCTGAAAGACACACGGACAATTAAATGAAGAACCTTCTAGGTTAAGCTAAGAATCTTAGCCTAATGTTACAATGTTAGTGAGTCAATGAAGGATTCAGAGCAGAGAAACCTGTCAAATAGGAACAGAATGTCTAGAAGTTAAGATGAGTTGGCAAAGACAGTCAGCAAGTCGTGTTTAATACTGAGGCAGCAAAGTAGGGAAAACAGCAAGGAAAATCACAATTAAATTAGCCATCCTATATGGGCCCTGCTATGACATGACTTCTATGTTGAATGGTGGATGAATTAAAGTGCAGTTGCTTTTCATGCTTTTGACTTGAAAACGTGAAGGTCAAAATGGTGGATGCCTGTTTCTTCTGCTTACACACCCCATGTCTACACTGCCACCCCCTTTAAGAGAAATAAGCAGCAGAAAATTCTGGGAAAGATATGAGCAATTGGATACAACTAAGAAGTGGAGTCACAAAAAACAAAAATGAAAACAAAAATAAAAACAAAAACAAAAACAAAACTGGTAGGAATTGGGGAAACAGATCATGGCCATCCCAACTCAAAAACCTGAGTATCTACCCAGTGTCTCCAGAATCAAGTCCAAACACCTAAGCGTAGTACTCCAAGCCTATTACATTTGCAGGAAACTACCTTCCTATCTCACCTCCCTCCTTGTTGTACTTTACCACAGGTAAGCCAACACCCCATTCTTAAGAAAAAACAAAAAACAAAAACCTGAACTTCCAATTCCTGTGCCTTTGTGTAAGCTATGCTGTCAGCCAGAGCTGCCTTGGCTTGAGCCACAATCCCACACTAGTATTTAATATTTCGTCCACATGCCACGGCCTCTATAAAGTCTTCCCTGACTACACGGAAAACTCTTCAAGTTGTTACAACCCAACTTTTTGGTGCATCTCTTTTAGGACTTACTCCATATTTTAACTACGTTTTTGGTGAGCTGGAAGCAGGCAGGAATCATACCTTATCAGTCTCTAGGTTCCCCTGCACTTATCATCCAGGTGTCCAGGTAGTATTGGTCAGTTATCCAATACTCTTTCCCTACTGACATCTTATTTTCCTATCTAACTCTCCTTATAAAGGATGAAAAGTTCTGGGCATCTGGGTGGCTCAGTCGGTTAAGCATTCGACTTCGGCTCCGGTCATGATCTCATGGTTCATGAGTCTGAGCCCCTCATAGGGCTCTGTGCTAACAGCTCAGACCCTGGAGCCTGCTTCCGGTTCTGTGTCTCCCTCTCTCTCTGCCCCTCCCCCTTGCTCTCTTTCTCTCTCTCAAAAATAAATATTTTTTAAAAAAGGATGAAAAGCTCACTTTCCCAGACTCCACTGCATATAAAGGTGGCCATGTGACTCAGTTTTGGCTGAATCATAAGCTGAAATGTTTGGAGGCACTTAAAGAAAATATTTCTCTTCTAATAAAGGAAAAAGCTCATAAGGAGAGCTCTGTTTTCTGCCTGCCTTCCCTCCATCCTTGCTTTAGATGCTGTGTTAGTTCATGCATCTTAGGATGGGAGAGCCACCTTGGAGCCCCAAGAAGAAGGTCAAGACACCAAAGGGCTGCCCACCCTGGGCACTGACATCTAGCTCTGCAAAGTCACTAATCTCTAAACTTTTTGTCGTCTGAGATAATTCAATGTCCTCATTGTCTAAGCTTCTAGGACACAGATAAAAGTATCCTAAGTAAGACACTGCTTAATATCTTTTTAATTGAATTGAATGTGAAGTTTTCCTATCATCTGAGTCCATTTGGCCTTCTCTATGTACCCCCTCAGAGAGAAAGAGTCCCTTGGAACTCAGAGTCTATGCCTCCAACCTTGGACTGGAGAGAACATGGGGGTCTGACCCCAGAGAACAATTACTCTCTCATGTGAATTTCTAATCTGGCTCAAGAAACACTATCTAAGGCCAAGTCATAATCTCCTTATGACTTCATCTACCTTTAAATGTCAAGTGCTGATTTTCGCCGTACTTCCCCTGAGAGGAATTATTAGTTTAATGAGGAACATGGGCCGTCATCTGCATCCCAGGACTTGTGACACTTGAGAGGTATTATCTCCACCAACCTGAAACCTCCCACACATTAAACACGCAGAGGTCAAATAAAATATCCTCGCATTTTACAGTCCAAGAATCAGAGCTGAACTACTGGGCCCCAAGAGAATCAACAATTGGCAAACAGTTGCTAAGTTTCTCACACACAGGGATCCAGGCACCAAGAGGGTGATAGACAGAGGCAGACAAGAGATGGGAAGAAAATTAATGAACGCTGTACTAGGAACTTCATCCCAATGCTTTATTTTTGGTGTGTCTTCTAATCTTCAAGGTCATCATAGGATTTGTGAATTAATGTGCCCATATGCTTGAAAGGAAGCTCAGGGAAATTACTCACACTTGTATCACTAAGCCAAAAGGTAGAAACAATCTAGATGTCTATCAACAGATGACGGATCAAAGAAGTGTGATACTTCCATGAAATGGAATATCATTCAGCCACAAAAGAGGAATTGAGTTCTCCAACATGCTACAATGTGGATGAAGTTTGAAGACATGAGGTTACACTAAAGAAGCCAGACACAAAAAGGCAGATATTGAATGATTTTATCTCTATGAAATTCTCTGAGAATCGGCAAACTTGTAGAGCTAGAAAGCAGACTGAGAATACCTGGGGTTGAGTTGTATGTACACAGAATGGGGAGTTACTGCTTAATGGTTGCAGAGTTTCTGTTTGTGGTGACAAAAATGTTTTGGAAATAGATCGTGGGGACAGTTGCACAATCTTGTGAACATAATTAATGCACTGAATTGTACACTGGAAAATGGTTAAAGTGGCCAATTTTACCTTATGTATAATTATATAATTATATAATGTATATCACATCACTAATCACATATATCTAATCATATCACTGATAAATGTTTTGACTGCAACTTAAAAGCTACCTTGGACTCCAAAGTCTGTAGTCTTTCTAGCAAACCATAAAGAGGTCCTCAAAGATTTAGTTCCATGCTGATTTACAGAACTTTCTGTAATAATGAAAATGTTCTGTATCTGTAGATACAATAGCCTACCACCACAGATGGGTACTGAGAATTTCTAATGTGGCTAACATGCCTGAGCCATTGAAAATTTCATTTTATTTCATTTTAATTGAAGTGTAATTTAAGTAATAGCCACTTGTCGGATAGCACAGATCAAGAGAAACACAGATGCCTAAGGAGACACTGTAACAAAATGTTAACATCCTGACGCCCGAAAAGAGTCTTTCGGCTTTTAAAAATATGAACCCAAAGCTCCAAAGATTACCAGCAGAGCCTAACCTGCCTTCTTGATTTTGGTTCACCTCTACCTCCAGTCCATCCATCAGGAAAAGCTGCCTTGCTAATAGCAGACCTGGTTATGTCATCTGCTTTCTGGAAACTCCACTGAATGGAAAGCTTAAATGCATACACGGAGGTGAAAGAAGGCAGTTTGAAAAGGCTACATACTGTATGATTCCAATTATATAACATCTGGAAACATGCAAAACTATGGAGACAGTAAAAAAAAAAAAAGAAATCAGTGGTTGCCAGGGGTTGCAGGGAGGGAGAAATAAACAGGCAAAACACAGACGATTTTTAGGGCAGAGGAACTGCTTTGTATGAATAATGGTGGTGGATACATGTCCCTCGACGTTTGTCAAAACCCATAGAATGCACGACCCTAATGTAAACCACGGACACAGAGTGACAACGATGCGTCAGTGTAGGTTCATCAGTTAGAAATGTGTCGCTCTGCTGTGGGAATTGCTAGTGGGGGAGCCAGGGGGGCCGGGTGCTGAGGCAGAGGGTATATGGAACTCTGTGCACTTTCTGCTCAATTTTGTTATGAACCTAAAACTGCTCGAAAAAATAAAATCAATTAAAAAAAAACAAGGTAAAAGCACCATTAAAACTCACCATCCTTGGGCATATGGGGACATGAGCGGGGTCCCAGGCATCTGGCTCCTGCCTCTCCTCCAGTCCCCTTTCTCACCACAAGCCTTGCCTAGGCTTTTCCCTCTGAGCCCTCTTCACCCCTAGAGCAGGGTGGCCAGCTTCCTTACTTCTTTCAAACCCTGAATTCCCCTCTTTGAATCCTTTCTTGAGCCAGGGAAATGGGAGTTAACTACTCCCTCCTTTGTGTGTCCATGCATTGAATCACAATCACAGCGTGGGCATTGTTTTGTTACTGATCTGTCTCTTCTAACAACTCTTAGGTTGCTCCAGGGTAGGTCTTACTCCTCCCCTCCAGATCCTGCATGACCTGGCCCCCGGGCAACCGCTGAAGGTGCCCTCACCCCTGCCTCCCTCCAGCCACACAGCCTCCTGGCAGTCCTAAAATATACCGCATCTCCTCAGTGCCTCTGGCCTTTGAGCCTCTCTTCCCCCAGCCTGAACCTGCTCCCCCGAATGACACAAACCATCCTTCAGCTCCAACTCCGCCCCTTGGGAAAGCCTTCCCTGATTTCCCAGACTGAAATAAATGCCCCAGTTATAAGTTCTCAAAATATAAGATGCTTTTGCCTTCAAGGAAAAATAACTGTTTATGAAAGTATGTTTAATTTTTATCTCTTCCTTTAGGCTGTAAGCTAAGCCTGTTGTTTTTCGTTTTGTTTTATTTCTTTCCCTCACAGTTTTACCCATTATTCCTACTATATCTGAAGTTCCCGGCATATACTGGTGAATAAATGGATTAATCTCGCTATCCTCAGGATCCAGGTGGGTGTTTAATAATTATTGGTAAACCCGCTGTATTTCTGTCATGTCCAGAGTTTAAGGCAGTTCCTGACACAGAAGAAGTGGTCAGAAAATTCAGTATTTGTTGAATGAATGAATGAATGAATGAATGAGAAGTTCAGACATCCTTGCACAATGAACCACTCCACCTCTTCATAGTAGAAACTATTTAGTGCCAGAGTTTCAGACTAAAGAGGCTGCTGCCAAATGTATACAAAAATGATGCTTTGAGGATGATGACAGGGTGTTCTGTTTTGTTTTTTTCATTTACCAAATATTTTTCAAGCATACTCTCTTACCCTCTTCTTTCAGTGATGTTGCATATTGGGTAACGAAACCTACTTCTAGATATGGGTGATTGCATTCAGAGGAAAAGCTTGTCCTGTCACGTGTAACAGAGCGCAAGGGGCCAGGCTGCCTGGCCCCCCAGGAAAGGCACAGGGTGAGGGCTGAGAGGCTGAGAAGCTGCCAGGACAGAGGAGCCAAACAACCCCTCCAGATTCCTGGGGGCCAGAGCCGGATGGGGAGACAGAATGGACCCTGATTACAATCTGAGGGGGATTCTTCCACTGAAAGAGAGCTGATTGGATTGTGCTGGGATGCCAGAGTCTGTGGGTAATCAAACACCCCCGGACTACCTCTGAGCAGCTGGAACAGGAAATCTGGAGGCAGAGGCTGGCCCGCTTCTAGAGGCCAGGCTGGGGGGCATGGGAGCTTGGGTTTAAGCTAATCCGGTAGATGATAGATTCGTCAACTCCCAGCACTGCTCATGAAAAACGCTTCAGAGGGGAGCTGCTTGCCCTGGGGAGCAGGGGAGTCATGGGAACAACCCCTCCTAACTGCAGAATGTGCAAATGCTTATAACTTGTATGCTCATTAGATCCTCCCCAACCTCTACTGAATCTGTATCATGACCCTTTTTTGATAGATGCACACAGCTAGGCTGGTGGAGGGGACATGTCGTGCTGAAAGTTATAAAGTAGAAAGTTAGGACTGAGATGAGAATTCCAAGTCTGCCCGACTAACTACTACACTGCAATCCAGAGCAAGATTCTTCAACATAGACAACACCTGAAAATACTGACGGTGACTAGATCTCCCAGGAAGATGGTCATGGGTCTGAATCCTTCTTGGACACCTACTATGTGCCAGTAGGCAGTCCATACGGACAATCACATATAACCTGTGTGGTTGAGGTGATTATCCCACGTATGACATGATGGAATGGAGTTTGGTTCTGCGAGGTGGCAAAGCCGGCCCTTAAAAACAGACCAAGTTCTTTTGATTTCACTCCACACATCTGGGAAGCAAAAAGCAATACAGAAAGGTACCTGCTTTACCCCCCTCCAAGCAATGTGCTGGGGCCGGCTCTACCATAAAGCGGCGATGCCACTTTTGTTCAATCTGGTTTCCAGTTTTCATAGACTTTCATGTAAAATATGGCTGCTTAAAATGAGAAAATAAAGTGGAAGTGTGTCAAGAGTGGTCAGGAAAGGGGCACTTAGAAATGTAGATTTCTGCCCATACCATCTTGGGAAAGATGATGAACTGAGCACCAAGCATGTCCTGACAGGGCTGATGTACCCATCAGACTCTGCGGCCAGGACTCACAGTACATTTAGGGGCCAATGTGAATGTTTTAATCTTTCTAAAAACTGGAAGTAAAAGTAGTTTTATGTTTAGGTCAAAGAAAATGTTTCAAAATATATTATTAATATAATCACCTTTAGGGGCGCCTGGGTGGTTCAGTCAGTTAAGCCTCTGACTTCGGCTCAGGTCATGATCTTGCGATCTGTGATCCAGCCCCACATTGGGCTCTGTGCTGACAGCTCAGAGCCTGGAGCCTGCTTCGGATCCTGTGTCTCCCTCTCTCTCTGCCCCTCCCCTGCTCACATTCTGTCTCTCTCAAAAATAAATGAAACATTAAAAAAAATTTAATGTTTCATTTATTTTTGAGAGGGAGGAAGATACAGAATATGAAGCAGGCTCCAGGCTCTGAGCTGTCAGCACAGAGCTCGACGTGAGGCTCAAACTCACGAACTGTGAGATCATGACCTGAGCCGAAGTCAGCGGCTTAACCAACTGAGCCATCCAAGAGCCCCTAAAAAAATGTTTAATATAATCACTTTTATGCAAACACAATTATAAAATATTTCCCAAGTAAGTAATAAGTAATTTTTTTGATGTCATGGAAGAACAGTCCACACAAGCAAAAGTGCGTAGGTCCTCAGAAGTCAAAGTTACCTTGTATGCTGTCTATGTTACTCTATAACCTGGGCCACTGAATGTGGAGCTAAATGAGCTAATGAGAATTAGTGCAACTGGGGGAGAATGTTCTCGGGTATGATCTGATGATCTCACATGAGATTGGCACGGGCAGAGCTAGGGTTCTGAGTATTACCTACCAAGGGAAGCAGAAATAGGCTTCTGGGTACATGTGGGCGTATCCCCTTTTGGCCACGCCCAGCAGAGATGGCTCAATTAAAGTTACCTTTACTTTTATCACTTTCTCCATCTCAAAATTCACACATATTATGGGTCCTTGGAACCTAATGGTATCCTGGAGACTGGAATCAATATCTAAAACTCTGGGTAAGCAGGTCTTTTATGCCTAACCCAAATCCTGTTTCTACTAGCTACAGTCTCTAGGTTTTCTTTTTAAGACTGAAAAATCTACAAATGTTGCTTTCCTCACATTATTGCAAGGATTCCTTGTAATGAGACCCATTCGTGAGTTTGGGTACCTAATATCTTGAGGGATGGTCAGAGACCTTGAAGGTCACTGAGAAGCCACAGACTGTAGTAACAAGGTAGTCAGAAATTTTTATGAGCTGGGCAAGTCACGTCCTCTTGTGGACCTTAGTGAGTTTATTTCTGAGGTGAGTTATTGGCACATGAATTTCCTGGAAAATCTGAAGGAGCCTGTGACACTGAACATACAGGATATTATGAATGGTCCTATCAGAGATCCCTTACAGTACAATCAGTGTTATAGTGAGGATCTATCATGGCGGTGTTTGAGAAGCCTATTTTGCCAAAAGCAAGGCTTATTCGCTTCTGCATAGACAGTAACATTTCTAAGAATTTGCAGAGGGAAAGTAAAGGTCAGACAGGTTACCTGTGCACAGCAAATCAGGGGAAATGCCAGGCTCAAGTCCTGGGGACAGGCGGGGCAGGGTGGGGATGTGGTGCCTCCATGCAAGAGTTGTCCCATGACAGATACCTGAGTCCTGGAGTTGCAAACCCTACTTCTCCGCATGACAGCCGGAAGGAGAAATCCCATTTCCCTTCCAATCATTTGAATGAGAAAGGGGTCAACATTAAACTGGGGGCAATTGTCTTTATGACACCCTGGGTACCCATTCTAACACAAACTTGCAGACCACCGGCTTCTCCCCGCACTGATCTGGAATGTGGAAATTATATCACATAATTTACAACAGGCGGTGCCTGAAAGTGACTTTCTCAGCATCTGTTTCCTAAGTAGTCCCAGAACAAGGAAAGAAGAAAGCTGCGGGGGGGGGGGGGGGGTTGCTGGAGAAATGTGATCTCCTCCAGCTGCATCTAACAGTCCAATAGCCTCCCCACAAACTGCTCTCTTCCTCTGCTTCCCTCATCCTGCCGCACCTCTTCCTCTCCCTCTCCTTAGCCCTCTCCCTGCTGTTGGAAGTTCTGTCCTCTCCTTCCAGACTTCCTTCCAAACCCACCTTTCTCCAAGAACCTGTCCAACCCAACTCACCTCCCACTACCCACTTCTGGAATGTCCATCTCTGTCACCAGTGAACTGGGGTAAAGTTAAGCATGGCTTGAATTTAACCCAAATATAATTAATTCTATGAGTAAACACTGGCAGGACCTTGATGTTGCTCAGAGCCTTTTTTCCCCCCTGTGCAACACAAGGCATAGATTCAAAAAGAAACACTGGCTAACATAAGAAGATGAATCTTGCATTCTGAACCCCTTGGGTATTGTTCTACTTGTGCCCTGTCCTAATGCCAGGCCCTTGGGCATGTTCTTTCACACCTCTGAGCCTCAGTCTCCCCATCTGTAAAATGGGAAGTGATCAAACATTAATGGGTTATTTTGAGGATTAAAGAAAGCAGAAAGAAAAAAAATGATTACAGGCAGTGATGTGCAATACAAATCCAAGAAACAGCTATTGCTACCACTCCAATAAGAAGAGCTGATGTGTAAAGGGCACCTGGGTAGCTCAGTTGGTTAAGCTTCCGACCTCGGCTTGGGTTATGATCTCATAGTTCATGAATTGGAGCCCTGAGTTGGGCTCTGTGCTGACAGCTCAGAGCCTGGAGCCTGCTTCGGATTCTGTGTCGCCCTCTCTCTTTCAAAAATAAAAATGTTTAAAACTTTAAAGAAAAAAAAAAGGAAGAGCTGATGTGTTAAAGGAAGGAACAAACTCGATGTTGCTCCTTTTTGTGGCTCAAGAAAGGCAAACACTCTGAGGTTTATCTGTTGCATGCTAGGACAGAGTTCAGTCATTCAACTATGAAAAGATAACGTTAAGCACCTTCCATGTATCCACACAGGTTCCAGCAGTACAGAGAGAGAGCATCAAGACACCATGCAAAGGATTAGCCTCTGTGTCTTGACTTGGTTAAATCCTCTAGTTTTTAAAAGCTGATCTGGAGTATGGGTCTTTTGGCCAGCAGGTGGCCCAGTGTCAGTAGGTCCTCAGTATTTGTGAACTTATTGCATGGATATGTAACTATAACTTCCAGTACTGCAGTACTGGACTGGGTTCTCTGATGATGATAAAAATTTGAAGGAAGGATCCAGGAATTTAGATCCCAAACTATCAGAGGCAGGAGAAGGGAGTGAAGTCAAGGGTGACAGACCTGATTCTGACCTGGCCACTCTGTCTCGGTGTGACTCAATCAGCATATGTGACTTTAATCTCTGTGCCTCAGTTTCTCTCAAAGTCATGAAGGAGAGATGCAATGACTATGTAAACCAAGAACAACTAGATGAAGAACGGAATATAGAGGCAGGAGTTAAGAAGTCAAAGTAATGGTCAACAGCAACTTTTCTCAGCAGGAGTAAACCAGGGAATAAGAGAAAGTACGCGCAAACCCACTGGCTTTGAATGATCGCTAAACATGAAGTAACAGAAATCAATAAATGTCTTAATGACTCTTTGACTCCCAGGGCATGTTGGGTAGCTGTCCAGCCCTGAGAGGTCCCGTGGATTATACTCTGAGCTTGGAACCATCTTGGCTTCTCCTCCTCCATGAATCTGTCAAACATTTATGGAGTATGTCTGGTCCTGTGCTAAGCATACCTACTGGGAAAACCAAGAGTAAACAAGACAGCCACAATCCCTGCTCACAGAGCTTACAGACCGGTGGGTAAGACAGACAGTTTAACCAATAAAGAGGCTGAAATGTCACGTGAAAATCCGGAAAGAATGCAGGGAATAGTACAGGAATATGCAACAGGGGCTTTCTGACCTTGCCGGTCCTCTGAGAGGATCTCCATTGGAAATATTATGTCATGCAGGAATTGAGGAATGAATAGGAGGTGTCCAGGCAAAGAAGAGTAGAAACTGTACCCAAGAAAGGAGAAGCAGAGATCAGAAGACACGGTTTCTGCCATGGTGGTGATACCAGTGTAGTGGATGGAGAGTTGAGAAAACAGCATTCCAAAATCGTGCGGTGCAAGATGCACTGCTAACCGGCACTGAAAAGAAGCCCCTCCCCGTTTCCAGGACTGGATCCACAGCGGGCATGCGCCATGGGCACAGGAAACTGAGCCACCAGCCTAACTAATTTCGAGGCTTGGCTTTATTGACGGCTCTCTGTGTGACCCTGGACAAGTCCCTTCCCGCCTCTGGCCTCACTCTCCCCAAGAGGAAGTTATATTAGATACTCACGTACAGACTTCCTACTCTGAAAATTCTTCGCTCCGGGATGACTTAGCAATTTTCAGGATGTGTCCTATACATCTTTAAGAATCACCGTTTTTTTCTTTTCTTCCACATTATGCCCCTTTATGGGGAATGGGTGACATTATTTATTTCTTATATCCTCCAGACTTAAGTCCCTGAATTATTCTAAATCTTGCCCAGGCCTGGCATCACAAATAAATTCTCCATCCCAGGGGGATGGAGATAAATGGGGGCTGCCACTACTGTGACCTCCATCAGGGATTTGGCTCCAATACTCCACCTAAGGAAAATGCTGCACCGAGTCAGGCTGGAGGGAGAAGGGGGACATAAAAAGGAAAGGAAAGGAAAAAAAAAAAAGAAAGAAAGAAAGACATCTAAAGCTAAGAATTCTTGAAAAGACAAAAGAAGGAGTTTCTCTTTATATGTACCTCAAAGACCCCCAGCAGACTGGGGGGGGGGGGGGCATGCAATTTGGGGTCTTTGCTTTTTATTTTCAGAAGGAAAGGAGTTTGAGCCTAAGCAGAAGGCAGGCAGGCACCATGAGAACCCCCAAGCCTGGGCTCCCCGCTGGAATCCATGTGACCTCCACCAGTCAGGCCATTCTCTCTGAGATGAAGTTTCCTTGGCTGTAAAGATGCCATCATCTCCTCAAAGAATCGCTGAAAAGATAAAACAAAACTGTAGGGGGGCAGGGGCGCTTAGGTGGCTCAGTGGGTTGAGCGACCGACTTCGGCTCAGGTCATGATCTCACAGTTCGTGGGTTTGAGCCCTGCGTCAGGCTCTGTGCTGACAGCTCAGAGCCTAGACCCTGCTTCGGATTCTCCGTCTCCCTCTCTCTCTGCCCCTCCCCGGCTCACGCTCTGTCTCTCCCTCTCAAAAATTAATAAATGTTAAAAAAAAAAAAAAACCCTGCAGATGTGGAAATGCCTAATACAGGCACAGGGCACATAAAATATTCAATGAAGAGTAGTTGAGGCTAAACCAAGGTGGGGGCTCTGTGGAAAGCTGGCAGGGGAAGTCTATGGTTCTCAGCAATCTGGTGCCAGATACTTCACAGGGGGAGTTCCTTAGACCCCAAAAAAGGAGAAGGGACAATGCAGTTGAGTGTAAGGATATGGGCAATGGAGTTTAACAGTGTCAGGTGTCAATTTTAGCTCCATCCATGTTTAAGACTCCCCTAACGTCAGGGCACCTGGGTAGCTCAGTTGGGTAAGCGGCTGCCTTCAGCTCAGGTCATGATCTCACGGTTTGTGAGTTCGAGCCCCACATCGGGCTTTCTGTTATCCACGCAGAGCCCGCTTCAGATCTTCTGTCCCCGTCTCTCTCTGACCCTTCCCCATTTGCTCTCTCTCTCTCTCAAAAAAAGAAAGAAAGACTTCCCTAACCTCTCTGAGCCCCAGGTGGGCTCCATAAGGTGATTTTAGGATTTAAAAGATTATGCATACCAAACACTCAGGATGACCCATGGCACCTGCCGTGTTCACAATAAACAATGGCTAGCAAAGCTTCATGATCTCCTGGCTTCTCTGAGATCTGTATCTGCTGGCTACCCTCTATAATCTGCCCCACCCCCAAACCGTTTCTGGGACCCCCTTTGCCCCAGGATGCTGACTGACCTCTACACACTGGATCATCCAAGTGGGGTCTGCTCGGGAGAGGCACAGAGCCGCCAGATCAGTGAGCAGCAGAGAAGTCAGGGTGTTTATCGTCCTCACTCCCTTTCTGTCAAGCCGTGGTCTCAATAGTGGATGGAGGTCAGCTGTGGCCAGTCCTTTTAAGGGGGACCTCCTCTTGGCATCATTACCCCCCCATCTGCCTCCATCAGGGGGGCAGGAGCTTCCCCCTTGAAATGAAGAATCTGGCTCCTGTTTTTTAATGTTCAGATACAGATAGCTTTCAAGTCTCACCTCTCCCTCCTCCCTCTGTGCTCCCTGTCTGTGCAAGCTGATAAAAAAGCCTGGGTGTTCCCTCCTTTTGGTGCTGCCAGGAGATTGCAACTGTATGCAAGTCCCACCCAACCCCACCCTTGAGCCATGACAAAATTCCAGGCCAGCCTCTTTCCCTGACTCTCTCAAGCCAATCTGGACCTGCTTCAGAGGCCCACCCTGCTCACCCCAAAGACCAGAATTAAGTGAATAATCAACCTTTCCACACCTGCTTTGAGTATCTGCAGGTATCAACACCTACACTAAATTTGTCATTCCTGCTTTTGCAGCGTGACAAAAACACCCCAACGCGCACCTGCAAGTCCTCACGACCACTGGCTGGTTCACTTAGCCCTCCCACACCCTTCAGTAAATCGCCTCCCCCCAATGCTACCCCTTCTGAATGTGCTCAGAAAGGAGCGCTAATGTTTCCTGCCAGGACCCTGACTGATAGAACACTGAAGGTCCATGAGCGTGTGCACTCATTAATCACCTACTTGTCCAAGTTACCTTGTGTCTGAACAGAGTGGAGGACAGCTTTACAGTAAGACAAACAAAACAAATACTTCATGTACAGCATCTCACTCCATTCTCTCGAAGGCCCTGCAGAGCTGGAATGGCTGGTGCCATTCTGTCGCTAAACCAAAGGGTAGAAGGAAATTGTTCAAGGTAACATAGCTCGTTCACGGTGAGGCAGAGGTAAGAATCTAGGATGGATTCCACTCTACCCCTCCTGCTCTCTTCATGAAGACACAAGCATGATCCCACAATATGGGGTAGGCCACGGGATGAGATCCACGTTCCAAATGATCAGCACATAGAAAGGCCATTTGTGGTTAAGGTTGAGGGCCTGTGAGCAACAGGCCTGGAAGGATGTGTACAATCTGAACACGAGGACAGGCTATACAAAGTGGGTCTGTGAGCAGTCCTGGGGACACAACATGGAGATGTAGGACAGATACGTTGAATCTGGGCTTAAAGACCTTGCAAATCATTGGCCATGAGTCCCCACTTAATGCAACCATTCCTTGTCCACAGTCACAAATATATCTCTTCCTCTAACCCACTGAGATTGTGTAGTGCACACTGCTTTTTCCCAGAACCTCAGTTTCCCCATCAACAATATGTGGGCTGCTTTGTTTTATAAACACTTGACTAAACATGGATTAAATCCACTAGTAGCATTACGATAATGGAACCCAATAGTTAATACTGTGGGACTCAATTCACAGCCAACTTATGTCTTATCTTATCCATTCACGTCCACTAGCCTAGGAACCATGGGATTGAAAACATGACCCGTATATGTTTCCCCCTTAAGCCTGCGTAGTACCTAATACAGAGGGGCATCCAATAAATGTTTGCAGAACAGTAAACTGATGTGGCCCAGCCTCCTTGGCTAACCTGGAAAATCAAGGACCAGGGAGGTAAGGACTTGCCCAAAGTCACTAAGTGGATTAATGGCTCCTTCAAGGCATCAACCTAGTAAAGACCTACTCTTCGAATGCATCCCCAAGGGCTTGTTTTGTAGACCATGGGCCACAGTTTGCTGACTTCTGTCTGGGATTACAGATGGGAGGTTAAAACAAGAAACAGGCCAGGTGAGTCTTTCTGTGAGCAGAAAGAAAAACGAGCCTTTCGAACTTGCCCGGATTCTCTGACAAGTTTAATCAAGCACAAAATAAAGGCGGGCATGATTTACCAGTTTTCCCAAATGCTGTTGATGAGGCACCTCATGAAAACTATAGAAGGAGATAAACGACCGGGGGGGGGGGGTATAAAAGGTGGCTGCAGAACAGGAGGTAGTTAAGCCTCAGGAAACGAAGGTCTGGTAGCTTCAAAGAAGAAAAGATGCTTGTTGAGTAAGCCCAGGGAAAGCGTCCTGCCCTTACAGAAGGAGCTGGACTCAAACTTGGGTTACAAGGTATACCAGGAACTCGGAGTCCCCACACTGCATCACCAAGGACCCTATGAACAGGCACAGTAAGTAGACAACAGGCATCATAGTACTTTGCCCACCTCTGTCCCGACACTGCCCCTGCAGTAGCAATTCCCAAATCGTAGTGTCTTAAAGGATAATAGTATATGTTTGACTAATGTTCATCCCAGGTTGGCGGGGGCTCAACTCATGACAGTCTCTCAATGACCCAGGCAGATGGGGCAGCCAGCATCTGAAACACTGCCACTTTCCATGTGAGAAGGAAAAGAAAGTTCTGGAATGTCTTTCCCTGATAGGCAAGTGGCGTAATAACCCTTCCACTCACACTTTTAGTTATGTGAGCCCCCTTCCACTCACACCTTTAGTTATGTGAGCCATCAGACGGTAAGTAGGCCGAGAACTGCCACCCTAGCATGGGCCCCGAGAGGAGAGGAACCGGAAACAGTACCATCGGTTTGGCCAACAGACCCTCCCAGGAAAGCCTGCCATGTTCTGATGATGTGGGGAGGCTAAGAAAGGCGCTGAGCTTAGCAAAGGATGGAGGCAACTTGGATTCATTAGTGGAAAGGCACTGGCCTGCAAGACTGCAGGTCTCAGAGGCAGGCCACTCTCCTTCTGCTGCACGTCGGTGGTAGGTGATGCTGTGAGCGCCTTCCTTGCTCTTTCCAAGCACAGATTCTCCCTGGCAGAATGTGACAAGTTAACATAGCATTCTGTTTGTTCCGTGCCCCTGACACGTTACATAACTTTGCCCCGCTCTGCAGTTATCCAAGGCCTCTGTTCATTTCCCATTGTAAACTCGAGGGCAGAGGCCTTGTCTTACTCATCTTGCAAAACCCAGCATAGTTCTTTACAGACTGGAGGCCCTGCCGGCATGTTTATTTAATAAATGCACAGATTACATTTTCTGAAAACGATGATGCGGAAGACTCAGCCTCGCCAACTGTGGATGTTCCAAGGAATACACACAACGATAATAGAGACAATGTCAATGATCAGCTGAAAAAGATTGATGATAAATATTAATAGTAAACAACAACAGGCATGGACAGGTCGTCAATTTACAGATCCTTTTCACCTCTATTCTGTTTTGATCTTCTCATAACTCTGTGTGGGAAGCAGAGTCAAAGATGAGGAAGTTGAGGTCCAGGAGGTAATGGAATTCTCCCAAGGTCACACAGCTAGTCAAGATAGGGCTGGATTAGAAGCATAGGTCTATACTTCAGATTCTGGGTCTCGCTCTCTCTCTGTCCCTCCCCCCACTCACACTCAGTCTCTCTCTCCCTCTCTCAAAAATAAATAAAACATTAATATTTTTTTAAATAAAAGAAAAAGAGTATAGGTCTGTCATTCTTTTCCCATGATCTTTCCATAGCAATTCTCCTCCTCTGTCAGACTCCGCCCATAACATGAATAAGCAGTTACTGTAATATGCAGACCAAATTTTTCCCTGTGTCTTGCAGATTAGCCTCCTGAGCCATCTTCGTGACCTCAGGTCTTAAATGTCTGAGCTCCCCACACCTACCGCAGCCACCCACTTTGCCTCCCTGCTCAAGCAACCCAGCTCTCTGGGAACACCTGCTCTGAACCACAAATAGCATCAACTCCATGTTCGTCAGTGAGTTCTTTGGTGGGGATGTTTTCAGAGCAGAATGGAGGCTCGGTCCTATATGACTTCACGACTCCATTTTGTGTGCTATTTTAGAACAACAAGGATAAACACAAACAAACTACATCAAAAACAAGCCAGACTATTTTGCAAGCTTCTCTTGCAAAAGTGACAATGCTCTGGGTGGAGCGCCAGGGCCACTCACTGCACAGAGGAAGAGCATGGGGTCTAGAGATTACGTGACAGAAAAGGCAGTGCAGTGACTGGTGAAGAGCATTAGCCATGAGAATCAGCCGAATCTGGGTTCTGGTGTGGGCTGTGCCAGAAGGTCTCTTACTAACACCTCTAAGTCTCAAGTTCACCCTCTGTAAAGTAGGGACATGTTCCTGATCCTCTTATGGTTGTTGTAAAGATAAATGAGAGAATGCATGTAAAGCTCTTGCAGAGAGGCCTGCTCATGAGAAGCAATGGAAACATGGATTACTTTCCTCATGTCTGCTTTCCCTCTAGATGGGAAGTTCCTAATGGCTAAGAAGCCCTTTTGCTTGTCCATGGCTGCTTTCCCCAGGGTGTAACACAATGCCTGGGCCATGTTCAATGCTTTATAAACTCTTGTGATTATTATGAGATTTGATTGAGTTCACATAGCTATCTAATTTCTCCATAAAATCACTGAGCCTGTTGCTTCTCAGACATATAGAACTTGGCTAGCTTTCACCCAGTGTTATTTTTAAGTTCGCTTAGAATCACAGAAACCTTGAGGAAAGAGGGACTTTATGCCAGCCCCCATCCATTTGCGAGAGTCATCTTTACAATGCCCTATCTCGTTTCCATACAGTGAGTTCTGTACAATATGCCCCTACTCAGTGTGTGGTGTGTGCTGTCTTAACAAACAATTTCCACTTGTAATTCTTCAGGTTCTCACTTGTAAAACAGAATAGCAACCCCAGGTCTCAACCTGACACCAAGAAAAGGGAGGGCAAATCAAAAATGACTTTCCTGTAGCTAACAATCTGGAAGTAGGCACGACTTGATCAGTAACAAAGGATCAGGGATTCGCAAAAATCACAGGATATTTATGCAGTAATTCTTCGTCGACCTTGGAAAAGGACAATAGTTGACAGGAACAGATTTGAGAGCTCTAGAATTCTTCTCAAACAGGGAGGGGTTCTGGGAAAAACACCACGCACACATATGCGCGCGCACACACACACACACACACACACACAGATATATGCAGGGCTTTGAACCTCACACTCAATACAAACTAAAGAAGTCACACGATTTGTCTTTTTTTTTTTTAATGTTCAAGGTACCTGGTATACTAAATGCCTCTTTTTTTCATTTATTTTTTTTTAACTGTGACCTCTTTTTACATGTTCAGTCAACACTACCATGGTGGTAAGGACTGTCAAAGGAGATTCTCATACGTGTTTTCCATGATGGAGCCTCTGCATCATTAGTAGAGTTTTTAGAATGAACTACTTCCATGTATTTAGGGAAGGTAAGCATATGATTGTATCTTCCATCACCCTCAATTTTCCCAGTGTGTGTAACAGATAAGTTTGTTTGCTTGTTTGTTTAATTATCTCTGGGTTAAGGGCACAAGAGGGTGGGAGGTAGCATCCTCAGCGTCTACTGAAGGGTAAAGCGTAGAACAGCTCCGGTTTCCCAGGAACCAGAATAATGATTGCCATGTGCTAAGAGTTCTGATCTAAAAAACATATACAAAAATAACACGCATTTTTAACATGTTGGTTTATAAATATAAAATCCCATTATCACAGAGCCACAGTTGGCCCAGTCTCCAAGGATTACTGTGCATTTAACACAGTAGGAAAAATAATCGCTCGCAGGCTTAAGAAATGCCCTGAACCTTGATTCTAAGTGTCGGCACAGAATAGTCCCGCCTGAACTTGGGTCAAGTAAAATGGGGCAAATCTATAGAAGCCATCATTTACTTAGGGGAAACTAAAGTGCTGTTAATGAAGACAGAAAATCTTACAACAAACACAGGACAATACTTGCCAACAAAAGTATAGGCCAGCCCAGATTAATGAATTCGCTTAAGAGTTCCTCCCTGCCATGGCTATTTGTTAGAACTGGAAGAGTGCTATTCAAACGTTAAAGTTCTTCTTCTGGTTGTTAATAATATTATTTTATTTTTCTAAGCACCAGTGATCATGACTGCCCGTGGAATCTCTTGGGAAACGAGTCTCTATGTAACGTGATTATAATGATTCATTATATTTGTGTAGGGTTTTGTGGCTTGGAAACCACTTTCCATTCATTATTAATATTATCATTATTATTAATAATAGCTACCATTCATTGTGTGCTTTTTAGGGGCCAGGCACTGTTCAGTGAGCAAAAAACATGGTATCTTTAATCGTTACAATATCCCTGGTAAGGAGCCTGTATACACCCATTCTATATGGGAGGACACTGAGGCCCCTGGAGGTCAACTAATCCAAGATAGCATAACTCCTAAGTGGTGGAGATGATACTAAACCTCGTGCCTGCCTGACCCCAAGATACAGGCTGTTTACACTCCACCTATGGCATTTCATGGACCTTAACATTACCTGTATACTATCTATTCTCTGCCATCCTTTTAGACTAAACGCCCTGTGAAGGCAGGAAATGGATGCTGTTTAGAGTTGCCACACCACTCCCTAGCACAATCCTTGGAACACTGCAGGCACTTGATGGATATTTGCTGAAGGAGTAAGTGAAGATGTGAGCACACAAGGAAATTCTTACATCTCTTCTGAGGCAAAGAGATTACTTGTTTTTTTCTCTGTTCATAAACAGGGGCATGAGGACTCAAAGAGGTAAAGTGACTTCCCCAAAGGGCACACAGCCGTCAAGGGCTGGCGACATAACCCCATCTGAAGCCATCAGACTTGTGGTCTGATTGGCCACACACCAGCCTCAGCTGCCTCATTGTATCCAAGCATGTGCACCTGCTGTGTAGTGGCAGGTGGTTGACAAGTGGTGGGGAGGAGCTGCAGGCCAGCCCCAAGCCCACTGTATTGCCCGCCTCCCTCCACACACACCCCCTTCTAGAAGCCCAGGGGGGCGAGCCCATGAATGGCTGTGAGCATAAATGTGGGGGCTTCTGCTTGGGAGCGGATGAGGCTGGAGAGGGTAGTAGATGTGGAGCTGATAATTCAGGCAGCCAAATTCAATTTGAGGGAATTTGGTTCAGTGCTTTCCATTAACAACACTCTAAGAAAAATATAATTCCCAGGACTACCGAAGGAAAGGAGAAAAGAAAACAACTTTTCATCGTGTGCAGTCAATGCAAGGCAAATCAATCACACTCTTTTTCCCCCCGGCCCAGCAATGCCTCAGTGAATGGCACAGGGCCTCTGAGCTCTGGGCCAGCCCTCAGGGTGCAGGGGGAGAGAGAAGAATCAGGAAGAGAAGTGGCAGACCGGCAAAATGTTATCTCCATTCCAGGCCACCTTCAATCATACGAAGGAGCCTTTACAATTGAGAAAACACTTTACCTACATTGGATCATCAGAGCCTTTGGAAATAGGAGATGTTAGAATTCCTATTTTGTATATGAGAAATTGGATGGGAGTAATTAAATAACACAACAATAATAGACAACTAGTAAGCGGTGGGGATTTGAACCCAGGACCTTTTGGCCCCACAGCCCAATCTCTTAAACTCGACATTATCGAATGGCCCCTATAACCCAACAGAGGGCAGAGACTAAATTCAGCTGGGCCTTTGCACACACAACTACGACTTTTCTCTTCCAGGTCAAGCTCATCCCAACATGGGAACTGAAAGGGCCTATACGTATTTCAATATGTAACATCACTTCCTGCCTCGCCTC
Source organism: Cryptoprocta ferox (assembly GCA_028646485.1). Lineage (NCBI taxonomy): Eukaryota > Metazoa > Chordata > Mammalia > Carnivora > Eupleridae > Cryptoprocta > Cryptoprocta ferox. The sequence continues at coordinate 16,468,676 of CM053568.1, read as the reverse complement.
CCTCATCCAAGCAAAGCTTGAACACAAATAGCAATGTTTTAAATTCCGTGAGTGCTGTTCTTGTCAAAGTGCCCTCTCACCTACCCACAGGGAGCTGGGGAGCAAAGTTTCCGGGGAAGCCTGACCGGAAGGCAAAGATGCACAGTGGCTGAAATGTGAACCCAGGAGCCGGAGGATGTGAACTTGAATCCTAGCTCCATCCTTAAGGGCCTCGTGACCTTGAGTAAGGCCTGTTATCTCCTTATGCCCCGATTTCTCGATCTGGGAAGTGAGCATAGCAGTTGCACCTCACCTCCCAGGGTTATAAGGATTAATGAGACAATACCTAAAGCACTTAGACATTGTCTGGAAGACACAAAGCATTTCATAAAATTTTGTTATTTTCATGGCTGGATGGCAAAGCACTGATGAATCACAGGTGCTCCGTCAGGGAGGCCCTCGAAGAGACATCTAGTCTAACATGCTTATTCTACAGAGAAGACTGAGGCTTGGAGACAGGAAGCCCAGCCCCCAGGGCACTCGGGGAGCCAGAGGAAGTCCCTGTGCCCAGATGGGGGTCTTCTGCTGCATTTGCACACTTTGCTTAAAGTCTCTTTCTCCTCTAGGGCTGTGCACCTGAAAAGAGGTTCCCTCTTCTCGCTTGTGAGAGGGAGTGGCTGGCCTTGGCTGAGCAGGGTTTTCAGGGAATCCTTAATGCTACTTGGCAAGACAGCTACTGGTATTTCCAATGTCTTGTTGAACATCCTTGATCCAGAAGTTGCACGAGGCCAGACTGCAGTCCCCAGGGCCAATGTGGGCACATTAACTTCCAGCCAATGTGATGATTCAAGGGCTGATTATGTCCTTGGTGGATTAGCTGTGTGCCTGGCTTTTCCTCTCTCTTTCAGATGTCCCTTGGTCATTTCATGGCTCACTGACACTTTCCCCCCAGAGGGTAAGGAGGGAAGGGGGAGCCCCTGAGCTGCTGATCAGTCAGACACTGGCAGTAGGTAGCGAGTCTTAAGGAGGCTTCCAGCGCAAAGGCTGGATCAGCAAACATGCACCCCATTCATATGGACATTTGAGAGCAGAGGTGGGTTTCTACAGTCACAAGCTAGGATCCTGGATTTGGACAGTTCAAATTCCACTGCTGCCACTTATTAGCTATGTGAATTCGGGCAACTTACTTTATATCCCACTGAGCCTCAGTCTCTCCATCTGGAAACTGAGAAGGATAGGGCCACCTACTCTAAAGGCTGCGAAATTTACATGAAATGATAAATGCAGAACATATAGGTACAGTACCTGGCACATAGTAAGTACTGGATAAATTTTAGCCATTATTAAAAACAATTGAAGGGTGCCTAGGTGGCTCAGGTGATTAAGCTTCAACTCTTGATTTCCACTCAGGTCATGATCTTGCGGTTTATGAGTTGGAGCCCCGCATTGGGCTCCATGCTGGCAGTGCAGCGCCTGCTTGAAATTCTCTCTCTCTCTCCCTCTCTCTGTGTCCCACCCCCCCCCGCATATTCTCTCTCAATAAATGTATAACTTAAAAAAATTAAAATGAAAATAAATAATTTTGAATGGTAACCATTTTTTGCAGTGACCACTGAGAAATGTCTAGAACTGCTGGATCAGTATGTTGTACACCTAACACAAATATAACACCGTATGTTAACTATACTGCAGGGTTTTTTGAAAGTCTTAAAGAATACATTCTGGCTAACATGTGCTCTACATCCTGAGGTTGTACGGCTCACCACCTCCTCCCCGCAAATCCCGGCTGATGTTGGCTGCCTAGAAAAATACTCTGCAAATTTCTTCACGGGAGGTTCTTGTTTGCAAGCACACTGGAAAGAAGCATAAAGCGAAAACTTGAACACGGAGCCAGATTTCCACAGAATGCTCACGGTTCTAACACTTGTAAGTTGTAGCACGATGTTTGGGAAGTCACTGGATTTCTCTGAGACTCAGCTTCCTCGTGTCCCTGTGGGAGATTGATGGCATTTCCAGATGTGCCACCGGCACATGGTGGGGAAAGGTGGAGTACACATCTCTGTTGCTGTCACTAGCATCATTGTTGTTAGAGTTGTGGGGATGAGCACGGTCAACATTACTGAATGACCCATGCATTTGAACATTTACCTAGTTGTACGCTGATACTGAAAACTCGGGGTTAATCCCATTTTACAGATGCAGAAACTATGCTCATAAAGAAACTGGTAAAAACCTCAATTCTACAACTTTCTCTGATGCCCACCTGCTCAAACTCTGTAAGTCTGGCTTGCTGTCCCTTAGCCACTAATGAGATCTTCTACATTTTAGTATTTGTTATTTGAGCACATGTTTATCTACACGAGGTGCTCCAACCAAGGACAGAGTTATCCTGATGTCCGCATCCCTTGTATCTCACATGGTGCCTAAATGATTGTCCACTGAAGTGAAAAACCACCAGGTCACATGAAGGGACGCAGCCCAGTGAAATGTGCTCTTACGGAGTTAGAAGCATCTGCTTAGAAAGGCCTCTTTTCAAGGGGAAATGAGATTACAGAGATGCTGAGGTTATCAAGAGTTCTTAGAAGGAATCCAGGTGGGAAATCAGAGCGCAGACTGGAACATATCCCTTTCTTCATAATGAGGAAGAATGGAAATTAATGATGGCTCTGAGGTGGCAAAGATCCTGAACCATCTTTGATAACCTGTCTTTTGCCAGAAACAGGAAAAAAAGAAAAAAGAAAAGAAAAAAAAAAGAGAAGAAATGTGGACAATTAGGAAGTAATTAAGATCTCACACAAACAGCTATGACAGAAAGCAGTTAAGGGAATACTTAGCGATTTGGGGGAAAACACAAATCAGCAGGTTGGACAGCATGTATCCTAAGGTGTTCCAGAAAAGAGCTAATGTAGTTACTGAAGCACTTACAATTATTTCTGAAAAGTCACGGTAGAACAGCAGCAGAATATATACTTAAATTTTGTAAAACATCAAATGTCATATTTATCTTTTAGACAGAAGGGAAAAATACATGAAGCAGGAGCTTTAAGAGCTGAGAGAAGAGAGAAATACTTCCAACTGGTACGTGACAGGCGCTTGCAGTTAGAGCATCCCACTGGACCGTCCACTTGCAAGCCAGGCCTGGCGTCTTCCCATTTTCCAGAGCAGGAAGCCAAGTCTCTGAATGGGGAAGCAAACTGACCAGGGACAGCCACTAATCATTGCCTGAGCTGGGACTCAACCCCAGTCTCTGCCTCACTCTTGCAGGGCTCACGTCTTACCCTTTTTATTGCTCCTCTACGACGAAGATTAACAAATTGGACACAACCCAGGAAAACAAAGGAATTATGAGACCGCATAAGACCGGGGTTATAAAAACAGCACCAATCACAGCTTGCAAACATGATAGCTTTTCAATAGAATTACAAAGACAGTGGATGAAAAGATCACAAGATGGCTTAATCTGGACAATAACTCAAGAACGTTTCTCGCAAAATTAATTCAAATAAGCTAGAAGGGGCTGCAAGACAGCGAGGCTCAGAAATTAGCTCAAAGGCAGTAAACAAAGAATAATGGTGGAAATAATTCAAGTACAAAGGAAGGCATCAAGTCTGGGGAAGCTCGAAGCCCCCCATAATATCGTCTCAGGACTCCTCCCAGCTAGTTAGTAATACACAGCAGGACTGAGATAAGGTACTGGGCAAAAGAGTCTGATTGAGTGAAGCCTCATTTTGAGGCCTGGGGTTAATAAAGGAAGCAAGGCCCAGACAAGAGGTAGTTTCTTTTCTCACCAAAAGAGGAGTTGTGGGCTCTGTTTAGAGGAAGAAAGAGTCAGGCTGGACAGGAGCCTCGATATCTGGATGGACCAAATATCGTCAACCCAGAATTGGAGACCCCTTATGGCAGGTCCTTCCTGACCATTGTGGTCCTCCGTCTAGCCCTTTCCATCTGACCAGCAGGTTGAGCTCTAGAACCCATTCTTCTTTCTGATGGATCTCCCTGATCCCTACCCCTTACCTAGACTATCTTCTAAGAGCTGGAGCTCACTGATGGTGCTAAGCCAAACTCCCCCATCCCTCATCACAGGTCAGTTTATGCAACAAACATGTCCCTGCACAACTATGTGTCACACACCATGTTAGGTCTTAACGCTACAAGATGAACAAGGCAAGAGTCTTTGCCCTGCCCTCTAGAAGCTCAGGCCGGAGGAGGGTGCTTGAGCTGGGGTTTGCATTGCATCATTTCATCTTGCTTGAATTTATGGCCAGAAGATTCATCATCCTTCACAGAGGTTTACAAGTATTGTTCAAGGTCACAGAGTTAAGCAAATGCCAGAGCTGGCGTTCAAATCTCTGTCTCTACTACACAAGCTCACCAATGTCTACCATACAAGTTCATGGCTGTAGGTCAAGGGAAATAATAACTTTCATGACTGAGCACCTATTCTGTGCCAGGCATTTTGTTTAGCACAGGATCTCACACAATCTTCATAAATCCTATTAAAGGCTTCTCATTAACTCATATTGCACGTAAGGAAAGGGAGGCTCAAAGAGGCACAAGGTCACAAGTAGCTTGTACATTAGAGAACTGAGAGATCCAAGCTCAAGTATGTCTGCCTTACAGACTTTAAGAAACCCACTGAGGATGTGAGGATGTACATGCTTCCTTATGGCCGCTCTAACAAATTGCCAGAAACTCAGTGACATAAAACAATACAAATTTGTGATCTCACAGCTGGGGAGGTCAGGAGTCCAAAACAGGCTTCACTGGGCCAAAATCAAGGTATTTCCAAGGCTCCATTCCTTCCAGGATGTTCCATGGAATAATCCCTTTCCTTGCCTTTTCTAACTCCTAGAGCTGCACTCATTGGCTCCTGGCTCCTTCCTCCTTCTTCAAAGCTAGCAGCATGGCATTTTTGGGTCTCTCTGTGTCTCTCTCTACGTCTTCTTCCCTAACTCTAATGCTGGCACCTCACTCTGAAAAAGAACTGTATGATTATACTGGGCCCACCCAGATAATTCAGGATAATCTTCCTTCCCTTCCCAAGATCCTTAACTTAATCACATCTACGAAGTTCCTCTTGTCATACCTCAGTGAGCACATTCAGAGGTTAGAATGTAGGCATCAGCAGATGGGGGCATTATTCAGTCTACACAGGATAGCAGAAGCATGCTTAATGATAGTAGAAACTATAAATAATAAGCCCACTGTCTGAAAGAGGACACTGGGGTTCACAGTGGTAAAATGGGTCTTTGGGGACACGTGTGCAAATGGCAAGGTAGAGATCTGAACCCAAACTGGTCTACCTTCAAAGTCCATTTTTCCCCTTTCCATGGCACACAGAGCCCCCAGGAAAATGTCACAGACACATGCAAATGGATAAACAGCCAGATCCAAATGAATAATCATTTGGGAAGGTTTCAAGACAGGCTTGGTGACTGTCTAGGTTGGTGGGAAATGGTTGTGGATGGTAGGATGCTATGTGTCTTCAGAAATCACAAGAAATATACGTTTGGGGGTTAGGTGACTACTGAGGAGTGTGGATAAAAGTTAAAAAAAATCCTCTTTCTCAGTAGCCAGGCAGAGAAGAAGAAAAAGGCTGTTGTAGGGAGTAAGGCAAGTATGGATTCAGGCCCCAGACCTGCTCTGACTCCAGCCATGCGTAGTTTCTGTCACTTCTCTGGGCCCGGCTTCCCCCTCTGAAAGGAGAGGTGGTGATGTCTGCCTGGAATGAGGTAGCACCTGTGTGGTGCCCAACACGACATCCTGCACTTAGTAGGAGCTCAACAATCACAGGAAGTTTCATTTTCTTTCCTTCTCAGTTCTAACTTAAGTTTAAGAAACATACAGGTTTTGTTGGAAGAAAGACAGCAAGCTGTGCAACCCATCTTTAAAAAAAAAAAAAAAAAAAAACCACCACTCCCTCCTCTTGCCTGAGCTCAAGGCTTGGCTGAAGGCTTAGAGACATGAGCAGACCAAGGAGGGAAGACAGGCAGGAGGAATGAAAACGCAGGCACTCCCCAGATCGACAGGACAAACACAATGCATTATTCAGGGTGTTTGGTGGTGGGCCTCCATCAGGAATGGGCAAGAGAGCTGGAGAGGTCATTTAAACTCCTCAGGCCTTGGCTGATCTCCGAGTGAGGCCAGATGCCACAGTCCCTATTAGTCAGCTGTTTGCCAGCCCCTGGCAATCTACTGGGACCTTCTCTGGACACCCAGGGCTCTGAGCTGGGCAGGAGGTTAATCAAGCCACCTCCTCATTCTGGAAAGCCTTTACTAAAACCCTGTTTTGGAAGCCATGAAAGCACTGAACTGTAAGAAAGTAGATGCAGAAGGCACTCCGGGCAGGACCCGCCTCACCTGTAAACAGAATCACTAGCAGCTGGCAGTGGGTGGTTTGAAGGGGAGAGGCAGGGTCCCAGGCCCCAAACGATGCTCTTACCTTTGTTGTCACATCGAAAATTCCACCTGGACTCTCTCTGAGTGTAAATTGCTACAGCTATTTTGGAGGGCAATTTAGCAGTATCTGTGCAACTTGAAAATGCCCGTCTTCTCTGACCTGGTAATACTACCCCTAGGGATCTAACCTACAGAAATGCCCACACAGAACAGAATGCTGCATATGCCAAAAAAAAAAAAAAAAAAAAAGTTCACTGTAGCATGCTTTTCATAACAAAAGATTAGAGACAACATAAATGTCCATCAATAGGAAAACGGGTTAGATAAATTATAGCATATCCATACTATAGAATGAGGTTATTAGAAATAATGAAGTAGATCTGAATGTTCTGATAGTGAAAGATTTCCAATCATTTTTTAAATGAAAAACATACACACGCAAGTCTCAATAATAGAGCAATGATCCTGCATATGGGGGGAAACGCAGATGTGGATGTGGATTTATACACATATGAGGATGTAAATAAAGAGAAAAATAATTGAGAAGGATATACACCAAACAGGTCACAGTGATTAACTCTGGGTAGGGAAGTAAGATGGAGAATGCCAAGAGCAAACTTCCACTTTTTACTCTGTGTGGTTTTACTTTCTTTGTATTTTTACCCAAAGAATGGCTTTCTGTATTACTTAGGTAATTTAGGAAAGTATAAGTTGCAAAATGAAAACCATTTCTACAACTGATGGACAGGATGAGGCTTGGCAGGTGGATTCAAGGCCTTCGTTTCTCAGATGGAGAAAACAGGCAGAGGCAGAGGGAGCGATCTATCCAAGGTCACTTAATGGATTAAGAGTTGACCCAGAGCTTCTGGCACCCAGGCCAGAGCTCTTTCCACCACCTTCAAGGTCTGCAGTCCTTGAGTGTCCATGGTGTGAAGGCAAATTGCCACTAGACAGCAGGAGAACTTTAATGATTATCAGATTACCTTATCAGATTACCTCAGGGCAGCATGCTCTAAAGGCCTGGGTCAGGATACAGAGTCTCTTCCATTGGTTGGCCCAGGCTTCAACCTAGTCACT
>CM053568.1:16383458-16461121 GCA_028646485.1 Cryptoprocta ferox | reverse complement strand
AAAGCTGAGACACAGCTAGGTTGAATGTGTCCCGAATCTAAGAGTTCAAATTTCTGCTATACTCTGGACCTATCTGGTAGCATTTGAGAAAGTATATATTAAAAAAAAAACAAAACAAAAAACAACTCTGTATTTCACTGCTGCCTCCCCCACCCAAGTTTCTTTTCTTTCTTTTTTTTATTTTATTTTTTTTTACATTTTATTTATTTTTGAGAGACAAAGCGTGAACAGGGGAGGGGCAGAGAGAGGGAGACACAGAATCCAATGACAGGCTCCAGACTCTGAGATAGCTGTCAGCACAGAGCCTGACGTGGGGCTCGAACTCACGAACCGTCAGATCATGACCTGAGCCGAAGTCGGACACTCAACTGACTGAACCACCCAGGCGCCCCATCCCCCAACCCAAGTTTCTGAGTGCCTTTAGGTCCTTCCTACTTATTAGGTAGAAAAAACCACTATGTCTTTGGGCCACACTGTTGTCATCAGGATCAAAGGTTTTCATGTGCTCCCCATCTCTGAGGTCTGGAGCCCAGGATCATCTGCAGAGGAAAAGGAATGTAAGGCAAGATGCCTCTTGGAGAAAAAAGGGACCTCGTGTTGTTTTGAAGCTGGTAAGAACGGCAGTCACTAAACTATCTCCCATTGACCCAAGGACAACTATCCCCAAGTTCATGAAGAGCAAGCAGATTTGACAAGGTGAGGTGATGGAGACTGACTGGCTTGCTCCAAAAACATCTTCCCAGCTGGCCTGTGGTACATGCCTGGGATCCCATCATTAATCCTTCCAGTTAAGTCTTGGAAGGCCTCTGTTAGCATACAAATGTTTCTCCTGGGAAGAATAATAAAATTTAATCCAAGTGAACAAACATTTACTGACAGTTGCTTTCAACCAGGCACTTGTGAGGTGTAGTGGAATGTCCAAAGATGAACGCAAAGCTCCCTGTCCTCCAGGAGCGTATAGCTCATCAGAAACAGTAAAATATGTGCCAAACAACTGAAAGCAAGGTGGGGGGGAATTCAAAAATTAAGTAAAAGAAGAAGAAAATGCCATAATTGTTCTCTCCTCTGTCTAATGTATCAAGACCTCAACTGCCGTGCAGATCACCTTAAGGGACTTCCATCAAGTGTCACAAAATCTTTAAGTATTTTACAAAGATTGATCTGACAGTTTTGTGGATTACAGATAAAAATGGACAAGGATAGAGGCGGGGGGGGGAGGTAGGGAAGAGAAGAATCTAATGTGAAAGATGTGAAAGATAGTAGAGAACAAGACACAACAGGCAGGAAAGGGTGGGATCTGGAAGGATGAAGGGATGCTTGCGTCAAACAGATCGTTTCTTTTTTCTTTCTGAGCACTTGTTAGGTGCAAAGCTCTCCTCTCCTTGAGCTTAGAGTTGAATGTGGGGGCCATACAGTAAAATGACATCATGAAAATAAATGTGTAATTCAAAAAAAAACCTGATAAATACTCTGAAAGAAAGGGTAAAAGGATGCTCTGAAAGAACAATGAGATCTGTTCTAGTCAGGTATGGTGCCATTGGGGAAGTCTTCCTCGAGGGAGTGGTATTTAATTTGAACAGAACAGATAAGTAGGAATGAATTATGTCAACGAGATGCCACTTCACCCACTACGCTGGCTATAATCACAAAGACAAACAACAACAGTTTTAGTAAGAATCTAGAGAAATTAGAACCCCCATACACACTGAGCAGAACGTAGAATGGTGCGGTCGCTTTGAAACACCATTGGCAGTTCCCCCAGAAGTTAAAAATAGAGGTCCTTGAGTGCCCAGGAACTCCACTCCTAGGTATACACCTAGAAGAAGAAATCAAAACCATGCACACAAAATATTCCTAGGGGCATTGCTTATAATAGCCAAAGAGTAGATGGAAGCAATCCAGATGTCCATTAACTGATATATGGATAAATAAAATGTGGTATATCCATACAATGGAAGATTATTTAGCAATAAAAAAGAATAGCGTACTGATATATGCCAAAACATCGATGGAAGTTTAAAAACATTATTTTATGTGAAAAAAACCAGTCACAAAAAATCACGTACGGCATGATTCCATCTAAATGAAATGTCCAGAATGTACCAAGTTGTAGGAACAGAAAGTAGATTCATGGTTGGGAACAAGAAAATGGAGTAACTGATTACAGGGTTTCTTTTTGGGGTGATGAAATGTTCTGGAAGTAGAGAGCAGTGATTGTTACATGAGTTGGTGCTTATACTAAAAATCACAAATGTACACTTTCTTTAAAGGGTGAATTTTATGGCATGTGAATTATATCTTTATAAAGAATAAGAATGAATGAGGTAAAGAGGGTGCAAATATGAAAGTGTTCTGGTCAGAGGGAAGAGAATATATAAATGACCATAGGAAGGGAAATATGGTTCTGTAGTTCATAGAACTGAGGTCAAGGTGAATGTGGCTGCAGTACTGGGAACAACAGAGAGTAACAGTATGTAAGACTAGAAATATAAGCAGGGGTAGATCATGGGTTGCTTTTAGGCCGCATCAAGCTGGTTGGTCTTTATCCTCATAATAATGGGACAAGGTGGGGTACTGTGTGTGTGTGTGTGTGTGTGTGTGTGTGTTATACATTCACTTTGCCTATACAAGGCAGCAAGAACTAGAGGATGCCAAAGAGTATGTAGAGGGTGACCAGTTGCACAGGTCAAAGCAAGAAAAGAGGTCAGGTCAAGAGGGGGTCAGGGTGTGTGTGTGGAGAGAACGTGCTAGGACTAATGTTTTGGGGAGTGAATGACTGGGAGGATTCTGAATTCACCAATGGGGAAAAATGGCAGGTTTGAACAAACAGAACAAGTCCGTTCTGCAGAGATGTTCAGTCAGCACCTACCGTGTACCAGGAACCCGGAAATTGGTATTGAAGAGCTAAGTAACGTATCCAAATACAAGTAGTTGGTAAGCGGTGGCACAGGAATTCAAATCCAGGTTTGTCTGTTACCAAAGCTCTCTGCATCCTTGCTCTACATTATGATGCTTCTAGGCTACGGATGGCAAATGACCTTCAATGCACACCCAGTTCTTATCTATTAGTAATGACTGCCTGGAGCACTGGGCTGAGACAAATTCTGAGCCCGAGCCCAAGCCCAGGCCCAGCAGAAACACAGGCCATGATTGAGTGCGGATGCAAGCCCTGGGCATAGAAGAGGCAGCAGTGGGGAAGTGCACCATATTTGCCATTCCTACTCCAAGGGCTCAAGGGAGGAAGACACCCGTATAGCTGAAGGGATTAAAAATAGCCAACTTGTCAACTATCTACACACTCAACAATGGACCAATGTCAAAAACATTACACCAAGCAAGCGCATCAGAAACAAGAGTGTGGGAGTGCCTTGGTGGTTAAGCGTCTGACTTTGGCTCAGGTCATGATCTCACAGACCAAAGTTTGTGAGCTCAAGACCCATGCAGGGCTCCCTGTTATCAGCACAGAGCCCACTTCAGATCATCTGTCCCTGCCCCCCACCCCTCCCCCGCTCATGCGCACATGCGCACTCTCTCTCTCAAAAATAAACATTTTTAAAAAACCACTAAGCTTTAAAAAAAAGATTAAAAAAGACACAAAAGTGCATTCTATATCAAGGGACAAGAAAAGCCTTCATTAAAGACTCAGATGATGAACAATGTTAGCCTTTGGGGGCCAATCTCTGTTACGACGACTCAACTGTGTCGCCGTAATAGGAAAGCAGCCACAGACAATACATAAACCAATGAGCATGGCTGTGTGCCAATAACAGGATTTATGAACACTGAAATTGGAGTTTCATATACTTTTTATGTGTCATGAAATATCATTCTTCTTTGATTTCCTTTCCAACTATTTAAAAATGTAAAAACCACTCTTCACTCACCAGTCATACCAAAAAGAGATGGGCTATATTTGGCCCACACGCCAGAGTTCTCAGTCTCCTGTACTTTATATTTCCATTTATAAGGAGGTCAAGAATAGACAAAATTAATTAATAGTGATATGTATCAGTCCAGTGGTTGTCTATGGGCAGATGAGGGCTCACTGAAAGGGGTCACCAGGAAACTTTCTGGAGAGATGGAAATATTCTTGTTTTTTATTTTTATTTTTTTAACGTTTATTTTTGAGAGACAGAGATACAGTATGAGCGGGGGAGGGGCAGAGAGAGAGGGAGACACAGAATCCCAAGCAGGCTCCAGGCTCTGAGTCATCAGCACAGAGCCCGATGCGGGGCTCGAACTCATGGACTGTGAGATCATGACCTGAGCCGAAGTCAGACGCTCAACCGACTGAGCCACCTGGGCAGCCCAGAAATATTATTTACAAGGGTTTGTCAAAACTCGGCATGTATACTTAAGAACAGTGAATTTCACTATATGTACATGTAACCTCAGTTTAACACTATTGCCTTGACTTGAAACACCAGGGAGAAAGAGAAATGGCCACCTGGAGGAGGTGCCACTTGGATGATCTTTGAAGAATAAATAAATTCCCCTCCAAGGTGGGGAAGGAAATGTTGATGGTTGTAGGAGTAAGATTCAACCAGGGCTCAGACACCAGCAAAAAATGGGGGAAAATTCTATTTGGCAAGAAGCAAAGAAGGTATACCCCCATCCACATGCCTTATTTTCCAAAAACTCCAGCTCAGAAATAATTGCCTTGCACAATAATTGGGGGTTGCTGTCTGGGAGCTGATACAAGTGGAGCCGGGTGCAATTTGGGGAGATTTGTTACGCTCAGCTCCCTTCTATCAATTCCAGCGGCTCAGATGTTTCTGACCTGTTGCTTGGCATATTGTGAAATCGTCTTTTATTTACCGCACTTCCATTAAAAGATGAAATCCACGAACAGGAGCTCACAGGCCAGAAAATCACCATTTATGTCTCCACTTATCTCCTGTCCGCGGCCAAGAACCTCGTCTCCTCGGCGCCTGGGATCTGGCTTCCTACGCCAGTTTCAGTACTGCCTGGGAATATCTGCAGAAGAGCCCAGATCTGGGTAATGGGATTGGGCCATCAGGGAGGGCTGGGCAGGGTTAAAATGGTGCTCCTCTAGAGGGTGAGCCCAGGATTATGCTGGGTTGCAAGGGAAGGACTGGATGCAAAGTGAGGATTTACCCAGGACTCAAGGCGTCTTGAGAAGTCTGGGGATCGGATGGGGTGATTGGCTGAAGCACTGGAACGGACTGGTTGAGTGACTCAAAGGCAAAAGTGAAACTCCGGATAACCTTAACCACAGAGAAACCCTGGTCCTTTTTTGGCATAGCTCATGCCTGAGCCTAACCACGTCAGAGATCCCTGCTCCAACGTCATTTATGCTGCCAGATGAGTGACTAGAAATATGGTACTAGCTCCTTCCCATCGCTGAGCCCCGCTTTCCCCATCTGGAAAAGGGGAAGAGCAAATTAAGCAATCTACTTCAGCTCTGATGTTCTCTCAATCCTACCATGGTTCCCTCATTTGTTTACTTGATGGCTAACTTGGGGGAAGTCATTCCCTCTGGGCTCTGGGCACCACATTATATAGAGAAGGCTGAATGAGACAATCTCTAAAGACGCTCCCAGATTCAGAGGTCTCTGGTCTTGCCTGTTCCCAAGACCCAAAGCATTTATCTCATTGTTCTTGACACACTGCTCCTTGGGTCACAATTGAGTCCCTGACCCTCCTCCTTCCTATCCCTACTTTTCCTGGCTTGGATGTTCCTTAAGGGCACTGATCCCATCATTCTTAGCATGGATAATGGACGGTTGGATAATGGATGAAAAGGTAGAAGGGAAATGAGTGGATGGGTAGTTGGAGGATTAGTCAGTGGTAGAAGATTGGATGGGTAATGAATGAAAGGGGATTTGAGAACACCGAAGAACAGAGAAATAGAAGGAAAGATATCCACAGCCAATACCGGACACCCCCTTCACCACCGTAGTTCAGTTATAGTATACGGAGTGATAAATTACAATAAATTCCACTATATATAGTTTCATGCTTTCTGAAGCCCAAACTTCAGGAAAAAGACTATAACATCCCTTTTTATCTGACAGTAAGCAAATGAATTGTAAGCACACATTGTGCCTATTCGTATGTTCACTGTGAAAGAATCATAACGTAATATGTGATCCCATGGGAAGCATACCTCAGATCCAGGGAACCAGGTAGTATAAAAAATAAAACAATTAAAATTTTAAAAGAAGGGGTGCCTGGGTGGCTCAGTTGGTTAAGCATCCAACCCTTGATTTGGGCTCAGGTCACGGTCTCAAGGTTCACGAGTTCCAGCCCCGCGTTGGGCTGTGTGCTGACAGCACAGAGCCTGCTTGGGCTTCTCACCCTCTTTCTGTCCTACCTACATGTTCACTTTCTCTCTCTCTCTCTCTCTCTCTCTCTCTCTCTCTCTCTCTCAAAATAAATAAATAAGCTTAAAAATAAGTAAATAAAATTGTATAAGAAATATTTCTCGATTATGTGGTCCAGACAATAAGCTGAGTGAATGAGAAGTTTTAAGCAGAGAGAAATCTGTGAATGGAGAGGGCAGAGGAGTGGAGGTGGAAGGGGGGTGTAGATGGAAAAGATTTCCCAGAGAAGAGCTTTGGAAGGTGGGAAGGCATCCGGAAGGGGTGAACACATGAGAGTGCGAGGGTGCAGCGGTCAGAGGACCGGGATACTGACAAATGCCTGACAAAGTCCAAGGGGGCAGGAGGGTCCCAGTTGGATGGGGGTGGTGGCTCGGTGGGAGAAGTGCCTGCTGAGAGGGCATCCATCTCTAGTCTTTCGCCTGCCCTAGGAAAGTCAGAAAGGGGCAGAGAAAGAGAAGAGAGACGTGGTCAAGAGGGATAGAAGAGAAAGAAGAGCTCTATAGACAGAGGCAGAGGTAGAGCCACAAAATCCTCTGCAACCAGGAGTCTGAATCCTGGACTGGAAGGGGCAGGGGCTGAGACTGTGACAGCAGAGGACCCGGGCATCTCCGGAGCCAGCCCCATCCGGGGCTGGGGTGCCAACGCATGGAGGGGCCACGGCGCCTTGCCTAGGGAGCCCAGCGCTCAGGCTAGTGGGGCACCTGGAGCCCTGTCTCTTTCTCCACTGCCAGCTCTAAGTTGCTAAGGTTACCTTCTGAACTGCCTAATTAGAGAAGCTCTCACTCTGACAAAGATCAGGGGGGAGGGGGGAAAAAAACGAAAGCAGACATTTCATACTCTTAGACAAGAAGAAAATGATAAAGCTAATTCAACAGTCAGAGAAACTCTGCCTGCAGTCAAAGAAGACTGTGCCTTCACCAGGACCATCCTGTCACTAGCTGGGAGAGAGCTGGAAATGAGCAGCTACTTCGCATCCACAGGGAGCAGCTGACAGCCTCCAGCAACGCTACAAGGGGGGTGGGGGGAAGAAGGAGGATTTGTGTCCATTTTGCTGCCGTGCTCTGGTAAGTCTCGATGACCCAGAAACGAGGTGCCCTTCGTAGCCAGCAGGGCTAAACTAGACGGATGCAGCCTCTGTACCCTGGGGATCAAAACCCTGAGGACCAGGAGGGAGCACGAGCCAAGTTCAGACTGCGCTTTTGGAAGACAGTGCTGAGAAAGAGATGGGGAGTGAGGTGGACTGGGAAGGGGGGAGGGACACAAAGGGGAAGACCACCTCTGGGAGGTCACAGAAGCTGCAAATTCCCAGATGAATCTCTCCCTCCCTGATAGCAGATGGCATGCCGCTCTGAGATGCCAGCTCAATTCTGCAGCCGCGCTGGGCCACCCCCAGGAGTATCCTCAGCTGTGGAAACCTACATGTGCTGCACACACCCCTTTGCTAAGTCCCACCCCCTTAATGTCCTCCTTCTCTACACCTTCACACCTCCTCCTTCTCTAACCAAGACATCTAGGAGAAAAGAAGAGCAACATTCTATTGCGCACAAGGAAGTCCATTTTCAGTTAACTGCATTACTCTCTGCAAGAACGGGAGAAGCAAAGGGGCGCCTAGGTGGCTTAGCTAGGCAGCCGACATCAGCTCAGGTCATGATCTCATGGTTCGCGAGTTGCACCCCGCATTGAGAATGCTGGGTCGTTGGGTCCTCTCTCTCCCTCCCTCCTTCCCTCTCTAAATTAATTAATTAATTAATTAATAATAAAAACTTAAAAAAAAAGAGTGGGAGAAGCAAAATAGCTCTGGGCCAGGAGTCAGCAAGCTCAGGTATTAATCCTGGAACAGCCACCAACTCACTGCATGACCCTGGTCAAGTCCTTTGACCTCTCTGAGGCTCACCGCCCACATCCTGTTGACCTCCTGGGATAGGTCAAAAGCTATATGGAGAAAAGAGAAAAATTCTGGTCCCCAAGAAAATAAGCAACATGGGGCTGGATCCGTATCCTATTCAGAGATCCATCCCAGCCTCTAGGATAGAACCTGGTATACAGAAGGTATTCAATAAATGCTCAGTGAACTGAATCAATGCTTTGAGAATCCTACCATGTTCTATATTTATTTCTTCATTCCACATCTTTTAGCATCTAATAAAGACATGATTTCTGCCTATACTAATGTTATAGTGGAAAAAATAAACAAAAAATATATGTGCATATATATATTTAAAACCTGTGATGAAGCACTACTAACAGATAGTATATATATAAACCAGGAAAACCAGCTCTAACCTGAAAAGTCAGGAAAGGCTTCTCTAAGGGAGTGACATTAATTTAGGATCTGAAAAGTTAGCAGGAGTCAGCCAAACAAAACAAACAAAAGAGAAAAAAAGGTGGAGGCAAGACCTTCATAGGCAAAGCAAACAGCCTGTGCAAAGGCCCAGAGGCAGCAAGGGGACTGACACATCAGAAGAACTAATAAAAGCCCAGTGGAGATGGAAAAGCGGAGAACAACAGGGAGAATGGCAGAATGTGAGGCAGGAAATGTACACAGTACTCGAACCAGAGGGCCATGCACTTGCTAACATTATCTCCCTTTCTTTCTGGAGGAGATGCTGAGTCCTGCCCCTTCTGGACATGGGTCAGGGCATAAGTGCAGCAGGGCCACGTGAAGGTCACCAAATTTGCCAGGCAAACCAGGCTCTTCAACCCTGCAGCCACTTCCATGAATCAGTGTCCCCTCCACACAGGTCTTAATAGAGCCCTTATCTGAGATGCTCTGTTTTGTGACAAAGGCCAAGCTGGACAGGGGCCCTGCAGGTGATGCAGCCCAGTGGTAGCTAAGGATCTGAAGAGATATTTTAAGGAGCACTGCTGGGAGGGGGAGGGGAAGTCCTGGAGGGCCGGGCCGGGGGCCCCCGCACTCCCATCTCAGGTGGAGCAGCTCTGTCTCCCCCAGGTTTTCCTGGGCTTTACTTACAGTGGGTTTCCCAAGATTCCGTTTGAAGACAAACCTCTGATGCTACAAGAGGGTCTGAAGAATGACTGTCACCTTACAGATGAGAACACTGAGGCCCCTGAGGAAGACATGTTTCTTTTACTACTTGGCAACCATTTAAGTAGCAGCTCCCAGACTCACCTTTTACAATATTGCTCTCCCTCCAACCATGGGCAGCCTGGAGGGGATGTCAATCCAGGTATCCACTTCTTCCCTAGATAAGGGGTAAGTACGAGCCAATGATTGCTGAAGGGAGAGGGGTTAATGATGGGCAAACTCTTGGAGCCCCTCCATCCTGGTGGAGATGCTCGGATCCCCAGAGCTGCACGTTCTGGACCTGCTTCTTTAGCTCCTACATCCTTCATTGAGCCACCTCAAATCCTTCCCTAAAGTCCCTTTGCTTAAATAAATAGAATTGTTTTCTGTTGCTTGCAACCCTCTCCTATAGCTCAAGAATGTCTGGACCTGCTCAGGGCATTCAGAGAGCTAGAAGTGTGCCCGAGATTAGAAACCAAAGCTCTTCAACCATAGCCTGGGGCTGCCCTGGCTGGTGACTATTTGCAGCTCCATGCTCACTTGCTCCTTAATCCCTAGTCTTCTGCCTTGTCCTCCTAGTCTCTTTTCCTAAGTCTCTTGGGGGCGAAAAAATACAGCTACCTCTTTTCCTTTCTACATCCTCCAACAGAACTCACAGGCGATCCTGCCCTTGGGGTCCTTCACCATAAATCTGACATCAGCCACTCCTCATTGGACATAAAATAATTTATTGGAAGTGCAGAGAAACAAGTACAGATATTATGCCGGGAGCTGGATCCAAGCCAAACAAAAACAAGATAAATTCTTAACTGCTTCCTTACTACGCTACACCAGTATGTGCATGGCTGTCTCTCCCACCCCAGCAAGGATTAAAGAAATTTTTTGCAATTTTCCCTGCTTCAGAAGGCACCTGTGAATATCCTGGTTCTACATCACTCTTCCCTTTGCTCACAATCTAAAGGCAATTTAATTTCCTATATGAAAGCAGCAGCAAAGAAGGCTGGCACTGGGGGATGGCAAGAAGGGTTTTGGGCTTTCTTCTTTCAGCTTGCTCATTGACTACAGAGCTGTTTCCAACAGTAGCAGAAGTTGCTCCCAAGGCACTTGAAGGAGATGGGAACACATGAGCCTAATTGCATTATACTGCAGTTTGACCAAGCGATCACTAACTTTATTGCACAGAAAGAAAATGGAAATGACAGAGGCAAATTTAACCCATCTATTCCCTAACTTAAACTCCGGAGTCAGGCCTCCAGCTCGAGGGCGAAGGGGAACAGAGAGAAACGCTCGTGGGTGGTTAAGAAAATTATTTTTCTGGGGTGCCTGGGTGGCTCAGTTGGTTAAACATCTGACTTCAGCTCAGGTCACGATCTCACGGCTTGTGGGTTCTGGAGCCCCGCCTCGGGCTCTGTGCTGACAGCTTGGAGCCTGGAGCCTGCTTCAGATTCTGTTTCCCTCTCTCTCTGCCCATCTCACTCTCAAAAATAAACAAACATTAAAAAAATTAAATCTTTAAAAAAGAAAAACACAGCATGGGTAAAGTTGGAGCTAGATAGGGCCTCTCTGGGCGGTGGCCCTCAAACCCAGCTGTATGTTAGAATCTCTAAGTCTCCTGGAAAGATTGTAAAACAGAACAGTAATGTTGAGTCGTTCTGATTTAATTGGCCTACAGCAGGGCCCAGGACCTGACTTTTTTTTTTTTTAAATTTAAGAGCAGTTTCAGGTTAATGGAAATATTGATGGGAAAGTACAGAGTTCCCATATGCAACTCCTTGCACGCACGCGTGCACGCGCACACACAGTTTCTCTTATTACTTATATCTTATATTAGTATAAGGCATCTGTTAAAGCTGATGGACCAATTTAAATACATTGTTACTAACTGAAGTCCACAGCTCACTCTTCGTGCTGTGCATTCTTTATTTTTTTAATGTTTTATTTATTTTTGAGAGAAAGAGAGACAGTGTGAGCAGGGGAGGGTCAGAGAGAGAGGGAGACACAGAATCTGAAGACAGGCTCCAGGCTCTGAGCTGTTAGCACAGAGCCTGACGCGGGGCTCGAACCCATGAACCGCGAGATCGTGACCTGAGCCGAAGTCGGATGCTCAACCGACTGAGCCACCCAGGCACCCCTTGTGCTGTCCATTCTAAGAGTTTCAGCAAATGTATAACAACATATATCTCGACAACTGTGTAATAACATGTATCTGTCGTTATTGCATCATACAGAATAGTTTCACTGCTGTAAAACCCACCTGTTTGTCTCTTCTTCCTCCCCAAACCCCTGACAGCTGATCCTTTTCTTGTCTCCACAGTTTTACCTTTTCCCGCATGTCATATATTTGGAATCATATAGTATGCAGCCTTCTCATATCAGTTTCCCTCACTTAGCAATGGGATTTTAAGGTTCCTCCATGTCTTTTTGTGGCTTGATAGCTCATTTCTCCTTATCACTGAATAATATTCCATTGTCTGAATGCATCACAGTTTATTTATCCTTTCTTCTATTCAGGGACATCTTGGTTGCTTCCAAGTTTTTGGCAGTTTAAATTAAGCTGCTGAAAACATTCATGTGCAGGATTTTGCATGGAAACAAGTTTTCCACTCATTTGAGTAAAATACCAAAGAAATGTGACTGCTGGATCTTACATTAGGAGTATGGTTAGTTTTGCAAGAAACTGCCAAATTATCTAACTCCCAGTTATAATGATGTCATTGGCCTATAGGAGATTCCAGGTCACACGTTTTTAAAAAACTTCCCAAATATTCTGACATAAAGCTAAGGTTTAATATTCTATAGGCCTTAGTTAGGGACCAAGTATTTCATTATAAGAAAAATGTAAAATCATTGTGAACTTAAGCAAAGAAGAGGCATGATTTGACAAACAATCTCACAGTCATTCTGGCAGCATGTGAGGATCAATTGGGAAGGACTGGGGAGGCTTTAAGAGCAAGAATGAACATGAGGAACCAGTCAGGAGTCTACTGAATTAGAAGTCAGCGATGAGAGGTATTCATACCAGGGCAGGGATGGAAAGAAAGGGGTGGCTTCAAAAGGCATGTTAGAGAAAATTAATGAGCTCTGGCTATCGGTTAAATATTGAAGTGGGGGAAAACAAAGAGTGAAATCCAAGGATGACAACAGATACTTCCGATCATGTTCTAGAAGCAAATTTAAGTCTACCCCGCAAAGAGGCACAAAAGGTCACCAGCCTGTTTTCTTTTCTGTCTTCCCCATGCTCTTCCTCCTACTCTTCCTCTCCTACCTCCCCGTCTTTGATTTGTTCTTTTGTTTGTTTGAAGTAAGAAATCCTCTTGACCCAAGACCACTTGCTATTTTAAAGCACTATTACTAAACCCTTGCAAGCTAACTGAGCATCTTCCTTGAAGGTCACATTCAAAAAGGTACATGATATTTTGGGGACAAGGTAACTTGACTCAGATGCCACTCATTGTCCCTGAGAGCCAAAAATTGAAATTTCAGAAGGGATGATCTCTTAAGAAGGTTTATCAATCTTGCAACTTTTCTTCTGAAACTCTCCAGCAGATATTCCTAACGGCCTGAGCAAAAAAGCCTTAAGACAGAGCTGGTGCTGAAGAGAACAAGAGCAGCAGAGGAGGTTTGAGAACAAGGAGCCACCAGAGTCACCGAAAAAGAGCTTTGAATAGTTAGCAAAACAGAAATAAGTCACCCAGATTCTTTTTACCAGCTGCTCTCAAAAATCCACCTCTTGCTGAAAATCAAAGTGGTGGATAACTCTATACAAGATGAACCAAGTGGTCCCAGAGGCCTCCAAAGTCATTCAGGACATCTGGAATCACATCCGACAAGGCCAGGTGCATGGAGGCCCTGACAGGAGAAGTGGGATAGAGAGAGCTGCACCCTGCAAGGCTCTGCTCACCTCTTTCCTCCTTTGCTCTAAGTACCACATTGGAATGGTCGGCTGGGACCAGAAGCAGCGAGCTCCGAGTGGTGCGTGGGGCCATGATGGTCACAAGGTGCTTGGGCTGGTTTCTCTGGTCAAGATGGGCAGACAGTGCTCAGAGACTGTAAAGAGAACTCAAGACTGTGGGAGCTGACAAAGAAAGAGAGAGTGAGAGAGACAGGGAAAAAGACAGATACACAGCCAGGTAGAAAGACCAAAAAAGAGAGAGAGAGAGAGAGAGAGAGAGACATCAAGAGAAAAAAGAAAAGAAAGACAGGGAAGAAATGGGGAGGACAGAGAAAAGGAATTAAACAGATAAAGAGAAAGAGGGACATCAAGGAAACAGGAGGAAAAAAGAAGAACAGATAAGGATGGGGGACGTGGGGGAAGAGAGGACAGTCCTGTCCTGCAATCCACTCCCACTCCATCATCACAGGGGAATTTTCAGGAAGAGTTCTCTCTCGAAGAAACACTCATAAATCCTCCACCACGGAACCACAAGCCTGTGTGTGCCTTCCAGGTGGCCGCGTGTGCACCTGTCTCCACGGGATGAGAACGCCCAGGGTTCCCCTTCCTACAGCCCCGCCGTGCGGCGGACCTCACCTGGGCAGGGTGAGGCACTACTTAACCAATAGCCAGATGGGAAGAAAAGGCATGGTTGAGAAATGATCCCCACAGGGACCTGGAATTCCTACAAGTGTCATCAATGGATTAAGGTTAGACACCCTGGACTAGGACTAGATGTACCAGACTTTGCAAATGAAAGTTTATAAAGAGACATTTCCATTAACAAACCTTGGTGTATTTGAAAGTAAGTTGCTGCAAATTTCCTCCTAAAAACTACAGTCTTTGAAGCCAGTGGTTATACAGTCTTGCCCAAAGGCCAGTTCTATTAACATTTACTGACACCTATTCACTAACAGACCCGTAGTAGGAATAGGGTACAGAAAAGACAGGACTCCATCCTTCACCGTCAAGGGTTCATAAGCAGTGCTAACAGAATGTTCCGCAATGATAGACCTGTTCTATATCCATGCTGTTCAACAGAGTAGCCACTAGCCACATGTAGCTTTATTTAAATTAATTAAAATTAAATACAATTTAACATTCAGTCCCTCAGTCATGCAAGTCATACTTTAAGTGCTCAACAGCCATGTGTGGCCGGTGGCCACTGTATCAGACCATGCAGGTGGAAAATGAGATAAGACATGAACGTATATATTTAACATAAAGGAAGTGGTCTACAAGGAATATATATTAAGTTTTCTGAATAAAAGTATTCAGATCCAAATTAGTGGAGGAAGCAGGAAGAACGGACATTTCCATAGAGAAAGTAGCTTACGAAAGATGGGGTTCTTCCAGCAGAAACGGAGGGGAACAAAAACATCACGAGAGAGGATACGGCATGAGTAAAGTCACAGAAATATAAAAGCAGAGCTTCCTTTCTGGGATCTGAAGTGTAGGCAGAGGAGTAGTAAGAGAGAAGGGAGTTACAGGTGGATTCAGTCATTAGGTGGAAGGGTCAGATGCCAAGGAGTTTGCTATTAATCCTGTAAGGGGTGGGGGGGTTGGTCACTCAGGATTCTAAGCAAGGGAGAAATCTTTACCTTTGGGAATGATCTTCCAGGCTGCATACCTGCTCGAAGGAAGAAAATGGAGCAGTCTATCAAGAGACTGGGAGAGATGATATAACATGAAGAAGGGTGAGGGAGATGAGGAAGGAGTGGCTGCTCTTGGATTTAAGATAGAAGGCTGTCTGGGGCACTCGGGTGGCTCACTCAGTTAAGCGTCTGACTCTTGATTTCGGCTCAGGTCATAATCTCACGGTTTGTGGGTTCAAGCCCTGCATCGTGCTCTACACGGATGGCACGGAGTCTCCTGGTATTCTCTCTCTCCTTCCATCTCTGCACTTCCCTGCTCTCTCTCTTTCTCTACCTCTCACAATACATAAACTTAAAAAAAAAATAAAAAAGATAGAGGGCTGTCTGGAAGCCTTACTTTGCCCCCTAAAAGGATGGCATGTGTAATTGTGGCATGCAGTTCCCTGAAGTCATTTCCTGAGCCAATGTCTTTGCAGAGAAAGAATCATCCAAGAAAGGTGATCTTTTCCACAACCGCTCGCCAGCCCATTAACCTATACTGCAGGATCCCTTCCCCCAGGCCCACCCTCTAAGCCACCTCCTAAACCACCAAGGGCTTACCATCCAATGAGAATCGGGTAGAAAAAAAAGGAGCAAAGGAAAGAGGAAAATGAGATGGAGAGAAGAGGTATTTAAAAAACATGTGCTGGGGAAGTCAAAACAAATTCCTGGCCATTCCTGCTGGAGATTTTATGGAGCGAGACATCCCCAAAATGGGTTTTGAATTATACTCTGCACCTCATAAAGCATAGGCATCCTTGGCAGCCCGCTCACACACACTGCCCTGTCATTACCTGCCCAATCCTCTCAGCGGGAAGGCTTGCTTGGGAGGCCCAGGATGGGGCAGGTAACCCAACGGAGGCAAAAGAACATGGGACAAGGCGGACCGGGATCTAGATTCAGATGCATCCCCAGCCTTTTGAGTTTAGGTGCAAGGGACAGGCCTTCTCAGGGCCTTGGTCTCCTGCTGTGCAAGGAGACGGCTGCTCTGGATAGGCCCGAGGACCCTGAGTTCTAAACTCAGATGGCCTGGAGGGTTGGAATGTGGATGGACACAGTTACAGGGCCCCTGTATAGCCGTGCATGTGGATGGGAGGGACTGTGTGGTGTGAGCAAGGAGGACTTGCTTTAATTCCTTCACAAGGCGATGGGAAGATCAGGTGTGGTGCAGTCATAGAGGGAAGAAAATCTTCGATAACGTTTATTTATTATTGTTATTTTTAATATTAGGCAAAGAAATACTTGGGATGGCATCAGGAAGTCAACATGACCTGGGAACTAAACGGTAGCTCTACCCCCACTGCGAGGTCAGCTCACTATCTAAACCATGGCTTCCTCATCTGCAAAAGGGAAATGGTGTTGAGTGTCAGAACACAGGGAATACAATTAATATTGTACTCACTGTACCCACTGTACCCACTGTACTCACTCTGTGTAGTGACAGATGGAAACTGGATCGACACCGGTAATCATTTCATAATGTACAAAAATATTGAATCACTATGTTGTACACCTAAAACTAATTGTATGCCAGTTAAAAATCAATTTTTAAAAAGCCACCCAAAAAGAAAAGGACCTTAGGGACTAACGCTGTGGAGTCCCAGGAAGGACATGAATGCCAAGAGTCCAATGACTTGTGAGTTGTGTCCCCAACTCATCTCCAGTACTGATTCCCCTTCTTTATTTGTTTCCTTGCTTTATTGAGCTATAATTGACACATAACATTATGTAAATTTAAGGTGTACAAGGTGTTGATTTGACACACTTATATACTGCAAAATAATAACCACGGTAGCATTTGCTAACACCTCCATCATATCACATGATTACCATTTTGTGTTTATAGTGAGGACATTTAAGATCTCCTCTCTTAGCACCTTCCAAGTGTATACCATTGCTGTAAACTGTGACTGACACACCTCACATTGGATTCCTAGAACTTACTCACCTCACAACTGGAGGTCTGTGCTCTTTGACCACCACCTCCCCGTTTCCTGAACACCCCAATAACCACCCTTCTAGTCTCGGTTTCTAGGAGTTTGGCTTTTGGAAATTCTACATAGAAGTGATGCCACATCATATCTGTCTTTCTCTGATTTATTTCACTCAGCACAAGGCCTTCAATTGTGCTGAATAATATTTAATTGCGTGTATGTACCACATCTTCTCTTCCCATCCATCCGTTGATGGACACAGGTCTGCATCCTTATCTTGGCTATTGTGACTAATGCTTCAGTGACCACGAAAGTACATACACCGCTTTGAGATCTTGTTTGTATTTCCTTTGGATATATACCTAGATGCGGAACTGCTGCATTATATGGTGATTCTATTTAAAATTTTTTGAGGAAATTTCATACCAGTTTTCATAGTGATGGCAACAATTTACATTTCCACCAAGAAGGCCAATGGACTCCATTTTCCTCTCCTTTAAGTCAGAGTTGGGGGCAAAATGTTATCTAAAGTTTCAACCACTAAAATTTCTGTGACTTAACGTCTCTGTCAACCTGAAACATGTATATATTTCAAAAGCTTTTAGCTGGCCTTCTCTCCGGTGACTGACAGGTTAACCAGTGTTCTCTATTATATCTGTAAAACATCCTGAGGTTCTCAAGCCCTAAATGCTCACACCAATAAGGTACTTCCTCTCCAGCATCCTTAGGACACGTCGCTGTCAATTCAGTTGCATTTTTAACAGAGGACCAATTTGTTTCCCAAACCCATTGATTCCTGTTATGTTTTTTGTCATTTGAAATTCTAATGAAATGTTATGCAAATTAAAACAAATTTATGAGCATCAAAAGGACGTGGCTTCTCTGAGGACTAAGTTGATTTTACTATAAAAATTAAGAAAGTCACTTAAATATTGCTATTGAGCTAGGTCAGGTGTGACAACTATAAAAATTTAGAAAGGAATCATAAAACTCTAGGAGAATTACTTGGCAAGCACTTAAGTTCTCAGTCCCCTTTAATGAAATCAACATTGGAGACCATATTTGGTGCATTATGAGCATGCTTTATGCAAGAAAGATGGCATGAAACTTCAATCAGCTGACCCAGACTCAAAGAAGAGTTCTGGAGTCTACATCAAATAACCGGCAAACATACCCACTTTTATGTATCTTAAGTTACAATGAAATGTTTAAGGTACATTATATTTTTTATGATTCCCTGCTTTAATAGACTTTTTCTATGAACTGACCAACCTCCAATCCACACAGCTTCCCAAATGAGGGTTTCTAAAGTAAACAACTCAACCTAAACCCAGGCAACCCTTTCCTGAAGAGTCTGTCTCCACATTCAAGTGAGGAAAAAGTTTAATGTAGAAGAGGAAAAACTGCTTTGTCAGGCAAGTCAGCTACTGTGTCAGAAGGAAGAGACACCCACCCCCGACTCATTGTGATAACTGACTCCCTTGCTGGGTCCAGTTTCTCCATTTAGTTCCCCAGATAGAAGAGTCATTATCGGATTTTCCCTTTCTCATCTGTATCGGTCTATATGTATAATGCATGTGTGTGTCGGATATATACATAGATATACGTGTTATGTATAAAAACATATAGCATACACACATTTATATATACATACATGTTTCACATGTATACATTTTTTTTCCCCAAGCAGGGGTCAGTAAAGAGGAGGACTCCCTGCCTGAGGACTGAAGTCTATCTGGAGGCAGATTCCGGGGCCTGCGCACGCATGGAGTAGCTTTGTAAAGTTGGCTTAATATTGAATATAAGAAGGTCAATGAGCTTTCTCCAATCACAGTACCTCCATAAAATATTATGGCAGGAACATTACCCATCTACTTCCTAATATATTGTACATGGGGCACAGAGGATGACGCTGTGGGCACTGTGCTTCTACAACATATTTTAAAGCCATGGAAACTTTATTAATATCCCTGAGTTGCTTGTAAGAAACTTGCAGAGAGACACAGGACAAGTCACTTTCTCTCTGTCACCAAAGGCGGCTGTTCAGGTGTGTATTTATTCCATGAGGCTCCCAGCAAACTCTTCATCATGATCATTTCTGGGGACAAGACATTCACTTTTTCCTCTATAATATCCCTGAACTGTTTGCATTTGGTACAACAAGCTTGTATGCTTTTCGTTAAAATTAAATTCAAAATGACTAAGCATGAGGGGCGCCTGGGTGGCTCAGTCAGATAAGTGTCCGACCTCAGCTCAAGTCATGATCTCGCGGTTCGTGGGTTAGAGCCCTGCGTCAGGCTCTGTGCTGACAGCTCAGAGCCTGGAGCCTGCTTCAGATTCTGTGTCTCCCTCTCTCTCTGCCCCTCCCCTGCTCACGCTCTCTCTTAAAAATAAATAAACATTAAAAATTACTAAGCATGCATGCACTAGCTGCTGGAATTACAGATGTGAAAGAGACAAGGTGCTTAGCTTAGGAAGGTTAAAGACTAGGAAGAGAGGCAGACAATTAGCCAATAACAGTATTACCATGGAACAAAGGACTGCAGTGAATACACCAAGGGCTTGGGAGAGAACTGTTCTTGGCGATGCTGGAGAGTCATCTTGGAAGCAGTGAAAGTACATTCAAGCTGGATCTTAAAAGATGGGTAGTAGCTATGAGTAGCTATTAGGTATTTTTTTAATGTATGTATCAGGGGAAATCTGACAACTAAGTGGGCAACATTTAAATTTTATTTATTTATTTGTATTTTAATTTTTTAATGTTTCTTTATTTTTGTTTTTTATTTTTTTATGTTTATTTATTATTGAGACAGAGAGAAACAGAGCATGAATTGGGGAGGCACAGAGAGAGAGGGTAACACAGAATCCGAAGCAGGCTCCAGGCTCTGAGCTGTCAGCACAGAGCCCGATTCGGGCTCAAACCCACAAACTGTGAGATCATGACCTGAGCCGAAGTCGGACGCTTAACTGACTGAGCCACCCAGGTGCCCCGTTTCTTTATTTTTGAGAGAGAGAGAGAGAGAGAGAGAGAGAGAGAGAGCATGAGCAGGGGAGGGGCAGAGAGAGAGAGGGAGACACAGAATCCGGAAGCAGGCTCCAGACTCTGAGCTGTCAGCACAGAGCCCAACACGGGGCTCGAACTCACGGACTGCAAGATCGTGACCTGAGCCAAAGTCAGATGCTTAACTGACTGAGCCACCCAGGTGCCCCCAAAATTTAAATTTTAAACGAATATTTTTGTCTCAGTGGTTGGGCTGGACCCATATGTTCCCAAAGTGCGGTATGAGGGATAAATTTAGATGTCGTGTAAATATATACATATATACATTCATCTATTTGCGCATATATGTAGCTATTTATATATATATGTTTTCTTTAATAGTTATATACTTACTGTTACAGGCCATCTTCTATTTATAGCAAGTTATTCTGCTGTTCCATTTGTGATAGTGGTACAAAGATTGCTTTTAGAAATAAACGCAGCTAATCCCATTTATTATGTGACCTTGCACAATTGACCTGATCTCTCTGAATGGCCATGTCTTCATCTGTAATATGGAGATACTAAAAATACCCATGAAAAGGAGTTGGGTTTTTTTTCCCTTTAAATCAGAAAGTACAAATGTTATCGCCATAGACTGTGAACTCCTTGCCTCTCTGGGCCCCTAGGGACTGGGCACACAACTGGGATAGAAGAATCACTGAATAATGACTAAGGGGCTTAGCTCCAGGCAAGGGGAGCTTGAGGTGAACCAGGGTTGTAGGGGAATCAGTTTTGTCTAGAAAATGCGAATAGAATTCATCTCCCATGCAAACCCCAGCTGCTAGCAGTAGCTGCTGAGGACACTGCATTTGAGAAGTGACCTAAAGCCGAGGAAGTTGTTGATTAGCAATGTCTAATCACACATATTTTCCATTTATTCAGAACTTCATTCAACATATATTTACTCAGTGCCCACTATGTGATGGGCGTGGCTCTAGGCACCTAGGACCCCAGTAGGTGGACAAGACTGGAAGGTTCCTCCTTTCTTGTGGAGGACCCTAGGCAGCCCCATTTCCCCCAGCTTCTTGAAGGAGAGCTGGCTGCGACAATATTCCTCAATCTTATCTGAGGCTGGAAGAGGAACTGTCCTTTATTCGAGGTCCCGTAGCAAGGGAAAGGCAGAAACAGGACAAGAATCGAAGGCATTTGCCTCCCAATGCAGTACAGCCTGGTATTTAGCGGACTTGCAAAACCTGTTTGGTTTTCCAAGGTTTGCAGCTCTGCCCTTTCTCAGCCACCAACCTTCCCATTTGCTGTCCCTCTTGGCTCCCTGTTCCCAGGCTGGGAGGGGGGAGCCAGGGGGAAAGGGGGGGCCCTTCCCTTAGAGGCATCTACAGTTTGGAGAGGTGGCTCTGAGAGGCCAGGAGAATCAAGTGGAGAGAGAAAAGCAGGGAGGGAGGGACAGGGGAGTCCGGCTATTGGCAGACAAGTAATTGGTTACTTTGGGCGGTCAGCTTCTCCAGTCTTCCCTCCCTGGGGGAGGCTAGAAAGAAAGTAATTGAAGAAGGTTCCCTAACAAATTAGTGTGAGACTGGGCTTGAAATTTCAAGTTGCACCTGGATTCAGAGCTGAGGGTTTGATCTTCAGAGGCCCCAGGAAAGATGCGGGGGAGGGGGGGGGCAGGTTTTATTCCTCTGCAGCAGCTCTCAGCCTTGGAAACTCCTAGAGGGAGCCCTCATCTCCCTCCAGGGCCCCTGCTGAGCTGGCAGGGCTGAGAGGAACCTCACAGATCACAGGGTTTAATCTAAGCCCATTAGAAGTCGGGGGAAGCCCCAAATGCAGAAGGGATGGAAGCACAGATGCGCAGCAGAACTGAGACCACACCCCAGGACTCCTGGCTCCTAGTCCTGGCCACCAAGTCGCCCTGCCCTCTGGGTTCCAGGAGGTCTTTACTCCTAAGACTCCCTTTGAAGTGTCCCAAGTCCCTCCAACTACAAAGAAAGTGGGGAAGTGGCAGGCCTTAAGGATTAAGGTACAGGCCTCTTTATTTTTGTTTATTTAACAAACACCTAGGTAGCATTTGCTGAGTGACAGACACTGCCTTGTATGCTCTACAAACTTTAATTCTTGAAACCCTAACAGTCTCCCAAATAAGCCACAGAAAACCCCAAAGAGGCGGACAGCCTCTGAGGTGGCGTTCACAAACCATCACTCCTAAGGTTCTCCATGGATCATTCATTTGGTCAGAAAATATCCACTCAGCACCTACTGGACGTAATGTCCTGCACTTTGTGGTTCAGGGAGCGAAAAGATGAACAAGGCACGTGCCCTACCCTCAAGGGGCCCTTAGATAAAGGTTTTTGAAAATGAATGGAATTGGGGCACCTGGGCGGCTCAGTCGGTTGAGCGCCAACTTCAGCTCAGGTCATGATCTCACAGTCTGTGAGTTCGAGCCCCGCGTTGGGCTCTCTGCTGACAGCTCGGAGCCTGGAGCTGCTTTGGAATCTGTGTCTCCTTCTCTCTCTGCTCCTCCCCCACTCACGCTCTGTCTCTGTCTCTCAAAAATAAACAAACATTAAAAATAAAGGAAGAAAATGAATGGAATAGAAAGCTATGAAGGGAGTATATACCAGGGTGCTACTTTGGTCAGGGAAGACTTCTCGGAGGAAGTGATATTTAAGTTTTGTGAACAAGAGAGAAAGTGGAAAATGAATTCAGAGACAAGGGCACATTTTTTTAGGATTTTTAGGCTCTGAAAAGGATTTTTTTTGGAGAAATGAAAAACAAAAGGACTTGTTTGTATGTTTGTTTACTTTAGATAGAGCTGGAGGGGGAGAGGGACCGAAGGAGAGAGAGAGAAACTTAAGCAGCCTCCATACTCAGTACCGAGTCCAACACAGGGCTCCCTCCCAAGACCCTGGGATCATGACCTGAGCCAAAATCAAGAGTCGGATACTCAACCGACTAAGCCACCTAGGCCTCCCAAAAAACAAAGGTTTTAAACAAAGAATGGGGGAGAAGAGAAAGGACATTTCAAGGATGACTCCTTGGCTTGAGTAATTGAGCGGATGGAAGTCCGAGCTCCTGAAATGGGGGAGATGTGGGAAGAGCAGGTTTGGGGAGCAAATCACATGTTGCAGTGTGATCACTGACGGGAGACAGAGAAACAGAGTCTCTGGGGCTTGCCATATGAGGAGAGAATGAGAAGATCCAATTTGCTTTTTTGGAAAAGATCACTCTGGCTACTGAATACAACAAGGATAGCAAACGTTTTCTGTAAAGGGGCAGTCAGTAAAGAGTTTAAGCATTGTGGGCCAGATACTCATTGTTGCTCCTACTCAACTTTGCTGTTGTAAAGAGGAAACAACCATTGACAATCCATACACCGGTGTATGAGCATGGCTGCATTCCAATAAATCTTTATTTGTGGATACATACAGATGTTTGAATTTCACATAATTGTCACATATCATGAAATGTTACTTTTCAGTGGATTCTTTTCATTTGTATAAATGAATGAATGAATGAATGAAGTTTACAGGCTGTACAAAAGCAGACAGCAAGCTGGATTTGGCCCATGTGCTGAATACCGCATACTATAAAGAAAGGATGGGGACAGAGACCCACCCAGAAGAGGGGAGACTGATATAATTCAAATGAGCAAGGATGGTGGCTTGGATGAAGGTTATGGCAGTAGGAAATTATAAGCAAGTAATAGTCTAGAAGTAAAACTAATAAGGTTGACTGACTGAAAGAATGGGGGAGAAGAGAAAGGACATTTCAAGGATGACTCCTTGGCTTGAGTAATTGAGCGGATGGAAGTCCGAGCTCCTGAAATGGGGGAGATGTGGGAAGAGCAGGTTTGGGGAGCAAATCACATGTTGCAGTGTGATCACTGATGGGAGACAGAGAAACAGAGTCTCTGGGGCTTGCCAGATAAAATACAGGATGTCCGGTTAAACTTGAATTTCTGATCATTAGAGAGTCATTTTAAGTACAGCTATGTCCCAAATATTACATCGGACATAATTCTACCAAACAAGTATTCACTGTCTGAAATTCAAGTCTAACTGGGCATTCTGTATTTTATTTTTTGCATCTATTTTTATTCACAGAGTATGGTGATCCTAAGGGGGGTGGTGAGCATTTTGGGGGAAAAAAAATCTCTATCTATGCCTTGGAGGAGAAAGAGACGATTCCTCAGAGGAGGTCCTAGCTGAGTTAAGGCTAGGAGTTGTCCAGGTGAATCAGGGATGGTAAAAGCATTCTAAGAGCGAGAATAGCATTTCCACTCCAGGATCGAGTGAGGAGAATGTTCCCGGTGCCCTCAGAAATCTGCAAGATGTCAGTATGGCTAGAGCATGAAGCACCACGGAGAATGGCAGGAGGCGAGGCTGAAGACGTATCCAGGGGCCATCCACGCAAGCCCCTCAAAGATATACTACAGAGTTGCTACACTTCTTACGGTATAGATTCTCAGGCCCCTCTGGGTGCCTCAGCAAGTCTAGGAATGAGAGACTGGGTTCCAAAGTGATTCTTGTGAATAGTTAACTTTAGGGAAAACTGGGAGCTTTCCCTCCTACAAATCCCAAGAGGCTAGGAAGTTGCCACTGGCTCCGAATCTTGAAAAGAGTAACAAAAGTAATCAAAGCAAAGGCGGTACAGTATAAGCATGCAGCCTCCCATGGGGACCCCTCAGGAGGAAGCTTTGTCCATTTGGAGGGAAGCAGAAGGTCCGGAACGTTCACACAAAAACTATCCCAACTCCCCAACAGTCACTCTGCGTCTGGCACCTGGTTCTCCTTGAGGGCTGTCTCTCAGCTCAGTGCAAGTAGACCAGACGTCTCTGTGACTTTCCTTGCCACCCCACCCCCTTCCCTCCTCCGCCCACAGCCACCACTGAAATGATTCCCCCAAATGCAGCTATTACTGTGACTGGAAATCTCTTTACTGCTGATTCTGCTAATGGAAATGTTCCTTCCCTTTTCGGCTGCTTGCAAAGCCACTCGTGACTTTCCTGGGTGCTTGAGAGCAAGGCTTTGTCAACCAGCCACCACCAGAAGGGAGAGAATTCTGCCCCGGCTGCCTCCTACAACACCCACCTGCCTCAGACTCAGGCTCTAAGAGCTTCTCTGTCCAAACTATCCTCAGACAACCTTGGAGTTCCCCGCTTCCCCCTGCTTCTGGAGAAGGAGCAGAGATCACTGGTCAATTTTATCCTTTTTTTTTTTTTGCCAGGCTGGTGGGGAGAAGGAAAGGGGAGGGGGGGGAGTATAAGGATAGCACGCAGGAGAGGAAGGAGGGGGAAGGGAAAAGGAATTTGCATTCATTACTTATTCATACCTCCACCTCTTTCCAAAAAAGGATTCCAGGTGGCTAAGAGGCTTGGAGCGCAAACCTTGCCAGACTGCTGTGCTGGGTGCTTTGCGCAGAAAATCTCTGTAAGAATCCCAGGCTTAGTGTAAGTAAAAACTGAGCACGGTGCTAGGCACTCATGAAAATCTAGTTTACGGAGAGAGGGCTCTCCAAAAATAATGGTCACAGCAGCCCCGAAGAGTGATCGTTATGTCGTCTTCACTTTACTGATGAGCAAACAGGCTCAGAGAGGAGGCACACGGAAGTCAGCAGTTAAGAAGTGGAGCATGTGGGATTTGATCCTGGGGCTTTTGGTCATCAGGGCTGGTGCGTGTTCCAGCCCAGCATGCTGCCTCTCAATCAGAGGAGCTGGGCTGGAGCCTGGATTAGCTTTGGGATCTTGGAAAATGTATTTCGCTTTGCTAGGTAAACGAGGTAGTTCGGCTGGATCTCAGAGGCTTTATTTTACCCAGTTCTAATATTCTAAGAAAAGTATACACTATTTGGATTTTTATAGCATTATAATATATCTAAGTATTACAGATTATTATATATATCCCATATGTATAGATAACGTAATATAAATTCCATTCTCAAGGAGGGAACATAAAAAGTGCACAATGCTGCTAAGAAGATTCGGCGGACAAAAGTCAACGTGGGGTGGAGAGGAGTGCACCTGCTCAAAAGGGGGCTGGATCTCTGACAATGAATGTCCTGGCAATTTCTAGAAAGAGAAGACAGAGCTTCTCCACATGCCTGAAAGGACAAGTCCCCCAGGATGACACTACGCCTAGCATAAGGAGGGAATTCCCTAAGCACAGACAGAAGAGGAAAGTGGAAAAGGAAGAAGGGAGTGCAGTAAGGAAAGAGGGAGTGAGGAAGGAGGGAAGAGAGAGGAGTGGAGAAGGCACGGAAGTGTAGGAATTTGCCTGCGTGCAAGTAGTCCGGGGATAATGAGTGGCATCTAGAGAAAATGAGACAAGGCCTGGTGCTCTCTTGGCTAACCGGCAGGGAGCCGAAGGGCCTGGGGAGATGCTGAGTCAGCTCCTGGCAGCGCAGAAACAAGGTGTTCAGTCCCTTGGGCCTGTGAGGCTGTCACACGTGAAGTTCTTGTATAGAAATGTCTGCAACTTCTTGGTAATGAGAGCAGGAAGAGATAAAACGTAAGAGAGGTTGTCGAAGAGATGGAAACTGAAGAGCACTCCAAGTTGGGCGCAGCATAGGAGGGGAGGGAGCACAGGCTTTAGAACCAGACAGACCTGCCTGGGTTTGGACCCAACCCAGCCATATAATAGCTATGTGCAATTGGGCACCTTCCTTAACTTCTCTGAGCCTCAGTGTTCACCAAAATCATGGGCTGAATCAGGTCTTTCAAGCCCGTGGAGAGGATGAAATGAGAGAACAGATGTACCAGCATGGCATCTGGGACATAGTAAATGTTCAGTAAATGTTCTCACATAACCTACTTCATGCCAGAATGATAAAGTCTGGAACACCAGGTCCCCCACCCCAAGTGGCCCAGTTGCCCTTCTGCGAGGTAGGAGGAAGACACATGAGACTAGGGGTCAGGAGACTGAGATCTGGTTCTCGCTTCATTACTGTCTTGCTACGTGACTCAATTTCCCCATCTTCACACAGAAGCGTTTTGCTTAATGTCCTAAATTACTACATTTGGTGATTCCAAAACCATGGTGTATCATCTTCCTCAAAGCATTCAGTGTCTCTCTGTTTGCCCAGAGAGACAATGCAAAAGCTCCAATCCCTTATCTGGTTTCCATGATTCTCAAAAGAACATCTTCCCTAAACCCAGCACACTTTCCTCAAATCAAACTGACCTCATTATGCATCCTATAAACACCCTCAGAATATTAGGGAGGTAATGGAAGGTGGAAGAAATGGAAATGGCTAGCAGGGCTCAAAGAGGGACGTCTCTATGGGAGGGGCGGCATTCCAGCTCAGATGTTAAGACTGATGAGTGCAATTCCAACACCTCTCCAATTTTGCCCAGTATGGATGCCCATTCTAGGCCACCATCATCCCTCACCTGAACAGACTCCTACAGGCCTTTTAGCTTCTGGCTTTGCTCCTGTACAGAGAAACCTAAGTAATTCTTTCCAAGCCTAAATCAGATGTTGATACTCTTTTGGTTAAAATCCTGCCTGGCTCTCTGCTTCCCTCAGAGCAAAAGGAAAACTCCCCACAGAGGTCTGTATGGCCCCTATGTGACTCCCCACTTCCTCTCCTGTCCTGTCCTCCTTTGCTCACTCCACTCTGGGTGCACTGGCCTTCTTGCCACGCCTTGGGCATCCCAGGTGTGCTCCCCAGTCAGGTCTTTGCTGGAGCAGTTCTCCGCCTGAAATGTTCCCTCCTAGATCATTGCTCAGCGAACTCCTTCATCACCTTCAAGTCTTCGTTCTAATCCTACATTCTCAGTGAGCTCCTCTCTCTCTGCTCTATTTAACATGAAAACCCATCTCATCTCCAAAATTTCCCTTTTATTTAATTTTCTTTTGTTCATAGAATTTATCACCTTCTCACATACTACCTAATTTTATTTATTATGTGCATCATTAACATCCTCTGCTCGCCACACACCCACCCACACCCTCACTCGCTCACTTCTCTATATGAGCTCTCTCCGAATACAAGAACCTCTGTCTTTTGTTCTCTGTTGTATCTTAAGCACCTGCAACGGTGCCTAGCACACTGTAGGTGCACAATAGTTGAGGGACTAGTCATTGTTATGCTACTCTTTTTTAATGTTTGTTTATGTATTTATTTTTGCATGAGAGAGAGAGAGAGACAGAGCCCGACATGGGGCTCAAACCCATGGACGGTGAGATCATGACCTGAGCCGAAGTCAAACACCTAACCGACTGAGCCACCCAGGCGCCCCATAGTACTCTTTTATATTGATGGGGGGGGGGGAGGGGGCGAGGCTCCAGTGTGCAACTCCAGTATGAGGTCAAGAGACGCTGCAAAGACATGGTGACACTTAAATTCAGTCTGAAAAGGTAAGAAGGAATTTTCCCAGGGGGTGCTGGGGCAGAGTCACAAAACGAGAAGGGAGGGTTCTTACCATAGGGCACTCTGGACAGAGTCCGATCCTGGACCTTATACCACAATAAGGAGCTTGAACTTCATACTAAGAACTGTGGGAAGCAGTCAAGTGCTTTAGGAGAGAACAGCCATGATCCGATTTGGGCTTTTAACGCAATCACACCGTCTACAAGTACGGACGGTAGATTAGAGGCAAAGAGACCATGGAGTTGAGTGCTAAAATTCTAGTGGAGAGAAGCACTGAGGTCTGAGCCCCCTCCTCCCGCTCCTTTGACAATGGGGATGGAGAAACGGTTCCTCTTCAGGTGAAAACCCTAACCGTTTACACCTTACTGCATCCCTGTCAAGGGTTCACTCACTGACTGGGCTGCTTGCATGTTCTAGCACGCCAGTAGGGAAGCTACAAAGGCTTCAGTCCTGAATCTTACACTGTGTGGTCCCCATCCATCCCCCTTCTAATCCAAAGGGACGTCTTTACAGGGTGGCGGGGGTGGTCTGTTGTCCAGGAGAACTAGAGACAGCAGCAAAGAGCCAGAGAAAAGAGAGCGCCGGCAATGGAGAACAGAGTCAGCCCGGCCAAACACTGCTGTCTGCCTCCTTCCAGGGCAGAAAGGCTGCAAGCTCTCCCGGAAGGGAGAGAAACCAGCTCCCTCTCACTATAGTTAATCTTCTGTTGCCACTAGCTGGTCAGTGAGAGAACTTGGGAAAGCATGAGCTCTGTAAAGGAAGCAGCCCCGTAATGCTGCTCTACCTCAAGGTTAAATCCGATTTTCTTCCCTTTCCTGGAAAAGAGCAGGCGTCTTCTGCTCACCCCCAAAAGCAGCTGGAGTAAAAAGCAATGAGGCTTCCTCCTCCCCCAGAACAAAACCTATCAGCTCGGGTTCTCGGGAGAGATTGGAGCCAACCAGCTGGATACTTGGGCAGGAGAACAAATTCAGTTTCCCCAGGGAGATTTTTCTCCCTAGAGTTTGGTTTTTCGGGTGTTTTGTGCGTCGGTTTTTTTTTTTTTTTTTTCGTTTTTTTGTTTTGTTTTGTTTTGTTTTTTGGTTTTCTGTTTTCTGGGTTTTTTTTTGTTTTTTGGGGTTTTTTGTTGTTGTTGTTGTTGTTGTTGTTTTTGCAGGGAGAAGAGTTTGTTCAACTGAGTTTCAGACACTGAGATGTGTTTAAACCCAGAGCCATGTGTTCAAGGTCCAGTGTGATGGAAAGAAGCATAGAGTGGGACCAAGGCCACTGGGTTTACGTCTGAACTGCTGGTCCTCAAGAAGCTTTCTTCTCCAGTCTGAGCCCTCATGTTACCATATAAAACACCGTGTGCTCTGAGCCCGTGAGCATTGGTGGCCATATAAAAGTTTTCATGACTTCACCCAAAGACATCACGGTCGCTCTCCACCTTTCTCTCCCTGAAGCACATGTGTTCGTCCTATGACAGACAAGACCTAATTTACAGCAAAGCAAGGACGTGAGAAGCAGATTCTGCTTGCCAGAGGCCATTTCAAACCTGCCGAACTTGCTAGAAATTAAAATTATAGAACACTCTTGCAGCCTGAGGGCCCAGTTCAGGAAAACGATCAAGCTCTGGGTCACACCAAAGCCTGCAGAGCTGTGCTATCTCAGCTGGTGTCGCTGACCCCCCGAAACAGCAAATCTGGCTGGCCCTGAGAGAACGTGAGCCTCCGTAACACAGCTGAAGCGAATCCACCTCTCTCCCTGCCCCACTGCCCTCAGGACCTTGCTACATTCTGAGGGCCGATAACACATCTCTAGCTGCTCTGATTATTAAATACATTTCATCAGATTCGAGCTGGCAAAAGTGGGGATGAGTGAGGGAAGTAAGTGGAAAGAGAAAGAAGACTCAGATCAGAGACCACCGAACACCCCCCTAACTGCCACCCTTATTTATTTACAATATCCCAGGAACCTGGACCATCACAGCAGGATGAGACCTCGAGTCTGAGTGCTCCTCCAACACTTTATTTACCGATAAGGACCTGGTGCCCAATTGAGAAAATGACATATATATCTTTAAACCTAGCTTTCTTGGAAGATATCAAATTCACCGTCTTATCTGCCCCAGAATCTCTCTCTCTCTCTGACCCATAAGGAAAAGAACATTGGGACTGATTTTAATGAGAAGTCTGTGGACAGAAATCCCCACAGAAGACCCAGGTTACTACCATTTGTATGTTTTTTTCCTCCCTGTTAATAACTGGCATCAACCTTCAGCATTAAGCCGGAAACCAAAAAGGGCAGATAACCTCGCTGTCTCCCACGACTCTGGCTCTGTCTCCAAATGCCTGCCAGATAGTTGTGTCATCTCTGCTTAAAGGATCCCATAATCATTAGAGGCAGGATGCTGAGTTCTGGACATGGATCCCCGGGACTCCTCCCCCTAGTATTTGCACCATTTGAAACAGACAGAAAAAAGCACGTTCCTTATTCCCTGTTGACATTTGAAGGAAGTCCCTCCCGCCCCTTGTGAAGTGTTCTTGTTAGGCTAACTTCTCTGCTTCTAGCAATCCTTCTGATTTGGGGCCTGGATCCTCATTCCTTCCAGAGGCTTTTCTCTTTTGGTATCCATTTTTATCTCTACTTTAATGAATCTTTGCGGACCAGGCCCATCAGCTTCCTGCAAAAAGCATCCTTTTGGGGCAGAACTTCAGGGCACCTGCCAAATGTACTCATACAGGTGCACTGAGACGCACTAACAGATAGGCATTCCTTTTACATACCCTCCCCCAAATAGAGAGTACACTCCTCAGCTATGTGATTTACATAACACCGCGTCTTAATAGGAAATGTCAACAATGAGCACTTACTCAATTTTCTCTTTTTCCCCTTTTTGCTGAATCAAGGCTGGTGGTAAACAGCCCAGTCCAGCCACTGTCAAGTGCAGGAAGAAGGATGCCATTTCCCTACCTGTGGGCATGAAAGCTAAATCCACAAGCGGACTCCAGGGCTGCCCGGGAGCAAATGAGGACTGAGTGATGTGCAAGTTCACCTCTGAAGCCCCGTACTGGCAGTTGGTCCTGTTTAAATGCTTTCTTTTCAATCAGTCCTTCCCAACACCCAGTGTTACCAGCAAAAGAAAGGAGACAGTGAGAAGCAAGAGGAGCTAGTCAGAGTAACAGAGTGCATCAGGGCACCTCAAGTTCATAGAATCTCTACACTGAAGGGTTATTTTAGGGCTTCTCTACCCACTCATATTACCACACAAAGCACTGAAGCTCTGGGGATAAATGACTTGTTCAAGGTCACAGTGGGCCACAGCTGAGATTTCCAGATCCTAATCAACATTAAGTTCCCAAGCTGCATTGGAGCTCCCAACTTCCCCTCCAGCCTATCCCCCAAAGGCCTCACGCAATTGTTTTTTCTTTTTTCCTTTCTGGAAGTTTCCCCAGCCTTCTCTGGGAAGATGGGGAAGACGGGAGAGATGTGTTCCCTCCCTGATGTTACAGAACGTGTAATCTCCATCACTCACTGGCACCATTAAATAGATTGCCCTCTGACATCCCATGAGTCATGGAACTTGGAGCTGGCAGGTCATCGAAGGTCATGCCTTA
The DNA here is from genome assembly GCA_028646485.1 of Cryptoprocta ferox. Classification (NCBI taxonomy): domain Eukaryota; kingdom Metazoa; phylum Chordata; class Mammalia; order Carnivora; family Eupleridae; genus Cryptoprocta; species Cryptoprocta ferox. The sequence goes on along the minus strand of CM053568.1, from coordinate 16,429,292 downwards.
CCTTCAAACTCTCATACTGTGGCACCCTAGTGTAGCTGAAGTTCCGCTGAGGAATGTTGCTGTCATGTTGATGACTGGTGCGTTTCTCTCCAAGACCCTGCACCACGCCCTCCACAAATGTAACCAACCCCTCAGTGCATCTTTGCCAATATGCCGCTACCAAGAATGTAGGTGTCTGGTAGAATGAGATTCCAGTTCCAGGTCTGCCATTTACCCACACTGTGACCTTGGACTTGGTACCTGACCTCTCCAAAAATGCTTCCTAATCCGTTAAACTATTAAATGGGAATAATATTAATGGGAACAACAGCAATGCCCACTTCATGTATTTTATGTGAATTAAAAATAAAAGGTAAGAGTGAAGCTCTTAGCACCTCATTAAGGATTCAATAACTATTTGCTATTTCTTGATCACTTTCAAGGAAATTTACTGTCAGTACTGCTGACTTTATATAATCAGAGTCTAAAGAAGAGGCCCAGACACTGAAACTTGGGGGAAAATTTCAACTCTGAGGCAAACTTCCATCTATATAAAGCAGACTAGAACATGATGGGAGAGGAGAAATATGAAGAGGCGTTACCAATAATAGAGCCAATAACTGGAACAACAGAAGCAGAATGGAAGGAGACAGGGCCAGGTGCGCAGGTGACTTTGGTGAATGGGGATGGCAGGCAATGTATGCAAAATAACCTTGAGGTCCGCCAATTAACAGTAAAATGGAAATTGTACCTTTTGTTTGTTCACCCTCGTTAATGCCAAGGACATTTACCCACCACCAACTCTGGACCCACAACCCAAAGCATGGCCCCAGGGCTTCAGCAGACACTATCACCCCCTAGTGGTGGCTCCACACACCCCACTATTGGCAGGATTTGGCATTTGCTGACTGGTAGACAAGTGTGGCCTATACCATCTCCAAATCCCTTGAACTGGCCAGGAAGTGGTGAAAGACTCGCCCAACACAGCAGAGACAAAACACTAGGCAAGGAAGTTTAAAAGGTCTGGGGATGAAATGATGGGATGGAGCTACCTTGGGACCTTAGGAAAGATTAAGGCCATAAATGACTCATAGTACCCACACCCCCACCACACCACACACACACACACACACACACCCCGGCCCTCATTTCCAGCCAGCCTGGCCCTCCCAGAGCTCATTGTGCACTCCATGTTTACATGCAAACAGTGGAAGACCAACACAAATAAAAAACCCACGTCTCCCTACACAGCTCCTGCTACACTCGGCCATCTGGTGACTACCTCGCTAGCCAAATCCCCCGGAGGGAGCGCCTGAGCTGCTAGTCCAGGGCGCTGGGGGGAGAAGAAGGAGGCGGGACACAATTCCCCACATGCATCCCAAGGGCTCAGAGCTGCCAGGGAGGACAGCGACCCCCCACTCCTCAGCAGGCAGTCCCCAGCCGCCAGGCTCAGCTGCCTTGCGTCAGAGAAGGCAGAAGGCTCCAAGTGGAGGGTGCCGGGAGACTCTCCAGCTGATGCTGGGGTCCTGGGGGATTCAAGACTTCAGCTCCCCGCGCAGCTCCTCACTCAGCTTGCCCCAGCTCCCGGGCACCCACTCCCTCTTGAAAGTCGAAGTTTTCAAAGGCAGAGATTGCCAGCTTCAGGAATTCTTCGGGGACCCCTATAGCTGGCTGGACCGGGTCCTCCACATCCTTCGGGAATTGGAACGCTCCGGGGGTCCTCGCTTCCAAGTCATGCCCTACCCAAGAATGTCCCCCTCTACGCACTTATTTCCACAGCCATTGAGGGTGACTCCCACTCCTGACCTCTCCGGACACCCTAGAGTAGAGAGATCATGAGGATGGAAGAAATGTGAAACTGTAAGTGGTGTGGAAGGCACACCCTTCGGGTCGCCAGAAGGACCCTTCCCTGCGAGGAGGCGGTACGAGTTAGCCCTGAGCCCAAGGTTAGCTTTTCGCCCTAAGAAACCCCATCTCCACCCTCACCCCTGCCTTTGAAATGGACAGGCCCACAGGTGCACGTGGGAAGAGCTATTGGTGTGTGTGCCTGTGTGTGTCGGTGCCTGTGTGTATGCCTGAAAGTGTGTGTGTGTGTCGCACGCTAGACGCGCCGCCGCGGGAAGTCCCCAGGGAACCTGCAAGGCGCACTCCCGCCGCGCCTCCCAGAAAGCTCAGCAAAGCTCAGGTTACAGCCAGCCGGGGAGAGCCCTGGGGCCAGACACCCGAGGCTGGAGCGCGGGCCGCGAGCGGGCCCGGCACTCCCTCAAATCCCCGGGGGCGGCCAGCGTGAACGGGGAGGGGGGGCGGGGGTCACAAAAACACATTTTAAAATATTATGGCTCCCAGGAGAGAGGATGCTCGTCTCCGGATTCGTCTTCAGGGTTTCTCGGGCAAGCGAAGAGTTAACCTCCGAGGTTCAAGCCGGGATCCCGAAGGCGCTTCACCCGCGAGATGCCGGAGCCGAGCCGGATCCCGAGGAGGCACGGATCCGGGGAAGAAGGGCTCGGGAGTCTCCGGGCGAGCCCCCGGCGCCTTCCAGGCGCTGTCGTTGGCCAGACTCCGACAACCAATCGCGCCCCGCGCCCCCGAAAGGGGAGGAGAGCGAGCGATCCGCGAGCGCGGGAGAGCTAAGGGGGAACGTTTTTGTAAACGCTCTCCGAGATAATTAAGCTATCAATTACCCGGGTGGGAAATCAGCCGCGCTTCCCACAGCTCCTCGGAAGGGCCGACTCCTCCGGGATTGGCGCTGGGAACCAGCAGGCAGCGAGCTGCTGGAGAACTTTCTGATTAACTTTTCCATTTGAGCCCCCACCCCACCCCCACCGTTTCCCTCTTCCCTTCCGTTTTCTGGCCTTTAAGTTGTTATTCTCAGCCCAGCGGGTGCGCAGTGAGGACCAACCTGCTCTCCCCCTGGAAGGGGGATAGAAATGCGACTGCGACAAGAAGGGTGGGGGGAGAATCAGAGAATCCGGAAGAGGAGACCTCGAAAATCACTCTATCCTCCCCTGCCCCATTTCACAGATGGCCCAAACTGAGGCCCAGGAAGGGGAAGCGACTTGGCCAAGGTCACGCAACCCACTCCGAGACCGAGTTTACGCGGGTTGGGTGATCCCACATGGGGCTTCTCTGCTCCGATTCTGGAGAAAATCTGTCTGGAAGAGCCTTGCCTCCAACTCCGAGGCGAGAGTGAGGGGGCGGTAACCGCTAGCGGCCAGCGACTGTGCCCGGAGGAGCGGCGAGCGGCTGGACTAGCCGCGTCCCCAGCTCCAACGCACTCAGCCACCTGGGTTCTCCGGCGTCGGGGATGGCTCAACGGCTGGGCTGACACACCGGGGGACAGGTCCCCACTGCGGGAGTGCTGGCACGCCCCCGAGCTCCCGCCACGCGCTCTCGGGGACCTCCTGCCCGTACTGCTCTCCAACCACCTGTACGCCCTCCGGGCCCCTCGGCTGCCCTCTCGCAACCCCGCTCGGGGCAGCCCGGGGCGGGGATCCCCAGGGCGCCCCCACCCGACCGGCTCCACTTAGGGGCTCAGGGCTCCTCGGGACCCCGCGCGTGCCGGCTCCCAGCCTTACCCAGGGTGAAGAAGGGCAGCTCGGTGTTGTCCAGGTCGTCTTGCACGGCGATGCGCCCCGGCAGCTCGTTACGCACAAAGAGCAGGAGGCGCGACTCCGCGGCGGTGCCCGCGGAGCCGGCGGAGCCCGAGGACGCGGCGGCGGCGGCGGCTCCGGCCCCGGTCCCCGTCCCGGTCCCGGCCCCGGCCCCGGCCCCCGCGCGGGCACCGCTCCAGCCGATGTCGCTCTCCCGCAAGGCGGGCAGCGTGGACACCGTGACGGTCTTGAGCCGGCACGGGCTGTCGGGCTCCCGCGAGGCGGCGGCGGTGGCGCCGGCCAGCAGCGGCCGCGGCGGCAGCAGGAACAGGAGCAGCAGCAGCAGCAGCGGCGGCGGCGGCGGCGCCGGGTGCAAGCCGAGCCTCAGCCGCCCCCGGAGCCCCGAGCTGGGGCCGGGGCTGCGCCGGGCGCCGGCGGCCGCCATGGCGGGAGGGGCTGCGGAGCTACGAGCGGCGGCGGCGGCGAAGGAGGAGGAAGAGGAGGAAGCGGCGGCGGCGGCGGACGCCGGAGCTGAGCAGGGCGCCGGAGCCGAGGAGCCGTGGGAGCCGCTCGCCAGCAGCCCCCAGCTCCCGGCTCCGCCTCCCGATCGGCCCTGGACCGCCCCCCCGCGCCGCCTCCCCGGGCCCCGCCGCCCGCCCCCCTCGCTGGCTCCCCCCCAGCAGACCCCGAGCGTTCCGGAGGCCCCGCCCGGCCTCGTGCAAATCCCAGTCGCCCCCTCTCCTTTCCCAGGATCCCCCAATGCCACCCTCACTGTGTTCTTTAGCCACACCACCCCTCTCCAAATTCTTAAGACTTAAGGACCCCTCGCGCCTCCTCTAATTCCTCCTGGCTCAACCCAGCTCGCCCAGCTTCACCCCACCCCTGGCTCAACCCTCTGGCTGCACCTGGGGGCGCGCCTTAGCCCAGCCAGGCTCCAAGCCCCGCCCTCTAGGGGGTAGGGGGCGCCTCTTGATGGCCAAGACTTAACTTTGTCTCCCCACGAGCCCAGTAACAAGTCCTGGACCCCTTTCTAGTCCCTGAAATAATTCCATATAACCTCAGAGCCCCCTCCTCCCCCCTTTCCCGCAACTCGCGTATTCAGTCTCCAGACACCAGGGTCCCACCTCTCTCCTCCACCCAGGCCTCCCGGGTTGCATTAAATGCTTACAGACCGAGGGGTGTCACGTTCCACCCTCTAGCCCCCACACGGACTCTGGCCGGGAAGCTCTGGCCCCCTAGCTGCCGCCCTGCCAGCCACCCACTCTCGCGCTTGTGTTTTGGATCCCTACTCCGAGCTTGGAGCAGCTCTACTTGGCTGCTTCTGTTCTCTGCGTGAAATTCCTGAAAAGGGTGCGAGGTAGAGACCTGCTACTCTGTCTGCTTCTGGCTCCCATGGGCTCCTACATCCTCTCCCCGGTTCCCAGAGGAGGGGTCTGTTCACCAACTCTTTCCCCCCCACCCAGTCCTTCCCGATTCAAGTTGAGCTGGGAGCCTAGGCCCTCAGCCACTGGGCATCCTTTGGCCTTGGCCGGATTCTGCCTGACTCACACACCTCAGATCCTTCAAGGGAGCCTTCACCCACCTGTGTCCGGGGATCCAGCGTTTGGGCAGCCCCCCTTCCCCACTCCCCTTACTTTTCTTCATCTCCCCTCTCTGTTTTCTCTTTCATCTCCCCTCATTCCATCCCTCCTCATCTTGACTTTAATCATATAAATGCTTCCTCTCTATAATTTGTGAGACATCTCCCATCTCTCTGTATTGCTTACCCATCTGCACTTTTTTTGTGGAGTCTCTGCGCTAACTTGTCTCCTCTTAGCTCTTCCCTCTTCTGCCTCTTCTCTCCTGTCTATCTTTAACTCTTCACATGAATTGCCTTTTCCCCTCTACCATCACATTTTATTTATTTACTGTGTTGTGACTTTAGATAAAGGCAGAAGACTGAAAAGAAGGAGAAATCAAAACCTATGTTGTGACCCTGGACGTATAGTGCTTATTAAGTACTCTCCAAATGCTAGGCAAGTATATATGTTAGCTTTTACTTATAACCGTAATCCATGGAGATGGGTATTATGATTCCCATTTTTCAGATGAAGAAACTGAGATCAGGAGGTCAGGGAGGTGAAGGGACTTCCCAAGGTCATACATCTAGCGAGCAAAAAAGCCGAGATCTGAAGTCCGGGCTCCAAAGCCTTTGCTGTTTCTATTAAATCATACTGTCCTCAGTGACCTTGGAAAAACCCACCTCCTGAAGATGTGAAAGGCACATCTGCATGAGTGCGTCTGGGTCCGTTTCAGCTCTGAGGTTTGTAAGGTATGTCTCTCCTGTCTCAGTTTACTAATCTGTGAACCCAAGCGGGGGGGGGGGGGGAGGTGGAATCTGGCCTTTCAAGTCGTCTGATTCTAAATCGTCTCCTGCCTCTCTGATGCCTGCCCCAGTTCATTTACTCCTGCAAAATATGTCGTCCTGCGTCCCTCAGTCTCTCCTTTGTACCCTCACAATCCGCCACTATCCTCTGCAATGGGGCTTTCTGATTCTCTATGCCCCTTTCTTCAAATATGCTGACATAGTCCATTTATAGAAGTGCGCACACCAGGAAAAAAGGGCTCCCTTATGTAAGGCAGAGTCTGTGCAAGTCCTTCATGGACCTCTGGTACAAAGGCCTGTCGAATGCGACCAACACTTTCATTCATTCATTCACCACCAAATACCCAGGGCTCCTACCAGGCACTATATGGGGATGCAGAGATGGATAAACACGGCTCCTGCCCTCCGAGAGTTTATAATGATGGGGGCGCGGGGTATGGGGATGAGACGAGCACAGAAATATCTCAGATACCAGGCAGGCAGGCCTGTGTCTTTTTATGAGGTGTTTTGAAACGTATGCGTGGAGAAATCAAAGAAAGCTTCCCAGAGGAGGTGGCATTGGAGTTGAAACATGAAGGACTAAAAGCATGGGGGTAGACGTTCTGGGTTAAAGCTGGCATTTGGCATTCTTTGCAACTGTTTGGCATCTGAATGAGTCCCTTTCCTATGGCAGAGGGTAAAATTTCCAGTTACCTTCCCAGTCTTCACCACGGCTAGGACTTGGGCATGTGACTCAGAACTTGCCAATCAGATTCACCCACCCCACAGGCTGGAAAGGAAGCTGGAATCAGGCAGAATCCCCTGGGGGACCAAAGTGGCACTACTTGGTTCCGTTACATCCAGATTTTACTGCTAGAGGAAATGGTTTTAACAGCACTGGCTTGGAGCACTGTGTCATAGGTGTCAAGAGTGTGAATTGCCGTGTTTATGCCTGACAGCAACTTCAACGACTGTGCCTCCACCAGCCACTTCTGTGCTGTGATTTGGATTGGTGCTCTTGACTTCATGGACTCTACGCCCAGATCCCATGCCCTCCTGGAGATTCTAAGTAATCCAATATCACTTTACTGAATTCTGTTTCTGCTTAAATTATCCAGAATTGGTATCTGTTGCTTGCAACTAAGACACCTGCCTGAGAACACAGAAATTGGAAACAGATGGAGGGCAGAGAGGGCAGCGCTTACAAAAGGAAAAGGGGGAAGTTCAGGGAAGGGGGGAGAGGGAGTAATTGAAGACAAGACAGAAAATGCAGGCAAGGAGTTTGCTGTTCATTTTGAAGAGGACCAACTTTACTTAGTAGGTAGTGTCGAATCTGGAATAACCGCAGGAAAAGAACTCATGTTTCTGAACACAAACTGCGACTTCACAACTTTATGTGGTGTATCCGTGAACGATGGTAACAATTTCTGCCTGCTGGTGGTGGTGAGGCTTCGGAAATAATTACACAAAGTGCTTAACGTTCTAGGTGCACAGTAAACTATAACTGCTGCTTTGATGTGTCATCCCAGCGACATCTGGAGTAAATCTTGTTATCCCCATTTAATAGATGTGGAGTTTGAGGCTCAGGGTAGCTAAGGAACTTGACTTTGATCCTGTAGTTATCAAGTGGTAAAACTCATGTCTGACTCCTCACTCCCTGATGCCCTTCCACATTACAGTTGTTCCTTTTTGCCTCCTACCTCATACTCTATTCTGTTTTTCTTTTTTAATTCCTTCTATCCATACCACCTGACCGAGGCAGCTTAGCGTAGTTGGAAAAGCAGGGATTGGGGCAGCAGACAGGCGTTGGTCTGGATATCATCTTTGCTATTTATCTCCTGGGTCAAGTCAGTTATTAAGAGCCCTACTAGATCTTCCATTTTCTCATTTGTGAAATAGGGGAAGTAGTACCACCTTTCAGGATCATTATGGGAATTAAATGAGATCACATGTACGAAAAATGTCTAGCTTATATTAGGTTCTCAGTAACGTTCTAAGTGAATCTAAGCATCTTACGGCATCTCATTCACTATTTTCCTCTTCAGCCCCATGTAACAAGATCCTCACCACCGCCACTCTGTTCTAGCCTTAGGTGTCTCTTTGCTATTCCCAGAAGGTTCCAAGCTCTTGCTGCCCCAGTGTTTTCACACAGACTCTTCCCTCTGCCTGGAGAGATCTCCCTCCAGACTTCACCTTGTTATCTTTCACTAACCTGTAAGTGTCAGCTAAAAAAACACTTTTCCTAAGACAACTAACCACCCAGTCTAAACTAGCCTGAGCTAGCATTAATATAGGGTAGAGATGCAAAGCAAGTACTTTGTTAGGGAATGATCACGTACTTCCTGACTTTTTACTCTCCGGTATTGTAGTAGGGACTAGCCTTAACTCTACAGTGAAGAAAACAAACCATCCTCCCTCCATTCCTTCCTCCCTCCCTCCTTTCCTTCCTTCCTTCTTTCCCAGGTTTCCATGATTCAAGTAATTTTTTTTTTTTTTACGTCTTTCTTCCTTAAGCCTTGAGATGATCTCTAGGACCCAAACTCCAGATCAGGAGGAGAGTTTGCTATCTCCGGCTCCATCTCTGCTCTAATCTAAGCTCCATGTCCCATCCATCCTCTTGGAACCCACAAGTCTCCACCATTTGTTTACTTTTGCTTCAATCATGGCCATTTCTGTAACTCACACTATCCTTTTAGTCCTGCTTTGCTCACTACAGCACTTTGACTCCACTCATCACCTGACATATTGTTTCCTTTCCTACCCTTCATCACCTCCCCCAGACATTCCTTGTTGTAGCTCTGCCAGCCCCTTGAGCAGAGCCCAGCTCCAGCCCTTGGAATAGGGTCACTTACAAGATTAAGGTCAATCTTGTAACTTTCCCTTCCATTGTTGTTGTATCCAAAATAGACACAGTAAATATACCTATCACTGCTGTTTCTTCAACTCAGATACCTCTCTTTGATGTAAGCTCCAATTCTTTTCTCAACCACTTGCTATTTGACTAATTTCCAGTGATTTACAACTTCTGCGAACCTTAATGTCAGGGTCATGGGAAGGTTGAATGAGCCAGCAGGTATAAATGGAAGCCCCCAGTGCTCTCTGGCACATAGTAGGTCCTCAGTAACAGTAGCTTGTTTTCACTACACATGTCTATTTATTTGGTCCTTCTGTTACTTCTCTGTCTCTTTGCTTCCAGCCCTCCATTTCTCATTTCCCTTTTCAGAACATTTCCAGTATATCTCATTTAGAGCAAACTTTTACCATTGTCTCTAACTTCTCTTTTGTGAAAAATGAAAGAATATTTTAATCACCGTTGTCTTTCTTCATTTCTACTTGCATCTGTTTGACTGATTTCTGCTTCAACCCAGTACTTCTCTGACTCTTTCCCTTAACAATTCTCAAATTTATTATCTTTTTTCTCCAGCTCATACCTTTCACTACCTCCCGCTTTCTCTGTCCTCGGTCCTCTAAATCAACCCCTTCTTGTTCTGTGATTTACTGCAGTCATTTCCTACCCTTCTTGCACCATTCAGTTGAAAACCTCCCAATCCTCCCTGAAAGTCTCCCGTCTCTTTCCTCCTTCTTCCTTTTGCATTTTCTATTTCACATCTCCTCGTCTTAATTCACCCCCATCATTCATTTGCTTATGCCCACATCTCTGTGTCCATTGCCTACTTTATCATTTAACCTATTCGTGTTACCTTCCTCCTTTGTTACATGTGTCATCTTTCATCATTAACACACATTAATGGGTGATATTGCTTTGGATCTCTTTTGTTACAAATCTCACTACTGGTGTATTTTCTGAATCTTCTTTCCAGGTCTCATTGGCATTTCTTGTTCAGAATCTTTTTCTCTCTGGGACTCTACTTGGAACAAAACAAAACAAAAACAGCAACAACAACAAACACCTTGCAGTATATAATCTATATTATTCAAGCTGAACTTCTAACCTGATGCATTAGAATGTCTATTCCTAATGAAAAGAGAATATGAGAATAAACTTTATTCTCTGTTATAGAATACTAGGTCATTTCCCTTTCTGCAGCACATTATTTTTACTATTATATTTGAACTGGTGAAGGTGATGTCAGCAAAGAGTGACTGTTTCTACAACATCACCTGGGTGCCTACTATGAATTAGGCATACTTTTTTTTTTTCCTCTCATGTAATTCTCACAACCACCTGTGAAGTTGGGGTTTTTAACCCCTCCTTTACATGGGTAGAACTAAGAATACATGGAAAACGTATGGCCTCACAGGGGCTGGGCAACTCATATCTAATAAAGTCTTTCCAACTTCTTTGGGTAGAAATTCAAAATTGGCCCCAGTACACAGAGGGTGAAGAAAGATCCAGATTGGTAGGTAGCAGTGTTAATAAGCAAGTGAACTTAAATTTGAGGCTTGCCTCATGATCCCACAAAATAAGTAGATTTCCTCCCCCTCCCCCCCCCCCAGAATCTTAAAAGTCAATTTGGAGGCCCTAACTGGGTTCAGTCACGTACACCATCACATGATCTCAACAACCCATTGTTCTCTGAAGGTTGCATCCTTGAAAGGAATCTGGCTATAGGAATATTGGGCAGAATGTATATTTCACGGGCAGGGGAGAAGGTGAGGAGCCTCTGATTGCCCCAGGTCAGCTTGTCATGGTCAACTGCTGGTCAAGTCCTCTGGACGACCTCCTCTAATAACACAGTATAGCGTAAAGGCTGTAAGAGTTCCTATACCTTTGTAACAGGGATGATGGCAACTGCTTTGTGGGAGTGCTATTTAATATTTGTCTTGCCTGCTAAATTATAGTTACCATGAAGGCACAAATCCTGCCAATCTTGGCCCCTGCTACCCGGCATGTGTTAGGCCATCGCTGATGATTTGTTGAATGAATGGATGAATGAATGAATATTAAAAGCACAGTCTCTTGCATAAGACAGCATTGGTTTTGAATTCAGCTCTGCTTCCGCCATTTAATACTTGTGTGACTTCGAACATAGAGGAAAGAGAGCAGATATAGTCTCACAGTCTGTATCTTTACATTTGTTGAAGCAGGTTGTTTTTGATTTTTTTAAATTATTTTTTAACGTTTATTTATTTTTGAGAGAAACAGACAGACAGTGTGAGCAAGGGAGGGGCAGAGAGAGAGGGAGGGACAGAATCTGAAGCAGGCTCCAGGCTCTGAGCTGTCAGCACAGAGCCCAACGCGGGGCTTGAATTCACCAACCATGAGATCAGGACCTGAGCCGAAGTCAGATGCTTAACAGACTGAGCCACTGAGGTGCCCCTGACTTTTAAGTGATGTTATTTAACAACCTTCAGAGGACAAACTAGGGTTCCAAACCCAGCTCTCCCGCCTGCTAGCTTGGATTCCTTGGGCAAGTTACTTATCTCTTCCAGTATCACTTCTTGATCTCTAAAATGGGAATGATACAATGTCTCTGTTATACTCAAGGGCAAGAGCTAGTTTGGTTGATGATCTGGGGTGAAACCCCAAGACTGCCAGGTTTCATGCACATTTCATGACAGTAGAGGTCTCACTGCTCTGACTCCTGGCTCCACATCCCCTTTTCCCTGCTTCTCTTGCTGTCCTTGGGAGCTCGCACAAACACAACTCCCAGGCCTAGCCCAGATGTATCTCAGAGAGGCAGAGGACGTCCCCCACTCCTGACCTACTTACCAAGCTATATTTGATGACTATTGTATGATAATCTGCAGACTCAGCAAGACTGGGACTCTGCAGGCTCCCTGTGACTCCTGAATGTCCAGCTGTACTCCATGTCATGCTAGAGAGGCTTCCAGCAAAATCTGTTGCAAGTCCTCTTCCCAGCTCTGGGCACTATATATCAAATATATGTAATTTGTTTTGTTTGTTTGTTTGCTTGTTTACTGAGGCTCAGGTCTGCAGACAGACAAGGAAAAAAATATTTAAACTCAGAGAGCCCTGAGGCACTTGGGTGGCTCAGTCGGTTGAGTGCCTGACTTTGGCTCAATTCACAGTCTTTGGGTTTGTGGGTTTGAGCCCCACATCGGGCTCTGTGCTGACAGCTCAGAGCCTGGAGCTGCTTTGGATTCTGTGTTTCCTTCTCTCTCTGCCCCTCCCCTGATCATGTTCTGACTCTCTCTTAAAAATAAATAATCATTAAAAAAATTTAAACTCAGAGAGCCCTTTCTGCCTTCCCTCCTTCTTAACATCTCTCCTTCTTCTTAACATCTCTCCTTCCTGTGCTCCAGGAATGGGGATACAACAACGAGCAAGACTAAAATGGTCCCTGCACTCATGGAGCTTACAGTCTAGTCAAGAGACAGACAAAAACAAATAATCAAAAATGAATATATGGGAGGAGGAAATGGGGAATTGCTCCAGATAATTAAGTTCTAGAGATGTGCTGAACAACATCTGCCGTGCCTATAGTTAATGATCTTGTATTGTGTACATAAAACTTTGTTAGGAGGGTAGATCTCATGTTAACTGTTCTTACCACAATAAAAAAAAAAAGAGAGAGAGACTATATGATGGAAAGTGTTTACATGTTCTGGGATATGGAAAAGAATAGGGTTCTATGAAGTAGAATAATGAAAGGGTTATTAATTTATATTTGAGGACCAGGCAATGCATCTCTGAAAATGTGGCACTTGATTAGAAACAGGAACAGACGCATAGGAGTTGAACCGGCAAAAGGGGTCAGGAGGTTTCCAGGCACAGGGAGCAGCAGGCAAAAAGTCCTTGAGAAAGAACTTGGTAAATTCAAGGAGCCAAACATTTCAAGCTATGTGGCTAAGGGAGTTGAGAGGGAAGAGTAGAAAAGGATGAAACGAGTCTCAGAAAGTTAGGATGGCTTAAATTATTCAGCTGTATGTAGGCCATGGTAAGGAGTGTGGATTTAATTCTAATTTAAACGGAAAGCCATGGGCAATTTTACGTACGAGGATGGCATAGTCAGATACACATCTTGAAAATGCTACTTTGGCAGTGGGTGGAGAGTGGATTTGCGTAGCGCAGGGAAGGAGAGCAGGAGTGGAGTGTGGACTCTCTCACAGCATCCAGGTGTAAACCTCTCTAGCAAGCAGACGTTTGTGTTACAATGTCCCCGCACCTTGGGGTGCCATAGCTTGCACACACTGATAGTGGGGAGCTCATTATCTCCATTGAAATCTGGCTCTAGCTTTGGTTGGCCCTGAGCCACAGAATGTCCTGATTTATATTTTTCTTGTTGAATCTACCACTTACTGATTCAAATTCCAAAATTTGGGGGAAACTATATGGGGCAAGTTTCATGAAAATCCTCCAAGTATCTGAAGGTATCTACCGTTTCCTCTCTTTCAAGGAATGGCTGTCGCCTTAGGCTACCTCCGCTGTTCTCTGCCTGAGATTAAAATACAAACAACAATAATAATTAACAACTTCCATGTACACTGAATGTGTGTCTGTTCAGCAATGTAACATTTGACTTCTATAACCTTGTGAGCCAGCAGGACAGGAATTTTTAGCTTCATTTACAAGTGGCAAGAATACAATTCAAAGACGTGATTTTCCCAAGGTTGGGATGACAAGTTGGAAGAATTGAGTTCTGAATCAAGTCCTCCAACTCCAACTCCAGGCTTCTTTTCACCTCAGAGCAAGAGTCAGCATAAACAGAGGATAAGCTCTTGCACTCTGGTGCAAGATTGTCGGAGTTCAGATACTGACTCTGATACTTGCCGTGCGACCTTGGGGAAATTACTTAAAGTCTCTGAACTTCAGTTTCTTTATCTGAGAAAAACAAAAATACCTACCTCATAGAGTTGGATGAGGATTAAAGGAGCTAATAGATTAAAAGCACGAAGCACTGTGTCAACCCTATATTAATAATCAATAAATGTATAATCAATAAATGTTAGCTTTTATAGCATCCTAGAACCTTCTTGACCAAAAGCAACACTGGCGAAATAGAGGTTGCAGTGGGTTTAGTACAACGTATCCTAGTTTAGAATATTAACTCTAACCATATGTCATGATCAGGTATCTTATCAGTGACCTGGTTCATCTGTAAAACGGGCATAATCATACGTAGCTCACAGAGTTGTTTATGACAAGTAAATTCTCTAAATAGTAAGAGAAATCACCTAGCACCAAGAATTAGTATCCAATAAATAGTGATTTACCCCCTTTCTGCTTTAACATTTTTTCCAGGAAGACTTTCCTGATGCCCCAGGCAGTGTTAGACATTGTCCTTTCTTTGCCCTCAGCACCTTGTAACTACCTAGAACAGAGCACAGATCACGATGCTTTAAAAGTATCTGCTCAGTGCGCCTGGGTGGCTCAGTTGGCTAAGTGTCCGCCTTCAGCTCAGGTCATGATCTCATAGTTTGTGAGTTGGAGCCCCGTGTCGGGCTCTATACTGGCAGCTTGAAGCATGGAGCCTGCTTTGTATTCTGTGTCTCCCTCTCTCTCTGCCCTTCCCTGTCTCACAAATAAATAAACATTAACAGTATCTGCTCATCTGTCTTCACCTCTAGACTGGAGTTACTGGACATGCCATGTACTGTTCTAAGCACTTTGCAAGTAATAATGTATTTAACCTTCATAGCAACCCTAGGAAGGAGGGGTACTATCGTCCCCTCAGTTAGGAAACTGAGGCGAGGGAAGGTGAATCATGCATCCCAGCTTGTATGGCTGACAGACAGGGGGTGCTCACCTGCTCTTTCCTATTGTTCAGGTCTCAGTGCTGATGCCATCCCTGGAGAGAGGACTTCGTGACTCCCAACTCTACAGGACTCCCCCATTCACCACCATTCCCATGATGGCATCATTTCCAAGGTGACGGGATGGGAACGCAGGAGGAAGCTTTACAGGGGAGAAATACTGCACTTGTGGCATTAAGCCTGAGGTTTGCGATGCCCACGAAGATTCACTGGGAAAAAATAATACTTGAAAAACGTGTAATGTCTAGTATTTATCATCTCGGTCTACTAGTAGCTCATTCTCCCTGACATCTATGGAGATCCTTAGGAGCTAATAGATTGTCTAAACCTTACCTTGCAATGTGCTGTGTACTCTTTTTTTCTTATGGTTAGCTTTCTCACCTGTTACTCTCTAATTTCTGTTGCCCTGGGTCTTATGTAACACATTAGCATGATATTTAAGGGCCAAGACAATCTTTCTGATCTACTCTCTCACTAGTTTTTCTTCCTATAACCTATGCCCTCATCAACACAGTTGTCCTCAATATTCCCTGTGCATACTGCAGATTTCCTGTCACCTCTGCTAGATCATAATTATTTTTTCCTTTACATGTCCTTATTCTTTGTATAGCTAATTTATAACTCTTTGTGTATGTGTGTGTGTGTGTGTGTGTGTTTTATCATATATGCTATTTGTATTTAAGGCTGTGATGATTTAGGTTGTTGTCTGGCAAATACTTATGTCCTTCCTCTTCTCACAATGGGTAAAGACACCTCCCCAGAATCCATAAGTATTGAACTTGGCCATGCTGGTTAGTGAGATATAGGCCGTCACAATGTGTGCCAAGGGTACTACAGTGGGGCTGTCTCTTTGTACTTCTGCCTATGGCATGAAAGGAAAGTGTCGTGTCTAGCCCACTGGTCCAAGTAGCGTGGCAGATATGAGAGCAGAGCTGGACCTAGCCCACAGTCTGGAGACAAGCCTGGCCAAACCAGCCTATATCAGTAGACTTCCCCAGGCAACCTTCAGATGTTTGAGTGAGAATCTATGATTGCCCTTTTAAGCCATTGAGTTTTAGAGTGGTTTTATTACACAGCATTATTGTGGTAATAACTGACTGATACGAGGTCTTAGCTCTTACCCTACACTCTGAATACCTTGAAGCTAGAAACTGTCTGCTTCATCTTTTTTCACTCATGCAAAATCCCAAGGCACAATCCTAATATGTATTTGTTGAACAAATGAATGGATGAATAAGTGAATAATTAAAGAGCTATAGTGAGAGATTCAAGAATTAAGGAAACTAATGTACTCATTAGTTCAACAAGAATTTACCGAATACTTATTTTACATCAGGTGTTATGTTAGAAAAGCAGTATTCAGACTTGACTCTTGGATGCTCCTTGGTGGCTTGGGAAAGCTTGAGAACCGGGGATTCATAATGCAGTCAATGTGCAAACTCTGATTATCCTTGAATCACATGCGAGGGCACCAAAATAATCAGAGAAGTGATAATGGATAGAAAAGAGCAGAAGATCCCTCGCTCACTGCTGAGTCCCATTATCTCAGGTTAAGAGCAAATCCCCAGACAGATGGAAGGAATTTGCATCCATTTGAAGAAAATGAGTAGTAGAAGCTGACCCAAGGGGTAAAATCAAAATTTATAGGGATAGGTATTGGTCGGTCATTTTTTGATTGCTGAATGACACCTCTGTGGAAAGGCTGTCAGTATGCTGAGCCTAAATGCCGTTATCACCTGTAAATCAAAAATCTGGATCCATGACAGTCTAACCTCAGTGCCCTTTTCTGAGAGCATTTCTGATTATGAAGCATTTCTGTCACACTTTCTTGCCTAGCCCACCTGCTCACTCCAAAGGTGTGGCTATGGTAGCTTGTGGCTGACGACTTCCATTTCACAACGGAAGGAGCTCCAGGAATGCGGAGCAGATCTGGAATTCCTAAATAATCATGGAGGTCTTCATCCGAGCCAAGGCTGAAGTCCAGCTCCCCTTGCTTTGGACACCAGCCACTGAGAGGCAAAATTCATCCAGCTTGCGCGTTAATATCACCTAAGGTTTTGTGTTAGCATCTATATTTTGAAAGAGCAGGTGGCTAGGACAGATGGACTGAGAGAGAAAAGGCAACTTTTGCAGGGCTTGAAGGATGACACGCCAAAAGGAAATGCATGGCTATTTCCAAAACTAGCACCTTTCAGCTCGAAAGAGTAAGTTGAGACATTTTACTACCCTCAATCCATGACACGTCGACATGATAGCAGACCCTAACGGGCATAGTGTCCTAAAAAAATAAACTTTTAAGTCAGGTAGACAACTATCAACAGATATCTATTTTCTAATCATTGTGCAATTTAAATGTGATAATACATATGCAGCATGTAATTCATGATTTAGCGTGTGGCAAAAAAAAAACCCCACAGAAAATAATAGTAACATTTACTGAGTACATACAATATACCATGAAGTGTGCTAAATGCTGCGGGGCTCATTTCAATTAGCTCTTTCAATAACCATAAGAGCCAGCAACGGTTAGTATTGCCATTTGACATATGAGAAAACGAAAGCACAGAAGGGTGAAATTCCTTGCCCAGAGTCACATAGATAGTATGCGGTAGAACCAGGATTCGAACTCAGGTAGCCTTTTCCAGAGCTCTGGTCACAATCACTCCTCCATATTCCCTCTCAAAAATCAAGATTAGACATACAATAAATGAAAGCTAACATCATCAACATCATCATCATCATCATCATCTTTCGCTTTATTGTTATCATACTTATTAGGTATGCTAACGAGAAAAGTCACTGCATGAAAGGACTTTCCTGGAATGTTCCTACTGAAAGAAAGTATTGATTGAAAAGTAAGGATGCAAGTTTAAAGGTGGCCTTTGGGGCCAAACTGTAGGAGAGAGGTAGAAGGGAGGGAAGGGTCTGTGAAGTCCAAAATGCTTACTTCTAACTTCACCATACGGTAGCCTACACAAGGTACCCCCTGACTCATCTGAGAAATGTGAATGATATCATGGCCCAATTTTGTTCACCTCTCCCAGTGTCTGCAACCTTTGCCAGGCATCTTCACAGTTACTTTGCTCTTGCCAAAGACGCATATTCCCCCTCCCCTTGAATCAAAGCCTGGCTCTGTGACTTGTTTTGACCAACCGGCTGAGGCAGAAGTGAGGATGGACCAGTTTTGAGCCTTGTGTATTTCTGCTCTCTGTCCCTTGCTTCCGCAGTCACTCGGGAAGCCCATGCCTGGGTGAGCCTACGGGCTTCAGAAGCAGGGTGGCAAACCCACGGAGCAGAGATGTTCCAGCTACGATGCTGCAACCAAACTCGGCTTAGAGCCGAATCTTCGCTGACTCGCAGACCCGGTGATGGGCCTTGTCTAGATCGCTGAACTCCCATGGACCCTCTGACTTGTAAGCTATAACAATAAATCATTGTCTTGAGCCACTGAACTTTGGGGGTAGTTTGTTATGCAAAAACAGGTAAACTGGTGTAGAGAAGGATCCTGCCTACTTGTGCCCAGGAACAAAGCAATTGAATAAAGAGTAGCTTTGCATACCTGCTTGATCAATCAGCAAAAGTCTCTCGGTTCCTACCAGTTCAAGTCCCCCAGTTATGTTAGGGAGAGGGAGTGAGCTCGGGGATGGCAGATATCTGTTCCACCCCTGTGGTGCATCTAGGAGGTGGGGAAGCAGCTGGACACCATGGGGCCTTCCTGCACCAGGAGCAGGCAGCGCCACCATCAGCACATGGATGGCCTGACAGCCTCAGAGCCAGTTTCCCAGAGTCATTATTTCCATTGCCACAGCTGGTGATTTCTGTGTCAGAGTCGGTTCCCCTCTCCACTCCTGATTTCTCATCTCTGTAAAAACGACAGTATCTGATTTAGCTCTTGGAAGAGGGCAGGGAGTTTAGGGAGGGATGGGGCCACGGAGGAGAAAGGCAGGGGAGGAAAGGAACGAACTTCCCCTCACCAGAACGGGCTCTACCCATATAAAGTGCTAATGAAATTCGAAATAACAACAATAATTATGCTTCCAAGGCCGAAGCCTCACATTTCTCACCATGAATATTCATCTCCATGTTATTTTTCGAAGGAATAAAAATTGGGTGAAACAGTAATGTGGCTGTAGGCTGTTATTCTTTTTTTTTTTTTTTTTAATTCTCCTATTCTATTTTTACCTGGATCTAGGCAGGCCCCTGGTTTGATAGTTCCTGTACTCTAATATTCTTTGTAGCTGTGATTGTGATTCAAGTCTCTCTGGGGTGGCCACGTGCAGATATCTTAAGTGGAAGATGCTTAAAATGTCAATAAAATGTAAGTTAAAAAGAAGGGGCCCTGGAAGAAAGCTGAAACTACTCTCTTTGTGGTTGCTAAATGGTCACAGGTAGAATATCACTTTGAGCCTGGCAGCCAGGAATCTGGACTGAGGAATCCAATGCATCGTTATTACCTGGCACAGAAGATCAGGAGCTTATTGCTAAGCTATCAATAGCTATCCATAGAGGGGTGGGGCACCTGGCTGTCTGCAGTGGTCTTCAATTGGCCCCCAAGCTCAGAAGAGGACCCGTGAGGCCACGCCCATCACAAATGTATATACAATGTATGTACAATGTATCAGTCTGACAGGCTGCCATAACAAAATTCCCGGAGCTGGATGGCTTTAAAAAACCCAGAATTTATCTTCTCACAGTTCTAGAAACTGGAAGTCCAAGATCAAAGTGCCAGCTGGATTAGTGTCTGGTGAGAGCTCTGTCTTTGGATTACAGATGGCTGTCTTTTCTCTGTATCCTCACATAGCCTTTCCTTGGTGTGTGGGTGCAGCCAGGGTGAGAGAGAGAGAGAGAGAGAAATAGATCCCTTCTTTTTTAAAATTTTATTGTTGAGTAATTTCTACACCCAACACAGGGCCTGAACTCACAGCCCTGAGATCAAGGGTCACATACTCTATTGACTGAGCCAGCCAGGCGCCCCATCCCTTCTTCTTATGAGGCCACCAATCCATTCTGATTAGGGCCCCACCCTCTTGACCTCATTCAACCTTAATTAGCTCCTCAAGGTTCTATCTCCAAATGCCATCAGATTTGGGGATTAGGGCTTCAAAATATAAATTTTTGATGGGGGGACACTGTTCAGTCCATAGCATACGGTGTGGTCGACTTTCTCTGCAGGCCCTTGCGAGGGTTGTGTGGCTCCCGTGGTCACCAAGGAGGAAAAAGTGGCTCATGATGTAATCACTGGCCTATATTTCAAGGATGAGAGTCAGAATGTCAGCATTGATAACGTCACTCTGGAGAGGATGGAGGAAGTGGAGGGGTGAGACAGGAATCCCATGCTTCAGCAAATCCCATGGGAACAACTGGGCCCCGGAGCTGTGAGCCAAAGGGCTGCCTTGGCCAGGGCTCTGAAAAGCAGCCAAGTTTGTCTAAGTCAGCAGTCAGGTAAAGAGCCCCAGAGACAGGAGACAGGCCTTGGGGAGTTGCTAAGTACAGGTGTGTCCTTAGAAGAGGAGGCGCCCAGGTCAGTAGGCTGATGGGGTGAGTGTGGGAGAGAAAGCCCAATACGATGGTAAAGGTTGACACATTACGACTTTTCGAAATATAACTCTCATTATGTCACCCACAAGTTTGCTTCCAAACTTTCAGCAGCTTTTTGGTACCTTCACAATAAGGCGCTAAAGTTCTTAACTTGACATTCGTGGCTCTGCATGCTATGGTTTTAACTAGCCCTCCCTGTGTTTTGAGATGACAGTCATAGCTAACATTTAGGGCATGCTTATTTGAGATAGCCACTATTCTGAGCCTTCTGCACGTATAAACTCACTTAACTCTCACAACAACCTGAGAAGGTAGTAGTGACTATCCTTATTTTATCAATGAAAAACATAGGGCTCATGAAGGTTAACTGGCTCAGCCCAGGTCATATACCTAGTACGTACTCAAGCTGGAACTCAGACCCAAGTTCGACAACTAACTGCAGAATCCATGCTCATAAAAATTACAGGCTAACTCTTTCTTCTTGCACTTCATGTGACAATCTCTGTCTTTCTCCCAAACATGTCCTATATTTTCTGTTCCTGGGGTGTTCAACCTCATTCCATTCTCTGCAGATCTCAGTGCTCATGAATATTCATGGCCAAGTTCAAGGGGTGTCTTCTCGGTGAAAATTTTCATGGTGCCCCCTGCTGTAAGTGGTACCTCCCAATTCATATCCCACTGAGCATTTTATCTTTTCTTTTCTTGTGGTGATTACCATTTGGGAACTAAAGGGAAAATTAATATGACTGGAGTGTAGCGTGTCAAATACTCATCAGATGTGGATGCATCGAAGGTCTCCCACAGGCTGTGAGCTCCACACAGGCATGGAATAGGTGTGTGGGCATGTGGCGTGCCTCACAGTGCCTAGAACAGTGCTCTGCACTTAGTCATTATACCAAATGGGAACTGGTTCAGGGGAAAGTAATAAAAACCCCAAAACAGTGAGTTTAATAGGATAGAAATGTAATTCTCCCTCTCTCATAAAGTAAGTCTGGAGATAGACTGCAGAACTATTCTAACAGTTCCAGGGCCATCAGGAATCCAGATCACTTCTACAGTTTTCCTTTGTAATCCCTAAGGCGTGGCTCTGTTCTTCATGGTCCAAAAGAGCTGCCTGTGTTCCAGCCATCATATGCATGATCTAAGTAGTAGGACAGAGTAAGAGGAGACTTCATGGAAGTGCAACACAGCAATTCTGCTTTTATCTTAAGGACCAGACTTAATTATACAGTCAGTTCTAACTACAAAGCAGCTGGGGCTGTCTTTTTAGTCATTTAGTTGGAGGTGTGGCCTTCCAGGTAACAATGAGAATTACGTCATTAAGGAAGAAGGGATAAAGAGGTGTTGCAAGCAACCAGCCAACTTGTCATTGTAGGTCCTTAGTAAATATTCAACAACTATTTCTTGAAACCTGCTCTGTGCCTGTCCCTGTGTGAAACATAAGGACACCTAACTCAACAAGAAAACTCAGGTCCCTGCTTACTATGAACTTATGGTTTAGATGGGAAGAAGCAGAAAACAGTACTTACAAAAAGTTTGTGATAGAGGCTACAACAGGATGATACAGGGTACCACAGGAGCTCTGACAGGATGAGACTTGGACTGCCTGATGGAATGAATGAATGATTTGCATAAAACTATAAAATAAGCCCTTCTTTGGTTCCATTCTAGTAGGAATAAATGAGCAAGGGGAGATACAGGGATGCTGAGGGAATGCACATTTGGAGAAAAGAATATCGCCGGACCAGTGGTATTCTAAACATGGCTGGCCCACCTGTTATATTTTGGACAAATTAATTATCATCTCCAAAACTTAGCATCTTCAATCTGTACAATGAAATGATTTTGAGTCTTTCATAGAGTTTGTAGGAGAGCTGATGTGGTATACAATAGGTGCTAAACAAATGTTAGCTTCTTTATTGGAGGCAAAGGGAGGCAGCCATTACCACGTGACACCCGCTCTTCCCCCTTCTCGCATTTGCCCCACAACACCAGCCAGAGCCCTCCAGCTTCAACAGAAGTCAGTTTTGGACGAAGCTGTATTGAATTTGATTTTCTCTTCCCCTGGAATTGACATAAAGGGGTCTGTCCCTTAATTACTAGTCATTGCCCTTCACACACAAAAAATGGTAACCCGTTCAGCCCATCAAAGCTTGCCCTTTGAAATGCTGAACTAGACAGTGAACAGAAAGTATCTGCCAAAAGGCGTCTTTTCTTCCAGAGATAAAAGCAACTTGAAAATGTATGTAAGTCCTGCGCCCTTGTTAATTAATCAGGATTCGCATTAAAAGCTTAAACGTCTTTGATGCAGGAAGCTCCGGCAGTCGGAACTTTTTTCTGTGCTATAGAGGGGAGATGGGTGGACAGGGCGGCCCAAAGAGGTGTGCGTGGGGACAGCAGGGGATGAGTCATCTGCTGCTACCAGGACAACTGTAACAGGCAGGGAGGGGATGGGTTCCAAAGTGCGAAGACCCCCATGTTCATGCAAGCTTCACCCATTCATTAAAGAGCAACTCAAAACTCGGAACTACCAATACTCCTGACACAGCTTTCTTCCTAAGGCTCGTTTGTTCGATAGGAGTTTATATTAGGAACGTCTATTCATTCATGGGACATTTGATTAGTGGCTTTCTACGACACGCCGGGTTAAGGAAGCAGTTGTGACTACGCCACAGTCCCTACCTTCTGAAGAGTTTGGCGCAGCGGTTCTCAAATGGTGTTTTGTGCCCCAGGGGATATTTATTTGGCAATGTCTGGAGACATTCTTCGTCGTGGAGACTGGGGGAAGTGATACGGGCATCTAGTGGGTAAAGGCCAGGCGTGCTGGTGGACACCCTACCATGCACAGGATAGCCCCCGTGACAGGCTTATCCAGTCCAAAATATCAACAGCGCTGAGGCTGAGACAGCGGGAGACACAAACATTTCAACCAGCAATTTCAATAAAGCATAATAAGTGCCATGTCCTAGCAGGAGCAAGCAAGTGAGCGTCAGGGAAAGCCTCCCTGAAGCCGTGGTATATATAAGCTGAGACTTTAAAGATGAGTGAGAGTGTGGGCCAGGGGCGGGTGGGGGGTGGAGGGATGAGACCAGGACTGGGCAGGGCAAGCAGAGGGAAAAGCATGTGAGACTCCAAGACAGGACAGCGAAGAGCTGCTGAGAAATGGACTTGGCTGTGCAGCTGGAAGGGAGAATGAGAAGACAAAAGGTTGCAGAGGGGAGGCTGGCAGGCTAATAGGGGCTGGGACTTGTGAGCAGTGTTTAGGAGTAGGATTTTATCTGAAAAGTATTGCAGAGTCACTGAAGGGTTTTAAACCAAAAAGTTACACGATCGAGATTTATCATAGAAAAATGCATTGCCAGGCGCTGTTGTGGGTACTTGGGAGGAAATACAAGATCGCCTGCACCTTGACAATCTTATGGGGAAAATAAAATGAGATCAGAGAGTTATGATACTAACCCTATGTGAAAGAAGGCTTGGGATGGATTCCAAGTTTCCATTAACAAGGTCAAGGGAAATCAGTCCTGTCTTAATTCGGGCTGCCCTAACAGAACACCGTGCACTAGTTGACTTAAACAACAAACAGTCATCACTCACTATGCTGGAGGCTGGGGAAGGTCAAGATCAAGGTGTTGGCAGATTCTGTGTCCGGTGAGGTCCCTCCTCTTGCTTCGCAAATGGCTGCCTTCTTGCTGTGTCCTCACTTGTCAGAGAGAGAGAGAGAGAGAGAGAGAGAGAGAGAGAGAGAAGGAATGTGTGCTCTGGTCTCTTCATCCTCTTACAAGGGCACCAATCTCCTCATGGGGGCTCCACCCCCAGAATTTATCCAAACCCATGTACCTCCCAAAGGCCCCACTTCCAAATATCATCACACTGGGAATTAGTTAATTGAATACATAATAGTTAATTGAAACCCGAGGGGACACAAACATTCAGTCCGTAGCAAGTCCCTTTTCAGATCAAAAGGAAGATGGGATCGCAGTGTTGGCCCAAACTGGGGAGGTGATTCATAAACTATTGGGGAGGGGGTTGGAGTTGAAGTTGGGAACTGTTTACCTTTGTTCCTCGTTTACTCTTGTCCAGACTAACTGTCTTTCAATTTCTTAAATGCAGCAGATTCTCTCTTGCCTACCAATTGTGCTGCTTGGAACATTCTGCCTTCCCTTCCTTCTCAACTGTACCTTCCTCTAATTAACAGCTTCTCAGCCTTTGGGTCTCAGATTGGACACCACCTTTTCTGGGAATTTCTCCATGGATTTCCCTAGTCTGAAGACTGGACTTGTTTTTATTGTCAATCACCGCATTAGATCATAACCTCCATGAGGGCAAGGGACATGAACTGCTCACTGCTGTCTCCCATTACTTAGTACAACCCTAGCAAAGAGCAGGTGCTTGGTAACTATTGACCTGACTTGCAGCTGGAAGCCGGAAGAACACAAACAAGGTAGAATTTAATCTGAGGAATGATTCAAGGTCATGGTCAGGATCAGAGTTCAGAACTGAGGCTTCAAACTCACAGGGGTTTGGGAATCCTATTTATTTGGTGCTAGGTGGATGCTGGGGGGCAGGGGTCAGCATGGATGCTTCAAGTTCAGGGCTACACCAGTAAAAATGAAACAACTGCATAGATTTGAGAGAAAAATTTTTTTCAGGGGGAAGAGCAGTCCTGGAAAGCTATGTGGTTCAAGTGGTATTTTAGCATGGCCTTGACTGATGGACAGGCGTGGGGCTGCTATTGCATGGTCGTGTTCTCTCTGCCTCGGCATATGTTGATCTGCCAAATTCTCTACACACTATTGTCTCTGTCAGAGCACAGGTGCGGCTTAATGTGCAGAGTGTCACCTAGGTTACATCCCACAGAGGACACCTATTATGTGCTGCTACAGGCTGGGATCTCCAGGCACTTGCATTCAAAGCACAAAACACCTACAGCATATTCAGCACGGCATGCATTATGTATTCATGATCATGAATAGTGTATGTGTGTGTACGGATCCATAAAAACTTGTGTTTGGTTCAGGGGCTTAACTTTTCAAAGAATTTCCACAACTAGAACCTCATTTCTTCTGCTGAGCAATAATATGAGGTAGATGAAGACACCGTGATACCCCCTTTAGAGAGGAGCATCCAGGGACGACAAGAGGCTGGCACCTCGTTCAAGGCCACACGGCTATTGTGATGTGATGCAACCAGGGATGGGACCCATGCCTCTCAGTTGCCAATTAATCAAACCTGTCCAACCCACTGTAGGTGAACTCTCTAGATTGTGAGAAAATATGTTCAAACGTGGTCTTGAAAACAGCAGCTGCCATTGGTTCACTTTGCTCTGGAATGTTTAGTGGAGGCTATGATCATTTGATATGTGAATGATCTTCAATTAAACAGTTGTATCTTCCTGACTGACCCCAAAAACAATTTCTTTAATTATAAAATGTATATTTCTTTAAAATAAATGTTTATTTGTTTTTGAGAGAGAGAGAGAGAGAGAGAGAGAGAGGCAGAGCACAAACAGAGGAGGGCCAGAGAGAGAGGGAGACACAGAATTTGAAGCAAACTCCAGGCTCCAAACTGTCATCCCAGAGCCCCACGCAGGGCTTGAACCCACGAACTGTGTGAGATCATGACATGAGCCAAAGTCCAATGCTTAACCGACTGAGCCACCCAGGCACCCCGTGTATTCTTTTTTTTTTTTTAATGTATGTATGTATGTATGTATGTATGTATTTACTTATTTTGAGAGAGAGAACCAGGAGGGTAGGGGCAGAGAGAGAGAGGGGACAGAAGATCCAAAGCAGAGTCTGTGCTGACAGCACAGAACTCACGAACCGTGAGTTCATGACCTGAGCTGAAGTCGGACGCTTAACCTACTAAACCACCCAGGCGCCCCTAAAATGTGTATTCTTATATTCCAGTAACACGTGCCATGGTGAATTTTAGAAACAAATGAATAATTGGACATAGCATGAACTTCTATTCATCTGAAGTTAAAAGCATTTGGTTACGTACCCAGTCTCTATTGAAAGAAACTGAGGTTAATCAGTAAGCTTCAAAATCCTTCAAGGAAACTGTTTCTTCCCTGAATTTGAATATTAGGCCAAATAACCAGAAGGTTATCATTGAGATTCTCTGGCTAAAGACAAAGCATATATATGTATGCAAGTGTAAGCAGTTACACTAACGTATAAAGTTCTCATAAACCCTTTCAAATTAAGCTTGAAGCAAATGCATTCTCTTTTGTTCCCCTTTCCATACCCCTCCCATCAATCTTTTATTTTTATTTTTTCCCCCTTTTTCTTCTTTTCTCCCACCTATTTCTAAGACTGCTTCCTCTCTGTGAAGGTTTACATAAGAAAGCCAATGATAATGCAGGCTCACTAATTCTGAAGAAAAAAGAAGTGTAGCTGTGTTGAATTAGGCATAAATTCATTCCTGTGATCCGAAGTTTTTCAACACCGTATGTTTTCAAGCTTTCGTATAAAGAAGTGCCTTTTTATGGCATTCACATTGTCTTTATCTTTTCCTCTCACTGCTTTATGCGTGCACTCACATGCACACATGCTTGCAGAGACAGAGGCTGTTCCTACGCAAACTTTGTCGCAAGAGTGTTCTCCCACAGATAAATCACTTCCTTCCCAAGGAAGCAAATACCTTTGCCACATGGCTGGGGTGGGCGGGAGGACGCCTTGTCCTGCACCCTGCCTCTCAATCACTTAGCACACCAGCCGGAAGAGCCTTTGGGAATGAGTAGTCAAGAGGGTTGCAGTACTGGCCATGGCACGGAGGCCCTTTCCTCAAGGTGACTCCAGTGACCAGCTCCGGATGCTCTGAAGGACCCTGTGTCGGGAGACAGATCTGATTAGGGGTAGGAGCCCTCCAGGATGATTCCTGTGATTTGCCTGAAGAACAAAGCATGTGTGAGCTTCCCAGAGTCAATGTCAAAACTCAGCGGAAGCCTCGTGGCTTGGAGATCTTGTGGAGGACAGCCCACTCCTCCCACATTACTCGAGGGAGAAAAGATCACACACAACACACGGATGGGTAGCAAATATATGAACGCAAATATATGAATAGGGGAATATGCTTCCCCTATTGTACAAAGGAAGAAAACACATAAATGGGTTAATTAGCTCCTATGCAGAATTTAATTAGAGCATCTTTGTTCACTCTGCTTCAGCCAGAATCTCAATTATCAATCCCTATTTTCATGATTTTTCAGCATGGATGTAAATTTTCATTTGGGGCTTCCCATCAGAGGCTCAGGGTCGCGGCTATCCTCCCCATGGCAGTGGTAGCCGATTTCAACATGGAATTTTGATTACTTTGAATTCATCCCATTATCACAGGGAACAATGACTCCTATCAGCACTCAAAGGCATTTTCCCTCTGTATGTGTATAATGATGAGTAGGTTCTTAAAAAGTCCAGATTGGAGCCAGGGCTTGGAACTCAGTAACTTTTATTCCCCATAAGATGAAGCAATGATAAGTGACCTGGATCATGTAAGAACTCATTTAATCCTTACAACAATCCTCTCAGGCATGTATCATTATTATTGTCAGCATTCACTAGATAAAGAAACTAAATCACAGAGAGGTTAAGAGATTTTTTCCAGGTACTTGACTGAGCCCAGGTGGTCTGGATCCTGGGTCCACGTTCTTAATTATAGTGTTCCTACATCTCACAATAATTCAATAGCCTCTTGCTGCAGGCATGCCAACTGTCAATTCTATCCGAATCAAAAATGGAAATAAATCATTCATTTTATAGGCATGATATTATTTAGAGCTACTTTGATTCAGAACAACAGAAATCAGACCCTTACTTAACTTATGCAAAAAAAAAAAAAAAAAGGAAACTTATTATAAGGGACAGGTAGCGGATGAGTATCTAGAAAGCCAAGGGCAGGAATGAAGCTGGGTATGAGGAACTAGTGGAACCAGGAACTAGAAAAGCATTAGGACTTTCTCCTTGTCTCTCTTCCTTATTTTTTAAAAATTGTTTTTAATATTGATTTTTGAGAGAGAGACAGAGAGACAGAGAGAGGGGGAAACACAGAATCTGAAGCAGGCTCCAGACTCTGAGCTGTCAGCACAGAGCCCAATGTGGGGCTCAAACTCATGAACTCACGAGATCATGACCTGAGCTGAAGACAGATGCTTAACCGACTGAGCTGCCCACGTGCCCCTCTCTTCCTTATTTTATGCTTATTTATTTAGTTTTTGAGCGAGAGCACGCAAACAGGGGAGAGGGGCAGAGAAAGAAGGAGAGAGAGAACCCCAATTAGGCTCCACGTCCAGTGCTGAGCCCCAAGCAGGGCCCGATCCCACAACTGCGAGACCATGACCTGAGCCGAAATCAAGTGTCAGGCATTCAGCTGCTTGATCACCCAGGTGCCCCACTCTTCCGTATTTCTTTCTACTCTCTCTGGCACCTGCTTTCTTCACTGTGTCTGTCTGCAGAGTTGGATCCTGCAGTTGCATCAGCAGAAGAGAAACCCGTACCCCCAGATTGTGAGCTGTGTTTCTCACACGTGGATCCAAAGAGAGACTTTACCCAATATTTGCCCCTAATATGTCCATAAAGCCCAGAATGAACGTGAATACTATTTTTGGTTATCACTGAGGACCTTGTTGTACATAACTCTATTGATTTCTGTCTGGTGCTTGCAACAGCTTCTTTGCCCTACGCCACTCACACGGCTGAAGTAGCAGCAGCTGCATTTTAAAGTAAAAACCTTACAAGAGTCCCCAAACCTTCCTGGGCCGTACGAGGCTTCCTTGACCTTTTTCAGATCTATATGTGCTTTCCAGATTTGTTACTTGAAACAGCATCAGGAAGTAGGGAAGGGGAGTTACTCTTCTTCATTTTTTAACAGAGAAAAAACAGAGGCTCAGAAAGTGACAATTCTTTTTTTTTTAATTTTTTAACATTTATTTATTATTGAGAAACAGAGAGAGAGCATGAGCAGGGGAGGGGCAGAGAGAGAGGGAGACACAGAATCTGAAGCAGGCTCTAGGCTCTGAGCTGTCAGCACAGAGCCCGATGTGGGGCTCGAACCCACAAGCTGTGAGATCATGACCTGAGCCAAAGTGGGACGCTTAACTGACTGAGCCACCCAGGTGCCCCAACAATTCTTATTTAATGTTGCACTGTTATCAGGTGGCAAAATTCTTTGTTAATGACTCTGTAAAACTAAACCAAAATTCAAAATTCAGTGTTTAGTCCTGATCTACCCTACATAGGAGAATCAATCTAAAGGCAGTACATCTGATTTCAGGATTAGGCGCCAGATCTCCAGCCTTCTGGCCTTGCCATGAAACATTTCTCTGCACTTATAAGAGGTTTCAAGTACATATTATTTTGTCAGCCCAGGCTTCCGGATTTAACCTTTTCCCTAGAATTATTCCTCCTTGGCAATAAGCACACACAACTTGCTTTTATTATTTTCTACTTAGCTCCTTGTTTCCTCTGCCAATTCTGGGTTCTGAAAGAGTGGCCAATGTTGTAGATGTCAGAGCAATCGAATGTTCACATCTCCTACACAGAAATCATGAATGTCTTTGCTTCTACCCTACCTTCTTTTAAGAGGATTTCCTCCACTCGACAACCCATCAATCTTTGCCATCCGTGAATACATATGGAACCCACTCCTCACTTCACATTGAGCAGGGCATGGCTCTCTACAGGGGCTTCTGTGACACATTTCCAGGGAAATGAGAACAGATCTCTTGGGTGGATGATGTCCTACAAATCATGACTATGTAGTTAACCAGCTGTACAGCATCTCTCACTCTAAGGCACAAAAGTTAGTTTTAATTTTGAATTTAAAACAGCAGAGACTGAGGATGTATCTGAAAGAGCACTTCCTGATCACCCAGGGGGGAAATACTGGCATGAGCCACTCAGGGACGATGTTGCATCCTTGTCCCTAGAAACTACACTAGTGCCGGCTTTTGTGGTAGCCAGACTTCTAGGTGGCCCCCGACAATCCTCACCAGCTGGTATTCATGCCATTGCATTGTCCCCTCCCAACATGATGACGACTGGACTTGGAGTCAATAGGAAATTATAGAGACGACAGTGTGTAAGTTCTGAGGCTAAGTCATTAAAAAAATGTGACTTCTAATTCATCTCTCTTGGACTGCTTGCTTAGGGGAACCAGTGGCCATGTCATGAAGATGCTTAGGAAGCCCACGAAGAGGTATGTAGGGGAAGGAACTGAGGCCTCCTGGAAAAAGCTAGCATCAACTCGCATGCACGTGAGTGAGTCACATTGGATGTGGATCCTCCCGCCTCAGTCAAGCCTGCAGATGACTGTAGCCCCAGCTGACATTTGACTGCAAGCAGATGAGGGATTATGAACTAGATATCTGGACTGCTACCAAATTCCTGACCCACATAAACTGGGAGATAATCAATGTTTACTACAATTTCAAATTCTGAGGCAATTTGTTAAGTAGCAAAAGACAACTAATGTAGCTTTAAAATCCTGCTCTGCCCATAGCCTATCTTATGGAAGCTACCTTAAGATAACTCTTAATGCATGAGCACAACTGCACTATGTATCCAATGACCTCCTGAGCCTGACCATAGCACACTGGAACAGTCAAAGACACAAGACATGATTGGATTCCTCATTCAGGAGTTTGGGTTCGGGGAACTGAAAGACTGAGTCAGTACCTGGTGGGCACTGCTTCTGAAAAAGCAATAGAGGGTTGGGTGTTGTGTCAGCCACCATGGGCCAGGGACGAGCAGAAGGCAAAAGATGCTCATGACCAAAAGAGAAGGACAAGAGGCAAGAGAGAAGCAGAGAAGGGGCGCCTGGGTGGCTCAGTCGGTTAGGCATCTGACTTCAGCTGAGGTCATGATCTTACTGTGGGTGGGTTCAAGCCCCACATCAGGCCCTGTGCTGACAGTTCAGAGCCTGAAGCCTGCTTTGGATTCTGTGTCTCCCTCTCTCTCTGCCCCTCCCCTGCTTGTGCTCTCTCTCTCTCTCTCTCTTTCTCAAAAATAAATAAACACATTTAAAAAAAAGAAAGAAGCAGAGAAACAAAACAAAACGCAAATGAGAAATAGTTTTAGATCCTGGTGGCTACTCAGTGCCTCTTCTCCGGGGACTTGAAGCCAAATCTGAATTGCCAGGTCTCCATGAAATTTCAGATGCCTTAATTGAAGCCAATCTAAAATGTACTCCAAATGGTCCCAACACAAAACCACCTTCAAAAGTCATTATATGATCACCGTTTCAGATGTTAGGATATTTACCTAGAAGGAAAGGTTCTGGACTCAAAGTCTCAAAAATAGTTTTTTCAACATTTATTTATCTTTGAGAGAGTGCAAGTGGGGAAGGAGCAGAGAGAGAAGGAGGAGACACAGAATCCACAGCAGGCTCCAGGCTTTGAGCTGTCAGCACAGAGCCCAATATGGGGCTTGAACCCATGAACCATAAGATCATGACCTGAGCTGAAGCCGGATGATTAACTGACTGAGCCACCCAGGCACCCCATGGACTCAAAGTCTTAAGAAGCAGTGTGCCATGGAGGTGATAACATATTTCCTTTTATATCTTTGTTTTAAAGGCAAAGAAATGACTGAGAGAATTTGGTTTGCACACAGTCTTATTATGTTTTAAAGGGATAATGCTCTCTCTCTCTCTCACATCTCATAGGGACAGAACTAAGAAAACTGCCTTCTGTAGATGCCTGTTCACTCAGGTTCAAGAACAAAAGAAATTCACCCAGCTTTGGAACAATGATCTAGCTCTTCTGAATCCCATGATTTCCCATGGTGGATACCTGGAGACATGTCACATCTCTACTTTGCTTACTGGTGTGAATCCTGTCTCAGGGAGAGGTCACTTCCTTGAGGGGTCCAGAATTGGCTTGCACATTAATTTGGCATGGAGACTGAGCCCCCTGTGTGCAAAGGGGTTCTGGTTAGATATTGCTAAATACCCAGATCATGTTCCAGCTCCCCCCTCTGGAGAGATCTCACAAAAAGGAATCATTACATGTGCAAAGTGTTGAGAGCTGCCCTTCCTTTTCATTGCAAGAGGGTGTAATAAGAGGCAGTATTTGCACCTGAGAACATGAGGTGTGTGAGGTACTCCAGGCTGGAGGAAGTCCTATTAGGAAGGAGTAGGTGGGAATCTGCACTGCCGAGGGAGTCTGTATGCAGGAGGAGGGGAAATGAGCTGCACCTTGCACAGGTCAAGAGGAGTGAGGTGAACTCTGCAGACTTGAGAGGCAGAGAAATGCAGTTCTTGTGCTAATTTCCAAAGAGAGTCTGATGAGGTTTCCATCATGAATACGAAATGACGTCTTCCGCAAGGAATGTTTCATGCTTCCATAAACAGCCCACGCCTGTGTGATTTTATGGGAGAAATTCTCCATAATGGTGAGGGATTTCTACTTACAGAGACTTTTAAAGTGAGCTGCAATGATGTGTCTTCCATAAAAGAAGAAATGAAACATCAGAGACACTTAGAGGAACGGTCTTGGAATGTGTAACCATCTCTTTCTTTCTTCCTTCCTTCCTCTCTTCTTCTTCTTCTTCTCCTTCCTCCCCTTCCTCCTCCTCCTCCTCCTCCTCCTCCTCTTCCTTCTTCTTCTTCATCTCTCTGGAGAACACCGGCCGTCTAGTTTTGGTTCTCAGTGAAGCAGATTTAAGGTTTCAGGGTCTCCGCTCTATTCAGCCCCACCCCAACTGTCCCCCTTCCAAAGCTATTCCAGCTACATCGAACTGTTCCCATTTCCCATCCACAAGCTTACATACCTGCTGCTCTGTCTGTCTGTCATGAACACTCCCTGCGACCTGTCTTTACCTGGCTGACTTCTTGCCTTATTTCAGAGCTCAGCGGAGACATCAATGCCTCTGAGGACCTTGTCGCACTCTGTTCTCCTTTCCATCCCCCTAAATTCTCCTGTGGAGATCTGTAATGGATACTTACCTCGCTTTTTCAGCTACTCAGCAGCTTTTGGGCACACACACATTCTCTCCCTCTGGTTAGCGATGTCCTGCCTCATTCCAATTTGATCAGTTACAGTCTCAGCCTGACCAATCGGGCAACACCCACGTTAGACCTGAATAGAAATTCAGGTACGTGAGGAAGGAGACATGCACAAAATCTCTTTCCTGGTGAAGCTGACAGTAGGAGCATCTGGAGCAGGAGGTGGAGGTTCTGGAGTCCAGCACTCAGGGCCCGTGGGATGTTCTGACATCTTTGGGCAGAGGGCGGCAGGGTGGGGTTTGCTGCCACATTCCCGCACTATGGTTTGAATGTTACGTGGTGTATATGGCTGGCTGTCTATGAGCCATTTTAATCTATTCCTTTCATCAGCTCCTTTTCTGTTTAGGTTGCTTAAAAGAGTTTTTTCATCTAAGAACTCTTATTGAGGTGGTACCCCTTCCTCTATGCCCTGATGGCTCCTGGCCTCCCTTTCACTGCACCTTATAGGTTATTCTACCTACACATCTGTCCTCCTCGGTATCTGTCAATTTCCTGAGGGCTGACCCAGGTGTGCCTTCTTCCTAATAATATCCTAGTTCTTATAGTGACGCCGGAATAAATATTTACTGATTAAATACATATACAAAGGAAGATTCTTTCCAAGTGCCTTTTACCATTCTCCAATTCGGGGAAATTGTCAGTTGTGCTGTCCTCTAGAATGCGTAAGCCCCAGAGCATGCGCATGTGGGTACCAGATGTTCTGGAAAAGATGGTTAGGATCAGAATAGAGGGGGGCAGTTACCCCGAAGAGCCAGAAATAAAATACAGGCACTCTGTTCTAAAGAAATAGACAAGCTCATTACCAGGCAAGCTCCATATCAAGGACTTCTGGTGGATTCAAGAGGTGGGTGCAAGTCCATGCACAGAGAACTGGGAAACCAGGGACAGTAGAGGAAGAATGAAACAAGCTTGAGGAGCGCAGTGTCAGGTGAGAGGGAGAATGAGCAGGGCTTACCTGGTGGTGAGTAGGGGCTGGGCAGTGGGTGAATAGCTGCATAATGACCTTGAGATCGAAGGTTTGGGAGTGCGCCAGGAATGAAAAGAAAACTAGTGGGATTGGGGCTGGGGATAAGTCCAAAGCTACAGGAAGTAAGGCCCAGAGAGGTAAAGTAACTGGTGTAAGACTACACAACCAAGGAAGTGGCAAAAAGGAGATATGAACTCAAGCCTGGCTAATTTCAGAGACTCTGTCCTTATTAAACACTAGGTTATGGTGACTTGAGACATCTCAGCTAAGGAAACAGGTGCTAGTTTTCTGATCCCTTTTGATGTTCAAGAAGCCAAGTGAGGATCTAAGAGTGAGGAAAGAAAAGAAACTTGTGTGGATGGCTCAGATAGTGAAGGACAGGGCTGGAACCAGCTTCCAGATCCCTCACTACATCCCAGATGATCACTTTGCTCTGGGAGGACAGTCTAGGGAGATAAGGCTGACCCAAGACGACTTGGGGTAGATGTGAGGGGAGGAAGGGGATGCCGGCAGCTGGCTCTCCTGGTGGCCCAAACATCAGTGCTCAGAGAAGATGATTTCTGCTCAGAGAGTTTGCAAGGCTGGGAACTGATGTCTTGTCAGTCTGGACAATCTGCTGTCTTCCAAAGCCGGCAAAACCTGTGGAGACTTGCTGTTCATTTACCTGCCATACCCAGAGACATTAGATGCTCTGAGGCAAAATGCTTCTGATCTGCATTGGCTCCAGTCCCAAAAAGCGGAGATTTATGGACAGGTCTATGGGGGAAGAGCTGAGACTGGCTCCAGGCCCTATTTCAGCTCTCTCCACCTGGGGACCATCCCCCCTTTTCTTACCTTCCAGCTGACAGGTTAGGGGACAC
The DNA here is from genome assembly GCA_028646485.1 of Cryptoprocta ferox. Taxonomy (NCBI): domain Eukaryota; kingdom Metazoa; phylum Chordata; class Mammalia; order Carnivora; family Eupleridae; genus Cryptoprocta; species Cryptoprocta ferox. The sequence goes on along the minus strand of CM053568.1, from coordinate 16,394,327 downwards.
TAGAAATATGGAATCTTAAGCCTGGTCATGTCTTCTGGGATCCCCTTAGATGAGGACCTAGCTGATCCTCACTATTATGTGGGGCATTGTGAAACACACACACTATGAGTCACATTTAAGCCCCCAGATGTCTGGTCATGAGCAGTTTCCAATAGTCCCTTAAGGGGTGCTGCCAATCAGCCGGGTGGAAGAGTCTCTGATCTAATCTAACAGAACGATAGTCACATTTTACAGGTGAGAAAGCAGAAACACAGGAGGGGCGGGGACAAGAGAATGGTTTAAGCTTGAACTCTGCCATGTGCTTCCTTTGTAGCTTAAGGAAAGGCCCTGAAACTTCCCAAGCTCCAGTGTTCTGATATTTATTTATTTATTTATTCATTCATTTATTTATTTACTTTTAATGTTTATTTATTTTTGAGAGAGAGGGAGAGTGAGCATGAGTGGGGGAGGGGTAGAAAGAGAGAGGGAGACACAGAATCTAAGGCAGGCTCCAGGCCCTGAGCTTCCAGCACAGAGTCCGATGCGGGGCTCAAACCCACAAACCGTGAGATCATGACCTGAGCCGAAGTCGGACGCTTAACCGACTGAGCTACCCAGGCGCCCCTCCAGTGTTCTCATATTTAAAACATAAACAGGGGCACCAGGCTGGCTCAGTCGGTTGGGTGTCCCCCACTCTTGGTTTCAGCTCGGGTCATGATCTCATGATCTCACAGTTCGTGGGTTCAAGTCCTGGCATTGGGCTTCGCGCTGGTAGTATGAAGCCTGTTTGGGATTCTCTGTCTCCCGCTCTCTGTCTGTGCCCCTCCTCCACTCACTCTGTCTGTCTCTTTCTCAAAAATGAATAAACTTAAAAAATTTAAAAAAAAAAACCTAGACATAACAGCTTATTTTACAGCACTGTTGTAAGATAGGAAAGTTCTCAGCTCAGTGACTGACAAAGTAAATGCTCTTATTAACTAGTCGTGGGGGAGCAGACGAATGAAATAAATAATTGTATGTAGTAGGATAAATCATTTCAATCATTGTTATCATTGTTGTTGCCATTTGTTTTCTTCTGTATATATATTTTAATGAGATTCCTTGCTGCTTACCATTCTTTCATTTGTACTCTACTAGAGGAAATCATCCCCAAGCTCTAAGCTGATCCTCACCCACCCCCATATGTGTCTATGCTGATGAATTCCCTTGCTGTGACATGACATGATATCCTTTTGTTCTCTAACGTTTCCTCTCTCACCACCTCAGCCTGCAAATACCCAAAGAGACCCCATGGCCTGACCTGCCATCAAAGTCCCTCTGGAACGGAGCATCTGAGAGAATAGGCCCATCCGATAGTCCAGGGACAGAGCAGCAAGAACATGGATAATTCCGAGACATTGCCCCAAGGCCTGGCCCCAAGGCATCTCCAGCTCAAACTCCCTGGGCCCCTCTCTGGAAAGACACTGAATGCAGAGAGCTGGCCAGTGTGAGTGTGTAGGCCTGGGTGTATCCGCATGGCTGTGTAGGATGCAGGTGCTCTGTGTTTCTGTGTGTATGCATGTGTGTATGCCAATATCTACAGTCACGGAAGAGACAAATCTACCACACTGAGACTGGGTGGAGAGAAAAGGCCCTTAGATGTGTCTTACACATCTTCCACGGCCATAGGTATGTGCCGCATGTTTATGAAACAGATGAACGGAGGATAGAAGGAGTGAATAATGACTGAGTGAATGGATGAAACAAATGTTTCAAGTGGAAGTCAAGGGAAAGTTCTGTTAATCCAACATCTAAAGCCAGGAGCTGTTAATCCATATCCCCAGAAATACCTGCACCTTCATTTGAGGTGGCATGATTATGAAAGTCCTACAGATTTTATTGTTAGACAAACTTGGATGAGAATCTTAACACAAGCAGCTTTGCCTCTCTGGGCAACAATGTCTTTGTCTGTAAATCAGGGATATCAATTTCTAGTTAATAAGATTGTGTGGAAGGTTAAATAAAATGCCATATGCTATTCAGTGCCGAGCACAGTACCTGTTACAGGAGAATTTAATAAATCCCTCCTTCCTTCCTTCCTTCCTTCCTTCTCCTCCCTCCCCCACTCTCTTCCTCCCTCCCTCCCTCTGTCTCTCCCTCCTTCTATCCATCTCTCCTTCATCCTCCCTGCTTCCTTCCTTTAGTCCTTCCTTCCCTCCTTGCATTCCTTCCTTCAGGGATACAATGGTGGATTACCTTTACTAGACATGTTGGCCAAATTGCCTAGGCCTGGGATGGGTGCCAAGAAAGACCAACTTGAAGACAGAAGAATTCTAGGTGATTTCTGGCATTGTTTGCAAACTTCAAGCCCTGTTAAGAGTTGACTAATGCCATTCACTTCCTTTTAAGACTCAATGTAGGGCAGTAGAAAGAAGAAATTACCAAAATAGACTGATTTGGCATTTTGTCCTTTATGAAAGGCTATGACCTTGGATCAGTCTCTTCCCCTTTCTGGTCCTTTCTGTCCTCACATCAGGGCCTTGACAACTCTACAATGCTAGAGTTAGCATCTACAATGCTAGATGAGAATATAAATATTTTGGGTGGTGGAGGGGAGGAGTTCAGTGTCCAAAGTGCAGGGCCCAGGATGCCACAGAAGACAGAATTTATATGAGGCTCCTACTCATATGCCCCAGGCCATATAAGATGGTGACACTGAACTTAAGTGCTAAGATAATTTAGGAAAAGGAGGGACCTCTGGGAGTCATAGTCATCTGGAGGTGCTGTCTGGATGTGAGGCATTAGAACACCCTTCACAAATGCCTCTTGTTACTAGGAAGAAATAACAATTATAACAAGGATAACTACAATTTATTAAGCACCCACTCAATTCCACGACCCGCACTGAGTGCTTTATGTGAAACATCTGGCATGTTTTCTCACAAAGTGTGGGGTCAATGTTACTACTATTATTTTCATTTTGTACACTGTAAGGGACTTACAAGGTGAATGGCAAGGTAGGATGTGAACTGAGACCATCGGACTCCACAGCTGGTGCTCTTAACAGCAGCCCTGCCTAGTCCCTCTGGTCGCTGTCCCCACCCAACAGACATGACCAACACCTCTGCTGCCACCATCCGAACGTCTACCAGGACTGCAGGTGCTGGCAATGAGCTACCCTTTATGCAGACATTGCAACACTTTTCCAGATGCCTTTTCATGCAAATGCCCTATCACCTCTCAACACCACCCCAAAAGGAAGTTGCAGTGGGATTAGCCCCATTTTGCAGACTCACACAACAAGACTCCTGGAATTTGTTCCTTGCATGAGACACACTTAGTGGGTGATGGAGATCACACCAGGACAGTGGTCTCCAAACATAGCTGTTTCCTTCAGTGTGATCTTCAAGTGTCGCTGGAACGAAGTGCAATTGTACCTCTAGCCAAAGTCTACAGAGGCACAGAGCTGTCCAGCTGTTTGCTACCATCATCTTACAGGGAGTTGGGAGCACACTGGGTAGAGGCTGGGCTCCCTGCTCACCGTCAGTGGGTCACGTCTGCATCGGCTGCCCCAGTGTGTATGCCTGCTGGGTCCCTGGTGTCACCTGAAACCTGAGAACAGCCCTTGGGTAGATCGGGATTTCTAGCCCACATGCTCAGTTCAGCCCTCTGCAGAGAGAGCTCAGATGTCATTAATCACTTTCTGTTTCCATAAATGCTGTCATCTCCCATCCAGGCAAAGACAGACCCCCACCCCCTCAGGGAGAAACTCTAGAAACAGAAGCCAAAGCATGCACCCCAGTGCCAGACGGGAAGGAAGAGGCTGAGGTTAATGCAATGTCAAGGGAAAGAAATCTTTAGCATGCCTGTGGGGAAAGAGCTACGCTTAGAGACTTGTCAGACTACCAGAAACCTCAGCCTCCAGGATCAGCTCAACCAGAATTAAATCCTGATGCCCTCTGTTGGTGTTTTCCAGTAATGGTAAAATTTTGGAGATCTAGAAAGGAAGCAACAATCTGTGGGACACAGATGTAAACCCCATACTCATACACAAATTCACATGTACTGCGTTTTTGCTTTCAGAGCCTGCAAGCCAGAACTATGGACCGTCAGGTGTGTAGAGACTTTATAAACATCCGAGTCTTGTCCCTTATTTTTTGAAAATGAAGAAACAGAGGCTGTCAGAGAAACAGTCAGTTTCCTTCAGAAGATGGTAGCCACTCACTGGCACAGGGCACTGAGCCTTTACTATATGTGGGCAGTGTGGCCGTGGCCACTTCTCTCCACACACGTCACATCTAATCCTTTCTGCAGCCTCACGTGGTATGCATTATTCTCTCCATTTACACAGGAGGAAAAGGAGGTGCAGGCAAGTTATGGAACGTGTCCAAAGTTAGTAAAGCTACTACTTGGCAGGTCGAGGATGCTATTCCAGGCAGATTTGGCTCTAGAATCCACGCTGCCTCCCGTCTCAGTTAGAACTTCAACTTGAAGTTGGATCTCTAACCCTCAAGCTTGTGACCTGTACATGAATGTGTACCAAATATACATATTTGGTCTTTCCCACACCACACAGAGACACGATGCACTGGTTTTCGGCTTATGCCCCAGATACCACTGTGGAACATAATACTTGTTCCAATAAATACCAGCTTATTTTTCTGCCTGTGTTTAGAACCATTTGAAAGATAGATACAGGAACCAAAGGACAAAACCAGGCCATCACCACTGTTATTGTTAACACTCTTAGATTATGTGGCTTTGGTGCTATTGCCCAGGTGGGCTCACCAGAACTTCACCCCTGAGTAAGCTCAGCTCACCTGCCCAGTCTCTGCTGCCAGAGGCCTCCACTGCAACCAGAGAGGCTTCCCAATTAAGCTTAGAACGTGGCACAGGGCAACTGAGAACATGTCTTTGTACAGAGAGGCAGACCTGAAACAAACAAATCAATCTTTCTGCAGCCTCACGTGGTATGCATTACTCTCCATTTACACAGGAGGAAAAGGAGGTGCAGGCAAGTTACGGAATGTGTCCAACTTGCACACTAGGCTTTGCACACCCATTTCTTTTGGTAGAACCACAAATCACTTGCTACTTATCCTCCCCTGGGGGCCATCAAGAGGCCAGGAATATTGTGCTAATGCAAGTTCCTTCACATGAAAACATGAGAAGCTGAGCCTAAGTGATCCCCTCAAACTATTATTTCGGGCGTCCACTAATTCAGAGCGTATAAAGTTCTTCTGTGCATTATCTGCAAAGTTTCCCGACCAAGTAAACACTATGATCTAGCATACCCAGAATGATCAGACTCCTTTAGAGAGTTTTCAAGCACTGTGTTATAACTAGCATGTCATATCCTAGTTTCCAATGAGTATTTTTCTATTCGCATCAGCATAACCCCAGAGGGACTTGAATGGAATTCTAAAGCATGCACTTCTGGAATTTAGACTGGCCTTCCCTTAATTAGTATAAATGACAGGTCTGGCTCTATGCAGATGAGTTATGGAGTTAACTCATGTGAGCTACATCATTGCACGAAGGACAGTTTTCACTGTGAGTCCAAATTTCACCTTGGTAATTCTCTGGAAAGCCTCATTTTGGGTGGTAACTTATCAGACCCATTTCTTGTCATAAGTTGCAGGAAAATCAATCCCACTATTTGAGAGTTGGACTCAATCTGAAAGCAATAGGCTTGTCACATTTAATTATTTCACACTCCACTCACCAAGCCATGAAAGTGTCAATTTCACCTGAGGGGTAATGGGACCAGGGAAGAAAAATCTGCCCAAGTGTGGGAAAACAATAAGTTATGGTTAACAACAAGAACAACCTTTGGAAGTTAGGAAAAAAAAAAGTTTCCCCAGTGAGGAAGCAGAGAGGGTGGGAGAGACAGATTTGCTGATTGATTTTCTCTTAAAAAATTAGAATTCTAGAAAATATGTGCAGAAAGGGAACCTTAGAAGTTATTAAATCAGACTCCTTCAGTTTATTGATGTGGTGACTAGGGCATCTCTGACATTAAGTAATCATCATCATCATCATCATCAACAACAACAACAACAATAGCAGTGGCAGCAACAGCAACTAGTATTTATTTAACACTGATTATGTGCCAGTCACTTTTCCAAGGTCCCCTCGACAGTCAGTGGAAGAACAGAGGCCAGAACCTAGGTTTCTCAATTGCTACTCTTTTTATCCTTTAAATGCCAAAGTAAGTGAAGATCATATAGAAAAGCCTGACAAGTTTATATTTTATCCCCGTGAAATACAAATGCAAAAAATACATTCAAATGATGCTATTGGTTTAACTCTGGCAGAGACCATGGCATTGAAACCTCCTCCCACAGAATCAGGACTAGTCGACCCCTCTCCCCCCACTTTAAAAAAAAAAAATGTTGACTCAGTGGGTGATGGGCATTAAGGAGGGCACTTGTGATGAGCACTGGGTGTTATACGTAAGTGATGAATCACTAAATTCTACTTCTGAAACCAAAAAAAAAAGTTGAAAATAGAAAGTTTATGGCAGTACAATGTCTTTTTTTCCTCTAAGGCTTTGATATGAATAAAAACACATTCAAGCTTTGTTATTTTTAACAGTTGGGGGTGATGGGGGAGTGGGGATTAAGATTCTTAAGCCACGAGGTCCAAGACCATAGAAGAAGATGATTTGTTCCAAGTTGCCGGGTGGAGGAGACAAAAAAGCAAGAGTTAGAATAAAGAGTTCTTTTCTACACAAAATAAAGGTGTGTCCATTGCATTCTGCAATTTCCCCCAACTTGGAAGTATAAAAGGTAGAACAGTTTGGTATTTAAGGGAGCTGATTTAGATAGATAGGGCATTGCCTCTCTCCTCTCCTACTTACTTCCTGTATGAGTTTGGCAAGAACTCACAGGGCTTGATCTCATGACTGAGAGATCATGACCTAGGCTGAAATCAAGAGTCAGAAGCTTAATGGACTGAGCCAACCAGTCACTCCAATAGCTGCTTTAACCATTTTTAAGAGTACAATTCATTGGTGCTAATTACACTCACAGTATTGTATAGTCTTCGCTACTATTTATTTCCAAAACAATTTTATCACCCCAAACAGAAACCCTCTCCCCATTAAACTATAACCCCTCATTAATCTTCTCCCCCAGTTCCTAGTAACGTCAATCTCCTTTCTGTCTCTATGAATATGCCTTTTCCCATATAAGTAAAACCATGCAATCAGTATTTGTCCTTTCGTGTGTTTGGCTTATGTCACTTAGTCTTATGTCTTCAAGGTATATCCATGTTGTAGCATGTGTTAGAATTTCATTCTCTTTAAAGACCTAATAATATTCTACTGCATGAATATACCACATTTTGATTAGCCATTTATCTGTTGATGGACACTTGGGTTGTTTCTACCTTTTGGCTATTGTGAATAATGCTTGTTGGTTTGAAATCTTGGAAGCTTCTTGGGTGAAATCTGAAACGGGGCACCATACATGGAAGGCAAGGAGAGACCTGAGAAAGAGTCAGACCACTCATATTTGTAAATGGCAGTTTTAATAAGCAAGGGAACTTATGTACAATCCTTGTCTTGAATGGCCATAGGATAAGCATATCTCCACACCCACCCACCAGAATCTTAAGTTCATATAGAGGTCTTAACTGGATGCAGTCACACATATACCGTCTAGATGGTCTTAACAATACATTGCTCTCTCAAGGCTGTGTCCTTGAAAACACCTTCCACTGTGGGAACAATGGGCAGAATGTACATTCTAAGGACAGGGGAAGGGGTGAGGAGTCTCTGATTGCCTAGGGCCAGCTTGAGGGTCAACTGGCAGGCATGTCCTCTTGATTACCTCCTCCAACAAGGCTGAAATAAACACTGGTGTGCCATATATATTTGAGTCCCAGTATTCAATCACTTGGTGTATATACCTGAAAAGTGGAATTGTTGGGTCATATGGTAATTTTATGTTTAGCTCTTTGAGGAACCACCAAACTGTATTCCACAGCAGCTGGTATTACCTACAGATGGTATTATATCACCATCGGCAATGTACGTGGGTTCCAGTTTCTCCACATCCTTGCCGACCCTGGTTATTTTCTTTTTTATTAATACTTTTTTTGGGGGCACCTGGGTAGCTCAGTTGGTTAAGCATCTGACTCTTGATTTTGGCTTAGGTCATAGTCTCACGGTTCCTGAATTCAAGCCCCACGTGGGGCTCCTTGCTGATGCTGCTCCTTGCATGGAGCCTGCTTGGGTCTCTCTATCCCTCTCCTGCTTGTGCTTACTCTCTCTCTCTCTCTCTCTCTCAATGAATAAACTTTCAAAAAAGAGATAAATTTATTTTTAAAAAGTATTTTTTTATTATAGCCATCCACAGGTTTTCTGTGTAGATAAATAAGATTGTATTGTCTGAAACATAGCAAAATCCAGTAACGGGAAGTTGAAAGCACTGATGCTGTCAGAGGTGTTGATGACTGTGTCCATCCAAATTGTTCCCTTTTTGTGGAATATCTTCACTTCTCACATTTCCAGGTTTTCAAGTTATATCCATCCTCCTGACTGTTCACACGGGAGTAAGGAAATCTACAGTTAAAGATAGAGGAGTGGTACTGGGGTCCACACTGCTGGTAAGGACCTAAGGGAACATAAACCTAGACTCATATTCATTTTTCTTCTTCTTTATTCACCAGAAATGGGAAGAATAATTTCCAGCCTTCTAACGTCTTTTATTTAAAGTATTTATTAAGCAAGACACTTGTTGGGAAGCCAACCCTCCTTTTTACTTAGATTATTTTACTTTATCTCCTGATGATATGTAGGATTTAGATATTTTTATTCAATTTTTAACCTACTGAGGCAAGACATGAGCAAGGACCAGATGGATACCATTTGCAGCAAGATGATGGGAACCCCCCAGAACTTCTCATGGGTGTTTTAAATTACAAGATGCCAAGAGTCACGAGGAGAAGTAAACTATCTGGATAAGACCTTTGAGTGCAAACATCTCTGAACCAGAAGCTGTGGATCCTTATAGTCTTACTTCTCTGCCCCTTTTGAACATTTTCTCACTGCTCCAATTAATTAACAAGAAGATGAGTTGATATATTTGAAGCATGAGATGAATCATGAAGATGAGAGTGTTGATTGATTATTATCATGCTTGTGGAGTTCATCATGCTATGTATGGTCTTGCAGCAACTGAAATGAGGGAGGGTTACAAATGATGCAATGGGGAAATTTCTCCTTAATAATCAATAGAGTGGGTTAATGTTTTGAATTACTAACATGTTCTTACATTGCTTTGTATAGTTTGGCTCTTCCTTGGAACCAGGAACAAGGGCATTCTACCTTCATATTCTCTGCGAAGAATATGAGTTCCAATAGAGTGTGGGTAACAAAAGAATCAGCCTTTGAGGTTCAGAGTGAGATCTTGGAACTTATAGCTTTAATAATGGTTACAAAGACAATAATTTTGTATTTCAGGATCTGGACACTATAAATAAAAGGTCCAAGATTTGTGATGCCAGAGGCCACATTAGGGTAAACACAATCACCTAGAGTTCTGGAAAGTCAAGTTTTGGCCAAAGGTACAAGGGAGAGTTGAATGTTTATCATGGCCACACTCTCATGGGAAACTTGTGTCATCTTTTGGTTGGAGAATTCACTAGTCACTTTTGGCAGTAAATGACTCCTTCTGCCGCAAATTTCCTAGTGATGTGTTTGAACATTCTTTAGAGTACTTAATAATTTCATACATTTTGCTATATTAATGTACACACATGAATTATCTTTCTTTTTAATCTTTCTTTTTTTATAAGCTCGAAAAAAGAACTGGCAACTTAGAAGTGTTATAATAGATCTAAAACTTCATGATGCAGATGAATCACTTGGAGTGCTAACACAGATAGCTGATCTCTACCTATAGAGATTCTGATTCAGTAGATCTCAGATGGTGTCCAGGAATCTATTTTATAAGCAATCATCCCAGGTGATCCTAATGCAAGTCTAAAGACCGCATTTACAGAAACTCTTCGTGACATTGAAAATTATGTCTTGCATGCAAAATGTATGCAGTTAATGAATGCTGAATTAATGCAAGAGTAGACTAAGGTGTTGGCAAATTCAACAATTAGTCTTTTTGGCAAGTTCTATATCTGAAGAGAATCATAGGAATGAATTGGGAAGGAAATTAAATATGACTGATTATCTCCCACTCAGTCAGATTCCTTCAGTGCCGGGAACTTCTTTACCATAATCCTGCCAGGTCGTTTACACAAGAGGAAACTGAGGTTCAGAGAATCAATCTCTTGCTTAAAGTCACTGATCTAGTAAGTGACTTCACACCCTGGTTCATCCTATTTTAAAATCCATGCCCTTTTCATTTCTCCAGGCTTCCCAGAGTACAGAGCTCAGATGCCATGGTCCAGAAAGTGACCTCTCTCACTAGTACTGAGACAGGCATTTAACCTCTGTGTGCCTTAATTTACCATTTGCAAAATAAGGGCAAAGACACTTAATTAAATAGGGTGTATTATGAGAATTAATCAGTGGAGGACTGAGATGGGAGGTGAAAATGTAAAAGCATCTAATCATACCATGATTATTATGAACAATAATAACATCATCAATGTTGGTTTCATAATTTAACCCACAAAGCATTGAACTATCAGCTCTGATTATTATTATTGATAATTAATAAGGATAAGACATGAGGTTAATGAGGGTTCTTTGTGGCTTTAAATCATTATAGGGTAGGAAGAAAGGAAAATTAATTCTTTTCTTCACACCAAATGTAACTGGATTTGGATTTGTTGCCTGTTTTTGTGTTTCTTTATCACTCCCTTAAGATTCCCTGAGGCCCACTTGGAATAATGGAGTAAATGAGTCAGTCTGTAAAAAGACGTTTTAAAGCCCACAGTGGGGGC